>CM033477.1:29994197-30651697 GCA_019447015.1 Hymenochirus boettgeri
TTTAATCACATAATCACTTTTTAATCACTATTCTTTTCCCTTCTTTAGGATCAGTGTTTCTCAGCCTTTTTATCCTTGCAAATGCCTTGAAACTATCAAACCTACAGTATGCATTTAACGTTACAGTATTTATTTTATTAAAGGAAAACTATAATATTATTTCATTTTCATAACCCCCTCCCCAAATATACTAGGTCCTCAACCCTGGGACTGCCCTGTACGCAACTCACCAATATTTATAAAGGCACGGCATCACCTTTAACAAACATTGCCGTAAATTTACGATTACGGTAGGAGAAATCTACAATAGTGGTTAGAAATTTATAATATTGATTGTACAATAATACGATTACAATCGTAAATAGAGATAGACAGAACTCAAACCCGAGTTCGAGCCGACCTTAACAAGTTAACTATCCTGGACCCGGATTTCTCTGACTTTCGATCTTTCCGGAACTTTCCATAATTATCGAATCAGCCAAGGGTTCGGTAACCCTCGAATCTGGACTGAAGGGTTCGGTAACACTCGAGTCTGGACTGAAGGGTTCGGTAACCCTCGAAAAGGTTTGGTAACCCTCGAATCTGGACTGAAGGGTTCGGTAACCCTTGAATCTGGACTGAAGGGTTCGGTAACCCTCAATTACACAATTTGATGGTTCGATATCCCTCGGATCTTCTATTAGTTTGTGGTATAATTATCGAAAATCGAACGCGGGAGCTCGAAAGTAGCGCACGTAAGAATAAAATCTATTTTTTAAAGTTCTGGATATTCGTACCTGTCTCCCAGGCCATTTCCCAGGTCCCAGAGACATTTGCCATTGTTATTTAACTGTTATTTAACTGTATTTCAGCCGAATTTTTCGAACTATTTGACTTTAATGGGTCCGTTTTCGAACTTTTGAAAGTTCGAAAACGGACTGAATTTTATAAGGTTCAGCCATCTCTAGTCGTAAATGTACCATTGCGATGGTAGATGGTATTTACGTGACCGTAGATTTATGATCCCCCATAGTTTATGATTGCAGTATTTTGGTACTTCATGGTATTTTACGCACAAACATTCATACATTTATGGCCATGATGGTACTTTTGCGATATTGCATGTTTTTGAATATGCCCCCACGTCTTCATAATTCAGATAGCAATGCTGGTCTAGCCTTGAGCTTCTCAGTCCTGCATGGAATCAGTGCAAGAGTCGGATTTAGGGCAAAGCCGCAAAGGACCAATCAGTTTAGACCCAGAGGGGGAAAACAGACTTACGGGACCCAGTCAGCCATACACTATAACTTTCTTACACCTTAACACTTTTTTTTTGGACCTAACAAAAGGAAGTTTCCTGTGAGTGTAACAAACTTGTGAGTGGCCCTTTCTCTTAAGGACCTTGCTCTCAAGGACATATAATTAATCATTGATGGTTGTATGGGTGTGTGTAAAGTTTGAAAATAAGGATTGTTTGACAGTTTGAAAAAGGTTTTTTGTACTGTTAAAAACTGTGTGCAGGACTGAGTGTGCAGTAAGCAGACTAATCTTTCTTCTTCCGTTAGGGGTGTGCTGGACTTCTATATTCAGTATTGTACCTGTTTGTAATCACAAACAGGCTGTGAAAGGGTTAATAAGTGTTTGTTTTTTTCCCCTCTCTTTCTGGCTCTTGCACTAATTGGTGTGGCGGTTGGGGCCTATTAGTTAAATAGGATTCACAGTTGTTGGGCCTGTGGTTTGGACCTAACAAAAGGAAGTTTCCTGTGAGTGTAACGAACTTGTGAGTGTCCCTTTCTCTTAAGTGTCCTTCTTTTTAGGACACTTAAGTGTCTCAAGGACATAAAAAAAGAAGGACACTTAATCATTTGATGGTTGTATGGTGTGAGCAATAAAGGTATACAAGATTCAAGTTCACTTTGGTTAACCGAGGATATGGTACAGAAAGAACTAAATAAGGTTAATATTAATAAATCTCCTGGACCGGATAAAATACATCCTCGGTTAACCAAAGTGAACTTGAATCTTGTATACCTTTATTGCTGAAAGATGGCAGACAGGATCTTACAGATCCTGTCTGTCATCTTTCAAAAATCTGTACAGTGTGTACCTAGCTTTATCTGGAGTAATAGCACTGCAAGCAGCTGATTCACTAATGGGAACTATTTATCAGAACAAAGTGTCAATCATAGGATGAGCCATGGTGATCACATGTTCAACAAGGCCCAGGCCACCATTATGATCTTTCTTTCATTAGGTCATTGCCAGCTTTTACCAAAAAGGGACAGTCTCAGGCCAATATATGGCAGGACATGCAGAACAGTTTAAAGGTGAACGTAACATTGATGCTAGGACAGAATGATGTTACATTTCTACAGTAGAGACATGAGAGAACCTGTAAAAGGCAAGTGATTCACTTTCCTTGTTGCATCAAGTCTCAGAACAACTGAAGAAGCAACAAAACATTTGATCCTAATCACTTCTCATTATAGGCAACATATGATGGAGGTATTTAAATAATAAAGTGTACAGCCATGGAGGTATTTAAATGATAAAGTGTACAGCCATGGAGGTATTTAAATGGTAAAGTGTACAGCCATGGAGGTATTTAAATGGTAAAGTGTACAGCCATGGAGGTATTTAAATAATAAAGTGTACAGCCATGGAGGTATTTAAATGATAAAGTGTACAGCCATGGAGGTATTTAAATAATAAAGTGTACAGCCATGGAGGTATTTAAATGGTAAAGTGTACAGCCATGGAGGTATTGAAATGATAAAGTGTACAGCCATGGAGGTATTTAAATTATAAAGTGTACAGCCATGGAGGTATTTAAATGGTAAAGTGTACAGCCATGGAGGTATTTAAATGATAAAGTGTACAGCCATGGAGGTATTTAAATGATAAAGTGTACAGCCATGGAGGTATTTAAATGATAAAGTGTACAGCCATGGAGGTATTTAAATGATAAAAGTGTACAGCCATGGAGGTATTTAAATGATAAAGTGTACAGCCATGGAGGTATTTAAATGATAAAGTGTACAGCCATGGAGGTATTTAAATGATAAAGTGTAAGCAGGAGGATTTAAATAATAAAGTGTACAGCCATGGAGGTATTTAAATAATAAAGTGTACAGCCATG
The DNA here is from genome assembly GCA_019447015.1 of Hymenochirus boettgeri. Taxonomy (NCBI): domain Eukaryota; kingdom Metazoa; phylum Chordata; class Amphibia; order Anura; family Pipidae; genus Hymenochirus; species Hymenochirus boettgeri. The sequence continues at coordinate 29,997,316 of CM033477.1, forward strand.
GAGGTATTTAAATGGTAAAGTGTACAGCCATGGAGGTATTTAAATAATAAAGTGTACAGCCATGGAGGTATTTAAATGATAAAGTGTACAGCCATGGAGGTATTTAAATAATAAAGTGTACAGCCATGGAGGTATTTAAATGGTAAAGTGTACAGCCATGGAGGTATTTAAATATAAAGTGTACAGCCATGGAGGTATTTAAATGTAAAGTGTACAGCATGGAGGTATTTAAATGTAAAGTGTACAAGCCATGGAGGTATTTAAATGGTAAAGGTGTACAGCCATGGAGGTATTTAATATAAAGTGTACAGCCATGGAGGTATTTAAATGATAAAGTGTACAGCCATGGAGGTATTTAAATAATAAAGTGTACAGCCATGGAGGTATTTAAATGGTAAAGTGTACAGCCATGGAGGTATTTAAATATAAAGTGTACAGCCATGGAGGTATTTAAATGATAAAGTGTACAGCCATGGAGGTATTTAAATAATAAAGTGTACAGCCCATGGAGGTATTAAATGATAAAGTGTACAGCCATGGAGGTATTTAATAATAAAGGTACAGCCATGGAGGTATTTAAATGATAAAGTGTACAGCCATGGAGGTATTTAAATGGTAAAGTGTACAGCCATGGGGGTATTTAATAATAAAGTGTACAGCCATGGAGGTATTTAAATAATAAGTGGTACAGCCATGGAGGTATTTAAATAATAAAGTGTACAGCCATGGAGGTATTTAAATAATAAAGTGTACAGCCATGGAGGTATTTAAATAATAAAGTGTACAGCCATGGAGGTATTTAAATAATAAAGTGTACAGCCATGGAGGTATTTAAATGGTAAAGTGTACAGCCATGGAGGTATTTAAATGATAAAGTGTACAGCCATGGAGGTATTTAATGTAAAGTGTACAGCCATGGAGGTATTTAAATAATAAAGTGTACAGCCATGGAGGTATTTAAATAATAAAGTGTACAGCCATGGAGGTATTTAAATAATAAAGTGTACAGCCATGGAGGTATTTAAATGATATAACATGTTGTGTACAACATGGAGGATGAAACGGACAGTAACAAGATGGAAGTATAGTAAAGTGGGTGAATTTTTCATGTGTGTTTGGTTTTCTTCTGGTTTCTGTAACTACTGGGGGCTGTTCACATTAATAGTTGCGATTTCCACTATCAGGAGAGGGATGTGAATAATACAAAACAGTCATGAAAATTGTTAAAACCATGAATGATAATTATAAATACCCCTAAGGACTTTGTAGTAACGTCTGTGTGACTAATCATCTCTCTGACTTTCTGGGTAGCCCAGATATGTGTCAGGCTTTTATTATGGCCATACAGGAATGCTGGCCGTCGTCTTAAACTTACTGCAAATGTTCATTATGGAATGATTCACCCCTTCTTACCTACTTATTCTCATTCTGTTATTGGCACACCGATTGGCCAAACTTAAATAAGATTCTCTTGGTCCTACCACCAATGACATATTTCTACTCCATGTCATCTCATCTGTGTCCAACTTTGATGCTTTTTTTCCGGATTAATGAGACATTAATTAATGACACCAACAAAAAGAATTCTGAATTGTCTGTCATTTGCTCAAAATAAAAGGAGGCAATAAAAGAAGAGAAACAGTATTACAACATAGCCGCACGCTGTGTGTAACTTTCATTTTTGTGGTTTGCCCTGCAGAGAACTTTGTTGCTTTGAGCTTTGTTCAGTGGTTTAATCTGTATAGTCTTGAGAACATTCTAAATCTAATAGATTTCAATCCTGAAAATGCAAATAATTTCTGAAATACCAAATAAAGGACAATCAGCCTTATTTAATAAGAGGTGCAAAAAAATGTATGTGCTCAGGAGTGTAACAGCAGGGGCCTGCAGGCTTGGAGACCGGCCCCCTGACTCACCCCAGACAATTAGCTGTTTTTAAATAGCTGATCACATATCCACAGTAAAAGTACGCACGATCAGCTGTTTAAAAGACCAGTTCCAGTCTTTTAAACAGCTGATTACTCCTTTCTTTACAGAGGATGTGCGATCAGCTGTTTAAAAACAGCTGATTGTGGGCCCCCTAGGTCACCGGGACCCCTCCCTTCCCATGACAGCGAGGGCTGTTTTAGCGTTGTTACGCTACTGCCTGTGCTGTTAGGCTGGGTACACACCACACGGAAAAATATTTTGTCCTTACTGACCTTTTCCCATGAGTGGTCGGCCTGGACGAATCACTGTCTGTTGCGGTGAAAGTATCAACATGATGATCACGCAGTCTATAGGAGGCCACACGATCGCTGTTGATTACTGATATGTCTGATCGCCTGTTTGTCCAATCTGGCCGAACTGGTGGCAACGAATCTGCTGCAGATTTTTCGTCCTGACTGAACAATACACAGAGGAAATATCAGTACCTTTGTCTGAAACATCTGCTTGTGTGTACCAGTTTATATTTGCAGCAACCAATCATCTTTTTACTGGTCTTCTAGAGTTGGAAAGCCTTTGACAACATCTCATGGAAACCCTTTTGTCAGGGACCACAATCCTTTGCTCTATTCCGTGATCATTAATTAAAGGGGAACTAATTCCCCAGTGGTACCCAAAACAGAGAAAGTATTAGTGTTCCATTCAATTCATATCAATGATACAATAAACCATAAATGAAATATATATGCAGTGAATATAAATTAGAGCCTTTAGGAAGAATATATATTTTATGCACCTGTGTCCAAATAATAGATTATTATTTATTCTTTGAAAAAGTGTCCCAAAACAAACATGCAAAAATAAAAACATAAGAGCATCCAGAATGGTCAGAAATTCCATTTCCATTTTTAGAAAGCTTTTGTGCTTAATTAGGCTTCCCTATGCATTTCACCATTTTGCAGCCATTAGAAAGGTAAAGGCGTCTGGGTAAAAAACAAGTATGCAAGTGCTGGGAGTGCACAGGGGGGGAACATCCAAGTGCACCCTTGCCCCTTTTGACTCCCCATTGGTTTCTCCTGATGAAGGGGTTGTTACCCCGAAACGTTGTATGATTTGCTGATGTTTGGCTATTAATAAACCATTCACCGTTTGGAGTGCAAGTCTACTGTGATATTCTCTAGTATTTCGTTCCCTTTGAAGTAGGGATATTGGACTGTGTGCACCCGCCTGGGGTTAGTGTGCATATGGACTTTTTTATTATCTGCGTCACTACTACACCACACTGATTGGCTGCCCCCAAGCAGTGCATAAATGGAACCAAAGTGAATGCGTTTGAGTGGGGCTAGTTCTGTAAATAGATGAATGGTTAATTCCTAAACAGCAGCATGATAAGCTTAGCATTTGGTTAGAATGTAGAGTTATGTGTACTGTCTGCTCATGAATCTCTGTCAAGGTCATGTGCGAAAGATCTGATGATGCTTAATGATGGCCTGTTCCTTAAAGTGGTATAAATCAAACAATGTCTGGGGTGCCTGCATTTATTTTAGACTTTTTTTAAGCAGACAAAATGGTTTCACATTTCACACTGTAGATTATAAAATTGTTGGTTTCCTGAACTAAAGCATTAATTCAAACCCACCTTGAAGGGCATGTCCACCCTTTGAAAAAAATTTGACATGTTATATGTATTGCTCCCCCAGCCCCAAATGCATTAATCTTATTCCCCCAATCTTTACTTACCTTCCCTCTATCCTCCGCCCGACGTCCCGGCCCTCTGCTTGCATGGAACTGGGACCAACAGCCGCATCTGTGATTGGCTGAGAGGTAGCCAATCACAGACATGGCTGCCGGCAGTTCAGAACGGCGGAGGATAGAGGGAAGGTAAGTAACTATCGGGGGAGTTTCTGCAAATATGATTAATGCATTTGGGGCTGGGGGAGCAATACCTATAACATATGTAAAGGGTTACACGCTAGGTGGGGGGAGAAAGAAACGAGTGGGAGAGCGAGGGAGAGGGAGGGGGGGAGGGCTGCTCAGAGCATGCCTCAAACCTCTCAGAGGAAGCCTCAGAGGCAGAAACAATTTCCCTGGTGGCCAGTTTTTTGGACTTTGGGGGGACATTACAGGAGAACCATTTGGAGCTGGGATGTAAGGTAAGGATTTTTATGCCAGTAGTGGGGGAAATTATAGTTTTGGGGGTGGACATGCCCTTTAAACCACGTCTGCATGATGTTTAAGATCTCAACATGCTTGTGGGATCTTATAACTATAGGTTGTATCTGGTTGTGAAACTTGCAGGGATATTTACAGGGAGATACAATATCCTGTGCTAAAGTGAAAAATAAGTGCAAAACCCATGCTAAATGGTGTAATATCAGGTAAGCAAGGGTTTTGTACTCATTTGGCATTGCCTGCACCATTTCTAAAAACGTTTGGAAATAACAGTGCAAGTGATGCAATAAATTTAGCAATGATTATTGCACCTGTTTTATGCACCAAAATTAAAGCCTTTCCAATTAAGTCGTGCAAAAGGTTGCATCTTACTGTTTACATTTCCATGATGCAATAACTGTCACAAAATGGTTACTACATTGCGGCAACAAGTGCAGGTCAATTGCGATGTGGAAATTTATTGCATCTCCCCCTATATGAGCAATTTACCTCACTCAATCCCGCGATGCAGTAATATCTGTGGGTCTCCTTACCTCACCCAATCCCATGATGCAGTAATGTCTGTGGGTCTCCTTACCTCACCCAATACTGTGATGCAGTAATCTCTGTGGGTCTCCTTACCTCACCCAATCCCGTGATGCAGTAATGATTCTGGGTCTCCTTACCTCACCCAATCCCGCGATGCAGTAATGTCTATGCGTCTCCTTACCTCACCCAATCCCATGATGCAGTAATACCTTATATAAGTATTTCTCATCTGGTATTATCTCTATAGTTCTATGGTAAATTAAACGAGGTTCAGACCTTCTTAATTATGTATTTGTACAAATCCTTCCAGCTGAAACCGCTACCAAGAGAAATCTGGTTTTAAATGTTAAAAACTGTTAAAATGGATCAGAGATCTACATTGTTCCTGTAAATGGAGGCACAGGTGTCTTAGTTCGAGGTTTGAGATGCTTAACTGTCTGAAAAATCCTTTAAATCAATGTATGTATAGAGCATTTGGTATCCGCGAGATATCTGTGACTGGGGTATCTATAGAACTCCCTGCAGTAGCGTAACTAGGAATCACTGGGGCCCCCAGCAAAACTATCCGTGTTTCATCTACAGTGGTTTTCTGAGAGGAGGCTATATCTATCATAGGAAAAATAAGAAGATGGGTTCCTTGGCTCCTGGGCCTCCTGTGGTTGCTCTCCTAGAGTTTCATTGGGTAAGCCTTTAACTTCTCTTGCAGTACTTTCTGCTTACCAAACATGGATAGATGGATATGGATTTAGGAAAAACCAAGGGTTATTTGGCCATTAGGAGAATGTAGGAAGTAGCATGTTACTATCACAGCTTAGTCTGTAAAATTTTGGTTTCTCCCCATCACATTGCTGGATTTGGAAGGATGGCTATCGCAGATGTCTTAATTTTCTTTCTGACCTTTACTTTCACACAAGCTGCTGACTGCTCGTTTTTCTATTTTTAGGTAAACTGTCACTATAACATCTGCCCATTGTAGTCAATGGAAGCTTTGTGCACCTAAAGGTTGATCGTTCAGATAGCGTTTGTTCAGCGTAACTGTTTTCTAGGGCCTCAGCAGTGAATGATGAGAAAACAACAATCTCCATAAAATTGTACTTCACTAGCTTATCATTAGTCCAACATTACGGAGATACAACACCCAGAATCTGGATGATTTGAATAAAAAAAGAGCTGTTAAAACGATGTAAAAACACGGGTTTAATGCTGGATGAACCTATAATAAATTCTACAAAAACACATTGTGCATCGAGTCAACGTGCCTCCATGAAACTAGCCTTACGATTGGTGGAGGGGATAAATACGCTTGACTGTTACAATGGAAAAAAAGGAATCCAGAAATGTCCCCACCTGGGAACATGATACAGGGAGTCTGTCATTTTTCACGGCCTACCTTGAAGTTCCTCACCTTTATTGCACTTTTTGAAAAATGATCATTCAATGATGATTCTCCATGGCATATTTTTAATTGACTAGCATATTGTCCTTCCCTGTATGTTGACTGTCATTAGATTTTGTCATTAGATCTTTAAAAAATATGGACTGTTTGTCTTCCAGATTCCATTGAAATCAGAGATGGATTAAGATCATATGGGGCCCTAGGCAGTGCCATTATTTAGGGCCCCCTTTTTTGCTACATATATTGTATAGACTGTTTTTTGTTACTGCTTCTGAAGCTGGGCCCCCAGAAGTTTCCTGGGCCCTAGGCAGGTGCCTAGGGTTGCCTTGTGGATAATCCTGCTCTGATTGAAATTGACAGTAGACTCACATCTATGGTTATACTTATGATTGAGTAAAGACACTGGTGTTAGATTGGTGGGACTGAGATGCTCTCACAGGACTTCCAGTCTTAAACAGTATATAACATAGCACATTAGACTCCTCCATAATTGACAGGGGTGGGGGTACTGTACTGCTGGATAAAATCTGTAGCCGGCTGTGTGAGGAAATCTACATGAGGTTGCTGGTCTCACAATCAGGGCCGGTTCTGGCCATTATGGTGCTCTAAGCAATTATCCCCTGGAGCCCCATTCCCAACTGAAACTTCCCCCTATTACCTCTTGAAAAACCTGAAACAATTAACAAAGATAGGGAATCATTCTGGATTAATTAAAAAAAAGAACGCCGCCCTCAGCCCTCTCAGTATCCCCGCAGTACACCTAGTTTGCCTATGCCAAAAAAATGTCCCTGCTCAGAAACCTTCATAAAGGCTTGTCTCTGGGTTGTTTGCCTTGGGGGCCTGAAATGGATCTCTGGGAACATCCTCTAAGGATATTAGGACTGTGATTTTTCTGGGTGATATGGTTCCTGTGAATGGTCTTGTGCTGCGGTAAAAAGGTTTCTTTTGATTAGGAATTCTAATATTGGCATAACTATATGGTGCCACAAACAGATAACTACAAGGGCTGGTTTATTATGGAGAATTAGACAGGACACCACAGCAGTGAGATTGATCTTTTATTCAAACCATAGAGTTGTTCTAACTAAATTTACCAGCTGGGGGAAATATTTCTGTGTAATGAGATTATTTATTGTTAAATGAATTTTTTGCCCAAAATGAACGCCCATTGGTTTACCCATATGCAGACACTGTACGCTTGGACATTGGTAATATCCCAGGTCGTTTTTACAATAAAGAACAAATCAATTACCATGCAGGGTATAAAAAGGAAGTTTACATGAAAGAGCCTTCTGTAGGTGTTTAAAGTTGTCCACTGGGGGTCACCATCTTTCTTGGAAAAAACAACTATACACATGCTCAGTCGCACTGAACATTCCTTGACACGAAATTATTTAATGAGGAAAGTTAAATATTCAAATCTTTACTTTTGTAATGAGAATTACAAATTGCAATTTAGCTATACCGCGCATTATCGATAATGTACGACCGTGGCCGTAAATGGTTCATTTATGGTGAAGGTTGGTTAATTAAGGTTCGGTCGTAGAATACCATGCAGTAGTAAACTACCGCAATGGTATTCTACGGGATCATAAATCTCGAGTATAGGTAATTTACAACCATTATGGTTAATTTTATGATAACGAACGTAAATTAACAAATGCTAAACTGATTGGAATTAAACAATCATTAATCCGATCGTTAAAGGCACTTGGGGCCATATTCATAAAGACGGTTTAGCAGTCGTTAATTTTGGATCATTATCATTAATTAACGATAACGAAGATTTACAATCTCCATAGAATACCATTGTGGTAGTTTACTACCACCTGGAATTCTAAATGTACGTGTAGAAGCACGATCGTACATTATCGCTAAATTGCTATACCGCACATTTTTAATTAGGACCCTAGGTGACTAACCAGACAATGTGATGTTCCAATTACCACCAGGGCAGATCATTTTGTGAGCGATATTTAATTGTAAAATGAATGGTCTAGGCTGGGAGCACTGCAGAAATGATGGCAGGTAAGTTAATCATTAAGCTACAGACATATGGCCCATGATACGTAATTCTGACCGGGGACCCCCATACCCCTCCCCCTGCACCTTATTAGCTTCAGACGGGTAGATATATGATAGAAGACAGATATGTCTGGTCACACTAGTGCATTTCTCACACCCTGAGATTTGGGATCCATTTTTTTTGCGGATCGCATGTGTACCAATAGTGCAACATTGTGTGGCTCGGTGTGGACGGTAACTCGCGGGAAGACGCACACGCTTACCCCACGTGTTACCATCCGGCGGAGTGTGGTCTCAGCCTAAGTGAGAAAGTGGTGTATCCCTGTGCAATGGAGGGGAAGAGTGAGGGACAGTAAAGTAACATCTGGGTTTGAAGGCTTTAAAGGGCAATTATACCATCCAATCCTCCCTCTCCTATTTAATGTACCCAGGGTGAGTCTCTACCACAGGGGATACATTGGATCACTGGCAAAAGGTGCATCTTCCCAATAATAATAATTACTGTAGCTATGCAAAGACTATACCTTACCAGCATTGTAAAATGCAGAGCAGTATCTGTATGTTGCTATGGCCTCTGTTATTTGGAGCAAAGGAGTTTAAAAAGCTCAACAAAGAGGAACAAGCAACCCTGCCATTTAAGTCTATGGGTGTGCATACATAGTTAAAAATGCGTTCTGATCAACTGGTAATGTTTTGTTATTATAGTTAAAAATGCGCATGCGCAAAAGATAGGTACAGGTCGGGACAGCGCGCCATCTGGTGGTGAGAAGCTGCGATTGGAGAGCCGGCAGGTAAGTTTAACTCTGGAACCCTGCCATTCTTTTATTCACAAGGAGGTGGGAATAAGCAATCTCCCCTCCCAATGAATAAAAGATGATGATGCAAGGTACATAACTTTACCAAATTAGAGCCATATTTAATAACCCCCGGTATCAGAAACCTCCGAGAGTTATCGGAAAAGTACTATTGCGGCCATAATTGTACAACCGTGATTGTAAATTTACGACCACAATCGTATATATTTACATCCACAATAGTTAACTAAAGATCAAGACAACAATTGTTATACCGTTACCCCATCTTTATAAATATGGCCATTAGTGTCCCTTTAATAACTCTTACCAGTAAAAAGCTAAAATAGAAATATAGAAATGTGCTTTAACACAAACAATTTTTCAAATTGTCAACAGGCAGAAAACAGTCTATTTATTTATCAGTTTATTTGTTATAAACTTCTGATTGGCTGAAATATTTATATTATAGTCTTTTTTTTCCATCTGGACAGATATTGGTCACAGTCCTCATGAGTGAATGGTGTAAAATGATATCACTCAGAAATCTGTCCCCCCCGATACAATATCATGGTTCTTGGATAAAGGTTCAGCCCTGAAACAAATACATTTCCTACTCTCCTAGCCTTTTAATAGCCAACGTGTCTGGCCACATTAGTCCGCTACACTACAATCGCTTTTGGGAGCACAAGCGTTCACCATTTGTTTTTGCACTTTGCACAATATTAGAAATTCGCATCACATAGGAAATAAGCGTGCGTGTGCCCATTCCGATGTGTTGTAGTGTGGCCTCACCCTAACCCTGTGGGCCATATCTATAAAGGTTGGGCTATCCAATCATCTGCTGATTGGTGACCATGTAAATGTAATTAGAAGGGATTTACTGGTTGGATGTTATTTATCTGGCAACTCTGTATCTATGTGTCAAACTCAGTATCTCTGATTAGACCAATTGCAATAACCTTATAACCTGTAATGGTTCCTGCTGTATTAGTGATTGTAGCACAGTGATAACCTTATGTAAAGCTGGGTACACACCGTACAATAATTCGGCCTGACCGACTGACATTTCAATGTTTAGGTCGAATTAATGTATGGTTACTTCTTGCAGCCGTTAACAATCACCGACCGCTTGTTCGTCCAAATCGGACAAACACACATGTCGGAAAACCAAGGCCAATTGTGCGGTTCACTGTGGACCACCAGCTCGTTCATGGCTAACTGTAGTACTCGGCTGCTTTTCCTGTAACCAACAGCGGTTTTGATCTGGAAATCCTGCCTTACATAGAAGGAAGTGTGAGAATTAAAAAACGTATCATTTCCCACAGGTCCATCAATTATGCCCCCGGCCTTCTATTGTCTGGATAGACTTATCATGACGGGATTATTACAAATGAGCAAAACATCTAAGACATTTGGCTTCATTGCTCAACATAAAAACTTCTCTCTCTACTAAAAACTGTCCATTCACGGGATAGGGATTTCTAGGTTTAGCTTGCTACCACCTTCCGAATGCCCTGTCTTTAAAAACAACAAAAAAATGTATAGAAAGTGCTAGAAGCACCTTACATTAAATAGCCTTTAATTACAAAATTTGGTATTCTTGTATAATTGATCAGTGTCTGTTGCCTTTTGGGCAAAGAGGACAAGCTTATCCTTTCAAAGGTCCTGGGTACACCCTCAGAAAACTTCAAAGCCCACCGCTATGTCTATGTGTGTGTTTTTCTTCTGTGGTTGCCCAAATAGATATGACATCATCTACAGACAAACCGGGTCTGCTCATTGTTCTGCAACAGTGTGAAGCAATGTCCGTTTCCTAGGATCTTCAACTTGCTATGCCCAAGTATGCTTTCATGTGCCTGCTCTGCTCAGCTGGAGGCTACAGCTCCTTCTCCGAATCCAGGCAGGAAAGATGTCAACACCGCAGAGCAGAAGGAACATGGGACGACAACGAGAGACAGAAAGGATGGAGCCAATGTAATAAGTGTTGTGTGTGTAAACTTGCCAAGCTTGCCAACACAACAACAATATTCTTCAGAGAATTTTTACTAGACGTTTTATGTGGCAAAGACAAAAATATACGAGGGAACGTAATCAATAGAAAAGAAACATTTTTGACAAGACAGACAATGTTTATCAGGCAATCACAATAAAATCAGCAAGACATATCACAAGCCAAATAAAACAGAGAAGGGTTTTTAATGGAGTAAGTTATGGCACTGAGATCATTTACTTTTAACATGTTTTGTGTATAAAGTGTATTGGTACTCTTTTTGTGCTCACTAGTACTCACACTTTTTCATTCTACACAAAAGGTTTGGTCTTTCACACATATGTACAATTATTTCTGCCTTCTCTGCAAACTATTTCATCCAGTCTCCAGGAACATGACCAGGTAACAAAACAAAACATTCTAATTGCACATTTTTTGCAACCATTAGTAGGCTTCCAGGTCTCGATAAATGATTGCCATGGGTATACACCATGTATAAGCATGTGCACTGAGTATCCATCATTCCAATGACACTAGATTAACTAAAGATCTCTAGTGCCTCAGACTATTCTGGAATTTGATACTAAGTTAGAGTGGAATCAGTAAAGCAATTCAGGAAACGGTTAATGTGCGGCCTGTTGGCAAGACTACAGAATCCACTAATCAGAGTGATGCTAAGAAATGACATTCTCCTCCTCTACATGGACGTTACCAGGTTTAATCACTAAATGACACCGAGCACCAATGGATATGGAGCTGTATCTGTGCGGCTGTACAAATAAATTATACTTCAAAAATGGCTGCAGTTTTCCAATTGCCATCACTATAATACTTTGCATATAGGGTGTAATTCAAAGTACTGAATGGGCAGTTCCCTCATTGTGTCATTTCCAACAATGTTATTTCTCTCTAACAGATCCTATCAATCATCACAGCTACTGGCCGTCCCATTGGCTAATTTTATATTACCTTCTATATGTTGTTTCTAAAGGTGGCCATACACTTTCTATTTCCATCCCAATGTGCTGACAGATCACATTGGTATCTGTCGGCACATTGCGAAGGGAGCCTTCATACATGGAACCGACCAATCCCCATACGCGGTATGGGGATCGGTCCGTCGTGTGGCTATACACATTATGATCGTATCCGTAGCCGTCGTAGTGCCGGTGAACTACCGTAGTCGCCACTACGGACGGTTGGGAAAGACGGAAAATTTCCATTGGGCGTTATTGACTCACTTTACTTTAGCAAAGGGAACTCTTTTTTTCATACTGTCTTTTTTTTTAAATGGTCACTTGTTTTTTAATTGCCCCAACCCTAGCACTTCATTACATACATTTCTAACTAGATAGTTAAAGGGGAAGTTCAGTGCAAATACATATGCTTTTAAGAAAAAAGAGCAGTCATTTTCAATCCTAATGAGCTTAACCAGCCCATTCAATATTTTGTCTGTGTATAAATAAATGCAACTGAAATACTGACTTCCTGTTTGCAGGACCCCTAATAGAGATCGTTATGGTTTTGCCCTTGACCCTGCGCCTGGGTTGATTCAGTTGCTCAGTAGAGATCTGAGCATGTTTGACTCAGCCAATCAGTAGAAATTACTGTTAAGAACATTCAAAGGAAGTGGTGCATCCTGGGAAGAAGGACCATTAGAACCTGAAATGGCAGCTCACTATTGTCAACAGCAGGGTACAGCAAGGGTATAAAATCAATAGGAGCGAATATGTAGAATAGGTAGGTATGCATAATACAAACCAATAATTTTCTCCTTTTCTGACAGAGGTTGTGCCAGTATGGGTGCAATAATTACCTTTAATGTTAAAAGGCGAGAAGAGAAAAAAAAAAAGAGACAAGGTGCTTGCCTGGGGATATGTATTACTGTGTATAAGTAAATTAACGGGTCATACATTAAACTATCTGGGACTTCATCAACAGAGCATGTCAGAGGACCCTCGCTATTACCATCCCATACCCTGCCTTTAATGCTTGAATCTTGCTGGCTTTCTCCACCACTGTAATCATATTTTATCACTGCCCCCACGAGATTTTCAAATCTCCAACATGGTCAAAGAATAGCGTGGCTGTTTGACACACAGGTGATGTCAATGCGTGTGGCAGATATAACACAGCCAAATCTTGCAGGATCTGCCGCTCATGATGACATCACTGGGGCATGCACACTAACATCACCGCATGGAAGGCGTGCACGTGCGAAACAGCCACGCTGTTCAGTGACCAAGTGGATGGTGGAGAGTTGGAAATCACATGAGGGCAGTGCTAAAAATGTGATTGCAGTGGAGGAGGAAGCCATCAAGAGTCAAGCACTAAAAGTAGTTTATAAAAGGGTAATAGGGCAAAAAAACCACCATATTTATATTTTAAGCTACAGCTATCCAGTAAGATGAACTTGTTTTCACAGTGCACATACCCTTTAAGACTCAGAAGTTCGGAAAGGGTGTGAAAACAGTAAAATTATGTAACTGTCTTCCATTAGACATGGTGACGGCAGGTTCATTGCATAGTTTTGAAAAAAAGCTGGATGAGTTTCTGAAAATAAGGAATGTTACAAGTTACTGGTATTGATACATAAGGTAGAGTTGATCCAAGGAAATTTCCGATTGCCACTTGGAGTCAGGAAGGAATTTCTTTTCCCTTCATAATTCTGGTGGTTTTTCTGCCTTCCTCTGGATCAGCTGTTAGGCAGGAAATGTGGGTATTGCTGAGTAGATTGGACTGGATGGGCGTATTTTTTTTTATTTAACCTCAAATACTATACTATACTATAATGGTTTAGTGTTGGTTTAATACTGAATTAGTTTGTGTACACAGAGCTACTGTATCTATCAAGAGCTGCAACATGAAAATTTTCATTTTTAAATCAAACTAAACATTTCGCTTTTTTATTTAGGTTTAGGCTGAGGTCCCACTACAACGCACCAAAGCGAGTGCATAATCATGCACGTTATTGCACGTGATTGTGTGTGCGATTCTGGTACATTGTCGCACGTTGTTCCGCGTTTGTGCATCTGATTTTACTATTTAACATTATAGAAACACATGCTTTTTGCGCAAGGAAGGCAAAAATTCCAGCAATTTCCAATTCCCATGCGCATGTGATTGCGCATGCGTCTGTGTGCACCATTGTTTAACACAAATGCATGTGTTTTTGTAATGTTAAATTACTTTACAGTGTCAGACACTCCCAACATAGGTAGCCCTGTTAGAGTGACACATCACCAGAGTAACCAGTAGGGAATGCTGCTTTATGGATGGTAATGGGTGTTCCTAGGTTTTTTCCTTTTTGCACCTGGGAATGTGACACTGGGGGATAAGTGGTAATGTGACACTGGGGATAAGTGGGTGGGTGACAGTGAGCTACATTTAACACTACTTCTTGTCAGTTAGAAGCCAATTACACCTACTTTCTTCCGCACCAGCTCCATTATAAGACTTGTCTCTTCCCAGTCCCTCTTACCCTAAAGACCCCTTACCTGCTTCCATATTTTAGCTGAAACTCCCAGTCCACAGCTGTTCTGGTGCAAGGGACATGCATGTATTCTCTGGCTATTGTCAGCAGTTTTGCACACAGGATGGGCCTCAAAGACAAGATAGGCCCCCTCACACACACTCTCTCTCACACACCCACGGGCGTAACTAAAACTCACTGGGCCTCTCAGCAAAATTTTGAATGGGCCCCCCACGCCACTCTCTATCTATCTATCTATATCTATCATCTATCTATATCTATCTATGTACCATCTATCTATGTATCATCTATCTATATCTATCACTGTAAAACTGTCATTTTATGATCATTCATATTATCAGAATAAAGAAGCTTTAGTTAGCCAACACTTACCGGACGGACACACACACACACCACACACACCGAATAGCGAACCCTGTCCAATCAAGAGAGAAGCAGGGGGGAATATCCGAAATTCCGGCCTCTACTGCAGCTGCAGAGTCTTGCCCCACTCGCAACACAAGCGCACTCGCGGCAGGCCGGCAGCTCAACAACAAGTGCTGGGGGGAAATGCCGCCTTTTTAAAAAAAAAAACCCCAGAGACTAGAATGCTGCCATGAGCAACTTTTTCAAGTTGCTTCATGGTAGGAGTGGCGCTGACCATGCCTACCCCTCCAGGACAACATTCCACAGTGGGGGCTCAACCATCCAGCCTGGGGGGCTCCCAAATCCCCACATACCTGAAGCATGGGCAAACCAGGCCTAAGACCAGGAAGGGGGGCTTAGTGCCCCATGAAACGTTGGGCTTTCTGTCATGTCAATAGACAACAGGTTGTAACCCTATATTCATCTGCTCTCAGTGTGCCGTGTGGCACACTGGCGGCCGCAGTGACATCGCCCAGTGTCAGCAACATCAGCAGAGTTGGTGTCGCCGGCTGAGAAGAAAGAAGACTTTGGATCAAAAACATTTTAGGATTTTTGAAAAACGGCCCGGGGAAACCCAGAAGCACGCATGTGTGCTACTTCCATTTTTTTGCTGTTCTTCCCATGGGGATGTGTTCTCTGGACCATTTCACTGATCCCGGAGCCATTTACAGTAAGTTACCACTGCTATTTAAAAAATATTTTCAGGTTTTTTTCCCCCCATTGATTTTAATGGCGGATTCGCAGATTTTCGGAAGTTCGGCCATCTCTACTCACCATAAGGCCCAGCGATCAAGGAGATACATATAAGTAGCCATATGGTTTTAAAAGAAACTGAGCCTCATCTACTAATGCAGACAATTTTGGTCAGGTGCCATTACAAAAAAGAAAGAACTTGGTTTATTTGAATATCCTTTAGTTAAACCAATAAAAATTTTTATGCAGAATGACATACCAACAAGTGTCCTGCTCGGGTCTTAATGTTCAGACCTGTACCTATTTTGCTGGTTGGTTTCTTTACAGCACCCAAAATTAAACAGATCTGTAACCCGACCCACATCCACTACCTCACCCGCACCCAGGTAACAGACGGGAACCCGACTGAATTCAGGACTCTAATTATTACCATCTCTCTCCCTTTTTGTTTTAAAATTTGCATTCAAAAACTTCATAATCTGATAATATCTGATTTTTTTTGTATTGTAGGGTCCATTGAAGTGGCATATTTAGGTAGGTAAAGCTCTACATAAGGGTAGGCATAGACTTGACTGGTTTATTCTGCTGGCAAGTTTGTGGAATATACTCAAGTGTCGGTGTGGAATTTTGCCAGTCTAAACTATTTGATTTCAACTTTGGTTTTGATGACTGAAATTGTGATGGCAAAACCAAACAAGGTTCCTTCATATGGGCTATATTGGTATTTAGCAATAATTTTATTAGGTTTACTTATCATTGGCAAGATTATTTCGGTAAACAACACTGTAATCTGATAGTTTTTATACCTAGTCTTATAAATAGGACTTATCTATGATCGGTAAGTTTGGTTGTACATTGTAAGCATACATGTATGAATCATAGGCGAGATCGCTGTCTATGTTCCTAAAATAGAACATTTCAAAGGTAAAGTAAGCAGCATCAACCCTGTAACATACAAGGTGGTGAAATACCTAGCCAACATCTTGGAGCCCTTGGTTGGAAGTTCTAAGCATCACATCTAGAACTCCCAGGATTTTAACTAAGACTTGGTGCAGAAAAAACTATGGTATCTTATAATGTGACATCCCTCTTCACCTGTATACCCACCAAGGAGGCTGTTGAAATTGTGAGAAAATGTCTGTGCCAAGATAATGCCCTTAACAGCAGAACAGATCTTAACCCAGAACAGATATGTTCCCTACCAGACTTATGCTTGAATATCACATATTTCAAATAGAAGGATAAGTTCTACAAGCAAAACCAGATATGGGATCTCCAGTTTCACCCATTGTGGCAAATGTGGAGGAAGTGGAAAAACAGGCTCTTTATACCTTCAGGAACATTGCACCCAGCCACTGGTTCAGATACTTGGATGACACTTGGGTTAAAATCCACCAGAAGGAAGTACAAACCTTGAAAGAACACACCAATGCCGTAGACCAAAATTTCAGATTTACAAGCGAAGAGGTACAAAACAACACGCTAGCTTTGGACTGCTTGGTAGAAGTCAGGGAGAATGGTAAACTGAAGGTTTACAGAAAACCAACGCACATTGTCCAGTATTTAATATTTTACTCTAACAACCCTTTAGATCACAAGCTGGGGGTCATCAGAACCCTGCAACACAGAGCAGAGAACATCCCCACTAGCACAGAGGCGAAGGCTAAAGAAATTAAACATCTTTGCCTTTGTTAAAAGAGGTAGAAGGAAATAAAAGAACACAAATACCAACAGTGGGGAAAGGAAGACAAGAAAAAGAACATTATTATCATATATGTAGCAGGGGTCTCCAAGAAATTATAAACAATTTACAACAAACATCAAATCCATGTCTGTTTTAAACCAAACAATACACTGAGGCAGCAACTAGTGCATCCAAACAAGTTGCCGCGAGTGAACAATATCATAGGTTCCTGGCGTCATAGAGCATGACGTGCTAAGTAAAGGAGGGAGTTCCGGTCCTCTGCAAGAAAGAAGTATGTAGAGTGTGTGTTTGCAATTGGCGTGGGGAGGAGCATAGGAATAATTGGCATTTGGGAGTCATTCAGTCTCTTGATTTTCTGTGATGCATTTTGGAAGTAGAATGAACACTGTAATGTAGAATGGTGCTTATGGACTCATGCTAAGGTAGGAAGCTTTCCTTTCATATGGAATCTACTTGAATATAGATAGACCACAGTTTCCCTTTAAAGGATGGTTTTTGAACATATTATACATTATACTGATTTCAAAAATTGAAGATGTATGTTCTTTTTTTACAATGTTTGGAAATTTTTATTTATTACTAGCAAAATACCCGCGCTTGGCAGCGGAGATGTATTGAAATAACCTTTTTAGTAAGAAAGCATCAAGATGTATCAAGATTGCTGTAATTATAATTACAACAACAGAAAAATCTGTTATGTTTCGCTGTTAATTGTACCGGATGCTCTTGGGTGTTCGGATGAGCGTTCTCTTCTGGCAATGTTGATGCTAGGACAGCATGTAATCAGGGATGTGACAGTGGAGAAAATAACCCCCACCACCCCTCCCCATCCGCCCCCAATACCCCCCACTATTCCTCTCTGTCCACCCTCCAAACCCTTCCCCGCACACACCCTGAAATTTTGGTAAAAATCTGTCCAGCCGTTAGTGTGCAGGAGTTCAAAATTCTATTCCCCCCCCCCCCCCCCATTCCCCCCACCCTAAAAAAATATTTCGTTAACCTTTTACTGGTAAAGGAGTATATGCATACGAAATTTGGTTGAAATCGGACCAACCAATGTGCAATGTCAGATACTCACCATTACAGGTGCAATGTCAGATACTCACCGTTACAGGTGCAATGTCAGATACTCACCATTACAGGTGCAATGTCAATACCACCATACAGGTGCAATGTCAGACTCACCATTACGGGTGGAATTTCGAAACGAAACCTGCTTAACTTTTGAAGTAAGGTGCAATGAATGAGCCTGCCAAATTTAAGCCGTGTGCCTCCACCAAGTTGGAGAATTAGTGATGAGTGAGTGAGTGAGGTGATGAGTGAGTGAGTGAGTGAGTGGAGCTTTGCCTTTTGAAACGAAACTTGCTTAACTTTTGTAAAGGGTGCAATAATGAGCCTGCCAAATTTAAGCCTTCTCCTCCACGGCAAGTTGGAGAATTAGTGATGATGAGTGAGTGAGGTGATAGTGAGTGAGTGAGTGAGAGCTTTGCCTTTTCGAAACGAAACCTGCTTAACTTTGGTAGTAAGGTGCAATGAATGAGCCTGCCAAATGTAAGCTGTCTGCCTCCACGGCAATTTGAGAATTAGTGATGAGTGAGGTGATGTGAGGGCTTTGCCTTTTAGAACCAAACCTGCTTAACTTTTGTAAGTAAGGTGCAATGAATGAGCCTGCCAAATTTAGCCACTGCCTCCACGGCAAGTTGGAGAATTAGTGAGGAGTGAGTGAGGGATTTGCCTTTTCGAAACGAACCCGCTTAACTTTTAAGTAAGTGTCAATGAATGAGCCTGCCAAATGTAAGCCATCTCCCCTCCACGCAAGTTGGAGAATTAGTGATGAGTGAGTGAGTGAGCGAGGGATTTGCCTTTTCGAAACGAAACCTGCTTAACTTTTGTAAGTAAGGTGCAATGAATGAGCCTGCCAAATGTAAGCCGTCTGCCTCCACGGCAAGTTGGAGAATTAGTGATGAGTGAGTGAGGGATTTGCCTTTTCGAAACGAAACCTGCTTAACTTTTGTAAGTAAGGTGCAATGAATGAGCCTGCCAAATTTAAGCCGTCTGCCTCCACGGCACGTTGGAGAATTAGTGATGAGTGAGTGAGTGAGTGAGTGAGGGCTTTGCCTTTTCGAAACAAAACCTGCTTACTTTTGTAAGTAAGGTGCAATGAATGAGCCTGCCAAATTTAAGCCGTCTGCCCCCACGGCAAGTTGGAGAATTAATGATAGTGAGTGAGTGAGGTGGATGGGAGTGAGTGATGATGAGTGATTGGCTTTGCCTTTTTGAAACGAAACCTGCTTAACTTTTGTAAGTAAGGTGCAATGAATAGCCTGCCAAATTTAAGCCGTCTGCCTCCGGCAAGTTGAGAATTAGTGATGAGTGAGTGAGTGAGTGATGATGAGTGAGTGAGTGAGTGATTGAGGGCTTGCCTTTTCGAAACGAAACCTGCTTAACTTTTGTAAGTAAGGTGCATGAATGAGCCTCCAATTTAAGCCGCCTGTCTCCACGGCAAGTTGGAGAATTAGTGATGAGTGAGTGAGTGAGGTGATGAGTGAGTGAGTGAGTGAGGGCTTTGCCTTTTCGAAATGAAACCTGCTTAACTTTTGTAAGTAAGTGCAATGAATGACCTGCCAATTTAAGCCGTGCTAGCCTCCCACGGCAAGTTGGGAATTAGTGATGAGTGAGTGAGTGAGGGCTTTGCCTTTTATTAATATAGATTAAACATGCATGGATATTTTACTATTTTACTATTTTTATAAAATGTATTTTGTTTTAATTTATATTCGGCTTTTGAACAGTAATTGGTTTAGCCTTTTATAACTTATTTTTTTATATCTTCTAAATATATCTGACCGTACAAAGAACTCAAACCATCATAGTGTCAGCCAATCACATTTGCCGCTGCCGATCAGGCCCCTTCTGCAGCTTCCGTGCACGGAAGCTAAGCAGAAGACAGCCAACGGGGGAACAAGGGCTGGTAAGTAGATTTTGCAGCACCTTTAAACACTAACAGGGTTATTCAATAACAGTTCTTATCGTTTAAAATGGTGCTAATTTTGCCCTAACCAATCAGATGTTAGCTTTGAAATGTTTAAATAAGATCTGATTGGTTGGGGCAAAATTAGCACCATTTTAAACGATAAGAACTTTTATTGAATAACCCTGTATGAACCTAGCAAAGTCGAGGTTTTGGAACACTAAGAACCTAGCAAAGTCAAGGTTTTGTGGGGCAATTAGACTAATCCTAAATGTTGTTTGGGGGGTGGATGCACCCTTTAAAGGGAAACTATTGTGTTAATAGCGTTTTTTAAAAAACAGTTAAAATAAAAAGTACCTGTGGTAGGGAGGTAGGATTGGTGCTTTTTACCTCCCAATATCCTTTCTATGAGGAGCAGCAGGACGAAGAAAACTGCTTCTGCCAGTCTTCCTGTATGCTTCAGCACTATCTTTAATATAGAATGGCCCAGGGCCATAACCTGGCAGATGAAAACTGTATGTGCTGTAGCTCCTCAATGAAACAATATTGGGGGGTTGGAATAATCAATCCTATCTCCTTGCCCCAAGTGCTTTTCATTTTTAAAAAGTTAATTTTTACAGTATAGTTGTCCTTTAATGCAAGTTTTAACCATTTCTGTTAAATTGTCCTAGGAAATGAGAAAACAGTCTCAGAATCATCAAGTGAACTCCAAGAAAACAGTGACACAGGAATCTGATCCCCTTCCAGAGTATATGCTTATATCAAGTTTAGTTAATTCCCATTGTTGCAAAGATACAGACTAAAGGCCTGTGCACTGTATTGTGTTCCAAAGAAACATGAATGAAAAAGAAAAAACATAAAAAAATATTTTTGTACAAAGCAATTAATAGTTTGATGGGCTAACAGTAAAACATAGTTATCAAACTAAAAAATTAATAAAATCTTTTGGTAAAATGTTATTAATAAATTGCCTCCATTTGTGAAAAAAATCTTATGTGTTTTTCTTGAAGAATCTTTCTGTGTTTAAATTCTGTGCAATGTCTCTAATTCTGCAATATCAAGAGGAGAATTGGTTCTTAGGCTGTACACTATGCAATATTTCGGGCCGATCGACCAATAGTTCAGTTTATCGGTCAATTGGGCCGAATCAGACGAACGGGCAATTGGACTTGCCTGAAAACCAGGGGTGATGGTCTTTTGTCCTGGCTGACCGGTCAGAAGTGCTGAACGGTTGGTCAGGACGAAGAATTGCAAAGTGTGTACCCAGCTTAATGCTGGCCATTTAGGTGCCCATACACTTACTTAGCTCTTGACATTCCCATGATGTTAGACCAATGCTCATACAATGGGCTGATATTTTTAGCTTTTGAGGTTTGATTTCAAATAAGTGGGCCAGAGTTGAAAATATTTAATGGGACTGTAAAACAGACCGTTCCTTCTGCTCTTCGAAGACTTTTGATAGTGTTGATGATCAAACACCAAAACTTTCAAATGTCTTAAATGTGTATAATATGTTGGAGCCTTGGGTAAAACCAAAGAATTTGAGATAGATTAGCAGTTGGTTGTTTGCATTTATGGCAGATATTTCTAGGTTCCTTCTGCTCTTTTGGGATCAAATGGGGTGATTAAAAGCATAATAGGTTATGTGGATAAACTTGCATTGGGTTTCTCGCCACCATTCTTTGATAGTAACCTTTTTAATGTTTTTGAGACAATAAAATTGTGGGTACTATGTCCTGAATATTAAAATCAGTTGTCATATGTTGAGCTTAGAACCAGCCTTAACATGTGAAAAGGGAAAGCATCAATTGGATATAGTGTTCAGTTTAGATGTTCTGCTTTCTCAAAAGCTAATTAATATACAGTATTGCAGAAAGTGGCATTGGAGAATGTTATACACTCTCTAAATTTTTGGAGATGTTTAATATCGTTTCTCATCAAGGAATATCACATCTTCCATATAACATATTCAATTCTGATACCAAATATGGAACACCTTAAGCTTTAAGGAAAAGATGGGCTTTGCTATGTTAGTGTCCATATTCAAGCTATCAGTTTTGAGTTTAGGTGGTAGAACTTTTGGGTTACAATATAGAATGGCTTTTAGTGACCGTGGTGAGACTAAGTTTAAATATATGTAAAAGAGCGCTAGATTTTAGCTCAACCCTTTTTAGTTTGTTAGATTTGCAGCAATATCCCTTTTACCTGTGATTTTTCACCATTTTATAAATTTTGTTAATGTGAACTTGGTGGGAAAAAATGGCAGAAAAAAAACTATAATATAAAAAAACTATATATATATCTAAAACTATATTTTGCTTGTTTAAAAATAGCACCTAAAGGCTGTTCCAGTTGGGTATTGGAAAAATAATTGGTATTGAAGAGCCGATTTCAAACATGTCTATTCATAGCTGCTTACATTAGGAACTGCTATACTGTACTTCCAAGCTCCTTAGAGAGGTATAGTTTGGCTAAAGCTATTCTAGGCTTTTATTCACCCCCCAGAAATTTAGTAAAGGCCCTAATGATATGCTGTAAAAGAGTGGTATTGTCTGCATGTTATGAAGGAGTTTCATAATGCCATTTTAAGTAGGTAAGATCTGTCTGCTAACTGGTTCAGCATTATACATTTACATCACTTGCAATACAATCCACACAATAGTATTATTATGTACAGTACTTTAATAGATATTTAATGATTGAATCAATGTATTCAATCAGCATTGAATAAATGGTCTTACCAACGAGCAAGATCTTGAACTTAAACAACATTAAAGATCAATATAATTTCAATAATATCAGATAATCAATCAACATTCTTTCAATGTGGCTTTGCTATCTGAGTTATTATTGAATGGGTATTGAATCAATGTAGTAAATCAACGCTGAATAAATGGACTTACCGACGAGCAAGATCGATACTAAAACAACATTGATATTCAACGTTGTTTCCATTGTAATGCATGATGTTAAATCTACATTGTTTTAATGTATCGTTGTTATCTGGGTGGGTAAGTCTACCACATTTCCCAATATTAGGTTCAATGAACTTTAGGTCTGGTCCACAATGGTAAAGTTTGATCTGATATTTCTGCCTGACAGAATACCGATCAATACACCAAACTGTAGACTGTTGGTCAGGAATAAAAGCGTAGCGTTGGCTTTGTGAACCATGTCGGTACACTTTACTGATCAATGTATGTTATTACTTTAGCACTTTACGAAAATGGAGTATTGTACGTTTTGATATTTCACCAAATAGTTTTGCCATAATAATTATAAAATCCGATTTTTATTCAGCATGGAGTGTCCCATTTTGGTTGATATTTGGTCAAATAAGGTGGTGGAATATTTTACCTTCCCTTTTAGTTACTTACAGGACCCCAGCTGTAGTCCTTAAGGGGTCCACTGCAAGACAAGAAGCAGGGAGGAGGGGCGGAGAGAGTGATCTTTATCAGGAAAAAGGGCTGTAGCTGGAGTTCCACTGGGACCCCTGTGGTTTATTTAGGGAAACCCCACAGAGATCAAAAGAAGTCTTCCTCTGAACTCAGCAGAAGTGGTCACACCCCATCTGTCATTATCTGTCAAGCATTGAACCCAAACTACATTGTCACGTCTGGCCTAGGCCTAATGCTCCTCTCAGCCACAAGTTGGCACTCGACCTATAGACAAAATCATGTTTTATCCATTTCCTGAAATAATGTTGCAGATTTTGCATGTAAAAAGATGTAAATAAATGTTGCTGCTTAACAATAGATCAGAGTTAAATGGACGCTGGCCAGGGGTGTAACTACCTGGGGAGCAACTGCAGGGGGGCCCAGAAGCCAAGGGGCCCCATCTTCTTATTTTTCCAATGACATATATAGCCTCATCCCAAAAAAAACACTGAGGATAAAGCACGGATAGGGGCCCTATATCAGTTTTGCTGGGGGGCCCCACTGACGCTGGCCATACACTGGCTCAATGTTAGATCAATTCCATGTTTGAAGTGTCATGAACCTCAAATCAATTGTAATGTCCACCAATCATAATATCAATCACGTAATGATTGGGTCTACAAGGTTATGTTGCCATACCCAGAAAGGGCTGGCTTGTTTAATGGCAATTGCTAAGAAAATGGTTGTCTCTGCCAAGTATGGGACCCAGCTCAAACATTGAGAACATCATTTTAAATACCGAGATCATTCCTCATATAGCTTATTGCAAGTCTGCCCCATATTCTGGGATAGCAGTCATGGGTCATCAATCTTCATGGACCTTAGTGGCATTTAAATGCACAACCTTCCCCTGTATTGACATACGTGCCATACACGTATGTCAATACAGGGGAAGGTTGTGCATTTTAATGCCACTAACGTAATCCTGCACAAACGTAATATCAACAGAATGTTCCACAATATATACGGAAAGTTCACGATAATGCTACCTATGGTTTATTTAGGATATTAAAGCTTTTTATATGCTAAGCTTGGATGCCCTGCCAGGTAGTTAGTGTGCCAGGTAGTTAGTGTCGGACTGTACTTTTGGGGCCCACCAGGAGTTCTGAGACCAGGGGCCCACCAGGACAAGTTTAGGGGCCAACATAACATTTCCCCTCTCAATTGTCACTCATTTACATACAGTATCTATCTTATACACAATTAAATAATATTCAGCTATTCAGTATGGCCTTGAATACATAAATTTATAGATTGATATAGATTTATAGTGTATTTATGATAGCACACACTATAAGAGAGGAATGTTTTTTCTCTTTAGAGTGCGCTATCACTAGCTAACATGCACAGCCGTGGACAAGGCACATGTGCTACCCAGCTGAGGTGCATTTTACCTGCAGTAGTATTTAAATTAAAACAGTGTGAGCTCTCTGCGAATCGCCTTGTGGTAGTGCAGCATCTGTTTCTTGGTTTATAATACATCTACAGATGATCCTTCCAAAAATTATTCACTGCAGAAAACAACAGGGACAGCAAGCCAAGATGTTCCTCCACAGCAGGGGCTGAATTATGGCTTCCGCCTTCATCAAGAGGCTTTGCTATCCATGTTCTAAATTCAATACATTGCTCAAAGGAAATATGTTCCTTATTTACTAGGAGGATTTACTTAAACCAAGGAAAGTAAGAGCGCACGGAGGATACCCATAAGTTATCTCATTTGGGACAAGCCGTTTCATAGGCTTAAAACACGTACGTCTTACTGAGAAAGGAAAGCAGTGTGTGGACAATGGGTGATGTAACAGTATGAACAAGGTGAAATGGAGCATCAATCAAAATTTGGCAGATTTCACCAGTGCAATTTTTTTTTCAATACCACAGTTCCCTCAGGATAACCACACACTAGTCAACATGCCTGGGGCAACCGTGGCACTTCTATTTTGTGCCAGGCCCCCTGACTATAAAAAATTGCCATGCCCAGCAGCCTTTCATCAGTGTGTTATGCTGGCCATGCACTAGTTAAAAATGAAAGTCGAATATCACAGCTTTTCTTACCTGTGACGTTTCCCATCTGGATCCTGCATTAGCATCGCCATGACACCTATAAGGGGTGGTAAAATTATTTGGCCAGGTGGCTGTGCGAAATGTTGTGGAAACGGCTGCAGCTATGCACTAGTGTATAGGCACCTCAAGGTACTGTAGAACAAGATATAACAGGTAGAATAGGGAAAGATAGACAGAACTGCATTATATCTCTTGTGTGTGAACTGCAATAGCCAGTCTGCTTCACAGTCAGTCCACTAGCAATTATTCTGGTGATATCTCTTTCATCTATCTCATTCATTCATTCTGTCTATTTCCTTCATTGATGGTCCTCATCTATCTCATTCATTCTTTCTATCTCCTTCATCGATGGTCCTCATCTAGCTCATTCATCTCTTCTTCCTTCTCGGTGGTCCTCATCTATCTCATTCATTCTTTCTATCTCCTTCATCGGTGGTCCTCATCTATCTTATTCATTCTTTCTGTCTCCTTCATTGATGGTCCTCATCTATCTCATTCATTCTTTCTATCTCCTTCATCGATGGTCCTCATCTAGCTCATTCATCCTTTCTATCTCCTTCATCGGTGGTCCTCATCTATCTCATTCATTCTTTCTATCTCCTTCATCGGTGGTCCTCATCTATCTTATTCATTCTTTCTATCTCCTTCATCGATGGTCCTCATCTATCTCATTCATTCTTTCTGACTCTTTCATCGATGGTCCTCATCTATCTTATTCAGTCTGACTATTTCTTCCATCGATGGTCCTCATCTATGTCATTCATTCATTGTGTCTATTTCCTTCATCGATGGTCCTCATCTATCTCATTCATTTATTCTGTCTATTTCCTTCATTGATGGTCCTCATCTATCTCATTCATTCTTTCTATCTCCTTCATCTATGGTCCTTATCTATCTCATTCATTCATTGTGTCTATTTCCTTCATCGATGGTCCTCCTCTATCTCATTCATTTATTCTGTCTATTTCCTTCATCGATGGTCCTCATCTATCTCATTCATTCTTTCTATCTCCTTCATCGATGGTCCTTATCTATCATTCTTTTTATCTCCTTCATCGATGGTCCTCATCTATCTCATTTATTCTTTCTATCTCCTTCATCGATGGTCCTTATCTGTCTCATTCATTCTTTCTATCTCCTACATCAATGGTCCTCATTTATCTCATTCATTCTTTGTATCTCCTTCATCGATGGTCCTCATCTATCTCATTCATTCTTTCTATCTCCTTCATCGATGGTCCTCATCTAGGACCATCGATGAAGGAAATAGACAGAATAAATGAATGGGATAGAGGAGGACCATCGATGAAGGAAATAGACACAATGAATGAATGAGATAGATAAGGACCTAGATGAAGGAGATAGAAAGAATGAATAGAAGAGATGAGGACCATCAATGAAGGAAATAGACAGAATAAATGAATGAGATAGATGAGACCATCGATGAAGGAAATAGACACAATGAATGAATGACATAGATGAGGACCATCGATGGAAGAAATAGACAGAATGAATAATATGATAGGACCATCGATAAAGAGTCAGAAAGAATGAATGGATAGATGAGGACCACGATAAGGAGATAGAAAGAATGAATGAGATAGATGAGGACCACCGATGAAGGAGATAGAAAGGATGAATGAGCTAGATGAGGACCATCGATGAAGGAGATAGAAAGAATGAATGAGATAGATGAGGACCATCGATGAAGGAAATAGACAGAATGAATGAATGAGATAGATGAGGACCATCGATGAAGGAAATAGACAGAATGAATGAATGAGATAGATGAGGACCATCAATGAAGGAAATAGACAGAATGAATGAATGAGATAGATGAGGACCATCAATGAAGGAAATAGACAGAATGAATGAATGAGATAGATGAAGAGATATCACCAGAATAATTGCTAGTGGACTGACTGTGAAGCAACTGGCTATTGCAGTTCACACACAAGAGATTAAGCAGTTCTGTCTATCTTTCCCTATTCTACCTGTTATATCTTGTTCTCCATACCTTGAGGTGCCTATACACTAGTGCATAGCTGCAGCCGTTTCCACAACTTTCGCACAGCCACCTGGCCAAATAATTTTACCACCCCTTTATGTGTCATGCGATGCTAATGCAGGATCCAGATGGGAAACGTCACAGGTAAGAAAAGCTGTGATATTCGACTTTCATTTTTAACTAGTGCATGGCCAGCATAACCACTGATGAAAGGCTGCTGGGCATGGCAATTTTTTATAGTCAGGGGGCCTGGCACAAAATAGAAGTGCCACGGTTCCCCAGGCATGTTGACTAGTGTGTGGTTATCCTGAGGGAACTGTGGATTGAAAAAAAAAAATTGCACTGGTGAAATCTCCAAATTTTGATTGATGCTCCATTTCACCTTGTTCATACTGTTACAATCACCCATTGTCCACACACTGCTTTCCTTTCTCAGTAAGACGTACGTGTTTTAAGCCTATGAAACGGCTTGTCCCAAATGAGATAACTTATGGGTATCCTCCGTGCGCTCTTACTTTCCTTGGTTTAAGTAAATCCTCCTAGTAAATAAGGAACATATTTCCTTTGAGCAATGTATTGAATTAGAACATGGATAGCAAAGCCTCTTGATGAAGGCGGAAGCCAAATTCAGCCCTGCTGTGGAGGAACATCTTGGCTTGCTGTCCCTGTTGTTTTTCTGCAGTGAATAATTTTTGGAAGGATCATCTGTAGATGTATATAAACCAAGAAACAGATGCTGCACTACCACAAGGCGATTCGCAAGAGCTCACACTGTTTTAATTTAAATACTACTGCAGGTAAAATGCACCTCAGCTGGGTAGCACATGTGCCTTGTCCACGGCTGTGCATGTTAGCTAGTGATAGCGCACTCTAAAGAGAAAAAACATTCCTCTCTTATAGTGGTTGCTATCATAAATACACTATAAATCTATATCAATCTATAAATTTATGTATTCAAGGCCATACTGAATAGCTGAATATTATTTAATTTTGATAAGATAGATACTGTATGTAAATGAGTGACAATTGAGAGGGGAAATGTTTGTTGGCCCCTAAACTTGTCCTGGTGGGCCCCTGGTCTCAGAACTCCTGGTGGCCCCAAAAGTACAGTCCACACTAACTACCTGGCACACTAACTACCTGGCAGGGCATCCAAGCTTAGCATATAAAAAGCTTTAATATCCTAAATAAACCAAGGTAGCATTATCGTGAACTTTCCGTATATATTGTGGAACATTCTTGGATATTACGTTTGTGCAGGATACGTTAGGGCATAAAATCAACTCCTGTATTGACATATGTATGGCACTATGTCAATACAGGGGAAGTGTGTGTCATTTAAATGCCACTAAGGTCCATGAGAGATTGATGACCCAGACTGCTATCCCAGAATATGGGGCAGACTGCAATAAGCTATATGAGGAATGATCTCGGTATTTAAAATGATGTTCTCAATGTTTGAGCTGGGTCCCATCTTGGCAGAGACAACCATTTTCTTAGCAATTGCCATTAAACAAGCCAGCCCTTTCTGGGTATGGCAACATAACCTTGTAGACCCAATCATTACGTGATTGATATTATGATGTGGGACATTACATTGATTTGAGGTTCATGACACTTCAAACATGGAATTGATCTAACATTGAGCCAGTGTATGGCCAGCGTCAGTGGGGCCCCCCACAAAACTGATAGAGGCCCCTATCGTGCTTTATCCTCAGTGTTTTTTTTGGGATGAGGCTATATATGTCATTGGAAAAATAAGAAGATGGGGCCCCTTGGCTTCTGGGCCCCCCTGCAGTTGCTCCCCAGGTAGTTACACCCTGGCCAGCGTCCATTTAACTCTGATCTATTGTTAGCAGCAACATTTATTTACATCTTTTTACATGCAAATCGCAACATTATTTCAGGAAATGGATAAAACATGATTTTGTCTATAGGTCGATGCCAACTTGTGGCTGAGAGGAGCATTAGGCCTAGCCGAACGTGACAATGTAGTTTGGGTTCAATGCTTGACAGATAATGACAGATGGGGTGTGACCACTTCTGCTGAGTTCAGAGGAAGACTTCTTTTGATCTTGTGGGTTTCCCTAAATAAACCACAGGGTCCCAGTGGAACTCCAGCTACAGCCCTTTTTCCTGATAAAGATCACTCTCTCCGCCCCTCCTCCCTGCTTCTTGTCTTGCAGTGGACCCTTAAGGACTACAGCTGGGGTCCTGTAAGTAACTAAAAGGAAGGTAAAATATTCCAACCTTATTTGACCAAATATCAACCAAAATGGGACACTCCATGCTGAATAAATCGGATTTTAAATTATTTGGCAAAAACTATTGGTGAAATATCAAAACGTCCAATACTCCATTTTCGTAAAGTGCTAAGTAATAACATACATTGATCTAAAGTGACGACATGGTTCACAAAGCCAACGCTACGCTTTTATTCCTGACCAACAGTCTACAGTTTGGTTTATTGATCGGTATTCTTTCAGGCAGAATATCAGATCAAACTTTACCATTGTGACCAGACCTAAAGTTCATTGAACCTAATATTGGGAAATGTGGTAGACTACCCACCCGATAACAACGATACATTAAAACAATGTAGATTTAACATCATGCATTACAATGGAAACAACGTTGAATATCAATGTTGTTTTAGTATCGATCTTGCTCGTCGTGTAAGTCCATTTATTCAGCGTTGATTTACTACATTGATTCAATCCCATTCAATAATACCAGATACAAAGCCACTTGAAAGAATGTTGATTGATATCTGATATTATTGAATTATATTGATCTTTATGTTGTTTAAGTTCAAGATCTTGCTCGTTGGTAAGACAATTTATTCAATGCTGATTGTGGTCCTCATCTATCTCATTCATTCTTTCTATCTCCTTCATCGATGGTCCTCATCTATCTCATTCATTCTTTCTGACTCTTTCATCGATGGTCCTCATCTATCTTATTCATTCTGTCTATTTCTTCCATCGATGGTCCTCATCTATGTCATTCATTCATTGTGTCTATTTCCTTCATCGATGGTCCTCATCTATCTCATTCATTTATTCTGTCTATTTCCTTCATTGATGGTCCTCATCTATCTCATTCATTCTTTCTATCTCCTTCATCTATGGTCCTTATCTATCTCATTCATTCATTGTGTCTATTTCCTTCATCGATGGTCCTCCTCTATCCCATTCATTTATTCTGTCTATTTCCTTCATCGATGGTCCTCATCTATCTCATTCATTCTTTCTATCTCCTTCATCGATGGTCCTTATCTATCATTCTTTTTATCTCCTTCATCGATGGTCCTCATCTATCTCATTTATTCTTTCTATCTCCTTCATCGATGGTCCTTATCTGTCTCATTCATTCTTTCTATCTCCTACATCAATGGTCCTCATTTATCTCATTCATTCTTTGTATCTCCTTCATCGATGGTCCTCATCTATCTCATTCATTCTTTCTATCTCCTTCATCGATGGTCCTCATCTACAATCAGCATTGAATAAATGGTCTTACCAACGAGCAAGATCTTGAACTTAAAACAACATAAAGATCAATATAATTTCAATAATATCAGATAATCAATCAACATCTTTCAAGGTGGCTTTGCTATCTAGGTATTATGAATGGGATTGAATCAATGTAGTAAATCAACGCTGAATAAATGGACTTACCGACGGCAAGATCGATACTAAAACAACATTGATATTCAACGTTGTTTCCATTGTTAATGCATGATGTTAAATTACATTGTTTTAATGTATCGTTGTATCTCGGGTGGGTAAGTCTACCACATTTCCCAATATTAGGTTCAATGAACTTTAGGTCTGGTCCACAATGGTAAAGTTTGATCTGATATTCTGCCTGACAAGAATACCGATCAATAACCAAACTGTAGACTGTTGGTCAGGAATAAAAGCGTAGCGTTGGCTTTGTGAACCAGTCGTCACTTTATGATCAATGTATGTTATTACTTAGCACTTTACGAAAATGGAGTATTGCGTTTTGATATTTCACCAAATAGTTTTGCCATAATAATTCTAAAATCCGATTTTTATTTCAGCATGGAGTGTCCCATTTTGGTTGATATTGGTCAAATAAGTGGTGGAATATTTTACCTTCCCTTTTAGTTACTTACAGGACCCCAGCTGTAGTCCTTAAGGGTCCACTGCAAGACAAGAAGCAGGGAGGAGGGGCGGGAGGAGAGAGTGATCTTTATCAGGAAAAAAGGCTGTAGCTGGAGTTCCACTGGGACCCCTGTGGTTTATTTAGGGAAACCCACAGAGATCAAAAGAAGTCTTCCTCTGAACTCAGCAGAAGTGGTCACACCCCATCTGTCATTATCTGTCAAGCATTGAACCCAAACTACATTGTCACGTCTGGCTAGGCCTAATGCTCCTCTCAGCCACAAGTTGGCACTCGACCTATAGACAAAATCATGTTTTATCCATTCCTGAAATAATGTTGCGATTTGCATGTAAAAAGATTGTAAATAAATGTTGCTGCTTAACAATAGATCAGAGTTAAATGGACGCTGGCCAGGGGTGTAACTACTGGGGAGCAACTGCAGGGGGGCCCAGAAGCCAAGGGGCCCCATCTTCTTATTTTTCAATGACATATATAGCCTCATCCCAAAAAAAACACTGAGGATAAAGCACGGATAGGGGCCTTATCAGTTTTGTGGGGGGCCCCACTGACGCTGGCCATACACTGGCTCAATGTTAGATCAATTCCATGTTTGAAGTGTCATGAACCTCAAATCAATTGTAATGTCCACCAATCATAATATCAATCACGCAATGATTGGGTCTACAAGGTTATGTTGCCATACCCAGAAAGGGCTGGCTTGTTTAATGGCAATTGCTAAGAAAATGGTTGTCTCTGCCAAGTATGGGACCCAGCTCAAACATTGAGAACATCATTTTAAATACCGAGATCATTCCTCATATAGCTTATTGCAAGTCTGCCCCATATTCTGGGATAGCAGTCATGGGTCATCAATCTTCATGGACCTTAGTGGCATTTAAAGCACAACCTTCCCCGTATTGACATACGTGCCATACATAGCATACACGTTGATATCCTACGTTATCCTGCACAAACGTAATATCAACAGAATGTTCCACAATATATACGGAAAGTTCACGATAATGCTACCTATGGTTTATTAGGATATTAAAGCTTTTTATATGCTAAGCTTGGATGCCCTGCCAGGTAGTTAGTGTGCCAGGTAGTTAGTGTCGGACTGTACTTTTGGGGCCCACCAGGAGTTCTGAGACCAGGGGCCCACCAGGACCAAGTTTAGGGGCCAACTAACACTTTCCCCTCTCAATTGTCACTCTTTACATACAGTATCTATCTTATACAAAATTAATAATATTCAGCTATTCAGTATGGCCTTGAATACATAAATTTATAGATTGATATAGATTTATAGTGTATTTATGATAGCAACACTATAAGAGAGGAATGTTTTTTCTCTTTAGAGTGCGCTATCACTAGCTAACATGCACAGCCGTGGACAAGGCACATGTGCTACCCAGCTGAGGTGCATTTTACCTGCAGTAGTTATTTAAATTAAAACAGTGTGAGCTCTCTGCGAATCGCCTTGTGGTAGTGCAGCATCTGTTTCTTGGTTTATAATACATCTACAGATGATCCTTCCAAAAATTATTCACTGCAGAAAACAAACAGGGACAGCAAGCCAAGATGTTCCTCCACAGCAGGGCTGAATTATGGCTTCCGCCTTCATCAAGAGGCTTTGCTATCCATGTTCTAAATTCAATACATTGCTCAAAGGAAATATGTTCCTTATTTACTAGGAGGATTTACTTAAACCAAGGAAAGTAAGAGCGCACGGAGGATACCCATAAGTTATCTCATTTGGGACAAGCCGTTTCATAGGCTTAAAACACGTACGTCTTACTGAGAAAGGAAAGCAGTGTGTGGACAATGGGTGATTGTAAACGTATGAACAAGGTGAAATGGAGCATCAATCAAAATTTGGCAGATTTCACCAGTGCAATTTTTTTTTTTCAATGCCACAGTTCCCTCAGGATAACCACACACTAGTCAACATGCCTGGGGCAACCGTGGCACTTCTATTTTGTGCCAGGCCCCCTGACTATAAAAAATTGCCATGCCCAGCAGCCTTTCATCAGTGTGTTATGCTGGCCATGCACTAGTTAAAAATGAAAGTCGAATATCACAGCTTTTCTTACCTGTGACGTTTCCCATCTGGATCCTGCATTAGCATCGCCATGACACTATAAAGGGGTGGTAAAATTATTTGGCCAGGTGGCTGTGCGAAATGTTGTGGAAACGGCTGCAGCTATGCACTAGTGTATAGGCACCTCAAGGTACTGTAGAACAAGATATACAGGTAGAATAGGGAAAGATAGACAGAACTGCATTATATTCTTGTGTGTGAACTGCAATAGCCAGTCATGCTTCACAGTCAGTCCACTAGCAATTATTCTGGTGATATCTCTTCATCTATCTCATTCATTCATTTGTTATTTCTTCATTGATGGTCCTCATCTATCTAATTATTATTCTGTTATTTCCTTCATTGATGGTCCTCATCATCTCATTATCATTTCTTCTATTTCCTTCATCGATGGTCCTCATCTATTCATTCATTCATTCTGTCTATCCTTCATCGATGGTCTCATCTATCTCATTCATCTTCTATCTCCTTCATCGATGGTCCTCATCTAGCTCATTCATCCTTTCTATCTCCTTAATCGGTGGTCCTCATCTATCTCATTCATTCTTTCTATCTCCTTATCGTGGTCCTCATCTATCTCATTCATTCTTTCTGACTCTTTATCGATGGTCCTAATCATATATTCAGTTCTGACTATTTCTTCCATCGATGGTCCTCATCTATGTCATTCATTCATTGTGTCTATTTCTTCATCGATGGTCTCATCTATCTCATTCATTTATTCTGTCTATTTCCTTCATTGATGGTCCTCATCTCTCATTCATTCTTTCTATCTCCTTCATCTATGGTCCTTATCTATCTCATTCATTCATTGTGTCTATTTCCTTATCGATGGTCCTCCTCTATCCCATTATTTATCTGTCTATTTCCTTCATCGATGGTCCCATCTATCTCATTCATTCTTTCTATCTCCTTCATCGATGGTCCTTATCTATCATTCTTTTTATCTCCTTCATCGATGGTCCTCATCTATCTCATTTATTCTTTCTATCTCCTTCATCGATGGTCCTTATCTGTCTCATTCATTCTTTCTATCTCCTACATCAATGGTCCTCATTTATCTCATTCATTCTTTGTATCTCCTTCATCGATGGTCCTCATCTATCTCATTCATTCTTTCGAACTCCTTGATCGATGGTCCTCATCTATCTTATTCATTCTTTTTATCTCTTTCATCGATGGCGCTCATCTATCTCATTCATTCATTCTGTCTATTTCCTTCATCAAAGGTCCTCATCTATCTCATTCATTCTTTGTATCTCCTTCATCAATAGTCTTCATGTATATCATTCATTCATTATGTATATTTTTTCAAACAATGGTCCTCATCTATCTCATTCATTCTTTCTATCACTTTCATCGATGGTCCTCATCTATGTCATTCATTCATTCTGTCTATTTCTTCCATCGATGGTCCTCATCTATCTCATTCATTCTTTCTCTTTCATTGATGGTCCTCATCATTCTCATTCATTCATTCTTTCTATTTCCTTCATCAATGGCCCTACCAGGAAGAACCAAGAAGAAGAAGAGAGGAGCCAGTAATAAGGGATAAACTCCACTAGCACGTTTTGAATTGCGATTTGTGATTGCGCTAGAGGAGGCACAGGAATGTAATAGCCTATGGTATTGGTAGTTACCAATATGCCTCTGCCTCGTATTTGGCAATTGCACAGAACTGGTCAATAACATTGCATTGTGGGATTGTACAATGTAACCCAATCCTATTACAATCTGCCATGAATTTGGGAAATCCCCATACACACGTCAATCTACCACCATATACAGGGGGACAGGGGCATAACTATAGGGGTGCAGGGGTAGCAACCGAGCCAATATAAATGGAGCCAATGTAAATGGTATAATTATGGCCGTACCTTATGCCCAACCTGTAATGTTTTTCCCTTTGTAGGCCACCTAACAACCTTAGGTTCTATTGTATTAGAAAAAGAGATATATAAAAGGTGATAATAAAAGAGAAATCAGAAGCGAACAAATTGCCACGTTGCTAATTAATAACAAGCGTGCAAAACTTCCAACTGCTAAAAAGAACATTGTTAAGGGAATTCAGGATCTTCCATATTTCCACAAAGATCTAGCACTTGAAAATAGGGTTGGGTAAAGTGAACTACACTGCTCAGCTGTGGGAATGATTGCTGGAAAATTAGTGAACTGGCATCACATGTTATCTGGGCGACTAGTGTCAGTGAATAGGTTGATTTACCAGGGGCGCCAGTTGGGAGTCTTAAAAATATATTTTTACTCATCACAGACCTGTAAGTCAAAGCTGTGTATCAGCGTCACAGCCCCCTGGTCACAGTGCCCCCACATACACCCCTGTAACAGACAAAACCCTGACACACATAAGCGTTACTTTAGATGTCTCTATGGGGGGCATTTTTACTGCGATTGTTTTTTACAACAATGTGGAGGATGGGGTTTGGAGGGGGGGTTGCTAGGCACCAAGTACATGAATGTGGGGGGAGCCAGGTATAATTCACGCACAGGGTGCCATTTATCCTATAGGCCGGCCCTGCAACTTATTACACAGAATCTAATGGAGATACTAAAAAGAAAGGAAATGTGATTAAAAGTTCAGTAAATCCTAGGACTACTGGCAGTTATGGAGCTGTTCTGGTAATAACCTATACTATACCTAATAACCTATACTGATAAAAAATACTGATGTGTTTGGTAAATAAAATACACTGCCCATCAACAAGCAATTTTTCAATACCGTCTCTATAAATATATACCCGTGTTTTAGCATCTTATAATACACCCCAGAGCTATATTTATAAACGTGCGGTATTGCACGTAGCGATACCGTGCGTTATCTGTAAATTACAGCCGCCACCATACATTTACGCCGAGCATTCGTTAATTTACAAATGTTAAGTTGTAGAAAACTACAACTACTACTAAAAATGGTATTCAATGGGGGTCGTCGATTTACAATCTTGTTAAAATGATCGTTAATTGACTAT
This sequence comes from Hymenochirus boettgeri, assembly GCA_019447015.1. Taxonomy (NCBI): domain Eukaryota; kingdom Metazoa; phylum Chordata; class Amphibia; order Anura; family Pipidae; genus Hymenochirus; species Hymenochirus boettgeri. The sequence goes on from CM033477.1 coordinate 30,034,142, forward strand.
AATTTTAGCAATAGTTAAAATGATCGCTAAATGCGCGGAATCAATTAAAAGCAATTATGAGACCTTATTTTCTAGTCTCATGTTAACAAGTATGGTATCAGTAGTCATTCTATCTCATACAAAGGAATATGTGAAAAAACAAAACTGAACAAATTCTAGGAGTAAGTTAGTTATTGCCCCAATAAATTCCACTGGGTGACTAACTAAAAAGAGTTTTTCTATTGATGTCTATGGAACTTGCTTCTTGCCTTTACCCTTTATTTTTAAAGTTGACAGGAACTTCAATCCTTTGTGATCCCAGTGCTCACCATACTGTATATCCTCTTGTATTGTTCAGCTCACCCCTAGTTAGAATGCATTACCACTTTCTCTGTGCTCAGCCCCTCCCAGAATCTGACACTCGGTGGGGGAGCATGTGCAGTAGAGACGCACTGTGTCTCCAAACAGTGATCTACATTAAATAGAACTCATCTTGTGAATTTTGTTTTATAGTGAAATGACTGCCTTGCTATGGAATGGTAAGGAGTTATGGTTGCTGTTGTTACTGCTTGAATTAAATGTTAAATGTGTATATGTGTGTGTGTGTGTGTGTGGGGGGGGGTTAGAATTGATTTCTTTAGGTTCAGTGCTAGACTCTGCTCCAGTTACTGACAACACAAACAGCAGCTAACCGCAGGATTGGTTATTAGCTGCAGAATAAGTGAGCGCAGAGCAACAAATAATGTTTATTTCTATACGTGATCTAAATGTGAAATCATTTAGAAATGCATTGACTGAGGAATAAGATATGTTTTCATAGAAAGGGGAGGGTCTGGGATTTGCTGAGGAAATAGGTGACTGACAGTTCTTTGCCTGAATGTGCCCGCCCCTCTTAATAGCTAAAAAAGAAGTGAAAGGGTCAGAGATGGGAAAAAAGAATTACGTTTTGTGGCATATAATCTTTATTGCTGTATGATTAGTTGGAACATAATTAAGCAGTTTGCATGCTCTTAGCACATGTACAGTATAAGCAGAAACATGACAGTTATGTAGTTATGGCCTACTGTTCTGAAAACATGTTCACCCTTTATACTTAACTTTCCCACCCCCTTAAACCTTAAAGGGCATGTCCAGCCTAAAATTAACTTTGCATAGAAATGTTCACCACCCCACCCAAACCTAGGTTTCGATAACCCATCCCTGCCAAAATTCCCCGGAAGTGACTTACCTAACCCGGTCTCTGGTGAACATTTCTATGCAAAGTTTATTTTAGGCTGGACATGCCCTTTAAGACTATAAACTTTAATCACCAATATTCCTGAAAATTTAAATTGATTGCAATCCTCTGATGCCCTCTTCTCTGGTCCCGGCTCCTCTCCTTTTTCTTCCTGGTTGCAGCAGTCAATCATGACAGTGACTGATAACGGCACAGTCAATGGCTGACTGCTGCAGAGTGTAGACCATGCCACCTCCTCTAAGCATGTGCAAGATTGCAAAGAAATGGCAACTTCAAGAGAAAAGGATGGCAGAGTCTGCAATCAGTATCAAGCTTCAGGAATGCTGGACACAAATTTGTGAACTTAGGGTTTATTGGGTTGGGGGAGTAAGTATTGGAGGTGATTGGTACTTACTGACTGAAAATAGACAATATACCATGTAACACCATGGTGTTTTTTTCCTTATATTAAAATTCTGCTATGCTAGCATGCGTGGTCTAATGTTTCTCTATCCACCACATTTAATGCCTCTCCTAATCCGCCACACAAGGAATCGTTTTTCACCGGCTTAGCAAGAGACATGGATTTTTTTCATCCTTATAGATGAACTCTGAAATATCTTTCAGAAGATATTGTGCTGGAAAAACTCAAAGAATGTAATAGTGTGGGGGGGAAATGGTATTAACCCATCGCCTGCCAAAGGAGACTGGCTGACTCATACAGGTTATGTAAGTGGGAATCCAATTGCTTATCTAGTTTAGCTGACAGGAGATATCTAGTCATGGGATATTCACTGAAATACTTTGGTTTCTTTCCCAGCTACACTATCTAGATATCCCTGATCGAGGGTCCAGATGATTATTTTTAAGGGTTGTTACTTTCTACCAACACCTCTCACACTTATGGAGGAACTGTATATTAGCATGTTCTGTGACTATTACTATTGATTGAAATGTATTGCACTACTGAATGCCATGTACCTGCTCTTCAATCTTACTCTACAATACCTTAGCACAGGGAGATACAAGATAGCTAATTGGACAGATATTTTCTTTCTTCTTGTGTCAAGCACACTGAGCATGTCTAAGCCAGAGGCTTGAGGAGAAGGAGGTCATAGGGATGACGGTAGGGCTTGACTCCATGCAGGTATGTTTGGTTATGGATTGTATAAAACCACAAATGGTAGGTACATAATTTATTCAGCAATATTTTAAGTTACAAAACATGCCAGAAAAAATGTGAAGACAAAATCTTAACATACAAATTGTAAAAACATTTACCCCCAACATCTTTATAACTCTGAAACTATTTAAAGCCAAGAGACATAGATATCCCATTAAGGATACTGACTAGAGAATTTGTTGAACATATGTCATTGATGGAGACTGAATCCAGGTTTGGTGACACTTGCCTGAGCAGTTACTGAAAAGTGTGACAGGTCCACAGCTGTCACCAGTTAAATGAAGGGCCCCCTCATGGCACATTAGCACTCTTCACTGCAGTGGTTCTTCATACTTCAAATGTACCTGAACCAATTCTGGGACAAAAGATAAGTGTAGTTTAGAGAAAAGGGGTGGGGGAGCTTTCCAAACACATAAAGGTAAACCCAATATGGAAGGTCCTAACTAAATACCATGGGTCATTTATCTGGGTTAATTTACCCTGCTTGTTTGCATTTTCTTGGGAAGGTTGTCTCTCTGACAACATTGGATTAGTGTTAACGGCTATCACTTTCCTTCGCCCACTGGCATAAGACTTCCAGTTAATGGACCTGGGGGGTGCTACTACCACATGGAAACTTGTTCTATCTTCAGAGCAACTCTGCTACATTACTTACACAAAAGTGGGGCAGTGGGAGCACTCCTGGGGCTATAACATAATGGTAGTGTTACTGATCGGACCAAAAAGAACAAACCAACAGAAAGATGATCAATGCACATTCCTGGGCCCATATACAGTTACAGTTTCAATTGTATGCATAAAAATAACCTTCCAACCACGTCACCATAAATGTAGTTTACCAAGCACGTGCTGTACAGGTAGGATGCTCGGCAGTAGTTAATCAGTCTGCTCCTTGCTATAGGGCCGTATTCGTAAAGGCGTGGTATCACTTACAATACCGCACCTTTAACGATTGGTAAAACGAACGTTAAACTGATTATTAATTTACGATCGGTTTAAAGAACCGTAGATAACAAAATCGTAGATTTACGATCCCCATAAATTCCTGGTATTCTACAATCGAATGTTCGGTAATTACAGAACGTTCGGTCGTAAATGTATGATCGTACAATAACTAACCTGCAGTATCGCTAAATGGCCCATTGTGAGGAAAGGGATGAGTAACCTGAAGAAACCCCACAGGACAAAATACCAAGGCCATGAATCCATAGCATTGTTATTTGATCAAGCAGGACGAAGTCAGAGGAAGCCTATTCTCATGCTGGATTGCCGTCCGGTTCAGCAGCTGATAAAATCTAGCATGCGTACGAGGCTTCAGAGTTTTGCGCCAAGGGTTCATATCACATCTATTCATAATTTCCTCTCCTTTTAAATAAACATCATTAAATTTGCATGGTAGTTAAGCTACGCACACATCAATTGATATTTACAATTATTTAACCAGAAGGGATTCACCAAACATTTAGTTGCTCAAGGATTTTTAAGTCCAAATGCATAAACCCTGAATCTCATCTGGCCCTTAGTTTTGCAGCCTGATCAGACACAGACATTCCTTTTAATACCTACTCCTATAATGATTAATAAATTGAAACAGTTCCAATACAGATCCATGGCCAAAACCCAAAATCGCCATCAGAAAAACGACCAATACTAGCATTTGTTTATCTAATTGGTTTGTTATTGGACATTACAGATAATGATGATTAAACACTTTATTAAACAGCCCACAGGGGAATTGCAGGGCAATTGTAGGTATGACTCCACTGAGTTCCCCATAATATTCACAATAGTTCTAGTGGGGAGGTTTGTGTCTGCTGTATTCATACCAGAGATATTGCTACAGAGGGTCTGTATCAATAGTTAGCAGTAAGTCCCCTCGGTACTAACTTGGGTATTTATAAGAGCCAACTAGGGGATAATTTTCCAGTCCATAAAGGGTCGAGGGTTGAAGCGGTATCTGATCACCAAGTTTCAATATGCTCGCTAGTAGGGTAAGGGTTCCTTGGGGTCTTAGCTGGCACTTGTTAGTAAACTTTCCTGGTTAAGTTAAGAAGTTCATGACCAGGAATATGTTACAATGTTGTTCCATTTGTAAGCAGATCCAGTACGTACTTTTTTGGGTGGTTAAATAATTGCATAAGGTGACTAGGGGGTTTAGCTGGATCTGGGGAGGGTGGGGTTTGGGGTGTAACTACCAGGGGAGCATGCTTAATGAACTTGGGGTTAGGGGAGGTACAAATCCGGGGGCCTGTTTTGATGTACTGATATCAATATTGGGGTGGTTGCTATATGATGTATATGAAAAGATGTTCTCTATATTAAATATTTTACTCAATATTGTACTGGAGTCAAGCTAGCCCACAGCTTCCTCTGGGAATGTTCACCATGTTTGACCGGACACTTGCTGGGTATAGAACTGCATACTTTTGCATTATTTTTATTTACCCAGAGCCGCTGGGTAATAATATGAAGTTAAAGTCACGCTAACCGGTTCATTATCGCTTAGCGCAACTTTAACTTCATATAAGCGCCTGATGCGCAGGTTACGCAAAAGACACTCGCAAATCAGGCACTCTCAATTTAATATTGCGTTTGCGCTAATTTTAGCGCATGATTTTAACGCCAGCCGTTAAAATCACGCTGCGGGTTAATCCCTTTTAGGATTTACCCACGTGCGCTAATGTGATATTGAATCACGGAAGTGAGATTTGCCCGTATCGATAGCGACTCTGGATTAATTTCCTCCTTTATCTCTCCTGCTTTCAAACTCTCCTCTACTTAAGCCACTTCAATAATATAACTAATAACATAGTCGGTTTTTCCTCCCCAATAAGTAAAGCGATCGTGGTTTGGGGGTGTGGCCAGCATTGAGGGGACATTCTTGGTTGCGCCAGCTGCCCGGGTATCACAAAAGACAGTCGCACAGTGTGGAAATTTCTGCACAATTTTTAAACCCCAGTTAAAGCTCATGCAGGGATGAAAGCCTGTTTACAATCCACCCAGAGCCACACATGCAATAATGAATTGTGTAAGGAAGATCTATCCAAAGCAATGGCGTCTGAGTAGATCTCCCTGAAAGTCTGATTGGACAGACAGAACATGATGTCTGTGACTGATTATGTCCTTGTCCAGGTTAGACAGCAGTTCTGGGGAACATATTGAAATTTAACTAGAACCCAAGTGAAATGGATTTTTTTGAATTTTCAATGCAAATTTTCAGTATTTTGACCAAGATTTCTGCCTTTTGAAAGCAATTTTCAAATTTTTTACTATAATTTCTGTTTTTGCGACTTAAATTTTTGCATTTTCAACCACAATTTCTAAATTCCGATTTGTGAAATTCTGAATATCCAGATCCCCAGATTTTAGAAACCGCCAGTTATTTCTGAAACGGAGCTAATGGATAATGTATTCGTTCTGCACTGGCTAATGGCAATTCGCGATGCGACCAGAGCTGCTATCTGCTATCTGTCTTTTTCAGTGAAAGAGCAGTGGTTTCTGCTACTCTATTCCTGCTTCAACTAAAGTTTCACCAATTTGGTTTAAAGGGCATGTCCACCCCTTGTACAACAATTTAAACTGTAAGAGAGAACCCCCCTAAACCCCAATTTCGTTTCACTCAACTGTCATGCTCACAGTTTGAGAAAAGGGCCTCACAAGTCTGCGAACCATCGCTGCTTGGTCCACGCCTCCACTGATGCTGCAGTGTGCCCTTTACGCTGTGCAACAGGGGAGGAAAACTGGGTTTTTGGGGGGTTCTCTCTGACAGGTTAAGTTTTTGTATGCATAGAAGAGAAGCAGCAAGTGTGAATGACTACCTGTTCTACCGTGCGTCTCCGAGTCGATCCAATGGAGGGCCCGGAACACTCTAAGGAAGCAGCAACATCAATTTGAGTTTCTGTATGCACTATAAAGTAGCTTTATGTATGTTTATACCAGCGATCTCAACTTTCGTCCCTCCAGATTCAAACATTTTTGGAGGGCTGCAAGTTCTGTATCCCTGGTTTACACACACGTCTATTCTGAGTCATAATAAATCCTGTATGTCCATCTGGTAAAACGTGGTTTACCTTACCTATCAGAGTCCTTTTAGTATAGCGGTTTATCCAAGACAAATGGAAATCCACAAGTTTAATGGCCAAAAGGCTCACATTAAAAGTAGCAGAAATGACCCAAAAGCCATCCTTATTTTACGTTTCTGGCATCTTCAAGTTGTTGATCAAAGGATATTTTTGTGCATTTACAGTCCTTCTAACTTCTTACAGTAATTATTATGAACAGGTTCCTTGGCCGCATCACAGAATTTTTGTAGCTTTGATTTTTCTACAGAGTTCATGGCAAATCTGTACTAGACATATGTGCTAAAGCAGATCATTTATTTATCCTCATATTATTATTATTATACTAAGAACATTTTGCAATGCCCTTAGGAAATTGCTTAGGCATGAAGTCTCTCTAAAACCATCATTATTTTATTTAACAAAAAAAATACACCAGTCTCAGTTTCGTAAAACCATTTCACAAGTCAGTTTGCCAGCAAAATCAATTCCCCAGTCTTTGTTGTCCAGCAATTTCACAGTTGTTGGTTTGTCGGCCATTTCACCAGTCTTAGATTGCCAGTGATTTCACCAGACTTAAAATGAAAGCCATTTCACCAATCTTAGGTTGAAAGCCATTTCACCAGTCTCTACTAATTTAATCAGTCTCTGTATACCAGCAATTTCCCCAATCTCAAATTAAGAGAAACTGCTCTCTCAGATTAATAGCCAATTTTCCAATATGTTTTCCAGCAATTTCCTTAGTTTCAAGTTATAAATTAGTTAACAAGTCTATTCATCAGTCTCAGTTTTACATCCATTTTACCAGTATTGAAATGCTAGCCAACCTACCAGTCTCAGTTTGACAGCCATTTTACCGGTCTGTGCTTGCAAGCTATTTCTCCTGTATGGCGAATGCGTGCATGCTCCTGCAAAGCTCTTTTTCTTGCTCTGCAGTAACTGCCGCCTTTGTAGTGGGTTCATGTAGCCACTCAGGCCCTGCTCTGCTCATCATGAGGTAAGTGACTGTCTCTGTGGTCCAGTGTTGGGAACATCCTCTTTATTTTATATGTACCTATCTGTGTGAGCTGGACAAGAGTGCATCTTATATGTACCAGTCTGTGTGAGCTAGGCATGAGGGCATCTTGTATGTACCAGTCTGTGTGAGCTAGGCATGAGTGCATCTTGTATGTACCAGTCTGTGTGAGCCGGGCATGAGGGCATCTTATATGTAACAGTCTGTGTGAACAGGACATTTTTTTAACCTTGCAGCTATGACATAGCTATACTGATTGATGGCATGATTAGGTAAGGTTTAATGGCCATGTATAGTACCCTTTTCTAGAAATGTTTGCAGTTGAAATTACATTAAGCATGGAGGTAGAAGACTTTACTCCTACATCCTGTTTTGCCCTGTCACTTGGCCCACTGCCGGTTACCCCCTTTGAACTGATATATAACTGATATCTGTCTCTGCCTTATGCTACCTTCTAATCTCCTATTTGGACTGATACAAACTCCTGGCCTGCATATTTGACTATTCTCTTTACCTGATCATCATGACTGGATTTATTGGGTGCACTATTAAAGAGCATTTCAATACAAATCATATATTGCCCTAGCAATAGCCAATAGACTAGACACTGCTAGGTCTATTTGCAAAAAATCAAACCCTAAACTTATTTACCAGCCCTTGTCCTAACGCAAGCCTTCTGTTGCATTTCCCAATTGCAAGAGCAGTAGAAGGGGCTGGACAGGTATTAGCTCAGTGATTGGCTAAGTTTCAGGGAACAGCCTATTTTTGCAGAAAAAAAGTGTGCATGGAGTAGCAGCGGGGGGAGAAGGGGATATCCACTGCGTATGCCAGAAACTTCTAGGAGGATGAGTTAGAGGGGGAAATTACACCAGGAAAAGGCTCTTCAATTTCATGGAATTTATTGCTGCCATGCGCAGCAGAATAGAAAGGTAAGGGTCATTTAATACTACACAGTGGGCTCATTATTGGGGAAAATTTCAGTTTGGGGGATGGACATGCCCTTTAAGTTTAGTCTATAAGGGGATAAGGTTTGTCCATGACTTAAAGACAAAACTGATTATGACTGATTGTCCAATATTTAAAGGAACATGCAATTGGTCTGGGCTTAAAATGCTAGGTCCTCATTTCTGGGGCCTTCTACTTGCCCACGCTCTGCCCCTTGGTAATCAGCAGTTCAACCAATAGGAAGACACTATCTGCAAGTAGCATGTCCTCCCATTGGAAGTGCATCAGGTAATTAGGCAGCCACAAGCAAGGGGCAGATCCAGATAGGTGCAGAGAGGGCACCTAGAACGTAAGTAATCTACTAGCTGTGAATACCAAGGGACCCATACAATAAAAGGTGTGAATGTTTGCCTGTACAATTAATTTGTAGCAACCAATCAAATGTTAGCTTTTTATCGAGTTTCTACATCAGATTGGTTGCCACTGATTATTAGCATGGACAAACCTTGCACCTTTTATTGGATCAGCCACCTAGTATTTTTGGTCCTCTCCCTGTGTACAGATTATGGGAGTGGGATGGGTTTTCTGCTATATTACCGGTAACAATGGAAAATACCGGGGATCTATTGCAGGCTGCTATTCCTTATAATTAGTTGCTTACTGATATCCCTCAATGTCCAAAGTTACTGGCTATATAGAAGGGAACTAAAGAATGTATCTGTCACATGGTAGTTGGAGTTAATTCCATTTGTTCTGTTAATATACCCCTGTAAATGTCTATCAATTTTCTAGTCTACCCTACTGTCTGGGTAAAACTGGTTATCGTACAGTACTTTGAATTACACACATACTACCTTTTGTACAAAAAGCCAGACGAGTGCTCTGGCTCTATTTAAGTTTCAATCTAAACCCAGTAACAGCGGGATAATTAAGCTGGCAAGTGAGAGTGTGAGGGACACCAGGCTGTTTTATCTATACATATAGTGAAGGGCTTACAGGCACGTACTTCAAGCTACTTCACTTGCCCCGGTGCCACCAGTAAGACAAATAATATTTGTAAGGATAGAAGGTGCACTCCAGGGTCTTCTCAGCCATGTGTATTTATTGATACATGCAACGTCAACATTCCGCCCCTGTGTCTTGGGCCTTTCTCAAGCCATCTACGTGATTCTGCCTCACTGAGTGCATCAGTTTTGTAATGTGCATTTTCTGATTTAGATTGGGGCCGTTTAGTTCCATACTACAAGTGGAGTGCAGCAACCATCGATCTTTGTATATATATACAAATATAAGGATATGCTGCTCAAACCTTTATTCAAAAATACTTTCAGGTGTGGTGCAATAGAGAACCAGCAATTTATACATTACACAAAAGACTCCAGCACTCAACTACACACACAGTCATAAATAAATAGGTGTAAAAGTTAAATATACATGCAAGCAATGAAGGGTAAACCACCTGCACTGAGGATACAATGGAGACCTTTAGTAACATTGTTTGCACAAACATGCTCAAGCCGATGCGCCACTCCAAGGCAGTATCCAAGCATCAGTCTTAACCTAGTGAGAAAAATATACAATCCCTGGGGGAACAAGACCATACCTGGTTCACTCTCTATTTAGTATCACCTCTTCCAGGGAACCATGTGAGCTTTTGTATATATTTATGTATATATAGATACAGTTTCTCAACAAGTAGCGCACTCACAGGACTTTTTCAAAAGCAAAACCAATTTTATTCCAAGGTTTACGTGTTTCCTTGGAATAAAATTGGTTTCTGTTATTTAATACTGGATTTACACATGGTGGTAAATCCCAAAAGGGATTTTACCCCAGCACCACTTTAAGACCAGTCATGAGCTGGTCTTAAATTGTGAAGATAAAAGTGGTGCAAATCCTTTATTAAATACAGTGTTTGGTTTGTGAAACATGTGCAGCCAGTGCAATTGTGGAGTTAAACTTGCACTAACCTATTTAGTTTAACCCCTACTTTTAGCACAGTGCACGTGGGTTAATCAGGCCCTGTATTTATTAATTGCAATGCAATCTTTTTGGATGGGATTACCTACAAGAGTCCTGTTGCACATATATATAGATAGAAACAAAGAAATAATCAATGCACATTCCTGGGCCCCATATCATATTACCCGCATACCTGCAAAGGAAATGCTTCCTTTCAAGGCAAATTATATATGTTTATATTTAAATGTTCCCTTTCTAGTTATACTTAGATTTACTTTATAAATGACACAAAAACAAACAAAAACAATCTTATGAATTTAAATATTTTATTAGGATTTACAATTTCAGGGGATTTACAGATTTTGCTAGATTATAAAGAAGATCCAGTGGAACACACAGATGGCTTTATAAAGTCAGGTGCAATGTCTCCTCCTTGGCTCTCTTAGGATTCTTTGATCTTTGTGGAAGCTGTGAAGAAAGACACAGAAGTTTAAAAAAAAAAAAATCCTAAAGTTATGAATAAAATAAGGATGTAAAAAGCACGGCAACTTACCTTAGATTCGGTAACCCCCAAAAGTAGTTTCGTATTTTTGAGGGTTAAAGAAAATAATAGGCTCTGGCCTGGACTTACTTTACTCCTGAAGGCTGGTGTGGCCACCTGTATGCAATTAACGCTCGGCACCTGATTATTAATTGGCGCTCAGAGTTTTAGGTGTGTACCCAGTTGAAGTCGTGTTCATTCTCTATCTTCTAAATTACATGCCGATCTTTAGAGGTCTAGTTCTTAGGGATAAAGCAGATTACCTTGGAAGGATCTTCATTGCCTCATTTATCATAGTTGAATAAGGATTCGTTATTTTGAGCTGGGGTAAAATTATTTCTTAAGTGCAACTTAAAGTGTCTTTCATTTGGATAAAGCTGGAGGTTCCATCCGTCTCTGAAGAAGCTCATTCCAGTTGATTTTCTGGGAATTAAATGGGTAATTTTAATTATTTTATCTCACTATTTGCTGCTATGATTATGGCCTTTTAACACAGAAACAATTTTTAATCTTACATTCTGAAATCTGTTATACTAACATCTGAAAAAATGGCAAAACATTGTAATATCCATAGTTAAGCATAGGGTAATCTATTCATATTACCTTGAAAAATCTTGCTTGCATTACTTCTTCTGCATCATTGGGTCCAGATCCAAGGTGTTCTTTATAGTTTTTGTTTAAAAGCTACACAAAAGGAAAAAGTCATTATCTATACAGAAAAACATGGTTTCACACAGGCAGTGATTGGTTAATTTTAATGCCATTGGGCACCAGATCTGGTTTCAGTCTTGCAACCCAGGCTACTATATATATACCCCCACCCTACACACCTCTATATTTATTACAAAATAACATGATAGCCACATTTACATGGCATTTTATGGAATCTACCTTAATATACTATGTGGTAGGGCTTGAATGATATTTCAAATTCTATAAAACACTAAATGGATAGCAGGATTCACAAAACAGATGGTCATTTTATTCCCAACTAGAACCGGTATTATCTGCCAGTATATTTAGTCACGTTAATGACACATACCCCCATTATAAAGAAAATGTGACAATGAAAACTTACTCCTTTTAACAAGAATTTAGTCTCAGAAGGCAGGTTTGTCTTTACTCTTGGTTCATTACGAAAGGATTGCTTCTTTTAGGTTTTGTAGGTTTCCTCCTTTAAATGGCAACTGTGAAAAACATACAAAGGTCAGTGTGTGATACAGTTTAATTCACATAGGAGTCTGCATATTACGGCATTAAAGGGGTTCTAAAATATCATGTTAGGTGAATGAAACAAATGTTAATATTTACAAGTTTTCCCTTTATGGACATCTGCCTAATACAAAAGGATGTTTTACAGCACAGTATCTTAAAGGTACAGTGCGCTATTCTAAATTATAATTCCACAACAAAATGATAACCAGATGATCTGGTTAGTAAAAAGATTTATACTTACTTCAGAAAATAACATTTTGTAGAGGATCACACCTAAGGCCCACCAGTCTAATGCTTTTGTGGAGTAGTTATGTAAAAAGAGTTCTGGTGGAATATACTGGCAAGTTCCAGCTAGTCCATTCACCCTTTCGTCAACTCCAGATCCTTAAGTATAAATGAAAACACAAGTTAGTGTTATTCTAAAGTCCCAGGCCATAGAATGGCTTCCTTACAATGCAATTAACAGGAAGATTCAATAAAAGTTCTTTTTGTTTAAAATGGTGATAATTTTGCCCCAACCAATCAGATCTTTTTTAACATTTGAAAGCTAACATCTGATTGGTTGGGGCAAAATTAGCACCATTTTTAACTATAAGAACTTTTATTGAATCTCCCTGAACGTCTCTATGTAGTCTTAACAATTCTCAGCACAAAACTAAACAATATAATAATTCCCTATCTCCTTCCTAGAAATAATTTCTACTTGGAATCCTTACCTTCTTCACAAAGGCCAAAGTCTGCAATCATGGCATTTCCCTTTCTATCGATCAGGATATTGCTTGTTTTTAGGTCTCTGTAATGACACAAATGAGCAGCACTTTTACAATGAAATGAATGATCATATCTCAGCAGCTTTATATGGATGATTCCTATTTTATCCTGAATGTAGTTTTCCTTATCCTATATACTAAAACAAACCCCGATATGCAGGGACGCATGGGAAGGTGTGTAATGGGAATTTACTGTCTGAATGTTCACATGTGCAATCGTGGGGGCGGTTCAGTCGGGCCAGGTTGATAATCTGCCAGGCGGATCTGTAAACGAGGCCCCCCCATAACCGCACATGTGTGTATGAGGATTAACAGGGAGATATATTGTGCTATTGTTAACCAGTAAAACCCATTCTGCCCAATGTTACCTATGGATGATTTTGTTCTTGTGCAAAAACTGTAATCCAAGAACGATACAGGCTGTATAGAATCTGCAAAAAAAACATTAGAGACATGTTTAGGTCACTGGATTTATAAACACAAGCCAACTGTTAACACAACACCCTGCAGTCCTTAAAGTCACATTTAGGGCCCAACCATAGAGGACGCACAAGAAAACAAGCATAAGTGTAACTATAAACCATGGGATCTGAGCAATTCCTACTAACCTAGCCCCCCAATCACAGGGGCTGCTCCCTTTGTAGTTAATCCTCTGGAAATAAGTCCTTTTTATCTCTGACCCCATATTACGAATAGCAATGTAGTTTGAATCCAATAAAAACATTTCGCAAAATTATAATTAGACTTACACCACAGAATCCAATGGAATTTTTTTCTTTGTGATTGAATTCAGTTTCCCTCTTGCAACATATTTCATCACAATGATGATTTGATTGTCAATATGAAAGCTCCCGACGATGTTCACCAGGAATGGGAACTTTTCGTCTTTTGCTAGTGTCATGATGTGCATCTCAAACGCAATTCTGAAAATAAATCAAAGTATTAAAGGCCGATTAGAGAATGAACATGCAGAAAGAGATCTCCCTTCTATGGTCTTCATTGTCACTTTACCTTTTAATCTTTATTGTATTCATGTCTTCAGGCTTCTTTAAATATTTCATGGCAACCTTTTTCTTAGCAATGGTGTGTTCAGCCAAAAAGACCTAAAATAAAAATACAATAAGTAAAACTAAAAGTGAATGTATTAATAAGTCTCATTAGCAGAATTAGGGACGATATATCTCACCAATCCAAAAGAACCTCTGCCCAGCAATCGTAGAATTCTATACTGCTGGGAGTCATCCCAGGAATTAGGCATAATGCTAAAATGCAATAAGAATCATTAGTTTGTGTTTCTCTGAAATGTATATATACCCCCCCCCACACACACACACACAGAGTTATAATCTATATCTGTGCTTAGAAAGGGGTTGGGGGGAGATGATCTTGAAATAATCTAAAAAGTTCCTATTTTTATCTTACCTTTTGACTTGTGCTTTTGCCTCATTTAACTGCAAAAGAGAATGAAATTAATACTTTGCCTTTAATAGTAGTAAAGTAGTAATCGGAACTAAAAGACATTACTACCAGAACTTACATTCCTTTTACAGAATTCTTCTGTTCCTGTACATTTACAATATTTTCTATAATAGCAAGAGGATCCATCTTTTTTCCTTGTAATACCGTCTCCTGCTGCACTTTGCCAGCCATTCCATTATTGGCAGGAGGAATTGTTTTCTGGTTTCCTTCCTTGTTGCTCTGCAGTTGAGCAGCCTTTTCAGGGACAGCAGGAGAAGTTCTCTGTTTCTTCTTTGCCACCTTCTTCCCTTGCAGATGTCCAGCCTTTCCATAGACAGTGAGACGCTTTCTCTTTTTAGTATTTGGTACCTTCTTCCCTTGCAGATGTCCAGCCTTTCCATAGACAGTGAGACGCTTTCTCTTTTTAGTATTTGGTACCTTCTTCCCTTGCAGTTGTCCAGCCTTTCCATAGACAGTGAGACGCTTTCTCTTTTTAGTATTTGGTACCTTCATCCCTTGCAGTTGTCCAGCCTTTCCATAAACCGTGAGAAGCTTTATCTTTTTAGTATTTGGTACCTTCTTTCCCTGCAGCTGAACAGCCTTTTGATTGACAGCAGTAGAAATTCTCTTTTTACTTGGTACCACCTTTCTCTGCACATGTACAACCTTTCTATTAATTCTGGCGAAATTCCTCTTTTTCCTTCTTTTGTCCTTCTTTTTCTGTAGTTGTATAACCTTTTTATTCTTCTTAGGTAACTGTTCTTCCTTTCCAGTCAGAACATTTTTTGCACCAATTTTAATATTCTGATGATTCGAAAGCAAATTCTCCTGGTGTCCCAAAAAATATAAACATTAAATGCACTGATTAGTACAGATCACAATGTATTTCTAAAAACTGCATTAAAGGACAAGGATGCTATAAAACAGATCCCAAAGTCTAGTACATTCCAAATATAAAGCAATCACTTTCTGTATTGATACTAAATTATATGTTGGGCTTCTCTGAGGGTTTCCTAACTAAACTAACTGAATAATGAATTTCAGAATTCTGCTGGTACTGAAAAGATTAAGGAGATTTTAATTCTACTTTTAATTCAATTAAAAACAAAAAATACCCATAGCCTTACCACATTCTTTCTTTTAAATATGGCTTTGAGATTGTTCCAAAACACGTGATGGCAGGATGTTTCTGTAAGAGAAAATATAGAAAAGCACGGGTTCAAAGATCTATGGAAAAAATAAAGTTTATTTTATGTCCAGAAAACATTTCCAAAAAAGGGAAAAATAAATGTTCCCTCCAAAAGCCTGTAATTAAAGGTGTAATAGTGTAGCCCAGTTAGCCCTAGTTTTGACTGTGAAATACTAACTCATTTATTAAAAATTTAAAAATGTTGAGTTTTTTAATTGTTAACTTACAGCTTTATTTCATTTACATTTTTACAGTGGGGCTGCTACCTTAAGGCAAGTTAGAACATTTGCCTCAAGCAGCACTTGGTCTCTCAATGCATGTCTACAGGGGCAAGCCCTCAATTGTGGGAGCACACAAGCATATAGGTCACCAGATAAAATAAAAGTCACCAGATGTAATAAAAGTTCTTATCGTTAAAAATGGTGCTAATTTTGCCCCAACCACACAGTTATAATCTATATCTGTGCTTAGAAAGGGGTTGGGGGGGAGATGATCTTGAAATAATCTAAAAAGTTCCTATTTTTATCTTACCTTTTGACTTGTGCTTTCGCCTCATTTAACTGCAAAAGAGAATGAAATTAATACTTTGCCTTTAATAGTAGTAAAGTAGTAATCGGAACTAAAAGACATTACTACCAGAACTTACATTCCTTTTACTTTCAGGATTCTTCTGTTCCTGTACATTTACAATATTTTCTATAATAGCAAGAGGATCCATCTTGTTTCCTTGTAACACTGTCTCCTGCTGCACTTTGCCAGCCATTCCATTATTGGCAGGAGGAATTGTTTTATGGTTTCCTTCCTTGTTCCTCTGCAGTTGAGCAGCCTTTCCAGGGACAGCAGGAGAAATTCTCTGTTTCTTCTTTGCCACCTTCTTCCCTTGCAGATGTCCAGCCTTTCCATAGACAGTGAGACGCTTTCTCTTTTTAGTATTTGGTACCTTCTTTCCCTGCAGCTGAACAGCCCTCTGATTGACAGCAGTAGAAATTCTCTTTTTACTTGGTACCACCTCTCTCTGCACATGTACAACCTTTTTATTGATTCTGAGGAAATTCCTCTTTTTCTTTTTTCTTCTTTTGTCCTTCTTTTTCTGTAGTTGTATAACCTTTTTATTCTTCTTATTCTTAACTGTTCTTCCTTTCCAGTCAGCACCTTTTTTTCACCAGTTTTAACCTTCTGATGACTTGATAGCAAATTCTCCCAGTGTCCCAAAAAATATAATATTGATAGCTTCACCTTGTTCTTCTTTTGGAAAAGGTTTGCAAAAGCTCTACGGACTCTCTCAATTATTTTCTCTGCAATTCAAAATATAGATTTTTAAAGATTAGTGTAAAGATCACCCCATGAGTATGTTTTATCTGTACAACATCTAGAAACATCTCCAAGACAAGATATAGAGGATGGTATAGAGGACTATCAGTCTTTTAAGCTAAATACACATGTATCTGACATACTGTATTTATATGACCAATAAAAAGACTTTATTAGTATAAACATATACAATACCCACAGTTCAGGAACAAACATCACATATCGTTAGAGATCATATCTGGAATACTTTGTCGGAGCTGTTGTTTTCCCAACATCTTTTTCCTATAAAAATAGAAAACTAATAAGCATTCTATAACAAAATAAATAACAAATATTCTAAGCTTTATTACAAAGGGTTCATCGGTTAGGGCCTATTTTATACAATACACATAATTGGTCTATTTGTACAGCTGTGATGCAGGTAACCCATGCAATCATATCAATAGTAGAGATGTAATGTGGGTTCCAATAGAACCAGGTTTCGAATCGAATCTGAAACTTTCAGAACTCTCGGATTTCACGGAGTCCGGATTTTCTGAATTCATTCGATGATCATCGAAATCGAAAAATAGATGATTATCGAAATCGAAACTGAGAAAGAAAGTAATAATCGATTTCGGTAACTCTCAAAAGTAATGATCGATTTCAGGTAACCCTCAAAAGCAAGAAACAATTTCGGTAACCCTCAAATTTGTAATATCGGTAACCCTCGAAAGTAGGGCTCGATTTCGGTAACCCTCGAAAATAGAATGCGGAAGCTCGAAAACAGCCCGATTGTGAGGAAAGATAGTTTTAAAATAAGTTTTGGTTATATTTACGGGTTCCCCAGACCATTCCCCAGGTCTCATTGTGTCATTTACAGTAACCTACTATTACTATTTGACCATCAAAATGGACAGAAACTTTCACATTTCTTTCTCTCATAGACTTCTATGGGTTTGTTTTTGAATTTCGAAATTTTCAAATTCAAAAATGTAACGAATCTCAACAGTTTCGAACATCTCTAATCACTAGTCACTGTGTGGATTTATCTTTTTGTATAGTCAATAATGCATTCTCTTATGTACAGTATAAGGATATAAGAAGGTAATAAGCAGTTCTGTGACCATACAAAGGCCAGAGGTAAGTGCTTTTATAAAGGACATGGAATTTTGAGGTAATTTCTATAATTGCTATTGTCTAATGTAGGGGTGTATTATTTCTAATTTTAATGTCATGTGACATTGATAAGTGATAGATAGGCAGCAGGATATTAATGGCTTAAGTGTATTATACCTTTATTAGGCCATTGCCCAAACAGGGCTCTATAACAAAGAATTCTATTGGTCAGGATGTGAAAAGCAATGTTAACTGATTTGATAGGAGTGATACTCCTGTCATTTGTTTCTTTATATGGGCAGCATCTAATGATCAAGAGGAAAATGTAATTTTACGGATCCCATTTGTACAGGCAGTACTTACAGAAAGCCTGTCTTCTTACCCTCACCTTTCTTTTTCTTAACTGCAACTAATAAATAAGGCATTTATTTTATGTAAAAGTAAGAGCAGTATAATGTAGCCTTATTGAAACTGCCCAGGGTAAAGCCTTAAAACAGCATTGTACATGGCAGACAGTCGAACCCTCCCAGCTCTATTCAGACTAGGCTTCTTTATTTTCACATAAATGGCCTCCTTGACACCTCTCTTGAACCAGTCATGTTTCTTTGCCAAGAGGTTGACATTACAATCTTCAAAGGTATGTCCTTTTTCCTTAAGATGCAGGTACACGGCTGAGTCCTGACCCAAGGAATTGGCTCTTCTGTGCTGGGCCATACGTTGCTGCAGTTGCTGTTTATTCAAAGCACTCTTCACTGCACTGCAAATATGTTGTCACTTTCCTTGTTTTTCAGTACTGGATCTTTTGGATGTACCAATTGCTGCATCACTGTGTGGTTTATAGCAGACAGCGATACGGTGTTTTTTGAAAATTCTTAATTTCCCAGAGACGAAAACTAGAAAAAGGAGGTAAAATCCTACTATTATACTGGTTGAACGCCAATAACCTCCGCTCTTTACAAAACCTTCTAACATTTCGCTTATTACAACATATTATCATGAACAAAGAACGTGATAGGGCTGAGTGGTTCACCTCCCGTAAATTACCGTTTGACTTTATCAGAAGTTAGTTAAGGGCTCGTTCACACTAGAAACTGACAGAAACTGATAGTAACGCACAGCATGTGTTTCTGTCAGTTTGTATCCATTTTTTTCATATATTTGTATACATTTTTTAACAATGTGTATTCCATAGATTTCTATAGAAAATGCATGAAAAAGCTGTCAAAAATGCTGCATGCAGTGCGTTTTTTAAACGGACTGGAACGGACGGATTATAACGCAGCAGGTGTGAACAATATTATGAAATCCTATGGGGTTTTACTGTCTGTCCATTTTTTAAACGCACCTGCTTTTGAAAAACGGATAAAAACTGATGTAGTGTGAACGAGCCCTAAAGGCTAGGCCACACTAGTGCGTTTTTTGCGCCCGCGTTTCTCGCTAAAATGGAAATCGCAGGAATGCGAAAATTCCCGTGATTTCTAATGCGCATGCAATTGCGCGTCCGTTCGCGTTTTGGTAACGCATGCGTTTACCATTTTTGGTGCGTTAACGCATGCCTTTTCATAACGCAAAAAGGCGAAAACGCATGCGCAAAACACAAACACGATAACGCTCATGATTTGGTGCGCGATTCCTGTGCGTTGCAGTGTGGCCTCACCCTAAAGCAAACGAAAATAACAAACAAAACAAACTGGATTACTGCCTTCTACCTCTCAGAATAATCCAGATATAAAATTAAGAAAGTTGTTTGGGTCATTTTTGTGTCCCTTGAATCCTGTATTGACTGAGGATTAGAATTTACAGCAAGATTAAGACACAATTTCCAGTATAATGGCAAAAAATATTTTTATATAAGTTGTGATGGAACACCAGGGGTTTGTGATGTCATTAAATAATTAATGCTATGTAAGGTAAAGAGTGGCGTAAAGTCATTAGTACGGAGCTGGTCCGGCTGTGGCGCTAGCTTGAATTAAGTTAATTGCTCGGGACTGTGTGTTTCCCATGACCATAGCCGACTCCCCTATAGGGAGATTACAGTTGCCAAAGGAAATTTTCGGTCAAGAGCAAGGCATACAGGAGGCTAGTCTGCAGGAGGAAGTAGGCTAGAGCTTGCCAGAAGGGAAAGCTGAGCAATTCAGAACAGAGCTAGCACACATTCTTAAGCAGTGTCCAGCAGCCCAGAGCTGTAACACACTACCCTGTCCATTAGCTTGAGAGCAAGGCTTCAAGGAGCCAGGAAGGAAGAAGCACCCCAGTAGATGCCAGCATCAGCCCAGCAGTTTGGAGCCAAGGCAAAGAACCCCGAGAATGAAGCTCAGAGATCCCAGGAGCTATATCCCCTATGCCAGTGCTTGCTTGGGAGGATAAGGTTGTGCGTGATACTGGTGCATTATAATAACGCTCCTCCAATTGCAAAAGAGCTTGTGTTTCCCGGTTTGCCTTATTTCCCTTAACCTCACACAGGACGTTCTGTGACATAAGTGTTCATCTTACAATAAATGAATACCGTAGTTCCATATTATAATGTATTGTTCTGCAAGGATATAAAGCGCTTCTGCTGCATGAAGATATATGTTGGGTTTTTTTTCATTCAGTTTAAAAATTAGCTCATGTTTTTTAAATTGCAGAGTTAATGCTGCATGGTATAGTCCTATTTTATACCGCTGGCTCCATTTAGCAAACCTAAATTATATATGAACTTCAGAAAAACAAGCAGTATTTTTTTTTTTTTTAAACTTGAACTGGCATTAAAAAGGATTAGGAAACAAGATGGGAGCTTTGCCCAGTCGCCCTTCAAAAAACTATTGTTCTTTATAAAGTGTGTCTACGACTTTGATGATGTTCTCTGGATATTTCTCAAGACTGTGTATTATAACATCTTTAAGAGGAAAAAAAAGAAATGCCATAACGTAATGCAGATTTTTGTCACTGTTCCATAGCTTCTGCTTCTAATTTCCACAGTTAGAAAAGGCTCCAATGCAGTCTGGTGGGGAAAAGGCACAACATTCTGAGGGCCTCCCAGGAGAATACAGTGGAATCTGGTTTAACTCTTAAAGAATGAAACCGAATATATTAACATTTGGCTAGGATTAGGTCCTTTCTTCAGTAAGGTGACATTGGCAGGTTTCATGCTCCACTAGCTGGCGGTTGGGCATCAATCCATGGGAAGAGCAGGTAACATCCTTCTTACTTTGGATCTACTCTGCCCAATGCTGGAGAAGGACTTTTATGGACATGACTATGACCCCTCCTAAGCCCACCAAAGAAGTGATCCAGAGACCTTCAAAAATATGAACTTTTTGAACGTTTAAGGCAGCAAACTATCTAACCAAAACCAGACCAATGAGTAAAAGGATTAATAGCTGTTTATATGCAGAAGGATTAACCTAATCCCGTAGGAAATGCATTCACTTTAGTACCTGGGATCCTATGACATAAATGTTGTACCATAAAATATTAAAAATCTATTACCATTATTGTTATTCCACTAGGTACCTTTGTTTATATTTTCCAATTCCATTTCCAAGCCGCAAACCTTACTAGGTCTCAAAAACAATAATTAAAGTTCCAAATAATTTGGCCAAGTGTTCCATTAACTTTATATTTTATCAGTAGTGCATTATAACGTAAGAAAGTCACATGGTCATCTGAGCATTTTAGTTGAGGCAAAATGTCCTGAAATATTCTCCCTTAGAACTTACCAGTAATGGCGTCTTGCATTTTGTGGTGACAATCACACCCCCAAGAGAAATGCTGGTGATTCCTATTGTAGCTAATGGAAGATTATTATTTGAGTAAAAATTCTATTTTAAGACCAAAAGTCTTAAGAAACAATGTATGAGAAGTAGGGCATCCTACCATTGATGGCCATTTTAGCTTGATTAAGTAAAGATTGATTTTTTCAATAAAGGTCAACAGTAATTGCTGTACTGTTGTCAAATAAGTGACTATAATGATGAGGATTGAGGACATGTAGAAAAATGGTATATACCTGAGGAAGGGGACTATACATCCCCCTGAAACGAATCACTTATTGTGTTAAGCAGTGGGCTCCTCCATTTTTCTACATATATTGGATCATATTAGCCCTGAGGGTCGAGGGCTGTGAGGATTGCACCTACCTATTATAGGCAATTGTCAAAATTGGTGTCCTTGAGTGGATCCCATTTGCAGGGAGGATTGAGGACTCAGTGATGGAGCTTAGTAAAAGTCTCACTGAGTAGAAGTTAGTAGTATTTGTCAGTTAATGCTATATAATATATTAGCAAAATTGCGTAAGATAATGTTGTTGAAACTCTATTACCCTTGATATACTGAGCTACTAATCGCTATATTAAAATGGGATCCTCACTAATTTAAACTCACACAGATTTACTGATATGTTTGATTGTTAAAGATTTTTTCACCTCTGGATATTGACTTTATTTTCCCAATTGTTGTGCGCCTTTTTGTCCAACTTGGGTATTTAGTTACATCCCCCCATTGGGTCAGTGGCCCTGTTTGACCCATTTCCATGACCCACACACCCACCTCATTTCTATATTAATGCTCCTCTGCCATTGCATATCAGGGCTGTAGTCTGAATTTTCTGGGTACTACACTGGGCAAACTGTTGTGTTCTGTTCAGGCCCCTAAAAAAATAACCATACAGGGTCCAGGCAAGTTAGGATCTGATTGGGCCTCATTACCTTCTGATGGCAATCCTGTTACATTGTTCTAATGCATGGCGTTTTTACCTTCCTAAGTTCCCACCTGGCCAATTCATTTTGCAATCACAAGTTGACATCAAGAATAAGAGGGCAGGAGAAACAAATCCAGAACCAAGCTCCATAAGGCTCCAGCAGATAAATAAAACTTCACGTTTATTCTGAACAATTAAAACAGCCTTAAACTTGGACACAATACCTCCTATGGAGGAGGAGAGGGAGACGCCGAGGGAGGAGGCGTGGCCTGACGTAAGTCTCTAATCATGGAGCAGGGGCTGAACCCACATTAACCCACAGGTGTAATGATACATTAGTACTAGATCAAAGTGTACCATAAAAGGCAATGCAGGTAATTGACACAGATGGATACAAAGAGACATAAAAAACATATGTATATAAATATATGCAATGTACAATATATGTTATGAGATATAAAAACATGAAACCACTGAAAGAAGTGGCTGCAATTCCATAGGTGTATAGGAAACGAAAAAGACAATTATACAGAATTAAAGCACCAAACTGCAAATGACTGTAAAGCACATTATTATGTGAGGCAGTCTAAACTAAACAGCATAGACCCTAGGGGACCCTAAGGGACCCAGGACTATATAAGACTCGTTAGTCTATGAAACAATTCAGTTCGAAGTCTGCATTAAGACCCAAGTGGACTACTGTTTTTAGATTATGCATCCAATAGGCTTCTTTGCAAAGAAGCTCTCAATGCCAGTCTCCCTTTCTGACCGACATCTTAGGTTTGTCAATAATCTGCAACTTGACACAAAATGAACCACCGTGATGTATCAGAAGGTGAGCTGCAATAGCAGACCTCTGATTACCTCTTTTGGTGGCATTAATATGTTCCATGATCCTTCTGGTGGCCAATCTCGTAGTCTTACCCATGTATTGGCTGCCACAGGAGCATGCCGCAAGATATATCACATTATAAGAACGACAGTTATAATAGCTGTTAATTTTATAGCTACGCGTCGGACTACTGGTAAAGTCGGTAGATACTAACATATATTTGCAGGATACACATCACAGACCTCCACATTTGTGGGATCCCTTATGTTCTAGCCATGTAGTGGTCACCCTTACTTTTTATAGTGACGATGATATATATGTCCCAATATTGCGAGCTCTCCTGTAACAAAACCTGGGGCTATTGCCCAAGGTGTCCTTTCATTTTTGATCCACTTCTAATACATTCCAATATTTCTTTAGAATGTTATTGACTTTGTTTGGTATATGTGCTTATAAACGACAGTCTATTATCCCTCGTGGATGATTCGTTTTTATTGTTGTTACTATTTTTATTTATATCTGTATTTCTATTTTCCATAGAGTTATTAACATTTTTCTTATTTTTTGTAACTTTTCGACTATTGTTGTTCACGAGAAGTGTCTTATGATCAAGGAGTACTGCCTTATCATAAGCACTTTTTATATTATGTACTTGATATCCTCTGGTGAGTAACCAATCCAATAGATCTAAGGCTTGTGTGTTAAAAATATCCCAATTTTTGCATATACAACGGAGTCTGATGAATTGACCGTAAGGTATTGATTGGACAATTGACTTATGATGTGCTGAATCTGCATGTAGTGTAGCCTTTTTAGTAATAGGTTTCCTATATAAGTTGGTGTTAACTTTGTTGTTCTCAATATAAAGAATGACATCTAAAAACTCCATATGAGTATTATGTATGTGGGAAGTAAGTCTGATGTTGTAATTGTTATTATTACAATAATTTATAAAGCTGTTGATAAGAGACGGATCCCCGTCCCAAACCAACAGCAAGTCATCAATATATCGGACATATGTTTTGATATATGACCTATATGGATTATTGGCTCCATATATATAATCCTGCTCCCATTTGGCCATAAAGAGGTTAGCATATGAGGGCAAAAATTTCGCCCCCATAGCCGTCCACTTTTGCTGTAGGTAGTACCTGTTGGCAAACATAAAGTAATTAGTGGTGAGTAAATATTCCAATATCTCTAAAATATAGTCATTTTGAGTGGTACAATACATAAAAAACTCTAGCCAGTACTTGGTAGCTTGTAGACCTATATGATGGTCTATACAAGAGTATAGGGACACAACATCCATAGACACCCAATGATAATTGGGGTCCCAAATAAAATCATCAAAATTGTTAAAAGATCTGTAGTGTCTCTTAAATAACTGGGCAATTTAATAACCATAGGAAGAAGTAAAGTATCAGCATATTCTGCTAAGTGCTCGTTCAGTGACTCTATGCCTGACACTATGGGTCTGGCTTTGACATCTATTAAGGACATATGTACTTTGGGGAACATGTGAAATATGGGGGTACGAGGACTGGTAGTTTTTAAAATTCCCATTCTTCATTGTTAATCATCGTTATAAGTTTGTTATAACGCTTTGAGAAAGAGTTTATAGGATCGCCAGATAAAAGGGTATAGGTGTTCTTATCTCCTAGCTGTCTCAGTGCTTCTTGTTCATATTGGGTACAATCCATAACCACCACTGAGCCTCCCTTGTCACAGTTTCTGATAACGATGGAATCATTGTTCTTAAGTTGTTGTAATGCTATTTTGTCTTTTGTATTAAAATTAGACGACCGATATTTTTTGATATTAATGTTGGTTTTTGAGTTTAATTTTTCTAAGTCTCGAAGGACCAATTTTTGATATAAGTCTCTATAGTGACCCTTACTCAGTAATGGATAAAAGGATGATAGACCCGTGTGTACTGGAGCAGATCCTGATGCTTCACTTTGTAAAGTAGAGAAAGTTAGTGTATTGTAATCATCCAGAAGATTTAGTATTAACAGGAATAGTATTAGGTGTTTGTTAGATACTATTTCCATTATCTGTAACTCTGTTAGGAAAATCCAAATCAGTTAAATTGGAGTTATTGCCTTCTGAAGAAGTCTCAAATTCTTCCATGATATTGAAGTGTCTTTTTAATGTTAATTTCCTAATGAATTTATTGAAATCAATGAGAACTTCAAAATTGTTCATAGGTTCATCTAAAACATAATTGAGACTTTTATTCAATATGCTAAGTTGTTCTTTCGTTAAAGCAGTATTGGACAGATTGATCATCACATAATCATTATCTGTAACCGGTACATTGTCTAATGTGTTATGGGACATAAGTACCTCTTTTTCCTTGTCACCATCTTGAGAATAGGTGGTCTCCGTGTCTTTCTTGTTGCTCCTTCTGTTAGAATTTCTTCTGTGTCCTCTCTTTGGGGCATGTCCGGACTCCGTGGATAACGTGGTCTGAGTCTTTCTTTGTATGGACGCCAGGTTTGGGAGCGTATCGGAGACCCTGTACTCTCATCCGAATCACTCCTAGTGATATCTGAAAAAGAAGACGTGGAACGTGTTCTCTTGTTCCCCCTATAGTTCGAATCACCCTTAGCATTGAAATGTACCTTCTTGTCTCTGGAAGTGCTGGTATGTCTATTGTCAAAGGATCCACATCTATAGGATTGTTTCTCTAATATATTATAAGATCTATTTTCTCAGGGAGAATGATGTGTATTTAGGGAACGGTTAGGTGATTTGGAGGTGGATTATCTTCCCTCCATATATAAACCATGTCCGTTTCATAGTCCCTTTTATCCCGTATAAAATTGTCATGTTTGTGTATTTTAATGTCTTTTTCCAAGTTGCTTACATGTTCAGATATGAAAGACATATTATCCTGATGCACATTATCAGCCATAGATTCTTACAATTGTGTTTGCATGACCTGTATGCGTTCAGTAATAATTTTATATCGTATACGATCATGTTCTATGATTAGATTTATCAGTTTATTAGAACAGTCCGTTAATATATCCTCCCAGGCTGTATTGTAATATCGGGTAAATTCGCGTATTTGTTAATACGCAAACCACGTGGTATACGATTGACTTTGTTATATTGTTCCAATGTGTTGATATCCCACCACAAACCCAGTTCAACCACAAGTTGACAACAAAAAAGGAATTGGAACAGATGGTTCTTCGGACATTGCTAGAAGGCGAGTATGTAGTGTATGGGCTCCTTAAAGGGCAAGTCCAGATTCATAATAAAAAATTTGATTCATATGCAACACCTCCCAGTTTTTGTTATACTTACAAGTTACTGATGCTCGTAAGGATACTAACAGACCTGATCACTCATTGGCAGATTCAGCCACTCTTGCTGCTTTTGAGAGCTGGATTTCAGCTCACACAGCACCAGGAGAGGCAGCTTTGTGATCCAATATTCCCCCCAGAATATGGATCGTAATGTGGTCTTGTTTCTGCTTTATATGCTTTGTTTAATCAAAAGGAAAATTAAAACTTCTTACCTTCCATTTGGACTCCATATGGAATGCAGGTAAAGGGAATGGGCCTATTTTTATTTTATCATGCTTTTATGCTTTATATTTTATTTAGATGGCCCCGTTTGGCTAAACTAACATCAGAGCGATACAATACATAAATTAATATTAGTCCATAGTCAAAATCCTAAATCATCAGCTATAAACTTCTACTACCTTTCCTACTTCAATTAATAGGCTATTGTATTGTAGAGCATTGAGAATTAAGCAAGCATGAAAAATGTGCACAATAAAGAAAGAGCTCCGGGTTAGCTAAGCCTCTTGTTTGACAAGCCTAATTTTTGTTCTTCCCCATTTCATGTAAGTCAAGCCTTTTCCCCCTGTGTATCATCTCCCCACCTTCCTTTACCATGTTAAGGTTAATTATAAAAAGATCCAAGGAGGGGGGGGGGGATAAATCTCTTTCTTTAAACTTTTGGTCTTTTCTGCTCCCCTTGGATTGTAATTTGGAGTTTCATTCTTTAAGACAAAAGAGAAATGTTACTGGTCCACTTTAATTGGCTCAGTAAGTAAAACGGATGGGATTGGGACTCTCCCAGGGTGGCAGGAAACATGGCTACTTCAAGGGGGAAAAAAGAATGAAAGACTTTATTTCAATTTAAAAGTAAATGTTTGGCAAAGTGGATTCCAGTAATTCCATCCTAATTTGCTGGTGAAAATAGATTTTATTTTTGTTAAATTATGAAGGATTTTCGCCCTCTAGATGACAACATTAACAGGGTTAAAAGAAATATATATATATATATACACACAATCCAAAGCGTGGGCACTCTTCCTTATTCATAGATTCAAAAAGTTAATTAAATAATCACCCCGGTGCTACCAGTAGATAAATAGATAAACATCAGTTAAGTCCAGTGCACACATGGGATTTTATTTCCAACAATGTGTTCAGTGGACTTCACTGATGTTTATATATATATTGCTAGAAATCTCAAAGCAGGTGCAACTAGGTCCCTAGGAGTAAAGGTACCCAGAACGAGTCACAAGACACCCTGTAAGTATATTAATAGGCACCTATTTCTAATAGGTGCCTATTAGAAATAGGCACCTATTTCTAATAGGTGCCTATTAGAAATAGGCACCTATTTCTAATAGGTGCCTATTAGAAATAGGCACCTAATAATGCCACACATTTCCAATAAGGCACAAATCAATGAAACAAGCTTGCGGAGTCCAGGTACATGATCACAATAGCACTTTAATATAACAGCATGATGCTTTTACATTGTATTAATTGTATTTCACTTTTTTATATATGCATTTGGGGAGATTCAATAAAAGATCTTAAAATGGTGCTAATTTTGCCCCAACCAATCAGATCTTATTTAACATTTAAAAGCTAACATCTGATTGGTTGGGGCAAAATTAGCACCATTTTTAATGATTAGAACTTTTATTGAATCTCCCTGTATATTTTTAACATTGAATGCAGGATCACTTTGTAACTAAATGGTAATTTATTGATTATTTATTAAAGGTTGCACTTTTTCATTGCACTAGCACCTTTTTGGAAACCTCCATGACAGAGGGTGGAGTTTACACTGATTAATGAAGTCATGTCATTATAAATAGCTCGCATGTTGTGGCGTTTGGTCACACCTAAGGAAGGGGACTTAGACTCCACTAAACATTGTGGTTCTCAGCACTTGAATAAAATTATTGATCAAAAGCATTCTTGAGTGTGCCTTCCTCCCTTTGATACTTTGATATTGCACAAATCAACCTATATCCACATGGAAATTTAATATATAACAACCTTCACAAAGATAATAAAAATAACCATCATATAATAAGGCTGGTCAGCCAAGAGCAATATACCAATCCCACAAGAATCCCATAAGAATCTATATCAGTATATTGATAGGAATTAAAATAAGGTGCTAAAAACTGCACAATTCCCCTAAAAGCTAGATATAGAGGGGGGATATTTCTCAATATAAATAGAATAAAAATTAGTATACAATAATTCTAAATAAGAATAAAGTAAAAATACTTACACATGATATAGGATGAATCAATCTGCAGGAGGTACAAATACACCAGCTCAAGCGTTCAGAGGTACAGATCCAGCCTGTAATGAGTAAGGCTCCTGAATCCACTAGGATTGTTAGGTTAATCCTCACTTTCTTATATCTTTCCACAGTTTTATGAATTGTTCTTTTCCAATGAAACAAAATATTAAATAGAAATCACTAGTATCCCAACCTCAAACAAAAACAGGCTCATTTACTCTGGGTAAATGTCACTTTCGCGATTCAATATCGTGTTTGCGAATGTGGGTAAATCTCAGTAAGGGATTTACCCACTGCAGGATTTTAACGCCAGCTTACTGTCTCGTAATGTTTGCCTTTTTTCACATGGTAAAGTCTGTATCCCAGGAAGGTACGAAATCCTATTCCTACCTGGGTGGCCACATGTATGAGTGTCCAGCTGTCAATACACTGGTCATCAAGCGGCTGGCAGCTTACTGATCACTTTAATGAGCCTGTGTGACTATCTCCCATATCTTAAACATTAGGTGACTTAGTCATGCAAGCTCACTGATGCAAGTGATGATCTACTACCCCCTGCACAAGCAGTACTTTGACAAGTGGTACTTTATTTGGAAATAGTTGCCCTCTAGGATATCATTCATTTCATCACAAATAAAAAAAACAACTTTTATGTCAGTGTGCAGTGTTATATAAACAGAACTCGGACATTATTGAATGTCAGATCATTTGTCGTTGTTACTTTGCAGATGGAGATTTTGCAATTTGTTCTGCGGAAACATTTACGCTGCTACAAAATTGGCACATCGTGGCACACCATATTGTTCAGATTAAAAGCGTTCCAAGGACACACACGTCTGTTATTGTAGCGACTCCCTGTTACAAATTCCACGATAACCAAACTGCCCCCGACATCTACGGTTTTCCCTCTTTTTCCAAACTAAAATATCTTGTCGGCGCTCCTTTTACAAGTTTATTTTGGTCAACATTTTCCAATGCGTATTACAGTTCATTTTTCCAGACACTTAACATCTTTGCTCCAAGGGAAATAGATGACAGTATATGGTAAACAATGGTAACAGTTTAAAAGAAACCGTGGAAGACCATGGGCGTTTGGGAGTGTGTATTTATTCTTACAATTACAACTTCTGATACACAGTCTTACACAGCACAGACGCCATAATATCAGCAGAACACCAGCACAGAGGAGACTTGTTAAACTCTCCGTTCATTCTTTCCAATAGCTCCACACTATACTGTCTCCCCTTTAATATACATATCGTCCAGTTGTTTTTAAAACAGACAGTTTTTCAGTATTGAGCTTAAAGGAGAACTAAACTCGAATTCCAACTTTACCTGGATAACCTAAACTGCTACAAATTAGTGTCAGGCAGGCTGAGAGGAGGATTGGTAGAAGTAGAGGGCTAAACTCTCAGTATTTCTCACTAGGCCCATTACATTAGGTTTTCCTTGTGCAGGAATCCTTTTTGATTATAGAATATCCATTTTAGCAGTTTCACTAATGCATTCCGATTATTCATACAGTTTATCATTTTAACCTCATAAAGCCCCTGGGGGCTGGCACAATAAAAAGTACAAATTAATAGCAAAGGCGACCTTCCCCCCCCTTATTGCATCAGCCCAAAGGTATTTACCTCTAACTTGTTTTACCTCCCAGGGAAATTGGGAGGAGTGGGGGAGTGGTTTGGAGTGTATATAATTCAATAACTTAAAGGGCATGTCCACTCCCCAAAACTAAAATTTGCCCCACTGCTGGCCCCACTGCTCTATATAGTGGTCCTGAGGTGCTTGCTAAAAGTCCAGAAAAGTGAAGAGTAAGAGCCTCTCTGCCTCTTCCTTGTCCTCCTGGCATGCACAGGGGAGCCCTCCCCCCTCCGGATCCCTCATGCTGCATTTCTTTAAAAAAAAAAAAAGCCTCATACAACGTAGGGGACCCCCCAACCCTAGACATAATAATGAGCCCAGAGATAGACTTAAACTTATCTCGGACTAATCGTAATGGTGCACCAGTTTAAGATCTCGGGCCATTCTTATGAGGTTGGGGGGGTTCCCCTACGTTGTCTGCAGCCTTTTTTTTTTTTTAACTAGAACATGCCCAGATGAGGGATCTGATGGGTCTGGCTCCTGTTCATCCAGAGGACAAGGAAGCCAGGCAGTAGTCCTTACTTTCTTCACTTTCGTGAGTTTAGCAGCTCACCTCCCGGTGCACTGATAGACAGGGCCATGATGGGGACCAATTTTAGTTAGGGGAGTGACATGCACTTTCTTTGATCACAGTTACTCCAACTAAATATGACACTCCAACCCCCCCCCACCCTCCCAACTTCACAATCCCAGGGAGTGTAAAACATGAATTGGTAACATATTTGGTGATCGCTAATTCAAGGGGAGGGGATGTCGCCCCCTTTTGCTCTTCATTTTTGTCTTTTATTGTGCCACCGCCAGCCCGGGCTTGAGGTTAAATGATAACTGATATGAATAATCGGAAGCATTAGTGAAACTGCTAAAATGGATATTCTATAATCAAAAAGAGATTCCTGCCAGAAAAACCTAATGTAATGGGCCTAGTGGAAATACTGAGAGTTTAGCCCTCTACTTTACCATCTCCTCTCAGCCTGCCTGACACTAATTTGTAGCAGTTTAGGTTATCCAGGTAAAGTTGGAATTCGAGTTTAGTTCTCCTTTAAGCTCAATACTGAAAAACTGTCTGTTTTAAAAACAACTGGACGATATGTATATTAAAGGGGAGACAGTATAGTGTGGAGCTATTGGAAAGAATGAACGGAGAGTTTAACAGTCTCCTCGTGCTGGTGTTCTGCTGATATTATGGCGTCTGTGCTGTGTAAGACTGTGTATCAGAAGTTGTAATTGTAAGAAAATACACACTCCCAAACGCCCATGGTCTTCCACGGTTTCTTTTAAACTGTTACCATTGTTTACCATATACGTCATCTATTTCCCTTGGAGCAAAGATGTTAGTGTCTGGAAAAATGAACTGTAATACGCATTGGAAAATGTTGACCAAAATAACTTGTAAAAGGAGCGCACAAGATATTTTAGTTTGGAAAAAGAGGGAAAACCGTAGATGTCGGGGGGCAGTTTGGTATCTTGGAATTGTAACAGGGGTCGCTACAATAACAGACGGTGTGTCCTTGGAACACTTTTAATCTGAACAATATGGTGTGCCACGATGTGCCAATTTTGTAGCACGTAAATGTTTCCGCAGAACAAATTGCAAAATCTCCATCTGCAAAGTAACAACGACAAATGATCTGACATTCAATAATGTCCGAGTTCTGTTATATAACACTGCACACTGACATAAAAGTTGTTTTTTTTATTTGTGATGAAATGAATGATATCCTAGAGGGCAACTATTCCAAATAAAGTACCACTTGTCAAAGTACTGCTTGTGCAGGGGGTAGTAGATCATCACTTGATCAGTGAGCTTGCATGACTAAGTCACCTAATGTTTAAGATATGGGAGATAGTCACACAGGCTCATTAAAGTGATCGTAAGCTGCCAGCCGCTTGATGACCAGTATATTGACAGCTGGACACTCATACATGTGGCCACCCAGGTAGGATAGGATTTCGTACCTTCCTGGGATACAGACTTACCATGTGAAAAAAGGCAAACATTACGAGACAGTAAGCTGGCGTTAAAATCCTGCAGTGGGTAAATCCCTTACTGAGATTTACCCACATTCGCAAACACGATATGAATCGCGAAAGTGACATTTACCCAGAGTAAATGAGCCTGTTTTTGTTTGAGGTTGGGATACTAGTGATTTCATATATTTTGTTTCATTGGAAAAGAACAATTCATAAAACTGTGGAAAGATATAAGAAGTGAGGATTAACCAACAATCCTAGTGGATTCAGGAGCCTTACTCATTAAGGCTGGATCTGTACCTCTGAACGCTTGAGCTGGTGTATTTGTACCTCCTGCAGATTGATTCATCCTATATCATGTGTAGTATTTTTACTTTATTCTATTTAGAATTATTGTATACTATTTTTATTCTATTTATATTGAGAAATATCCCCCCTCTATATCTAGCTTTTAGGGAATTGTGCAGTTTTTAGCACCTTATTTTAATTCCTATCAATATACTGATATAGATTCTTATGGGATTCTTGTGGGATTGGTATATTGCTCTTGGCTGACCAGCCTTATTATATGATGGTTATTTTTATTATCTTTGTGAAGGTTGTATATTAATTTCCATGTGGATATAGGTTGATTGTGCAATATCAAAGTATCAAAGGGAGGAAGGCACATCAAGAATGCTTTTGATCAATCATTTTATTCAAGTGCTGAGAACCACAATGTTTAGTGGAGTCTAAGTCCCCTTCCTTGGTGTGACCAAACGCCACAACATGCGAGCTATTTATAATGACATGACTTCATTAATCATGTAAACTCCACCCTCTGTCATGGAGGTTTCCAAAAAGGTGCTAGTGCAATGAAAAGTGCAACTTTAATAAATAATCAATAATTACCATTTAGTTACAAAGTGATCCTGCATTCAATGTTAAAAAATATACGGGAGAATTCATAAAAGTTCTAATCATAAAAATGGTGCTAATTTTGCCCCAACCAATCAGATGTTAGCTTTTAAATGTTAAATAAGATCTGATTGGTTGGGGCAAAATTAGCACCATTTTAAGATTTTTATTGAATCTCCCCAAATGCATATAAAAAAGTGAAATACAATTAATACAATGTAAAAGCATCATGCTGTTATATTAAAGTGCTATTGTGATCATGTACCTGGACTCCGCAAGCTTGTTTCATTGATTTGTGCCTTATTGGAAATGTGTGGCATTATTAGGTGCCTATTTCTGTTTTTCTGTTTATACTTACAGGGTGTCTTGTGACTCGTTCTGGGTACCTTTACTCCTAGGATTTCTCAGCAATAATATATAAAACATCAGTGAAGTCCACTGAACACATTGTTGGAAATAAAATCCATGTGTGCACTGGACTTAACTGATGTTTATCTATTTATCTACTGGTAGCACCGGGGTGATTATTTAATTAACTTTTTGAATCTATGAATAAGGAAGAGTGCCCACGCTTTGGATTGTGTGTATGTATATATATATATATATATATTCTTTTAACCCTGTTAATGTTTTCATCTAGAGGCGAAACTCCTTCATAATTTAACAAAATAAATCTATTTTCCCAGCAAATTAGGATGGAATTACTGGAATCCACTTTGCCAACATTTACTTTTAATTGAAATAAAGTCTTTCATTCTTTTTTCCCCCTTGAAGTAGCCATGTTTCCTGCCACCCTGGGAGAGTCCCAATCCCATCCGTTTTACTTACTGAGCCAATTAAAGTGGACCAGTAACATTTCTCTTTTGTTTAAAGAATGAACTCCAAATTACAATCCAAGGGGAGCAGAAAAGACCAAAAGTTTAAAGAAAGAGATTTATCCCACCCCCCTCCGGATCTTTTTAATAACCTTAACATGGTAAAGGAAGGTGGGAGATGATACACAGGGGAAAAGGCTTGACTACATGAATGGGAGAAAAAAAATTGTGTCAAACAAGAGGCTTAGCTAACCCGGAGCTCTTTCTTTATTGTGCACATTTTTCATGCTTGCTTAATTCTCAATGCTCTACAATACAATAGCCTATTAATTGAAGTAGGAAAGGTAGTAGAAGTTTATAGCTGATGATTTAGGATTTTGACTATGGACTAATATTAATTTATGTATTGTATCGCTCTGATGTTAGTTTAGCCAAACGGGGCCATCTAAATAAAATATAAAGCATAAAGCATGATAAAATAAAATAGGCCCATTCCTTCTACCTGCATTCCATATGGAGTCCAAATGGAAGGTAAGAAGTTTTAATTTTCCTTTTGATTAAACAAAGCATATAAAGCAGAAACAAGACCACATTACGATCCATATTCTGGGGGGATATTGGATCACAAAGCTGCCTCTCCTGGTGCTGTGTGAGCTGAAATCCAGCTCTCAAAGCAGCAAGAGTGGCTGAATCTGCCAATGAGTGATCAGGTCTGTTAGTATCCTTACGAGCATCAGTAACTGTAAGTATAACGAAACTGGGAGGTGTTGCATATGAATCAAATTTTTTATTATGAATCTGGACTTGCCCTTTAAGGAGCCCATACACTACATCACTCGCCTTCTAGCAATGTCCGAAGAACCATCTGTCCAATTCCTTTTTGTTGTCAACTTGTGGTTGAACTGGGTTTGTGGTGGGATATCACACATTGGAACAATATAAAAAGTCAATCGTATACCACGTGGTTTGCGTATTAACAAATACGCGAATTTACCCGATATTCAATACAGCCTGGGAGGATATATAACGGACTGTTCTAATAAACTGATAAATCTAATCATAGAACATGATCGTATATATAATTATTACTGAACGCATACAGGTCATGCAAACACAATTGTAAGAATCTATGGCTGTAATGTGCATCAGGATAATATGTCTTTCATATCTGAACATGTATGCAACTTGGAAAAAGACATTAAAATACACAAACATGACAATTTTTACGGGATAAAAGGGACTATGAAACGACATGGTTTATATATGGAGGGAAGATAATCCACCTCCAAATAACCTAACCGTTCCCTAAATACACATCATTCTCCCTGAGAACATAGATCTTATAATATATTAGAGAAACAATCCTATAGATGTGTATCCTTTGACAATAGACATACCAGCACTCCAGAGACAGAAGGTACATTTCAATGCTAAGGGTGATTCGAACTATAGGGGGAAAGAGAACACGTTCCACGTCTTCTTTTTCAGATATCACTAGGAGTGATTCGGATGAGAGTACAGGGTCTCCGATACGCTCCCAAACCTGGCGTCCATACAAGAAAGACTCAGACCACGTTATCCACGGACTCCGGACATGCCCGAAAGAGAGGACACAGAGAAATTCTAACAGAAGGGCAACAAGAAAGACACGGAGACCACTATTCTCAAGATGGTGACAAGGAAAAAGAGGTACTTATGTCCCATAACACATTAGACAATGTACCGGTTACAGATAATGATTATGTGGTGATCAATCTGTCAATACTGCTTTAACGAAAGGACAACTAGCATATTGAATAAAAGTCTCAATTATGTTTTAGATGAACCTATGAACAATTTTGAAGTTCTCATTGATTTCAATAAATTCATTAGGAAATTACATTAAAAGACACTTCAATATCATGGAAGAATTTGAGACTTCTTCAGAAGGCAATAACTCCATAAACTGATTGGATTTTCCTAACAGGTTACAGATAATGGAAATAGTATCTAACAAAAACCTAATACTATCCTGTTAATACTAAGTCCAAAATCTTCTGGATGATTACAATACACTAATTTCTCTACTTACAAGTGAAGCATCAGGATCTGCTCAGTACACACGGGTCTATCATCCTTTTATCCATTACGAGTAAGGGTCACTATAGAGACTTATATCAAAATTGGTCCTTCGAGACTTGAAAAATTAAACTCAAAACCAACATTAATATCAAAAAATATGGTCGTCTAATTTAAAGGGCACGTCCACCCCAAAACTATAATTCCCCAACTACTGGCCCCACCATGTGTGTAGTTTAATCCTTACCTCACATCCCAGCTCCATAGGGTTCTCTGTAAACCCCCCCCAAAGTCCCAAAACAACCACCAGAGGAATGCAGGGCTCTGCCTGCTATCTTGCCTCCGGTAGATATTTGCCATGCGGACTGCAGCCCTTCTCCCTCCCTCTCCCTCCCGTTCTACATCCCTCCCCTAGCGCAAAACCCCCTTAATATGCTGCTCCCCCATGTCCCCCAGCCCCAACCGCATATTTTTTTTTTTCAAAAAGTCCCCAAACTCTTACTTACCTCTCGCTTTCCTCCGCTGCACTGAATGACCAGCGCCGCGTCCGTGATTGGCTGCCGCTCAGCCAATCACAGACGCGACTGCCGGTCCGCCCCTCTGCTTGCATTCTCGAAGCAGAGGGCCGGCAGTGCGGCGGGGAACGAGGGGAGGTAAGTAAGAGTGGGGGGCTTTCTGAAAAAAATTTTATGCGTTTGGGGCTGAGGGACATGGGGGAGCAGCATATTAAAAATCAATTTTAGGGGTGGACATACCCTTTAAATACAAGACAAAATAATAGCATTCAACAACTTAAGAACAATGATTCCATCGTATCAGAAACGTGACAAGGGAGGCTCAGTGGTGGTTATGGATTGTACCCAATATGAACAAGAAGCACTGAGACAGCTAGGAGATAAGAACACCTATACCCTTATCTGGCGATCCTAAAACTCTTTCTCAAAGCGTTATAACAAACTTATAACGATGATTAACAATGAAGAACGGGAATTTTAAAAAATACCAGCCTCTACCCCATATTTCACATGTTCCCCAAAGTACATATGTCCTAACAGATGTCAAAGCCAGACCCATAGTGTCAGGCATAGAGTCATGAACGAGCACTTAGCAGAATATGCTGATACTTTACTTCTTCCTATGGTTATTAAATGCCCAGTTATTTAAGAGACACTACAGATCTTTTAACAATTTTGATGATTTCATTTGGGACCCCAATTATCATTGGGTGTCTATGGATGTGTGTCCCTTACATCTTGTATAGACTATCATATAGGTCTACACGTCCAAGTACTGGCTAGAGTTTTTTATGTATTGTACCACTCAAAATGACTATATTTAGAGATATTGGAATATTTACTCACCACTAATTACTTTGTTTGCCAACAGGTACTACCTACAGCAAAAGTGGACGGGTATGGGGGCGAAATTTTTGCCCTCATATGCTAACCTCTTTATGGCCAAATGGGAGCAGGATTATATATATGGAGCCAATAATCCATATAGGTCATATATCAAAACATATGTCCGATATATTGATGACTTGCTGGTGGTTTGGGACGGGGATCCGTCTCTTATCAACAGCTTTAATAAATTTGTAATAATAACAATTACAACATCAGAATTACTTCCCACAACATAATACATGGAGTTTTTAGATGTCATTCTTTATATTGAGAACAACAAAGTTAACACCAACTTATATAGGAAACCTATTACTAAAAACGCTACACTACATGCAGATTCGCACATCATAAGTCAATTGTCCAATCAATACCTTACGGTCAATTCATAGACTCGTGTATATGCAAAAATTTAACACACAAGCCTTAGTCTATTGGATGGTTACTCACCAGAGGATATCAAGTACTAATATAAAAAGTGCTTATGATGGCAATATCCTTGATCTAAGACACTTCTCGTGAACAACATAGTCGTAAAGTTACAAAATAGAAAAATGTTAATAACAGCTCTATGGAAAATAGAAATACATAATAAATAAAAATAGTAACAACAATAAAAACGATCATCCACGAGGGATAATGACTGTCGTTATAAGCACATATACCAACAGTTACAAAGTCAATAACATTCTAAAGAATATTGGAATGTTTAGAAGTGGATCAAAAATTAAAGGACACCTTGGGCAATAGCCCCAGGTTTTGTTACAGGAGAGCTCGCAATATTGGGACATATATATCATCGTTGCTATAAAAAGTGGGGTGACCACTACATGCTAGAACTAAGGGATCCCACAAATGTGGAGGTCTGTGATGTTACCTGCAAATATATGTTAGTATCTACCGACTTTACCAGTAGTCCGACGCGTAGCTATAAAATTAACAGCTATTATACTGTCGTTCTTATAATGTGATATATCTTGCAGCATGCTCCTGTGGCAGCCAATACATGGGTAAGACTACGAGATTGGCCACCAGAAGGATCATGGACATATTAATGCCACCAAAAGAGGTAATCAGAGGTCCGCTATTGCAGCTCACCTTCTGATACATACGGTGGTTCATTTGTGTTCAAGTTGCAGTTATTGACAAACCTAAGATGTCGGTCAGAAAGGGAGACTGGCATTGAGAGCTCTTTGCAAAGAAGCCATTGGATGCATAATCTAAAAACAGTAGTCCACTTGGGTTTAATGCAGACTTCGAACTGAAGTGTTATAGACTAACGAGTCTTATATAGTCCTGGGTCCCTTAGGGTCCCCTAGGGTCTATGCTGTTTAGTTAGACTGCCTCACATAAAATGTGCTTTACAGTCATTTGCCGTTGGTGCTTTAATTCTGTATAATTGTCTTTTTCGTTTCCTATACACCTATGGAATTGCAGCCATTCTTTCAGTGGTTTCATGTTTTTATATCTCATAACATATATTGTACATTGCATATATTTATAACATATGTTTTTTATGGCTCTTTGTATCCATCTGTGTCAATTACCTGCATTGCCTTTATGGTACACTTTGATCTAGTACTAATGTATCATTACACCTGTGGGTTATGTGGGGTTCAGCCCCTGCTCCATGATTAGAGACTTACGTCAGGCCACGCCTCCTCCCTCGGCGTCTCCCTCTCCTCTCCATAGGAGGTATTGTGTCCAAGTTTAAGGCTGTTTTAATTGTTCAGAATAAACGTGAAGTTTATTTATCTGCTGGAGCCTTATGGAGCTTGGTTCTGGATTGTTTCTCCGCCCTCTTATTCTTGATGTCAACTTGTGATTGCAAAATGAATTGGCCAGGTGGGAACTTAGGAAGGTAAAAACGCCATGATTAGAACGATGTAACAGGATTGCCATCAGAAGGTAATGAGGCCCAATCAGATCCTAACTTGCCTGGACCCGTTAGGTTATTTTTTTAGGGGCTGAACAGAACAAACAGTTTGCCCAGTGTAGTACCCAGAAAATTCAGACTACAGCTGATGATGCAATGGCAGAGGAGCATTATATAGAAATGAGTGGTGTGTGTGTGTGGGTCAGGAAATGGGTCAAACAGGGCCACTGACCAATGGGGGATGTAACTAAATACCCAAGTGGACAAAAAGGCGCACAACAATTGGGAAAATAAAGTCAATATCCAGAGGTGAAAAATCTTTAACAATCAAACATATCCGTAAATCTGTGTGAGTTTAAATTAGTGAGGATCCCATTTAATATAGCGATTAGTAGCTCAGTATATCAGGGGAATAGAGTTCAACAACATTATCTTACGCAATTTTGCTAATATTATTATATAGATATAAACTGACAAATACTAAGCTCCATCACTGAGTCCTCAATCCTCCCTGCAAATGGGATCCACTCAAGGACACCAATTTTGACAATTGCCTATAATAGGTAGGTGCAATCCTCACAGCCCTCGACCCTCAGGGCTAATATGATCAATTATGTAGAAAAATGGAGGAGCCCACTGCTTAACACAATAGGTGATTCGTTTCAGGGGATGTATAGTCCCCTCCTCAGGTATATACCATTTTACATGTCCTCAATCCTCATCATTAT
Source organism: Hymenochirus boettgeri (assembly GCA_019447015.1). Classification (NCBI taxonomy): domain Eukaryota; kingdom Metazoa; phylum Chordata; class Amphibia; order Anura; family Pipidae; genus Hymenochirus; species Hymenochirus boettgeri. Next base: position 30,074,564 of record CM033477.1, read on the forward strand.
AGTTATTTGACAACAGTCAGCAATTACTGGACCTTTATTGAAAAAATCAATCTTTACTTAATCAAGCTAATGGCCTCAATGGTAGGATGCCCTACTTCTCATACATTGTTCTTAAGACTTTGGTCTTAAAATAGAATTTTTACTCAAATAATAATCTTCCATTAGCTACAATAGGATCACCAGCATTTCTCTTGGGGGTGTGATTGTCACACCACAAAATGCAAGACGCCATTACTGGTAAGTTCTAAGGGAGAATATTTCAGGACATTTGCCTCAACTAAATGCTCACGAGAGCCATGTGACTTTCTTACGTTATAATGCACTACTGATAAAAATAAAGTTAATGGAACACTTGGCCAAATTATTTGGAACTTGAATTATGTTTTTTGAGACTAGTAAGGTTTGCGGTTGGAAATGGAATTGTAAAATATAAACAAAGGTACCTAGTGGAATACAATAATGGTAATAGATTTTTAATATTTATGGTACAACCATTTATGTCATAGGATCCCAGGTACTAAAGTGAATGCATTTCCTACGGTTAGGTTAACCTTCTGCAATAAACATATTAATCCTTTTACTCATTGGTCTGGTTTTGGTTGATAGTTTGCTGCCTTAAAGTTCAAAAGTGTCATATTTTTGAAGTTCTCTGGATCACTTCTTTGGTGGGCTTAGGAGGGTCATAGTCATGTCCATAAAAGTCCTTCTCCAGCATTGGGCAGAGTAGATCCAAAGTAAGAGGTGTTACCTGCTCTTCCCATGGATTGATGCCCAACCGCCAGCTAGTGGAGCATGAAACCTGCCAATGTCACCTTACTGAAGAAAGGACCTAATCCTAGCCAAATGTTAATATATTCGGTTTCATTCTTTAAGAGTTAAACCAGATTCCACTGTATTCTCTGGGAGGCCCTCAGAATGTTGTGCCTTTTCCCCACCAGACTGCATTGGAGCCTTTCTAACTGTGGAAATTAGAAGCAGAAGCTATGGAACAGTGACAAAAATCTGCATTACGTTATGGCATTTTTTTTTTCCTCTTAAAGATGTTATAATACACAGTCTTTGAGAAATCCAGAAGACATCATCAAAGTCGTGAGACACACTTTATAAAGAACAATAGTTTTTTGAAGGGCGACTGGGCAAAGCTCCCATCTTGTTTTCTAATCCTTTTAATGCCAGTTCAAGTTTAAAAAAAAAAAAATACTGCTTGTTTTTCGAAGTCATATTAATTTAGGTTTGCTAAATGGAGCCAGCGGTATAAATAGGACTATACCATGCAGCATTAACTCTGCAATTTAAAAAACATGAGCTAATTTTTAAACTGAATGAAAAAAAAACCCAACATATATTTCATGCAGCAGAAGCGCTTTATATCTTGCAGAACAATACATTATAATATGGAACTACGGAGTTCATTTATTGTAAGATGAACACCTTATGTCACAGAACGTCCTGTGTAGGTTAAGGGAAATAGGCAAACCGGGAAACACAAGTTTTGCAATTGGAGGAGCGTTATATAATGCACCAGTATCACGCACAACCTTATCCTCCCAAGCAAGCACTGGCATAGGGGAATAGCTCCGGGATCTCTGAGCTTCATTCTCGGGGTTCTTTGCCTTGGCTCCAAATGCTGGGTGATGCTGGCATCTACTGGGGTGCTTCTTCCTTCCTGGCTCCTTGAAGCCTTGCTCTCAAGCTAATGGACAGGGTAGTGTGTTACAGCTTGGGCTGCTGGACATGCTTAAGAATGTGTGCTAGCTCTGTTCTGAATTGCTCAGCTTTCCTTCTGGCAAGCCTAGCCTAATTCCTCCTGCAGACTAGCCTCCGTATGCCTTGCTCTTGACCGAAAATTTCCTTTGGCAACTGTAATCTCCCTATAGGGGAGTCGGCTATGGTCAGGGAAACACACAGTCCGAGCAATTAACTTATTCAAGCTAGCGCCACAGCCGGACCAGCTCCGTACTAATGACTTTACGCCACTCTTTACCTTACATAGCATAATTATTTAATGACATCACAAACCCCTGGTGTTCCATCACAAACTATATAAAAAATTTTTTGCCATTATACTGGAAATTGTGTCTTAACTTGCTGTAAATCTAATCCTCAGTCAATACAGGATTCAAGGGACACAAAATGACCCAAACAACTTTCTTAATTTTATATCTGGATTATTCTGAGAGGTAGAAGGGCAGTAATCCAGTTTGTTTGTTTGTTATTTCGTTTGCTTTAGGGTGAGGCCACACTGCAACGCACAGGAATCGCGCACCAAATCATGAGGGTTATCGGTTTGCGTTTTGCGCATGCGTTTTCGCCTTTTTGCGTTATGAAAAGGCATGCGTTAACGCGAACGGACGCGCAATTGCATGCGCATTAGAAATCACGTTAATTTTCGCATTCCTGCTCTTTCCTTTTAGCGAGAAACGCGGGCGCAAAAAACGCACTAGTGTGGCCTAGCCTTAGGGTCGTTCACACTACATCAGTTTTTATCGTTTTTCAAAAGCCGTGCGTTTAAAAAATGGACAGAGTAAAAACCCCATAGGATTTCATAATATTGTTCACACGCTGCGTGTATAATCCGTCCGTTCCAGTCCGTTAAAAAACGCATGCATGCAGCATTTTTGACAGCTTTTTCATGCATTTTCTATAGAAATCTATGGAATACACATTGTTAAAAAATGTATACAATTATGAAAAAAAAAGTGATACAAACTGACCGAAACACATGCTGGCGTTACTATCAGTTTCTGTCGTCAGTTTCTGTGTGAACGAGCCCTTAACTAACTTCTGATAAAGTCAAAACGGTAATTTACGGGAGGTGAACCACTCAGCCCTATCACGTCTTGTTATGAATATGTTGGATAAGCGAAATTTAGAAGGTTTTGTAAAGAGCGGGGTTATTGGCGTTCAACCAGTATATAGTAGGATTTTACTCCTTTTTCTATTTTCGTCTCTGGGAAATTAAGAATTTTCAAAAAACCGTATCGCTGTCTGCTAAACCACACACGTGATGCAGCAATTGGTACATCCAAAAGATCCAGTACTGAAAAACAAGGAAAGTGACAAACATATTGCAGTGCAGTGAAGAGTGCTTTGAATAAACAGCAACTGCAGCAACGTATGGCCCAGCACAGAAGAGCCAATTCCTTGGGTCAGGACTCAGCCGTGTACCTGCATCTTAAGAAAAAGGAATACCTTTGAAGATTGTAATGTCAACCTCTTGGCAAAGAAACATGACTGGTTCAAGAGAGGTGTCAAGGAGGCCATTTATGTGAAAATAAAGAAGCCTAGTCTGAATAGAGCTGGGAGGGTTCGACTGTCTGCCATGTACAATGCTGTTTAAGGCTTTACCCTGGGCAGTTTCAATAAGGGACATTATACTGCTCTTACTTTTACATAATAAATGCCTTATTTATTGTTGCAGTTAAGAAAAAGAAAGGTGGGGTAAGAAGACAGGCTTTCTGAAGTACTGCCTGTACAAATGGGATCCGTAAAATTACATTTTCCTCTTGATCATTAGATGCTGCCCATTAAGAAACAAATGACAGGAGTATCACTCCTATCAAATCAGTTAACATTGCTTTTCACATCCTGACCAATAGAATTCTTTGTTATAGAGCCCTGTTGGGCAATGGCCTAATAAAGGTATAATACACTTAAGCCATTAATATCCTGTTGCCTATCTATCACTTATCAATGTCACATGACATTAAAATTAGAAATAATACACCCCTACATTAGGACATAGCAATTATAGAAATTACCTCAAAATTCCATGTCCTTATAAAAGCACTTACCTCTGGCCTTTGTATGGTCACAGAATGCTTATTACCTCTTATTCCTTATACTACTAAGAGAAGCATATTGACTATACAAAAGATAAATCCACACAGTGATAGTGATTAGAGATGTTCGAAAACTGTGAGATTCGTTACATTTTTGAATTTGAAAATTTCGAAATTCAAAAACAAACCATAGAAGTCTATGAGAGAAGAAAAGTGAAAGTTTCGTCCATTTTGATGGTCAAATAGTAATAGTAGGTTACTGTAAATGACACAAGGAGACCTGGGGAATGGTCTGGGGAACCCGTAAATATAACCAAACTTATTTTAAAAAATATTTCCTCACAATGGGCTGTTTTCGAGCTTCCGCATTCATTTTCGAGGGTTACCGAAATCGAGCCCTACTTTCGAGGGGTTACCGATATTACAAATTGAGGGTTACCGAAATTGTTTCTTGCTTTTGAGGGTTACCTGAAACGATCATTACTTTTGAGAGTTACCGAAATCGATTATTACTTTCTTCCGGTTTCGATTTCGAAATCATCTATTTTCGATTTCGATGATCATCGAATGAATTCAGAAAATCCGGACTCTGTGAAATCGAGAGTTCTGAAAGTTTCAGATTCGATTCGAAACCTGGTTCTATTGGAACCCACATTACATCTCTACTATTGATATGATTGCATGGGTTACCTGCATCACAGCTGTACAATAGACCAATTATGTGTATTGTATAAATAGGCCCTAACCGATGAACCCTTTGTAATAAAGCTAGAAATTTGTTATTTATTTTGTTATAGAATGCTTATAGTTTTCTATTTTTATAGGAAAAAGATGTTGGGAAAACAAAACAGCTCCGACAAAGTATTCCAGATATGATCTCTAACGATATGTGATGTTTGTTCCTGAACTGTGGGATTGTATACGTTTATACTAATAAAGTCTTTTTATTGGTCATATAATACAGTATGTCAGTACAGTGTGTATTAGCTTAAAAGACTGATAGTCCTCTATACCATCCTCTATATCTTGTCTTGGAGATGTTTCTAGATGTTGTACAGATAAAACATACTCATGGGGTGATCTTTACACTAATCTTAAAATCATATTTTGAATTGCAGAGAAAATAATTGAGAGAGTCCGTAGAGCTTTTGCAAACCTTTTCCAAAAGAAAACAAGGTGAAGCTACAATATTATATTTTTTGGGACACTGGGAGAATTTGCATCAAGTCATCGAAGGTTAAAACTGTGAAAAAAGGTGCTGACTGGAAAGGAAGAACAGTTAAGAATAAGAAGAATAAAAAGGTTATACAACTACAGAAAAAGAAGGACAAAGAAAGAAAAAAAGAAAAGAGGAATTTCCTCAGAATCAATAAAAAGGTTGTACATGTGCAGAGAGAGGGTGGTACCAAGTAAAAAGAGAATTTCTATGCTGTCAATCAGAGGGCTGTTCAGCTGCAGGGAAAAGAAGGTACCAATAACTAAAAAGAGAAAGCGTCTCACTGTCATGGGAAAGCTGGACATCCAAGGGAAGAAGGTGGCAAAGAAGAAACAGGGAATTCTCTCGCTGTCCCTGGAAGGCTGCTCAACTGCAGAGGAACAAGGAAGGAAACCATAAAACAATTCCTCCTGCCAATAATGGAATGGCTGGCAAAGTGCAGCAGGAGACAGTGTTACAAGGAAACAAGATGGATCCTCTTGCTATTATAGAAAATATTGTAAATGTACAGGAACAGAAGAATCCTGAAAGTAAAGGATGTAAGTTCTGGTGTAATGTCTTTTAGTTCGCGATTACTACTTTACTACTATAAAGGCAAAGTATAATTTCATTCTCTTTTGCAGTAAATGAGGCGAAAGCACAAGTCAAAGGTAAGATAAAAATAGGTGCACCTGAGGAAGGGGGACACACCCGAAACGTTGTGCACGCATGTCACCAATAAATATATAAGAAAGAGCAAGGTCTACATGAGTGCGTCTTCAAACTATAAATTGCTAAAGAATATTAACCTGTGTATGTGGTGGACAGGATCTGAGGAACAGCACCCAGTAAACCTCTGAAGGAAAGGAGTGCGGGGATTAACTAAAACGTGTGAACAAGATAAAAATAGGAACTTTTTAGATTATTTCAAGATCATCTCCTCCCCAACCCTTTCTAAGCACAGATATAGATTAAACTGTGTGTGTGTGGGGGGGGGGGGGGGGGTGGGGGGGAATATACATTTGAGAGAAACACAAACTAATGATTCTTATTGCATTTTGCATTATGCCTAATTCCTGGGAGGACTCCAGCAGTATAGAATTCTACGATTGCTGGGCAGAGGTTTTTGGATTGGTGAGATATATCGTCCCTAATTTCTGCAATGAGATTATTAATACATTCACTTTAGTTTTTACTTATTGTATTTTTATTAGGTCTTTTTGGCTGAACACACCATTGCTAAGAAAAAGGTTGCCATGAAATATTTAAAGAACCTGAAGACATGAATACAATAGATAAAAGGTAAGTGACAAGAAGACCATAGAGGGAGATCTCTTTCTGCATGTTCATTCTCTAATCGGCCTTTAATACTTTGATTTATTTTCGAATTGCGTTTGAGATGCACATCATGCACTAGCAAAAGCGAAAAGTTCCCATTCCTGGTGAACATCGTCGGGAGCTTTCATATTGACAATCAAATCATCATTGTGATGAAATAGTGCAAGAGGGAACATGAATTCAATCACAAGAAAAAATTCCATTGGTTCTGTGGGTGTAAGCTAATTAGAATTTTGCGAAATGTTTTTATTGGATTCAACCATTAAACTACATTGCTATTCGTAATATGGGGTCAGAGATAAAAAGGACTTATTTCCAGGGATTAACTACAAGGGAGCAAGCCCCTGTGATTGGGGGGCTAGGTTAGTAGGAATTGCTCAGATCCCATGGTTTATAGTTACACTTATGCTTGTTTTCTTGTGCGTCCTCTATGGTTGGGCCCTAAAGTGACTTTAAGGACTGCAGGGTTTGTGTTAACAGTTGGTTGTGTTTATAAACCAGTGACCTAAACTGTCTCTAATGTTTTTTTTGCAGATTCTATACAGCCTGTATCGTTCTTGGATTACAGTTTTGCAAAAGAACAAAATATCCATAGGGAACATTGGGCAGAATGGGTGTTTACTGGTTAACAATAGCACAATATATCTCCCTGTTAATCCTCATACACACATGTGCGGTTATGGGGGGGCCTGTTTAAAGATCCGCCTGGCAGATTATCAAACTGGCCCGACGAACCGCCCCCACGATTGACATGTGAAATTCAGACAGAGTAAATTCCCATTACACAAACTTCCCATGCGTCCCTGCATATCGGGGTTGTTTTAGTATAAGGATAAGGAAAATACCATTCAGGTAAATAGGAATCATCCATATAAAGGCTGAGATATGATCATTCATTTCATTGTAAAAGTGCTGCTCACTTTGTGTCATTACAGAGACCTAAAACAAGCAATAACTGATCGATGAAAGGGAAATGCCATGATTGCAGACTTTGGCCTTTGTGAAGAAGGTAAGGATTCCAAGTAGAAATTATTTCTAGGAAGGAGATGGGAATTATATGTTTAGTTTTGTGCTGAGAATTGTTAGACTACATAGAGACGTTCAGGGAGATTCAATAAAAGTTCTATAGTTAAAATGGTGCTAATTTTGCCCAACCAATCAGATGTTAGCTTTCAAATGTTAAAAAAAGACTGATTGGTTGGGGCAAAATTACACCATTTTAAACAAAAAGAACTTATTGAATCTTCTGTTAATTGCATTGTAAGGAAGCCATTCTAGGCCTGGGACTTTAGAATAACACTAACTTGGTTTCATTTATACTTAAGATTTGGAGTTGACGAAAGGGTGAATGGACTAGCTGGAACTTGCCAGTATATTCCACCAGAACTCTTTTACATAACATCTCCACAAAAGATTAGACTGGTGGGCCTTAGGTGTGATCCTACCAAAATGTTATTTTCTGAAGTAAGTATAAATCTTTTACTAAACAGATCATTGGTTATCATTTGTTTTGGAATTATAATTTAGAATAGCTGTACTTTTAAGATACTGTGCTGTAAAACATCCTTTTGTATTAGGCAGATGTCCATAAAGGGAAAACTTGTAATACATTGTTTCATTCACCTAACATGATATTTTAGAACCCCTTAATGCCGTAATATGCAGACTCGTAGTGTGAATAACTGTATCACACACTGACCTTTTGTATGTTTTTACAGTTGCCATTTAAAGGAGGAAACCTACAAAACCTAAAAGAAAGAAGCAATCCTTTCGTAATGAACCAAGAGTAAAGACCAAACCTGCCTTCTGAGACTAAATTCTGTTAAAAGGAGTAAGTTTTCATTGTCACATTTCTTATAATGGGGGGGTATGTCAATAACGTGACTAAATATACTGGCAGATATAACGGTTCTAGTTGGAATAAAATGACCATCTGTTTTGTGAATCTGCTATCCATTTAGTGTTTTTAGAATTTTGAAAATAATTCGCCCTACCCACATAGTATATTAAGGGTAGATTCATAAAATGCCATGTAATGTGGCTATCATGTTATTTGTAATAAATAATTGTTATTGGGTGGGTGGGGGTAGGTATATATATAGTAGCCTGGGTTGCAAGACTGAAACCAGATCTGGTGCCCAATGGCATTAAAATTAACCAACACTGCCTGTGTGTGAAACCCTGTTTTTTGTATAGATAATGACTTTTTCCTTTTGTGTAGCTTTTAAACAAAAACTATAAAGAAACCTTGGATCTGGACCCACAATGCTGCAGAGAAAGTAATGCAAGCAAGATTTTCAAGGTAATATGAATAGATTACCCTATGCTTAACTATGGATATTACAAGTTTTGCCATTTTTCAGATTTTTTCAGAGTTAGTATAACAGATTCAATTGAAATGTAAGATTAAAAATTGTTTCTGTGTTAAAGGCCATAATCATAGCAGCAATGTGAGATAAATAATTAAAATACCCATTTAATCCCAGAAAATCAAATGGAATGAGCTTCTTCCGAGACGGAGGGAACCTCCAGCTTTATCCAAATGAAAGACACTTTAAGTTGCACTTAAGAAATAATTTTACCCCAGCTCAAATAACGAATCCTTATTCAACTATGATAAATGAGGCAATGAAGATCCTTCCAAGGTAAATCTGCTTTATCCCTAAACTAGACTTAAAGTCGGCATGTAATTTAGAAGATAGAGAATGAACACGCTTCAACTGGGTACACACCTAAAACTCTGAGCGCCATTAATAATCAGGTGCCGAGCGTTAATGCTACGGTGGCCACCCCGCCTTTAGGAGTAAAGTAAGTCCAGGCCAGAGCCTATTTTTTCTTAACCCTCAAATACGAAACTACTTTTGGGGGTTACCGAATCAAGGTAAGTGCCGTGCTTTTTACATCCTTATTTTATTCTAACTTTAGGTTTTTTTTTAAACTTCTGTGTCTTTCTTCACAGCTTCCACCAAAGATCAAAGAATCCTAGAGAGGCAAGGAGGAGACATTGCACCTGACTTTTATAAGCCATCTGTGTGTTCACTGGATCTTCTTTAAACTTCGCAAATCTGTAAATCCCCGAAATTGTAAATCCTAATAAATATATTAAATTAAAGATTGTTTTGTTTGTTTTTGTGTCATTTATAAAGTAAATTAGTATAACTAGAAAGGGCATTTTAAATATAAACATATTAATTGCCTTGAAAGGAAGCATTTTTCTTTGCAGGTATGCGGGTAATATGATATGGGGCCCAGGGATGTGCATTGATTATTCTTTGTTTCTATCTATATCTATTATTGTGCAACGGACTGGTAGGTAATCCCATCCAAAAAGATTGCATTTTGCAATTAATAAATACGGGCCGATTAACCCACGTGCACTGTGCTAAAAGTAGGGGTTAAACTAAATAGGTTAGGGCAAGTTTAACTCCACAAGCACTGGCTGCACATGTTCCCAAACCAAACACTGTATTTAATAAAGTTTGCACCACCTTTTATCTTCACAATTTAGACCAGCTCATGACTGGTCTTAAAGTGGTGCTGGGGAAAATCCCTTTTGGGACTTGATACCACCATGTGTAAATCCGTATTAAATAACAGAAACCAATTTACCAAGGAAAACGTAAACCTTTGATATAAATTGGTTTTGCTTTTGAAAAAGTCTGTGAGTGCGCTACTTGTTGAGAAAACTGTATCTAATTATACTAAAATATATACAAAGCTCACATGGTTCCTGGAAGAGGTGATACTAAATAGAGAGTGAACAGGTATGTCTTGTTCCCCAGGGATTGTATATTTTTCTCACTAGGTTAAGACTGATGCTTGGGATGCCCTTGGAGTGGCGCTCGGCTTGAGCATGTTTGTGCAAACAATGTACTAAAGGTCTCCATGTATCCTCAGTGGCAGGTGGTTTACCCTTCATGCTTGCATGTATATTTAACTTTTACACCTATTTATTTATGACGTGTGTTGTAGTTGGTGCTGGAGTCTTTTGTGGAATGTAAATTGCTGGTTCTCTATGCACCACCACCAGACGTGAGTATTTTGAGATAAAGGTTTGAGCAGCTATCCTTTATTGTATATATACAAAGATCGATGGTTTGCACTCCTCCACTTGTAGTATGGAATCAACGGCCCCCAATCTATCGAAATGCACATTACAAAAACTGATGCACTCAGTGAGGCAGAATCACGTAGATGGCTTGGGAAAAGGCCCAAGACACAGGGGCGGAAGTGTGACGTTGCATGTCTCAATAAATACAAGGGTGAGAAGAACCGACCGGAGTGACCTTCTATCCTTACAAATTATTTGTCTACTGGTGGCACGGGGCAAGTGGTAGCTTGAAGTACGTGCTGTAAGCCCTTCACTATATGGATAGATAAAAAACACTGCGGTGTGTCCCTCACACTCTCAATTGCCAGCTTAATTATCCCGCTGTTAATGGGTTTAGATTGAACAAACTTAAATAGAGCCGAGCACTGCTGTGCTTTTGTCACAAAGAGGTAGTATGTGTGGTAATTCAAAGTACTGTACGATAACAGTTTTACCAGACAGTAGGGTAGACTAGAAAATTGATAGACATTTACAGGGGTATATTAACAGAAAAAATGGAATTAACTCCAACTACCATGTGACAGATACATTCTTTAGTTCCCGTTCTATAAGCCGTAACTTTGGACATTGAGGGATATCAAGTAAGACAACTAATTAAAGGAATAGCAGCCCTGCAATAGATCCCGGAGGTTTTATTTTTTCCATTTTTCCCGTGGGTAATTGTACTTTGCAAATGTGTATATGGTCGAAACAATCATTTCCAACGAAGTCCCAGATGTAGCAGTAGAAGCAGAGGGAACGAAGGTGGGTAAGTCTATTTCTGGCCTGATTTTAAAGTTAAACCCTAGTGTTTAGGGTTGGGGGTTGTCCATACATTATATAAAAGTTTGGATGGGGGGGAGATACCCTTTAATAAGAGAAATCACAAAACAAAAACACACTAAGGAATATGCAACAAAATGCCCCAAACCCTGCCTGACGGAATGTGTTGCATTCTTTCCCACGTGTTTGCATTTCGTGGAGTGAGCGGAACCCAAGTAAAAGATTTCTTTCTTGTGTTTTGTTTAAGGCTGTTAAAAACCTAATTATTTACAATACTTTATCCCTCATAACATTCATAGGTTAAAGGCCCATAACCTTAAACTAAACAAATACATTGTGGATTCTTTATCTATAAACATGCCAACATATTTAAAAAGACGGAGATAAAATAGCGAATGTGAGAGGCTGTATATTCCAGAACAGTCTCCTTTTTTGTAAACTGAATGCTACCATGCATCATAATAAGCTGAAATCAATAGCCTCGTAACAAACACGCCAAAGCTCCCTTAAAAATAAACCCAGTTTTGCCTCTGTCCTTTGTTGGCTCAAATCTCTGCTGGTCCGTCTTGGGTTCACTACTATAAATTGCCAGGTTAAATGTCGTCTTGCAACCCTCATCCTGATTCTGTAAGTCTCCCTCTTCATAACTGAATGCTACATGCATCATGTGTAATCCTTGGTTTTACAGAATTCTACCAATATTCACGTTTAAAGGGCATGTCCACCCCCAAAACTATAATCCCCCCAACTACTACTCGGCCCCACCATGTAGTGTAGTTTAACCCTTACCTCACATCCCAGCTCCATAGGGTTCTCCTGTAGTCCCCCCCAAAGTCACAAAACTGCCCACCAGTAGGGATGGCCGGTTCGCGGATCCGAACGCGGATCCGACGCGGATTTATCCCGTTCGCGAACGGCGGATTTTTCCGGATTTTCCGCCTTCTGAACTTCCAATTCGCGGATTTTTCGTATTTTCGAAAAATTTCGAAATTAAGTTTTCACGTATTTTCGAAAATTTTCGAAATACGGGAAAACATGTATTTCGAAAATTTTCGAACATACAAGGATTTCTCTTAATTCCTTACATCCGTATTTTCGAAAATATTCGAAATTACGAGGATTACTTGTATTTTTGAAAATACATATTTTCGAAAATACATGAAAACTCGTATTTCGAAAATTCCCGAAATACGTGAAACTCGTAATTTCGAAAATTTTCGAAAATACGAAAAATCTCGTTATTTCACAGGTATTTTTAATTTTAACGGGTCCGCTCGCGGATTTTCAATTTTCGAATTTTTTCGAAAATTCGCGGATCCTCGAGCGGACCGGATTTTGCGAAGTTCGACATCTCTACCCACCAGGAGGCTAGCAGGTCCATATAGGACACTGCCTGCTACCTGGCCTCCCGGAGATCATTGCATGCGTACTGCAGCCCTTCTCCCCCCTCCCTCCCCCTCCCTCTCCCTCCCGTTCTGCTATCCCTCCCTAGCATAAATCCCCTTTACAGTAGTAATCCCCCATGTCCCCCCGCCCAACCGCATGATTTTTATTTTTATAAGCTCCCCAAACTTTTACTTACCTCTCCGCTTTCCTACGCTGAAGTGAGCTCCGGCAGCCGCGTCCGTGATTGGCTGCCGCTCACCAATCACAGACGCGGCTGCCGGTCCCGCCCCCTGCTTGCATTTCCTCGCAAGCAGAGGGCCGGGAGCGCGTCGGAGGAAAGAGGGGAGTAAGTAGAGTTTGGGGGGCTTAAAAAAATAAATAATAATGCGGTTGGGGCTGGGAGCCCATGGGGAATAGCATAACAAAAATTGAAATTTAGGGTGGACATGCTCTTTAAATAAGTAGACTATTGATAAATGCATTGCATGCAATGTGCGAAGATCAGATTCACTTCATTATCCTCCCCCTGCAGTCAGGGTCAGATTTACAACTCAGGAGCCTGTAGGCACAGAAAGCTTGGCAACTTTAGCCCCACCCCTACCCACAGACCACATGCCCAAACTACACCTAATTACTTATTTTTGGGAAGGAATATAGATTATATAGGCAATGGAGGGGTGGGGGTACATAGACATCCTCCCCTCCAATCACAGGCGCCCCTAGGCACGTGCCTAGTGTGTCTAATGGTAAATATGGATCTGTCTGCAGCTCTGCACTGTGCTGATTCTACAGTATATGTGTAAATAACTTTTAAATGGTTAATGTGTTTATATGTATGTTCAACATAGCCCACCATGTGAGTTGATGCTTATTTCTTAAGCAGAATTTGATCTGGTTCAGGAGATTTGTCAAAAACATGAAAAAAAACCTGAAAAATACTTTCAAGGCTTATAAATACAGATTTCCTTGAATATACCTCTTATTTGTATATACAGATTTCCCTGAAAATACCTCTTATTTATATAAACAGATTTCCTTGAATATACCTTTTATTTATAAATAATTTCTCCCTGGATATAACTCTTATTTATAAATACAGATATCACTGAATATATCTGTAATTTATGAATACAGATTTCCCTGAATAGATCTATTATTTATAAATTCAGAATTCCCTAAATATACATCTTATTTATAAATACAGATTTCACTGAATATACCTTATTTATAAATACAGATTTCCCCAAATATACAAATTATTTATAAATCCATTTCTCCCTGAATATACCTCTTATTCATAAATACAGATTTCCTTAATTATACCTCTTATTATAAATACAGATTTTTGAATATACCTCTATTTATAAATACAGATTTCTTTGAATTACACCTTTTTATAAATACAGATTTTCTTGAATATACCTCTTATTATAAATACAGATTTCTTTGATATACCTCTTATTCATAAATACAGATTCTTTGAATATACTCTTATTTATAAATACAGATTCTTTGAATATACCTCTTATTCATAAATACAGATTTCCTTGAATATACCTCTTATTTATAAATACAGATTTCTTTGAATATCATCTTATCATAATACAGATTCCTTGAATATACCTCTTATTTATAAATACAGATTTCTTGAATAAACTCTTATTCAAATACAGATTTCTTTGAATTACTCTGCATTTATAAATACAGATTTCCTTGAATATACCTCTTATTTATAGATACAGATTTCATTGAATATACCTCTTATTTATAGATACAGATTTCTTTGAATATACCTCTTATTTATAAATACAGATTTCCTTGAATATACCTCTTATTCATAAATACAGATTTCTTTGAATATACCTCTTATTTATAGATACAGATTTCCTTAATTATACCTCTTATTCATAAATACAGATTTCCTTAATTATACCTCTTATTTATAAATACAGATTTCCTTGAATATACCTCTTATTCATAAATACAGATTTCACTGCCCACCCTAAAAACGTTGCCTGAGATATCTCACATTTAGGTGAATAAAAGGAACATGTTTGCAACTTTTTTTGGCGTGTCCTACTGCATTTTATTTTTTCGTGAACCTTTATTTATGTAATTTTTATTTATGTTTATGTTATAAAGTACAATGCTGTGTACCCAAGTGGTGCTTTGGGAGGAAATTCATTTTAATCGACATATTAGAGATAAACAACATATGACATATGTTTTTCCTTGAAATCTGCTACAAATTGGTACATGGGCAGTTGACGCTGTCATGACCTATTTATTTGTGCGTAACATTAACAGTCTGCAAACGTATGTCCTTTGTTAAGATTCAGGTACACAGCTAACCTGAAAAATTGTCTTTTCTGTGCTGGGCCATACGTTGGTGCAGCTGCTCCCTCCCCCTCATACAAATCCGAGCACTCTTCACTGCACTGCGTATATAATGTCGCTCTTCGTGTTTCGTTATCGGGTCTTTCTGGTGCACCTGTGTGTTTCTGGGTTTAGAGCAGACGGTGACAGGGATACGATGTCTCTAGAAAATTCTTCATAATTTCACTGACACCTACATATGGGATGACCATGTTGTTTCTCCTGTCTTGCTTCCCACCGTCACTGGCAGTATTCATGTTCTTTTCTTTCCATCTTTCAGTTTTGACACAGGCCTGCCCGGATATTCACAAGTTTTAAGTGATTTGCTGAGAGGTATAATTTCCTTAGCCTGAGCCTCTGTGCTATTGGGGATGTTCTCTGTCCAGTGAATCCCATGCTGGGCCTGTGTCAAAGCTGAAAGAAGGCAAGAAAAGAACATCAATACTTCCAATGAAGGGGGAAGCAAGAACATGGTCATCCCATATGTAGCGGGGGTGTCAAAAATATTAAGAAGAGTACAGTATCTCTGTCTGGTTTAAACCCAGCAACACACTGAGGCAGAAATTGGTACCTTCAGAAGATCCAATAATGAAACATGAAGAGAGACATCATATATGCAGTGCAGTGAAGAGTACTCGGGGACACAAAACAGCAGCTGCACCAACGTATGGCCCAGCATAGTAAAGCCAATTTCTCACATTTGCTGTGTACCTGCATCTTAAGAAAAAAGGACGTTTTTAGACTGTTAATGTTATTGTCTGGCATGTACAATGCTGCTTTGATGGGCAGTTTTGATAAAACCTCTTACCCACAATGCAATTAACACCTTGTATTCAGGGGGTCCCTGACACCTTGATGTTTTATGCTGACTGGGACACATTACAGAGTATTTATACAAGTAAAATGTCTTCAAGAACTAAAAGTCCAGTTTATCTAACAGAATCCCACAGATTATTACATGACCTAGATAAACGAGGACCTTCACAAGCAGATTAAATAGGTAAGATGTATAATTTTAAGAAGTTTAAGTTTTTTTTATAGAAAGTTTATGGCTAAGGTTTTTCTATAAGAAAGAAAATACTTAAAATCGTATGACCCACATTGTCAGGCCTTTTTCACTTTGCATTACACCCTGGATTCCAGGAAGACAAAGAGGGAACTTTATTATGGTGTATGTGTCCTAATAACTTTTATCAAGAATGGAAAATATTTTGCAAATTTGCAGATGTAATAAAACTGGAGCTTCGTGTGTTTTACGACTTTCCTTTGATCTATGTTTCAAGTTTTTATGTTCGCAGGCCTCATTCTTGTGAACCAATAACCTGCCCACCCTCCTACAGCACATTTCACATCATAGCTGGGTACAGAAAAAAATACGTGAGAACCTGCCAGGCAGTGAACGGGAAACATTGCTCTCTGGCACAGACAAGCTCAGCCGTAACTCGCTCTGTCTGCTGGCCTTTTTGTCATTTTCTGTTGAATTAGCAGCTAAGTCATGTCTTATAAAGAGTGACGGGCACAGAGGAGAATTTAGCTGTAATGCCATCAAAATGAGGAACCAGCTGTGTGTCCAATTTCTGGCTGTTGTTCAATGTTGACGTCAACAGGCAGAAATGCATGGGTTAAGATGTGTTTTCAAAAACACAACCATGGGCTTCCTGGGCTTATGAACTAGTCTGACGTATGAGTACACAGTGTGGCTGGTTTCATGGCTAGTCCACCATTTACAGGTGTGATTTTAGTCTTACAATTCAATTATTATTATTATAAGGGAAAATGATGCCTGAAATCACTGTATTCCCTTAAATGTATGGGGGATACATTACATAGTATAAATACGTATAGCGGTTTCCTCATGAAACAATCTATTCCCTCTGAGCCCTCACCTTACCAATATCCCATTGCGAACTGTCTTGTATAATATAGAATGTTTCTGACTACTTGGGCTTGTGTTATTTAAACATCTCAAGTCGATGTTCCTTTTTATATGGGAGTCCTCAACACGCCCATGTAATGATCTATGAGTAACCAGGCAGTAGACAATGATAGGTATTGCCCTGGCAATTAGATGGTCCCTTAAAGGGGAGCAGTCGTGCAAAATAGCAACACCAAATCTTTCCTGTGATTGGCCCCAAACTAATATACGCCAAATCTAACACACAACATGATCAGTATTGATTGGTCCTAGTTTGGAAACCAACCAGGTTTCTATTCTACCGGTTTTGAAAATCAGCAGATCCGACGGAATTTTCAAACATGTGATGAAAAAAACTGAATTTAGAAAATTGAAAATTCCAATATAAGATAAAAAAATTGTGTTTGGAAATGTGAAACAAATAACGATTCAATTAGATATGAATCAGATTTTTGGAACTTCAATAGGTTCTGTGGAAAAGCCGCCGGAGCAAAACTGAAGAGTTAAATAGAGACCCAGCTACACAATTTGTAATGGGCATGAAACTGACGTGCCTCATCTAAAGATAAAAGAGTGTTTCATCTGACCCTGTCAACCTGCAGAGACACCGTGACCTAATCAGACAGAACACACTTTTTTGGGTGCCAGTTATAACAAAAGTAATTTCCATGTTTCCAAGTGTTCTGAAAGGAAAGAGATACAGCAGGTTCATGTTACTGCACTAAGGCTGAGGCCACACTGCAACGCACAGGAATCGTGCACCAAATCGCGAGCGTTATCGCACGCCATTGTGTGCACGATTCTTGTGCGTTTTCGCGATATTGCTTTATGGAAACGAATGCATTAACGCACCAAAAATGGTGAACGCATGCGTTACCAAAACGCGAAAGGCAATTGCATGCGCATTGGAAATTGCTGGAATTTTCACGCTCCCGCGATTTCCATTTTAGCAAAAATCGCGGGAGCGAGCGCGAAACGCGTGCTAGTGTGGCCTCACCCTCAAACTAAAAAGAGCAGAGATAAATAGCCATTCAATAAGAGGAGACAAAATGTGCCCCAACATGTTAATTTGCCTCAAGCAATCAGATGATTCTGTTTTACCGGTTTACATCTGATTGGTTTTTGCAGATTGAGAACACAAGAAAAAGTCTGCACCTCTTATTAAATAAGCCCCATTGAATATATTATCTCTTAAATAATCAGCTACAGGTATGACTGAAAAGGTAAAATTCCTACAAGAACGTACATTATTTCTTTGCAATGTTTAGATGATACTGTTCGATCTTTCTGACCTGATCCGACGGTATCGGGGCTTTATCTTTACTGTGTGTACCTTCATTTTCGAACTAGCGTGTATCCGCCGAACGATCGGGTCGGCCGAACGCTCGTTCGGAAATGACAGAAAAGTTCCATCGGCTGCTCTGGACTCCCTATAGAGGAGTCTAGCGCAGCCGATGGAAACACACAGTCCCGAACCAGAATTCAGTTAAGGTGAACCGTGTATGGCCAGACTAAAGCTGGGTACACACATAAAGATCACTGAAAGATGACTGACAAGATCTGCAAGATCCTGTCTGTCATCTTTCAACAATCTGCATACACACAGTCCGAGCGTTCTCCCCTTATGGGAATGAGCGCGAAAATTCCAGCAATTTACAAGCGCACGCGAATTGCCTTTCGCGTTTTGGTAACGCAGCGTTCACCATTTTTGGTGCGTTAACGCATTCGTTCCATAAAGCAATATCGCGAAAACGCACAAGAATAGTGCACACAATGGCGTGCGATAACGCTCGCGATTTGGTGCACGATTCCTGTGCGTGCAGTGTGGCCTCAGCTTAGTGCAGTAACATGAACCGCTGTATCTCTTTCCTTTCAGAACACTTGGAAACATGGAAATTACTTTTTGTTATAACTGGCACCCAAAAAAGTGTGTTTGTCTGATTAGGTCACGGTTGTCTCTGCAGGTTGACAGGGTCAGATGAAACACTCTTTATCTTTAGATGAGGCACGTCAGTTTCATGCCCATTACAAATTGTGTAGCGGGTCTCTATTTAACTCTTCAGTTTTGCTCCGGCGGCTTTTCCACAGAACTATTGAAGTTCCAAAAATCTGATTCATATCTAATTGAATCGTTATTTTTTCACATTTCCAACACAATTTTTTTATCTTATTTTGGAATTTTCAATTTTCTAAATTCAGTTTTTTTATTCACATGTTTGAAAATTCCGTCGGATCTGCTGATTTTCAAAACCGGTAGAATAGAAACCTGGTTGGTTTCCAAACTAGGACCAATCAATACTGATCATGTTGTGTGTAGATTTGGTATTTTGGGGCCAATCACAGGAAAGATTTGGTGTTGCTATTTTGCACGACTGCCTCCTTAGGACCATCTAATTGCCAGGGCAATACCTATCATTGTCTACTGCCTGGTTACTCATAGATCATTACATGGGCGCGTTGAGGACTCCCATATAAAAAGGAACATCTAGATCTTGAGATGGTTAAATAGACACAAGCCCAGTAGTCAGAAACATTGCTATATTATAGCAAGACAGTCGCAGATGGGATATTGGTAAGGTGAGGGCTCAGAGGGAATAGATTGTTTCATGGAACCGCTGTACATGTATATGTTATCCCCATACATTTAAGGGAATACAGTGATTTCAGGCATCATTTTCCCTTATAATAATAATATTGAATTGTAAGACTAAAATCACACCTGTAAATGGTGGACTAGCCATGAAACCAGCCACACTGTGTACTCATACGTCAGACTAGTTCATAAGCCCAGGAAGCCCATGGTTGTGTTTTTGAAAACATCTTAACCCATGCATTTTCTGCCTGTTACGTCAACATTGAACAACAGCCAGAAATTGGACACACAGCTGGTTCTCATTTTGATGGCATTACAGCTAAATTCTCCTCTGTGCCCGTCACTCTATAAGACATGACTTAGCTGCTAATTCAACAGAAAATGACAAAAAGGCCAGCAGACGAGGCGAGTTACGGCTGAGCTTGTCTGTGCCAGAGAGCGATGTTTCCCGTTCACTGCCTGGCAGGTTCTCACGTATTTTTTTCTGTACCCAGCTATGATGGAAATGTGCTGTAGGAGGTGGGCAGGTTATTGGTTCACAAGAAGAGGCCTGCGAACATAAAAACTTGAAACATAGATCAAAGAAAGTCGTAAAACACACGAAGCTCCAGTTTATTACATCTGCAAATTTGCAAAATATTTTCCATTCTGATAAAAGTTATTAGGACACATACACCATAATAAAGTTCCCTCTTTGCTTCCTGGAATCCAGGTGTGTAATGCAAAGTGAAAAGGCCTGACAATGTGGGTACATACGATTTTAAGTATTTTCTTTCTTATAGAAAAACCTTAGCCATAAACTTTCTATAAAAAAACTTAAACTCTTAAAATTATACATCTTACCATTTAATCTGCTTGTGAAGGTCCTCGTTTATCTAGGTCATGTAATAACTGTGGGATTCTGTTAGATAAACTGGACTTTTAGTTCTTGAAGACATTTTACTTGATAAATACTCTGTAATGTGTCCCAGTCAGCATAAAACATCAAGGTGTCAGGGACCCCCTGAATACAAGGTGTTAATTGCATTGTGGGTAAGAGTTTTATCAAAAATGCCCATCAAGAGCATTGTACATGCCAGACAATAACATTAACAGTCTAAAAACGTCCTTTTTTCTTAAGATGCAGGTACACAGCAAATGTGAGAAATTGGCTTTACTGTGCTGGCCATACGTTGGGCAGTGCTGTTTGTCTCCCCGAGTACTTTCACTGCACTGCATAATGAGTCTCTCTTCATGTTTCATTATTGGATCTTCTGAAGGTACCAAATTTCTGCCTCAGTGGTTGCTGGGTTTAACAAGACAGAGATACTGTACTCTTCTTAATATTTTTGACACCCCCGTACATATGGGATGACCATGTCTTGCTTCCCCTTCATTGGAAGATTGATGTTTGTTCTTTTGCCTTCTTTCAGCTTGACACAGGCCCAGCATGGGATTCATGGACAAGAACATCCCCAATAGCACAGAGGCTCAGGCTAAGGAAATTATACCTCTCAGTAAATCACTTAAAACTTGTGAATATCCGGGCAGGCCTGTGTCAAAACTGAAAGATGGAAAGAAAAGAACATGAATACTGCCAGTGAAGGTGGGAAGCAAGACGAAGAAACAACATGGTCATCCCAATGTAGGTGTCAGTGAATTATGGAATTTTCTAGAGACATCGTATCCCTGTCACCGTCTGCTCAAACCCAGAAACACACAGGTGCACCAGAAAGACCCCATAACGAAACAGGAAGAGCGACATTATATACGCAGTGCAGTGAGAGTGCTCGGATTGTATGGGGGGGAGGGAGCAGCTGCACCAACGTATGGCCCAGCACAGAAAAGACAATTTTCAGGTTAGCTGTGTACCTGAATCTTAACAAAGGACATACGTTTGCAGACTGTTAATGTTACGCAAAATAATAGGTCATGACAGCGTCAACTGCCCATGTACCAATTTGTAGCAGATTTCAAGGAAAAACATATGTATATGTTTGTTATCTCTAATATGTCGATTATTAAAATGAATTTCCTCCCCCAAGCAACCAACTTGGGTACACAGCATTGTACATTTACATCAACATAAATAAAAAATTACATAAAAAGGTTCACGAAAAAATAAAATGCAGTAGGACACGCCAAAAAAGTTGCAACATGTTCCTTTTATTCACCTAAAGTGAGATATCTCAGGCAACGTTTTTAGGGTGGGCAGTGAAATCTGTATTTATGATAAGAGGTATATTCAAGGAATCTGTATTTATAAATAAGAGTATAATTAAGGAATCTGTATTTGAATAAGAGGTATAATTAAGGAAATCTGTATCTATAAATAAGAGGTATATTCAAGAAATCTGTATTTATGATAAGAGGTATATTCAAAGAAATCTGTATTTATGAATAAGAGGTATATTCAAGAAATCTGTATTTATAAATAAAGGTATATTCAAAGAAATCTGTATTTATGATAAGAGGTATATTCAAGGAAATCTGTATTTATAAATAAGAGGTATATTCAAAGAAATCTGTATTCTATAAATAAGAGGTATATCAATGAAATCTGTATTTATAAATAAGAGGTATATTCAATGAAATCTGTATTTATGAATAAGAGGATATTCAAGGAAATCTGTATTTATAAATAAGAGGTATATTCAAGAAATCTGATTTATGAATAAGAGGTATATTCAAGGAATCTGTATTATAAATAAGAGGTATATTCAAGAAATCTGTATTTATGAATAAGAGGTATATTCAGAAATCTGTATTTAAATAGATGTATATTCAAAGAAATCTGTATTTAATAAGAGGTATATTCAAGGAAAATCTGTATTTATAAATAAGAGGTATATTCAAAGAAATCTGTATTTATAAATAAGAGGTATATTCAATGAAATCTGTATTTATGAATAAGAGGTAATCAAGAAAATCTGTTTATAAATAAAGGTATATTCACAGAATTGTTATTTAAAATAAGAGGATATTCAATGGAAATACTGTATTTATGAAAAGAGGTATATTCAAGAAATCGTATTTATAAATAAGAGGTTATTTCAATGAAATCTGTATTTATAATAAGAGGTATATTCAAAGGAAATCTGTATCTATAAATAAGAGTATATTCAAAGAAATCTGTATTTATAATAAGAGGTATATTCAAGGAAATCTGTAGCTATAAATAAGAGGTATATTCAAGGAAATCTGTATTTATGAATAAGAGTATATTCAAGGAAATCTGTATCTATAAATAAGAGGTATATTCAAGGAAATTGTATTTATGAATAAGAGGGTATATTCACAAGAAAATCTTATTTATGAATAAGAGGATATTCAAGGAAATCTGTATCTATAAATAGAGGTATATCAAAGAAATCTGTATTGATAATAAGAGGTATATTCAAGGAAATCTGATTTATACAATAAGGGTATATTCAGGAAATCTGTATCTATAAATAAAGGTATATTCAAGAAATCGTATATGATAAGAGTATATTCACAAAGAAATCTGTTTTATGAATAAGAGGTATATCAAGGAAATCTGTATATTATAAATAGAGGTATATTCAAAGAAATCTGTATTTACGAATAAGAGGTAATTCAAGGAATCTGTATTTATAATTAGAGGTATATTCACAAGAAATCTGTATTTATGAATAAGAGGTAATTCAAAGAAATCTATCTATGAATAGAGGTATATTCAAGAAATCTGTATTTATAAATAAGAGTATATTCAAAAATCTGTATTTATGAATAAGAGGTTATATTCAAGGAAATCTGTATTTTATAAATAAGAGGATATTCAAAGAATCTGATTTATGAATAAGAGGTAGGTATTCAAGGAAATCTGTATTTATAAATAAGAGGTTATATTCAAAGAAATCTGTATCTTAAATAAGAGGTATATTCAATGAAATCTGTATCTATAATAAGAGGTATATTCAATGAAATCTGTATTTATGAATAAGAGGTATATTCAAGGAAATCTGTATTTTATAAAAAAGAGGTATATCAAGAAATCTGTATTTAGAATAAGAGGTATATTCAAGGAAATCTGTATCTATAAATAAGAGGTATATTCAAGGAAATATGATTTAGTATAAGAGGTATATTCAAGGAAATCTGTATTTATAATAAGATGTAGATTATCAAAGAAAATCTGTATTTATGAATAAGAGGTTATTCAAGGAAATCTGTATTTATCATAAATAAGAGGTATATTCAAGAAATCTGTATTTAAATAAGAGGTATATTCAATGAAATCTGTAATTTATGAATTACAGAGGTATATTCAAGGAAATCTGTATTATAAATAAGAGGTATATTCAAGAATCTGTATTTATAAAGAAAGGTATATTCATGAAATCGTATTTATGAATAAGAGGTATATTCAAAGAAATCTGTATTTATAAAATAAGAGTATATTCAATGAAATCTGTATTTATGAGATAAGGAAGTAGTATATTCAAGGAAATCTGTATCTATAAATAAGAGGTATTTCAAAGAAAATCTGTATTTATGAATAAGAGGTATATTTCAAGGAAATCTGATATAAATAAGAGTATATCAAGAAACTGTATTTATGAATAAGAGGTATATTCAAGGAAATCTGGTACTAAAATAAGAGGTATTCAAGGAAATCTGTATTTATATTAAGAAGGTATATTCAAGAAATCTGTATTTATGAATAAGAGGTATATTCAAGGAAATCTGATCATAAATAGAGGTAGTATTCAAAGAAATCTGTATTTATGATAAGAGGTATATTCAAGGAAATCTGTATTATAAATAAGAGGTATATTCAGGAAATATGTATCTAAAATAAGATGTATATTAAGGAATCTGTATTATGAATAAGAGGTATATTCAAGAAATCTGTTATTAGAATAAGAGCGTATATTCAAGGAAATCTGTATCTATAACATAAGAAGTGATTCCAAAGAAATCGGTGATTATAATAAGAGGTATATTCAAGGAAATCTGTATTTTTATAATAAGGTATATTAAAGAAATCTGTATTATAAATAAGATGTTATTCAATGAAATCTGTTTATATAAGAGGTATAATAAGAATCTGATTTATGAATAAGAGTTATTCGGGAGGATTATATCATTGTAATTTTATCTTTATATAAGGTATATTCGTGAATCTTTTTTTATATTTGATCTTTATAAATAATGATCTATTCAGCGGAAATCTGTATTCATTAATTACAGAATATTCAGTGATATCTGTATGTATAATAAGAGTTATATCCAGGGAGAAATTATTTAAATAAAGTATATTCAAGGAAACTGTTTATATATAAGAGGTATTTCAGGGAAATCTGTATATACAATAAGGTATATCAAGGAATCTGTATTCTATAAGCTGAAGTATTTTTCAGTTTTTTTTCATGTTTTTGACAAATATCTGAACCATAAATAGGATATCGAGTCACTTACTTTATAAATATTGTATTCTCTTTTTTGGAATAATTTTAGGGTTATAGCTTTGCTTAAGAAATAAGCATCACTCACATGGTGGGCTATGTTGAACATACATATAAACACTTAAACCATTTAAAAGTTATTTACACATATACTGTAGAATCAGCACATTTCAGAGCTGCAGACAGATCCATATTTACCATTAGACACACTAGGCACGTGCCTAGGGCGCCTGTGATTGGAGGGGAGGATGTCTATGTACCCCCACCCCTCATTGCCTATATAATCTATATTCCTCCCAAAAATAGATAGTAATTAGGTGTAGTTTGGCATGTGGTCTGTGGGTAGGGGTGGGGCTAAAGTTGCCAGCTTTCTGTGCCTACAGACAGCTCCTGAGTTGTAAATCTGACCCTGACTGCAGGGGAGGATAATGAAGTGAATCTGATCTTCGCACATTTGCATGCAATGCATTTATCAATAGTCTATTATTTAAAAGAGCAGTCACCCTAAATTTCAATTTTGTTATGCTATTCCCATGGGCTCCCAGCCCAACCGCATTATTATTTTTTTTAAGCCCCCCAAATACTACTACCTCCCCTCATTTCCTCCGATCGCGCTCCCGGCCCTATGCTTGCGAGGAAATGCAAGCAGAGGGGCGGGACCGGCAGCCGCTCTGTGATTGGCTGAGCGGCAGCCAATACGGACGCGGCTGCCGGAAGCTCCACTTCAGCGTAGGAAAGCGGAGAGGTAAGTAAAAGTTTGGGGAGCTTATAAAAATAAAAATCATGCGGTTGGGGCTGGGGACATGGGGGATTACTACTGTAAAGGGGATTTATGCGTAGGGGGAGGGATAGCAGAACGGGAGGGAGAGGGAGGGGGAGGGAGGGGGGGGAGAAGGGCTGCAGCACGCATGCAATGATCTCCGGGAGGCCAGGTGGACAGGCAGTGTCCTATATGGACCTGTAGCCTCCTGGTGGTCAGTTTTTGTGACTTTGGGGGGGGACTACAGGAGAAACCTATGGAGCTGGGAGTTGAGTAAGATTAAAAACTACACTAATGGTGGGGCCGTAGTTGGGGGATTATATTTTGGGGGTGGACATGCCCTTTAAACGTGAATATTGGTAGAAGTCTGTAAAACCAAGTATTCCACATGCATGCATGGTAGCATTCAGTTTATGAGGGGAGAGACTTACAGAATCAGGAGTGAGGGTTGCAAGACGACATTTAACCTGGACATTTATAGTATGAACCCAAGACGGACCAGCAGATATTGAGCCAACAAGGACAGAGGCAAAACTGGGGTGTTATTTTTAGTGGACTTTGGCGTGTTTGTTACGAGGCTATTGATTTCGCTTATTATGATGCATGGTAGCATTCAGTTTACAAAAAAGGAGACTGTTCTGGAATATACAGCCTCTCACATCGCTATTTTATCTCCGTCTTTTTTAAATATGTGGCATGTTTATAGATAAAGAATCACAATGTATTTGTTTAGTTTGAGTTATGGGCCTTTAACCTATGACATGTTTATGAGCATAAAGATTGTAAATAATTAGGTTTGAACAGCCTTAAACAAAAACAGAAAAAGAATCTTTTACTTGGTTCCGCTCACTCCACGAAATGCAAACACTGGAAAGAATGCAACACATTCCGTCAGGCAGGGTTTGGGGCATTTGTTGCATATTCCTTAGTGTGTTTTGTGTTTGTGATTTCTCTATTAAGGGTATCTCCCCCCCATCCAACTTTTATATATGTATGGACCACCCCCACCTAAACACTAGGGTTTAACTTTAAATCAGGCCAGAAATAGACTTACCCACCTTCGTTCCCCTGCTTCTACTGTACTTCGGGACTTCGTTGGATGGAAATGATGTTTCGACCATATACAGCATTTGCTATATAGGCACTATATCGCTAATGTGTGCACCAAGTTTAAGTCTATTCTGGGCTCATTATTATGTCTAGGGTTGGGGGTCCCCTACGTTGTATGAGGCTTTTTTTTTTTAAAGAATGCAGCATGAGGGATCCGGAGGGGGGAGGGCTCCCCTGTGCATGCCAGAGGAGGAAAGGAAGAGGCAGAGAGGCTCTTACTCTTCACTTTTCGGACTTTTAGCAAGCACCTCAGACCACTATATAGAGCAGTGGGCCAGCAGTGGGGCAAATTTTAGTTTTGGGGAGTGGACATGCCCTTTAAGTTATTGAATTATATACACTCCCAACCACTCCCCCACTCCTCCCAATTTCCCTGGGGGTAAACAAGTTAGAGGTAAATACCTTTGGGCTGATGCATAAGTGGAGGGGAAAGGTTGCCTTTGCTATTAATTTGTACTTTTATTGTGCCACCCCCGGGGCTTTATGAGGTTAAAATGTAAATCTGTATGAATAATCGAAAGCATTAGTGAAACTGCTAAATGGATATTCTAAATCAAAAGGATTCCTGCACAGGAAACCTAATGTAATGGGCCTAGTGGGAATACTGAGAGTTTAGGCCCTCTACTTCTACCAATTCTCCTCTCAGCCTGCCTGACACTAATTTGTAGCAGTTTAGGTTATCCAGGTAAAGTTGGAATTCGAGTTTAGTTCTCCTTTAAGCTCAATACTGAAAAACTGTCTGTTTAAAAACAACTGGCGCTAGTATGATTAAAGGGGAGACAGTATAGTTGGAGCTATTGGAAGAATGAACGGAGGTTACAAAGTCTCCCTCTGTGCTGTGTTCTGCTGATATTATGGCGTCTGTGCTGTGTAAGACTGTGTATCAGAGTTGTAATTGTAAGAATAAATACACACTCCCAAACGCCCATGGTCTTCCACGGTTTTTTTAAACTGTTACCTTGTTACCATATACTGGTCATCTATTTCCCTGGAGCAAAGATGTTAAGTGTCTGGAAAATGAACTGTAAGACGCATTGGAAATGTTGACCAAATAAACTTGTAAAAGGAGCGCCGACAAGATATTTTAGTTTGGAAAAAAAGAGGGAAAACCGTAGATGTCGGGGGGCAGTTTGGTTTCGTGGAATTTGTAAAAGGGAGTCGCTACAATAACAGACGTGTGTGTCCTTGGAACACTTTTAATCTGAACAATATGGTGTGCCACGATGTGGCCAATTTTTGTAGCAGCGTAAATGTTTTCCGCAGAACAAATTGCAAAATCTCCATCTGCAAAGTAAACAAACGACAATGATCTGAAATTTCGATAATGTCCGAGTTCTGTTTATATAAACACTGCACACACATAAAAAGTTTGTTTTTTTTTATTTGTGATGAAATGAATGATATCCTAGAGGGCAACTATTTCCAAATAAAGTACCACTTGTCAAAGTACTGCTTGTGCAGGGGGTAGTAGATCATCAACTGCACTCAGTGAGCTTGCATGACTAAGTCACCTAATGTTTAAGATATGGGAGATAGTCACACAGGCTCATTAAAGTGATCGGTAAGCTGCCAGCCGCTTGAGACCATATATGAAAGCTGACACTCATACATGTGGCCACCCAGGTAGGAATGGATTTCGTACCTTCCTGGGATACAGACTTACACATGGAAAAAAGGCAAACTTACGAGACAGTAAGCTGGCGTTAAATCCTGCGTGGGTAAATCCCTTACTGAGATTTACCACATTCGCAACACCGATATTGAATCGCGAAAGTGACATTACCCAGAGTAAATGAGCCTGTTTTTGTTTGGGGTTGGTACTCGTGATTTCATTCTATATATTTTGTTTCATTGGAAAAGAACAATTCATAAAAACTGTGGAAGAAAGATATAAGAAAGTGAGGATTAACCTAACAATCCTAGTGGATTCAGGAGCCTTACTCATTACAGGCTGGATCTGTACCTCTGAACTTGAGCTGGTGTATTTGTACTCCGCAGATTGATTCATCCTATATCATGTGTAAGTATTACTTTATTCTTATTTAGAATTATTGTTATACTATTTTTATTCTATTAATATGAGAAATATCCCCCCTCTATATCTAAGCTTTTAGTGGAATTGTGCAGTTTTTAGCACCTTATTTTAATTCCTATCAATATACTGATATAGATTCTTATGGATTCTTGTGGGATTGGTATATGTCTGGCTGACCAGCCTTATTATATGATGGTTATTTTTATATCTTTGTGAAGGTTTTATATATTAATTTCCATTGGATATAGGTTGATTTGTGCAATATCAAAGTATCAAGGGAGGAAGGCACACTCAAGAATGTTTTGATCAATCATTTTATTCAAGTGCTGAGAACCACAATGTTAGTGGAGTCTAAGTCCCCTTCCTTAGGTGTGACCAAACGCCACAACATGCGAGCAGTATTTATAATGACACTGACTTCATTAATCAGTGTAAACTCCACCCTCTGTCATGGAGGTTTCCAAAAGGTGCTAGTGCAATGAAAATGAAAAAGTGCACTTTAATAAATAATCAATAAATTACCATTTAGTTACCAAGTGATCCTGCATTCAATGTTATAAAAATATACAGGGAGATTCAATAAAAGTTCTAATCATATTAAAATGGTGCTAATTTTGCCCCAACCAATCAGATGTTAGCTTTTAAATGTTAAATAAGATCTGATGGTTGGGCAAAATTAGCACCATTTTAAGTCTCTTTATTGATCCCCCAAAGCTATAAAAAAAAGTGAAATACAATTAATACATGTAAAAGCATCAGCTGTTATATTTAAAGTGCTATGTGTATCATGTACCTGGACTCCGCAAGCTGTTTCATTGATTTGTGCCTTATTGGAAATGTGTGGCATTATTAGGGCCTATTTCTGTTTTTTTGTTTATACTTACAGGGTGTCTTGTGACTCGTTTCTGGGTACTTTACTCCTAGGATTTCTAGCAATATATATCAACATCAGGAAGTCCACTGAACAATTGTTGGAAATAAATCCCATGTGTGCACTGGACTAACTGATGTTTATCTATTTATCTACTGGTAGCACCGGGTGATTATTTAATTAACTTTTGAATCTATGAATAGGAGAGTGCCCACGCTTGGATTGTGTGTATGTATAATATAATATATATTATTCTTTTAAACCCTGTTAATGTTTTCATCTAGAGGCGAAACTCCTCATAATTTAACAAAATAAAATCTATTTTCCCAGCAAATTGGATGGAATTACTGGAATCCACTTTGCCAAACATTTACTTTAAATTGAAATAAAGTCTTTCATTCTTTTTTCCCCCTTGAAGTAGCCATGTTTCCTGCCACCCTGGGAGAGTCCCAATCCCATCCGTTTTACTTACTGAGCCAATTAAAGGGACCAGTAAATTTCTCTTTTGTCCTTAAAGAATGAAACTCCAAATTACAATCCAAGGGGAGCAGAAAAGACAAAAGTTTAAGAAAGAGATTATCCCACCCCCCTCCTTGGATCTTTTTATAATAACCTTAACTGTAAAGAAGGTGGGGAGATGATACACAGGGGGAAAGATGTGACTTAGAAATGGGAAGAATAAAAATAGGCTTGTCAAACAAGAGGCTTAGCTAACCCGGAGCTCTTTCTTATTGGCACATTTTTCATGCTGCTTAATTCTCAATGCTCTACAATACAATAGCCTATATTGAAGTAGGAAAGGTAGTAGAAGTTTATAGCTGATGATTTAGGATTTGACTAGGACTAATATTAATTTATGTATTGTATCGCTCTGATGTTAGTTTAGCCAAACGGGGCCATCTAAATAAAATATAAAGCAATAAAAGCATGAAAAATAAAAAAAGGCCACCTCCTTCTACCTGCATTCCCATATGGAGTCCAAATGGAAGGTAAGAAGTTTTAATTTTCCTTTTGATTAAACAAAGCATATAAAGCGAAACAAGACCACATTACGATCCATATTCTGGGGGGAATATTGGATCACAAAGCTGCCTCTCCTGGTGCTGTGGAGCTGAAATCCAGCTCTCAAAGCAGCAAGAGTGGCTGAATCTGCCAATGAGTGATCAGGTCTGTTAGTATCTTACGAGCATCAGTAACTGTAAGTATAACGAAAACTGGGAGGTGTGCCTATGAATCAAATTTTTTATTATGAATCTGGACTTGCCCTTTAAGGAGCCCCATACACTACTTATCCGCGCCTTCTGCAAATGTCCGAAGAACCATATGTTTCCAATTCCGTTTTTTGTTGTCACCTTGTGGTTGAACTGGGTGGGGTGGGATATCAACACATTGGAACAATATAACAAAGTCATCGTATACCACGTGGTTTGCGTATTAACAAATACGCGAAGTTACCCGATATTACAATACAGCCTGGGAGGATATATTAACGGACTGTTCTAATAACTGATAAATCTACATAGAAGATAGGATACGATATAAAAATTATTACTGAACGCATACAGGTCATGCAAACACAATTGTAGAATCTTGGCTGATACTGGCATCAGGATAATATGTCTTTCATATCTGAACATGTAGCAACTTGGAAAAAGACATTAAAATACAAAACTGACAATTTTAAGGGATAAAGGGACATGAAACGAACATGGTTATATATGGAGGGAAGATAATCCACCTCAAATAACCTAACGTCCCTAAATACACATCATTCTCCCTGAGAACATAGATCTTATAATAATTAGAGAACAACCTATAGATGTGTATCCTTTGACAATAGACATACCAGCACTCCAGAGACAGAAGGTACATTTCAATGCTAAGGGTGATTCGAACTATAGGGGGAACAACGAGAACACGTTCCACGTCTTCTTTTTCAGTATCATCATAGGAGTGATTCGGATGAGAGTACAGGGTCTCCGATACGCTCCAAACCTGGCGTCCATACAAGAAAGACTCAGACACGTTATCCACGGACTCGGACATGCCCGAAAGAGAGGACACAGAAGAAATTCTAAACAGAGAGCAACAAGAAAGACACGGAGACCAACTATTCTCAAGATGGTGACAAGGAAAAAGAGGTACTTATGTCCCATAACACATTAGACACATGTACCGGTTACAGATAATGATTATGTGGTGATCAATCTGTCCAATACTGCTTTAACGAAAGGACAACTTAGCATATTGAATAAAAGTCTCAATATGGTTTAGATGAACCTATGAACAATTTTGAAGTTCTCATTGATTTCAATAAATTCATTAGGAAATTAACATTAAAAAGACACTTCAATATCATGGAAGAATTTGAGACTTCTTCAGAAGGCAATAACTCCAATTTAACTGATTTGGATTTTCCTAACAGATTTACAGATAATGGAAATAGTATCTAACAAACACCTAATACTATTCCTGTTAATACTAAGTCAGAAATCTTCTGGATGATTACAATACACTAACTTCTCTACTGTACAAGTGAAGCTCAGGATCTGCTCAAGTACACAGGGTCTATATCCTTTTATCCATTACCGAGTAAGGGTCACTATAGAGACTTATATCAAAATTGGTCCTTCGAGACTTAGAAAAATTAACTCAAAAACCAACATTAATATCAAAAATATCGGTCGTCTAATTTTAAAGGGCACGTCCACCCCAAAAACGATAATTCCCCCCCAACTACTGGCCCCACCATGTAGTGTAGTTTAATCCTTACCTCACATCCAGCTCCATCGGGTTCTCCTGTAAACCCCCCCCAAGTCCAAAACTA
The DNA here is from genome assembly GCA_019447015.1 of Hymenochirus boettgeri. NCBI lineage: Eukaryota > Metazoa > Chordata > Amphibia > Anura > Pipidae > Hymenochirus > Hymenochirus boettgeri. The sequence goes on from CM033477.1 coordinate 30,107,033, forward strand.
ACCACCACGAGGATACAGGGCTCTGCCTGCTATCTGCCTCGGTAGATATTTGCCATGCGCACTGCAGCCCTTCTCCCTCCCTCTCCCTCCCGTTCACTATCCCCTCCCCTACGCAAACCCCCTTAATATGCTGCTCCCCCCATGTCCCCAGCCCCAACCGCATATTTTTTTTTTTCAAAAAGCTCCCCAAACTCTTACTTACCTCCCTCCTATCCCTTCCTCCGTGCACTGAATGACCAGCAGCCGCGTCCGTGATTGGCTGCCGCTCAGCCAATCACAGACGCGACTGCCGGTCCCGCCCCTGCTGCTTGCTTCTCGCAAGCAGAGGCCGGCAGTGGCGGGGAGGAACGAGGGGGGTAAGTAAGAGTTTGGGGGCTTTCTGAAAAAAATATTATGCGTTTGGGGCTGAGGGACATGGGGGGCAGCATATTAAAAATCAATTTTGGGGTGGACATACCCTTTATACAAAAAGACAAAATAGCATTACAACAACTTAAGAAAAATGATTCCATCGTTACAGAAACTGTGACAAGGGAGGCTCAGTGGTGGTTATGGATTGTACCCAATATGAACAAGAAGCACTGAGACAGCTAGGAGATAAGAACACCTATACCCTTTTATCTGGCGATCCTATAAACTCTTTCTCAAGCGTTATACAAACTTATAACGATGATTAACAATGAAGAATCGGGAATTTTAAAAATACCAGTCCTCTTACCCCCCATATTCACATGTTCCCCAAAGTACATATGTCTTAAAGATGTAAAGCCAGACCCATAGTGTCAGGCATAGAGTCCTGAAAGAGCATTAGCAGAATATGCTGATACTTACTTCTTCTCATGGTTATTAAATTGCCCAGTTATTTAAGAGACACTACAGATCTTTTAACAATTTTGATGATTTATTTGGGGCCCCAATTATCTTGGGTGTCTATGGATGTTGTGTCCCTATACTTCTGTATAGACTATCATAGTAGGTCTACAAGCTACCAAGTAATGGCTAGAGTTTTTATGTATTGTACCACTCAAAATGACTATATTTAGAGATATTGGAATATTTACTCACCACTAATTACTTTGTTTGCCAACAGGTACTACCTACAGCAAAAGTGACGGGTATGGGGGCGAGAAATTTTTGCCTCATATGCTAACCTACTTATGGCAAATGGGAGCAGGATTATATATATGGAGCCAATAATCCATATAGGTCATATATCAAAACATATGTCCGATATATTGATGACTTGCTGTTGGTTTGGGACGGGGATCGTCTCTTATCAACAGTTTATAAATTATTGTAATAATAACAATTACAACATCAGAATCTACTTCCCACATACATAATACTATGGAGTTTTTTAGATGTCATTCTTATATTGAGAAACAACAAAGTTAACACCAAACTTATATAGGAAACTATTACTAAAAGGCTACATACATGCAGATTCAGCACATATAAGTAATGGCCAATCAATACCTTACGGTCAATTATCAGACTCCTGTCGTATATGCAAAAAATTTTAACCACAAGCCTTAGATCTATTGGATGGTTACTCACCAGAGGATATCAAGTACATAATATAAAAAGTGGTATGATAAGGCAGTATTCCTTGATCATAAGACACTTCTCGTGAACAACAATAGTCGAAAAGTTACAAAAAAATAAAAAAATGTTAATAACCTCTATGGAAAATAGAATACAGATATAAATAAAATAGTAACAACAATAAAAACGAATCATCCACGAGGGGATAATAGACTGTCGTTTATAAGCACATATACCACAAACAAAGTCAATAACATTCTAAAGAAATATTGGAATGTATTAGAAGGATCAAAATTAAAGGACACCTTGGGCAATAGCCCCAGGTTTTGTACAGGAGAGCTCGCAATATTGGGACATATATATCATCGTTCTATAAAAAGTGGGTGACCAACTACATGCCTAGAACATAGGGATCCAAAAATGGGGAGGTCTGTGATGTGTATCCTGCAAATATATGTTAGTATCTACCGACTTTACCAGTAGTCCGACGCGTAGCTATAAAATTAACAGCTATATTAACTGTCGTTCTTATAATGTGATATATCTTGGCATGCTCTTGTGGCAGCCAATACATGGGTAAGACTACGAGATTGGCCACCAGAAGGATCATGGAACATATTAATGCCACCCAAAGAGGTAATCAGAGGTCCGCTATTGCAGCTCACCTTCTGATACATCACGGTGGTTCATTTGTGTCAAGTTGCAGATTATTGACAAACTAAGATGTGCGTCAGAAAGGGAGACGGCATTGAGAGCTTCTTTGCAAAGAAGCCTATTGGATGCATAATCTAAAAACAGTAGTCCACTTGGGTCTTAATGCAGACTTCGAAATAAGTGTTTCATAGACTAACGAGTCTTATATAGTCCTGGGTCCCTTAGGGTCCCCTAGGGTCTATGCTGTTTAGTTTAGACTGCTCACTAATAATGTGCTTTACAGTCATGCAGTTTGGTGCTTTAATTCTGTATAATTGTCTTTTCGTTTCCTATACACCTATGGAATTGCAGCCACTTCTTTCAGTGGTTTCATGTTTTATATCTCATAACATATATTGGACATTGCATATATTATATAACATATGTTTTTATGTCTCTTGTATCCATCTGTGTCAATTACCTGCATTGCTTTTATGGTACACTTTGATCTAGTACTAATTGTACATTACACCTGTGGGTTAATGTGGGGTTCAGCCCTGCTCCCGATATAGAGACTTACGTCAGGCCACGCCTCCTCCCTCGGCGTCTCCCTCTCCTCCTCATAGGAGGTATTGTGTCCAAGTTTAAGGCTGTTTTAATTGTCAGAATAAACGTGAAGTTTTATTTATCTGCTGGAGCCTTATGGAGCTTGGTTCTGGATTTGTTTCTCCTGCCCTCTTATTCTTGATGTCAACTTGTGATTGCAAAATGAATTGGCCAGGTGGGAACTTAGGAAGGTAAAAACGCCATGCATTAGAACAGTGTAACAGGATGCCATCCGAAGGTAATGAGGCCCAATCAGATCCTAACTGCCTGGACCCTGTATGGTTATTTTTTTAGGGGCCTGAACAGAACAAACAGTTTGCCCAGTGTAGTACCCAGAAAATTCAGACTAAAGCCTTGATATGCAATGGCAGAGGAGCATAATATAGAAATGAGGTGGGTGTGTGGGTCATGGAAATGGGTCAAACAGGGCCACTGACCCAATGGGGGGATGTAAATAAATACCCAAGTGGACAAAAAGGCGCACAAACAATTGGGAAAATAAAGTCAATATCCAGAGGTGAAAAAACTTTAACAATCAAACATATCAGTAATCTGTGTGAGTTTAAATTAGTGAGGATCCCATTTTAATTATGCGATGTAGCTCAGTATACAAGGGTAATAGAGTTTCAACAACATTATCTTACGCAATTTTGCTAATATATTATATAGAATTAATGACAAATACTAAGCTCCATCACTGAGTCCTCAATCCTCCCTGCAATGGGATCCACTCAAGGACACCAATTTTGACAATTGCCTATAATAGGTAGGTGCAATCCTCACAGCCCTCGACCCTCAGGGCTAATATGATCCAATATATGTAGAAAAATGGAGGAGACCACTCTTAACACAATAGTGATTCGTTTCAGGGGGATGTATAGTCCCCTTCCTCAGGTATATACCATTTTCTACATGTCCTCAATCCTCATCATTATGTCACTTATTTGACACAGTACAGCAATTACTGTTGACCTTTATTGAAAAAATCATCTTTACTTAAAGCTAAAATGGCCATCAATGGTAGGATGCCCTACTTCTCATACATTGTTTCTTAAGACTTTTGTTCTTAAAATAGAATTTTTACTCAAATATAATCTTCCATTAGCTACAATAGGAATCACCAGCATTTCTCTTGGGGGTGTGATTGTCACCACAAAATGCAAGACGCCATTAGGTAAGTTCTAAGGGAGAATATTTCAGGACATTTTGCCTAACTAAAATGCTCAGATGACCATGTGACTTTCTTACGTTTATAATGCACTACTGATAAAAATAAAGTTAATGGAACACTTGGCCAATTATTTGGAACTTGATATTGTTTTTGAGACTAGTAGGTTTGCGGCTTGGAAATGGAATTGAAAATATAAACAAAGGTACCTAGGGAAATCAATAATGGTAATAGTTTTTATATTTATGGGTACAACATTATGTATTCATAGGATCCCAGGTACTAAAGTGAATGCATTTCCTACGGGATTAGGTAATCCTTCTGCATATAAACAGCTATTAATCCTTTTACTCATTGGTCTGGTTTTGGTTAGATAGTTTGCTGCCCCTTAAACGTTCAAAAAGTTCATATTTTTGAAGTCTCTGGATCACTTCTTGGTGGGCTTAGGAGGGGTCATAGTCATCCATAAAAGTCCTTCTCCAGCATTGGGCAGAGTAGATCCAAAGTAAGAGGATGTTACCTGCTCTTTCCACTGGATGATGCCCAACCGCCAGCTAGTGGAGCATGAAACCTGCCAATGTCACCTTACTGAAGAAAGGACCTAATCCTAGCCAAATGTTAATATATTCGGTTTCATTCTTTAAGGTTAAACCAGATTCACTGTATTCTCCTGGGAGGCCTCAGAATGTTGTGCCTTTTCCCCACCAGACTGCATTGGAGCCTTTTCTAAATGTGGAAATTAGAAGCAGAAGCTATGGAACAGTGACAAAAATCTGCATTACGTTATGGCATTTCTTTTTTTCCTCTTAAAGATGTTATAATACACACAGTCTTGAGAAATATCCAGAGAACATCATCAAAGTCGTAGACCACACTTTATAAAGAACAATAGTTTTTTGAAGGGCGACTGGGCAAAGCTCCATCTTGTTTCCTAATCCTTTTTAATGCCAGTTCAAGTTTAAAAAAAAAAAAAAAAATACTGCTTGTTTTTCTGAAGTTCATATATATATTTAGGTTTGCTAAATGGAGCCAGCGGTATAAAATAGGACTATACCATGCAGCATTAACTCTGCAATTTAAAAAACATGAGCTAATTTTTAAACTGAATGAAAAAAAAAACCAACATATATCTTCATGCAGCAGAAGCGCTTTATATCCTTGCAGAACAATACATTATAATATGGAACTACGGTATTCATTTATTGTAAGATGCACATTATGTCACAGAACGTCCTGTGTGAGGTTAGGGAAATAAGGCAAACCGGGAAACACAAGCTCTTTTGCAATTGGAGGAGCGTTTTATAATGACCAGTATCACGCACAACCTTATCCTCCCAAGCAAGCACTGGCATAGGGTATAGCTCTGGGATCTCTGAGCTTCATTCTCGGGGTTCTTTGCCTTGGCTCCAAACTGCTGGGCTGATGCTGGCATCTACTGGGGTGCTTCTTCCTTCCTGGCTCCTTGAAGCCTTGTCTAAGCTAATGGACAGTGGTAGGTGTGTTACAGCTCGGGCTGCTGGACACTGCTTAAGAATGTGTGCTAGCTCGTTCTGAATTGCTCAGCTTTCCCTTCTGGCAAGCTCTAGCCTACTTCTTCCCTGCAGACTAGCCTCCTGTATGCCTTGCTCTTGACCGAAAATTTCCTTTGGCAACTGTAAATTCCCTATAGGGAGTCGGCTATGGTCATGGGAAACACACAGCCCGAGCAATTAACTAATTCAAGCTAGCCACAGCCGGACCAGCTCCGCTACTAATGACTTTACGCACTCTTTACCTTACATAGCATTAATTATTAATGACATCACAAACCCCTGGTGTTCCATACAAACTTATATAAAAATATTTTTTGCCATTATACTGGAAATTGTGTCTTAAACTTGCTGTAAATTCTAATCCTCAGTCAATACGGATTCAAGGGACACACAAAAATGACCCAAACAACTTTCTTTAATTTTATATCTGGATTATTCTGAGAGGTTAGAAGGCAGTAATCCGTTTGTTTTGTTGTGTTATTTTCGTTTGCTTTAGGTGAGGCCACACTGCAACGCACAGGAATCGCGCACCAATCATGAGCGTTATGTGTTTGGTTTTGCGCATGCGTTTTCGCCTTTTGCGTTATGAAAAGGCACTTGAGTTACGCACCGAATAGAGACGCGCAATTGCATCGACGCATAGAAATCACGTTAATTTTCGATTCGGAATTTCCATTTTAGCGAGAAACGCGGGCGCAAAAAACGCACTAGTGTGGCCTAGCCTTTAGGGCTGTTCCAACTACATCAGTTTTTATCCGTTTTTCTAAAAGCAGGTGCGTTTAAAAAATGGAGACAGTAAACCCCATAGGATTCTACTAATATTGTTCACACTGCTGCGTTATAATCCGTCCGTTCCAGTCCGTTTAAAAACGCACGTGATGCAGCATTTTGACAGTTTTTCAGCATTTCTATAGAAATTATGGAATACACATTGTTAAAAAATGTAACAAAATATATGAAAAAATGGATACAAAAAAACTGACAGAAACACATGCTGTGGTTACTATCCGTTTCTGTCAGTTTCTAGGTGAACGAGCCCTTAACTAACTTCTGATAAAGTCAAACGGTAATACGGAGGTGAACCACTCAGCCCTATCACGTTCTTTGTTCATGATATATGTTGTAATAAGCGAAAGTTTAGAAGGTTTTGTAAAGAGGAGGTTATTGGCGTTCAACCGTTAATATGTAGGATTTTACTCCTTTTTCTAGTTTTCGTCTCTGGGAAATTAAGAATTTTCAAAAACACCGTATCGCTGTCTGTATAAACCACACAGTGATGCAGCAATTGGTACATCCAAAAGATCCAGTATGAAAAACAAGGAAGTGAAACAAATATTGCAGTGCAGTGAAGAGAGTGCTTTGAATAACAGCAACTGCAGCAACGTATGGCCCGAACAGAAGAGCCAATTCCTTGGGTCAGGACTCAGCCGTTGTACCTGATCTTAAGGAAAAAGGACATACCTTTGAAGTTGTAATGTCACACTTTGGAGCAAAGAAAAACATGGTTCAAGAGAGGTGTCAAGGAGGCCATTTATGTGAAAATAAGAAGCATCAGTCTGAATAGAGCTGGGAGGGTTCGATGTCTGCCATGTACAATGCTGTTTTAAGGCTTTACCTGGGCAGTTTCAATAAGGCTCATTATACTGCTCTTACTTTTACCTAAAATAAATGCCTTATTTATTAGTTGCAGTTAGAAAAGAAAGGTGAGGGTAAGAAGACAGGCTTTTCTGTAAGTACTGCCTGTACAAATGGGATCCGAAAATTACATTTTCCTCTTGATCTAGATGTTCCCCATATAAGAAACAAATGAACAGGAGTATCACTCCTATCAAATCAGTTAACATTGCTTTTCACATCCTCCAATAGAATTCTTTGTTATAGAGCCCTGTTTGGGCAATGGCCTAATAAGTATTTACCTTAATTAAGTCCTATAACATCGCTGCCTATCTATCACTTATCAATGTCACATGACATTAAAATTAGAAATAATACACCCCTACATTAGACAATAGCAATTATAGAAATTACCTCAAAATTCCATGTCCTTTATAAAAGCACTTACTTCTGGTTGGTATGGTCACAGAATGCTTATTACCTTTTATATCCTTAACTGTACATTAAGGAATGCATTATTCACTATACAAAAGATAATCCACACAGTGACATATGTGATTAGAGATGTTCGAAAACTGTTGAGATTCGTTACATTTTTGAATTTGAAAATTTCGAAATTCAAAAACAAAAACCATAGAGTCTATGAGAGAAAGAATGTGGAAAGTTCTGTCCATTTGATGGTCAAATAGTAATAGTATGGTTCTGTAAATGACACATGAGACCTGCGGGCATGTCTGGGGAACCCGTAAATATAACCAAAACTTATTTTTAATATCTTTCTAAACGGGCTGTTTTGAGCCTTCCCCGCATTCTATTTTCGAGGGTTACCGAAATCGACGCCTACTTTCGAGGGTTAACGATATTACAAATAATTGAGGGTTACCGAAATTGTTTCTGCTTTTTGAGGGGTTACCTGAAATCGATCATTACTTTTGAGTAGTGACGAATCGATGATATTCTTCTTTCTCAGTTTCGATTTGATAATCATCTATTTCGATTTCGATGATCATCGAATGAATTCAGAAAATCCGGACTCCGTGAAATCCGGAGTTCTGAAAGTTTCAGATCTACGTTCGAAATCCGTTCTATGGGAACCCACATTTACATCTCCTACTATTGATATGATTGCATGGGTTACCTGCCTCACAGCTGTACAATATGACCAATTATGTGATTGTATTAAAATAGGCCCTAACCGATGAACCTTTGTATAAAGCTTAGAAATTGTTTATTATTTGTTATAGAATGCTTATAGTTTTCTATTTTTATGGAAAAGATGTTGGGAAAACAACAGCTCCGACAAAGTATTCCAGATATGATCTCTAACGATTATGTGATGTGTGTCCGGAACTGTGGGTATTGTATATAGTTTATACTAATAAAGTCTTTTTATGGTCATATCAGTATGTCAGATACAGTGTATTTAGTTAAAAGACTGATAGTCTCTATACCATCCTCCTATACTTGTCTTGGAGATGTTCTAGATGTTTGTACAGATTAAACAATACTCATGGGGTGATCTTTACACTAATCTTCTTAAAAAATATATTTTGAATGGCAGAGAAAATAATTGAGAGAGTCCGTAGAGTTTGCAATCCTTTTCCAAAAGAAGTAAAAGGTGGAAGCTATCAATATATATTTTGGGACACTGGGAGAATTTGCTATCAAGTCATCAGAAGGTTAAAAATGGTGAAAAAAAGGGTGCTTGACTGGAAAGAAGAAAGTTAAGAATAAGAAGAATACAAAAGGTTATAAATACAGAACAAAGAAGGACAAAAGAAGAGAAAAAAAGAAAAAGAGGAAGTTCCTCAGAATCAATAAAAAGGTTGTAAATGTGCAGAGAGAGGTGTTGTGACCAAGTAAAAGAGATATTTCACTGCTGTCAATCAGAGGCGGTTCAGCGTGCAGGGATAAGAAGGTACCAAATACTAAAAAGAGAAGCGTTCTCACTGTCTATGGAAAGGTGGACTCTGCAAGGGAAGAAGGGCCAAAGAAGAAACAGAGGAAACTCTCCTGCTGTCCTGGAAAGGCTGCTCAAACTGCAGAGGAACAAGGAAGGAAACCATTAAAATTCCATCTCTGCCATAAGGGAATGGCTGGCAAATGTGCAGCAGGAGCAGTGTTACAAGGAAACAAGATGGATCCCTGCTGATTATAGAAAATTTGTCAATGACAGGAACAGAAGAATCCTGAAAGTAAAAGGAATGTAAGTTCTGGTCAGTAAGCGCTCCCGCGATTTCCATTTTAGCAAAAATCGCGGGAGCGAGCGCGAAACGCGTGCTAGTGTGGCCTCACCCTCAAACTAAAAAGAGCAGAGATAAATAGCCATTCAATAAGAGGAGACAAAATGTGCCCCAACATGTTAATTTGCCTCAAGCAATCAGATGATTCTGTTTTACCTGTTTACATCTGATTGTTTTTTGCAGATTGAGAACACAAGAAAAAGTCTGCACCTCTTATTAAATAAGCCCCATTGAATATATTATCTCTTAAATAATCAGCTACAGGTATGACTGAAAAGGTAAAATTCCTACAAGAACGTACATTATTTCTTTGCAATGTTTAGATGATACTGTTCGATCTTTCTGACCTGATCCGACGGTATCGGGGCTTTATCTTTACTGTGTGTACCTTCATTTTCGAACTAGCGTGTGTCCGCCGAACGATCGGGTCGGCCGAACGCTCGTTCGGAAATGACAGAAAAGTTCCATCGGCTGCTCTGGACTCCCTATAGAGGAGTCTAGCGCAGCCGATGGAAACACACAGTCCCGAACATTCTCCCTAAGGGAGAACGCTCGGGACTGTGTGTATGCAGATTGTTGAAAGATGACAGACAGGATCTTGCAGATCTTGTCAGTCATCTTTCAGTGATCTTTACTGTGTGTACCCAGCTTTAGTCTGGCCATACACGGTTCACCTTAACTGAATCTGCCAAACCCCCCACGAGGGGAGGACTGGCCCAGTAGGCTGAGGGGCAAATGCACCCCGGGCTGGTCTCCAGTGAAAAATGTGGGCTGCCACAGAAAATTATTAGTAAGTTACGGCTTAAATGCATAGCGCTTGCTAGCTCTAACATGGGCAAAGAACAGGAAACTCCTCCTCTGCTGCTGAACCTCTTTACTGACACTGGAAACTGACATGCATCACAGCCTAAATTAAAGTAAATTATGAGAATGGGAGGTCAGTTATGAGGTTTTGGAGACACTGCCTCAGAGTAAAGCTTAACTATGTGCTGCCTGCCTTGGCTGACATGCTAAAAGATGATTGGGGGGGTAGCATCTATGAGACCACATACATTGGTTTGATCTTGGCTCCCTTTAAACTCCTGCCCAGACAGTCAGAATACCAGAAGCAGCACAGCAGTGTCTAAAGTTTAGCAGATTACTTTCTGACAGTCTTGGCAGCACATTAAAGGAAGCTGAGAACAGAGCAATATATGGGGGTCTCAGGTATATAATCACATTTATCATTAGCCAGTGTTATCAGCCCTCCAGATCATTAGCCAGTGTTATCAGCCCTCCAGATCATTAGCCAGTGTTATCAGTCCTCCAGATCATTAGCCAGTGTTATCAGACATCCAGATCATTAGCCAGTGTTATCAGTCCTCCAGATCATTAGCCAGTGTTATCCGACATCCAGATCATTAGTCGGTGTTATCAGCCCTCCAGTTTATTAGTCTATTAGTTATCTTAAGCACATCAAACACTTGCAAGCAACCATGTAAAATGGCAATATTAGTCTTAAAAATGGGCGTAACTTAAAGAAAGTGTATGTGACCTTAGCAATGTGGGGGTGGTCAAAATGTTGCAATCTACCGTGAAAGGGCCACTTGGTTGTATTTTCCCACCAGGCCAAAAGGTCCCAGTCCTCCCCTGCCCCCCACATTGACAATGCACCATTCTCTACTACAAATCTAATTGGACAAGTTACTCCAAACAGAGGCACAAGCAGCAGAGGGGGGGGGGGTCATTGGCCACATACATTGTACTGCATAGAACAATAGAAAATATCTCTTCAACAATACTAAAATCGTATTAAAAGTCAATTTTGTTATACTACTGGTACAAACGATTAATTACTCCCCAATACAAAATAAGAGAGCTGCAGGATCATGTAAGTAAACACAGGCCGATCTCATCTTGTAAATTGAATTGGGAGATGGCAGCTAGTGATCATATCTTCCACTGAAATGTACAATCCATTTTTGAAAAGATGTTTTTCTGGGTGGAGTTGCCCTTTAAATAGTGCATGCACAATGCTCATAGGCCCCAATTAAATCTTCATATTTTCTAGTTCTTCAATATGCTTTGTTAGGGATCAAGTATGCAGATGATCCATACATGTAGATGGCTGCAAAAAACATTGAACTTCAGAGATAAAAGCCCAGCTAGCTTGGGTACTATCTAGCCTATCCAGTCACACTCTCGCATTCGCACCTCTTACTAAAACCAACATACCCCATTGTACACACACCAGAGAAACAAGACAGACCAATTGCAGTATATTACAGAAATTCCAACTGAGCCCTCCTAATGTTGCAGTGCAGTACAACACAAATGTGTCCTTTTGGGCTTTGATGAAAGCTGCATACAAGCTTACAAACCGTTATATAAGATTTGGCTCCAGAGTCTTTCCTGCTATTATTGGTGCACAGTTTGGCATCACAGATATTACCAATAAGCAGACTGGAGCCTGGTGCTATAAAAAATTTGCGTCTGGATGTGATGATGTAAGTGCAATACTGCAGAAAACATCAGCAGCCTCCGGTGGTGGCCAAGTGAAGTGCAATTTGTAAATGCAAAGATAGATAACATTGTTCAGCTGCTGCAAACACAGTGGAGAATATTTCAAAAGTTTAAAGGCTAAAGAACTGTTTTTTTTATTAGCAATTGTTAGCGCTGATTTTCTCTTCTCCCACTGGGGATCAAGCCCCAAATAATCCACAGGATATCATAAAATTGTGCTTCAATAAGATGATTATTTATTGGCAAAAGTAACTTACAGAATTAAGGATAGTCTAGTTACCCTCAGAACATTTCTCCCTCTTTCAGTTTAGGTTTATATAGGTAACTTTAAATTTGGCTCCGACACAATAAAATTACTTCCCCAGAAAGCAAGAGAAAATATCAGAAATCCTACAGGTAAAAAATAATGGGGGGTATTGATGAAGCCCCACAACGCATAAATCTCATGTTCAAAAAATGCTAACTACCGTCATTTTAAAAATTGTGACTTTAAAAGGGCGTGTTTAGCCTTAAAATAACATTTTATATTAATGTCCAGCTACCCCCCAAACCCCATTTTTGCATTATTGAAAAGTGTCAAAGATGCCCCTAAAGGGACTTACCTGACCCCAGGGCTGGATTTTCACCCCAGGAGCCTGTTGGCCCAAAGAACCTAATGCCCTTAGCCCCACCCCGAAACTCAGATCACACCCCTAAACTAAACCGCATCCATTTTAATTTTTTGGGAGAAGAAAATAGACTATAAATGGGTTGGATTCAGTCGTGTAACTACCGCCCCTGCCACCGCAGGGGGGCCCGTAAAGTAGTAGGGCCCGCCACAAGCCCCTAATTTGCGCAGGACGAGCTGGTTTTAAACAGGTGATCGCGTGTATAAATGAAACATACGCGCGATCAGCTTTTTAAAAGACCGGACCTGAATTTCCGGAAGTTAGGGTCAGGTTTTAAACATCAGACCACGATCACCCGTCCTGCATTCAAGTCTTGCTGAGGGAGGAGGGGGCCCGGCCCCCAAACTCACAGGGAGGTGCCGGGTCCCTTCAGGTACGCCCCTGGTTGGATTGGTGGGAGGAGATTGATAGCCACCCCTCCAACCTCAAGCACCCCTAGGCACGTGCCTATGGTGCCTAACTGTAAATCCGTTCCTGCCTGACCTGCCTGGGTACTGCCCCCTGCTGCTTGTACAAATTAATTTCAAGCAAGAACAGCTGGCTCATAGTGATTACTGAGCATGATTCCTTCGAAGGAGTTCCACGAAACACGTTGGGCGGAGTTTTGTGTGTGTACCTCATGGTGCATGTGTCTGGACCTTGCATGTTCTGCTTTTAACTTGTTGAAATAAAGCTTTGAATTTTAGTTCTACACATACTCTTCGAGTCCGGTTGCCGGCCTTTGTCCAGGGAAGCATTCCCCGTATTTGTATCAATCTGCATGCCTATCGGGAGACAGGTGAATTTAGGAGGCGATCGTAGCACTGGACGCACAGGTGGTAGTAGACGCTCCCAACACGTGCAGGTATGTAATTGATTACTGAGCATGCTTTCCCTCACAGAACATTGTGTCTGATAAAGGGGACGTCGGTTAAAGCGTAGGTTCACTTAAATTTCACATGAAAGGTGCATGTCACCCAAACATTGTGTGAAATTTGCAATGCATAATTAAGCACAAATCTGCTACAGCTGAGACTGAGTGCATTGGTTTCTCCCTATCACATGCTTTGGTTTTGACTAGATAATGTCCATTCGTGTACATTCAACCATAGGTTCATCAAGCAAGTTTGTGGAGTGCAGGCAGGTAAGATGTGAGGTACAACCCCTGAAGTCTGTGCCACATCAATGTATGTATTGATACCAACCATCGGTTCAATCAATCATTTGAGGCTTTCCTAAGTTCTCAACAGGGTCTGGGGGCCGCAGTTGTAGGTGTCAGATGTCTAATATATGCAGTTAATACACACAGCATGGTCCATCTTGGTTTAAAACAAGTTGATCTTATAAGTTCCAGGTGTGTGAAAACTACAACTCTCACAACTCTTGTGATAGCCAAAATGATCAGCTGTTGAACTGTGACACCAGGAGAACTTAAAAGTGCCTATCTATAGTTTAACAGATTAATGGGGAGATTCAATTTCGGGAAGTCGCGTAACTTACCTTAGCCAGATCCCGCGATACAATACCTGATGTCAACGAGATTAAAGCCTCCCACACAGTACCGTTAAGTTTCGCACTACCAAATAGCGCAAAACTTAACGGTAGGGGTTTTGGATCGGTAGCACAGTGCTGTTTCCAAAGACATTTGGAAATGGCACTATGCTCTAAAATCCATCTAAAACCCATGTTGACCCGAAATTTCTTCAGGTTAACGTGGGTTTTAGAAGGATTTGAGCCATATTGAATCTCCCCCTAAATCTATTAACATTTTCAGTGGCAGAACTGAGATAAGTGTTTAAAGGGTATGTCCACCCCTAAAATCGATTTTTAATATTCTGCTCCCCCATGTCCCCCAGCCCCAACCGCATATTTTTTTTTTTCAAAAAGCTCCCCAAACTCTTACTTACCTCCCCTCGATCCTCCGCCGCACTGCCGGCCCTCTGCTTGCGAGAATGCAAGCAGGAGGGGCGGGACCGCAGTCGCGTCTGTGATTGGCTGAGCGGCAGCCAATCACGGACCGGCTGCCGGTCATTCAGTGCAGCGGAGGAAAGCGGAGAGGTAAGTAAGAGTTTGGGGAGCTTTTTTAAAAAAAAAACATGCGGTTTGGGGCTGGGGGATATGGGGGAGCAGAATATTAAGGGGTTAATGCTAGGGGAGGGATAGTAGAACGGGAGGAGAGGGAGGGGGAGGGAGGGGGGGAAGGGCTGCAGTACGCATGGCAGGAATCACCGGGAGGCCAGGTAGCAGGCAGTGTCCTATATGGACCTGCTAGCCTCCTGGTGGTCAGTTTTTGAACTTTGGGGGGGGACTACAGGAGAACCAGATGGAGTTGGGATGTGAGGTAAGGATTAAACTACACTCCATGGTGGGGCCAGTAGTTGGGGGGATTATAGTTTTGGGGGTGGACATGCCCTTTAAGTTTGAAATAAATGACAGATGTGGACTGTTCAGGATAGGAGGGCCCCAGGTGTCAGTCATTTGATAGAATTCAATCATATGTCAAGCTGAGCAACCGACAGCCAATAAAATGCTGCTCGAACCAGTGTGGGGGGGATTAAAAATAAACATGCAAATTTCTTTCTGACCAACCTAAAACTCACAACTGTCGATATATATAGAGTTTTACACACTCTGCAAACTATAACATTTTGTGTTAGATCATTCCATAGATGTTAAGTGGCCCATTAAGCTGTAAGTTATGTCAGAGCGTTCCATAATGACCTGAATCAAGCCCCTTTAACAGGCTTTCCTTTCTCCAGACTGAAAACAGCCTCTGTCCTTTCCTTCAGTTGCTCAAATCAAAAATGAACAGTTGAAAAACAACCCCCTCCTTTAAATTAGACAGTACTTTAATGACCCAGTAAATCTAACCACAATCTTTTTTTTTTTTACTTTGCCATAAAAACTTCTACACACAACTAAGATATTGCCCTTAAAGGGAAACTTCAGCACAAATACATTCAATATGAATGTATTCATATTCAATATTTCCCCATTTCAATGACCATAATCTGCATCCCCATTCAGCAATTTTTCTGTACATAAACAAATGCTTCCTAAGAACTGAGTTCCTGTAAATGACCCCTAATAGTGTCCACGTTCTTGGGTTGATTTAGATGCTCAGTAGAGATCTGAGCATGTTTAACCCATCCAGCAGCCAATCAGTACTGTTAGGAACATTCCAAGGAAGCAAGGGGGTCAGACCGGCAGCTGTGTCCATGATTGGCTGAGAGGCAGTCAATCATGGACGTGACTGCCTGTAGTTCAGAACACCGGAGGAAAGAGGGAAGGTAAGTAGAGTTCGGGGGACTTTCTGAAAATAATAATAATGCGGTTGGGGCTGGAGAAGGAAAGCCCTATAATATATGAAAAGGGAATAACACTAGGGGGAGGGCGCATGGCAAAATTCTCCTGGAGGAGAGACAGGAGGCAGAGTCCAATATGGACTCTGCCAGGCTCCTGGTGGCCAGTTTTTGGGACTTTGGGGGAACATTCCAGGAGAACCATTTGGAGCAGGGATGTAAGTTAAATATTTTTATGCCAGTAGTGGGGGAAATTATAGTTTTGGGGGTGGACATGCCCTTTAATGAAGACAATATGTAGAATACCTAGGTATGTGTAATATAGATATGTAACAATCTGCAGGTGCTGAACCGGTCAGTGCTAAAACAATATGCATAGAACTAAAGTGTCTGTGCACTGTAGGACGGGGGGAAGAAGGGGTGGACAGGAGGAGAGGGGAGTGCCCAGGAAGCAGCCAAAGAGACTGGAGAAGGTGTCAGGTGTGGAGCAGCAAGTGAGTGGATAGAGGGATCTCCTGTGAAGTAAAAAGCAGTCATCATCCAGTTTAGAAGTGATTGTTCCCTGTGGTTTATGACAGAATTCAGAACAAAAGATTTGCCTCCAAACCATCCTCCTTTGGAGTTACTGGTCCACCATTTTGCCACTGAAAACTGTAAGTCACCCCATGCCAGAGTGAACTGACATTTACTTATCAGTGTGACACCCATATGGACTGGGGAGCTGCTGAGCGCTGGATGTCCCACAAGTGCTTGCCAGGTGTCACCCACCTATATGAAGCAGGGAAGGAAAGTGGCCTTGAGAAATGACCCTGCCTTCTTTCCTATTTGGAGCTGAGGAGCACTTAAGAATTTCTGGTTCCAGAAGGGGGCCCCCACCTTGGTGAAACATTAGGGGTAAAGGTGTGCACACCAAGGGAATTACTGTTTAAGTTGCTAGAACTAGCTTACCTTGTTATACTGTTGAATCAGTTATTACATTTTGTTTGTACTGCTAATTAGTGCATAACTAACTTTCTTTTATGCATTTAAATAAATATCAGTCTGTGCCTGTTGCACTGCCCACAGTGTGTGGTCACTGGAACGTCCTGGTGTCACTAAATTAGATTGGAGCAGACCCTTAACATTATTGCTGTCACCCAAGGGTGCGCTAAAGATAAAAAAAAGTTGTTTTTCTAATATTTATGACATTAGCTTATCACGCTCATTTTTAGAGAACAATCACAATGATGACATCACACACTAGAACAGTCATGCCCGGCTCTAACCCAGTGTTTCTCATCCTTTTTTTTCCCTTTGTGGAACTACTGAAACAAATTTCATGTCTCTGGGGATGCCTACATTAAAAAATGAAATATCTCAGTTATTTCATCTAAATACATAACCTCCCTACAAACCTCTTAGGGAACCCTGGTTAAGAAACATTCAGGGTTATTCAATAAAAGTTCTTATCGTTTAAAATGGTGCTAATTTTGCCCCAACCAATCAGAACTTATTTAACATTTGAAAGCTAACATATGATTAGTTGGGGCAAAATTAGCACCATTTTAAACGATAAGAACTTTTATTGAATCTCCGTTTTTTCTTAAAATGTCATTGATATGAATATATCGGTGTTAAAATATTTTTTGCAAATAAAGAAACATTATTTTTAAATAAATAAGTAAAAAATCATTATTTCCCATTTATATCCAGACACAGTGATATGCATTTCATATCCAGACACAGTGATATGCATTTCATATCCAGACACAGTGGTAGCATTTCATATCCAGGCACAGTGGTAGCATTTCATATCCAGACACAGTGATATGCATTTCATATCCAGGCACAGTGATATGCATTTCATATCCAGGCACAGTGGTAGCATTTCATATCCAGACACAGTGGTAGCATTTCATATCCAGACACAGTGGTAGCATTTCATATCCAGGCACAGTGGTAGCATTTCATATCCAGACACAGTGATAGCATTTCATATCCAGACACAGTGGTAGCATTTCATATCCAGGCACAGTAGCAGCATTTCATATCCAGGCACAGTGGATATGCATTTCATATCCAGCACAGTGATATGCAATTTCATATCCAGGGCATCATGTACATTTCATATCCAGGCACAGTGGTAGCATTCATATCCAGACACAGTGATATGCATTTCATATCCAGGCACAGTGGTACATTTCATATCCAGCACAGTGAGCATTTCATATCCGGCACAAGTGGTAGCATTTCATATCCAGGCACAGTGGTAGCATTTCATATCCAGGCCAGTGGAGCATTTCATATCCACCAGACACAGTGGTAGCATTTCATATCCAGGCACAGGGTAAGCATTTCATATCCAGCACATGTTGGTAGCATTTCATATCCAGGCACGGTAGCATTTCATATCCAGGCACAGTGGTACATTTCATATCCAGCCAGTGGACATTCTAATCCAGGCACAGTGGTAGCATTTCATATCCAGGCACAGGTAGCAATTTCATATCCATGCACAGTACCAGCATTTCATATCCGACACAGGGTAGCAGCATTTCATATCCAGGCACAGTGCAGCATTTCATATCCAGCACAGTGGTAGCATTTCATATCCAGGCACAGTGGCAGCATTTCATAATATCCAGGCACAGTGGAGCATTTCATATCCATGACACAGTAGCAAGCATTCATATCCAGGCACAGTAGCAGCATTTCATATCCAGGCACAGTGGCAGCATTTCAATCCAGGCACAGTGCAGCATTTCATATCCAGGCACAAGTGGCAAGCATTTTCATATCCAGGCACAGTAGCAGCAATTTCATATCCAGGCACAGTGGCAGCATTTCATATCCAGGCACAGTAGCAGCATTCATATCCAGGCACAGTAGCAGCATTTCATATTCTCCAGGCACAGTAGCATTTCATATCCAGGCACAGTAGCAGCATTTCATATCCAGGCACAGTGCCAGCATTTCATATCCAGGCACAGTGGCGCATTCATATCCAGGACATTGGCAGCAATTTCATATCCAGACCACAGTGGTAGCATTCATATCCAGGCACAGTGGTAGCATTTCATATCCAGCACAGTGGTAGCATTTCATATCCAGGCACATGGCATTTCATATCCACACAGTGGTAGCATTTCATATCCAGGCACAGTGGCAGCATTTCATATCCAGGCACAGTGGTAGCATTTCATATCCAGGCACATGGATAGCATTCATATCCAGACACAGTGGTAGCATTTCAATATCCAGGCACAGTGTAGCATTTCATATCCAGGCACAGTGGTAGCATTTCATATCCAGGCACTGATAGCATTTCATATCCAGACACAGTGGTAGCATTCATATCCAGGCACAGTGGTAGCATTTCATATCCAGGCACAGTGTAGCATTTCATATCCAGACACAGTGGTAGCATTTCATATCCAGGCACAGTGGTAGCATTTCATATCCAGGCCATGGGTAGCATTTCATATCCAGGCACATGGTAACATTTCATATCCAGCACAGTGGTAGCATTTCATATCAGACACCAGTGGTGCATTTCATATCCAGGCACAGTGGTAGCATTTCATATCCAGACACAGTGATGCATTTCATATCCAGACACAGTGTAGCATTTCATATCCAGGCACAGTAGCAGCATTTCATATCCAGGCACAGTGGTAGCATTTCATATCCATGCACAGTGGGTAGCCTTTCATATCCAGGCCAGTGTAGCATTTCAATCCAGCCAGTGGTAGCATTTCAATCCAGGCACAGTGGTACATTTCATATCCAGGCACAGTGTAGCATTTCATACCCGCACAGTAGCAGCATTTCATATCCAGGCACAGTGGAGCATTTCATATCCAGGCAACAGTGGTAGCATTTCATATCCAGGCACAGTGGTAGCATTTCATATCCAGCGCACAGTGGAGCATTTCATATCCGCACATGGTAGCATTTCATATCCAGACAGTGGTAGCATTTCATATCCAGACACAGTAGAAGCATTTCATATCCAGGCACAGTGGTAGCATTTCATATCCGGCACAGTGTAGCATTTCATATCCAGTCATCAGCACAGTGGTAGCATTTCATATCCAGGCACAGTGGTAGCATTTCATATCCAACAGTGCTCATCGGACAGTAGCAGCAGCATTTCATATCCAGGCACAGTGGTAGCATTTCATATCCAGGCACAGTGGTAGCATTTCATATCCAGGCACAGTGGTAGCATTTCATATCCAGACAGTGCAGCATTTCATATCCAGGCAACAGTGGTAGCATTTCATATCCAGACACAGTAGCAGCATTTTCATATCCAGCCACAGTGATATGCATTTCATATCCATACACTTAGTCAAGTTCATCATTTTCATATCCAGGCACAGTGGTAGCATTTCATATCCACACAGTGGTAGCATTTCATATCCAGGCCACAGTGGTAGCATTTCATCCAGGCACAGTGGTAGCATTTCATATCCAACACAGGTGCATTTCATATCCAGGCACATGGTAGCATTTCATATCAGACACAGTGGTACATTTCATATCCAGGCACAGTGGTAGCATTTTATCCAGCACATAGCACTTTCATATCCAGGCAAAGTGGTAGCATTTTCATATCCAGGCAAGACAGTACAGCATTTCATATCCAGGCACATGGTAGCATTTCATATCCAGGGCACAGTCGCACATTTCATATCCAGGCACAGTGGTAAGCATTTCATATCCAGCCACAGTGGCGCATTTCATATCCAGGCACATATCAGCATTTCATATCCAGGCACAGTGGTAAGCATTTCATATCCAGCACAGTAGCAGCATTTCATATCCAGGCACGTCCAGCATTTCATATCCAGCCACAGTAGCAGCTTTATATCCAGAACAGTGCAGCATTTCATCAGGCACATGGTAGCATTTCATATCCAGTCACAGTGTAGCATTCATATCCAGCACAGTGGTAGCATTTCATATCCAGGCACAGTGGGTAGCATTTCATATCCGACACATATGGTGCCATTTCATATCCAGCCAGTGGTAGCATTTCATATCCAGGCAAAGTGGTAGCATTCATATCCAGGCACAGTGGCAGCATTTCATATCCGGCACAGTGGTAGCATTTCATATCCAGGCACAGTGGCAGCATTTCATATCCAGGCAAAGTGGTAGCATTTCATATCCAGGCACAGTGGCAGCATTTCATATCCAGGCACAGTGGTAGCATTTCATATCCAGCACAGTGGTAGCATTTCATATCCAGGCACAGTAGCAGCATTTCATATCCAGGCACAGTAGCAGCATTTCATATCCAGGCACAGTGGCAGCATTTCATATCCAGACACAGTAGCAGCATTTCATATCCGACACAAGTGACATTTCATACCGACAATGTAGCATTCATATCCAGCAAGTATGCAGCAATTATATCCAGGCACAGTAGCAGCATTTCATATGCAGGCAAAGTAGCAGCATTTTATATCCAGAAACAGTAGCAGCATTTCATATCCAGGCACAGTGGTAGCATTTCATATCCAGGCACAGTGGCAGCATTTCATATCCAGGCACAGTGGTAGCATTCATACCAGCCAGTGCAGCATTTCAATCCAGGCACAGTGGTAGCATTTCATATCCCAGGGCACGTGGCCAGCATTTCATATCCAGGACATGGCAAGCATTTCATATCCAGGCACAGTGGTAGCATTTCAATCAGGCACAGTGATAGCTTCATATCCAGGCACAGTGGCAGCATTTCATATCCAGGCACAGTGGTAGCATTTCATATCCAGCACAGTGGCAGCATTTCATATCCGGGCACAGTGATGATCATTTCATATCCAGGCACAGTGGTAGCATTTCATATCCAGGCACAGTGGTAGCATTTCATCCAGGCAAAGTAGCAGCATTTCATATCCAGGCACAGTGGTAGCATATTCACATCACCAACACAGTAGCAGCATTTCATATCCAGGCAAGTGGTAGCTTTTCATATCCAGGCACAGTAGCACATTTCATATCCAGGCACAGTGTGTAGCATTTCATATCCAGCACTGCAGCATTTCATCCAGGACAGTGGTAGCATTTCTTCCAGGCACAGTGGTAGCATTTCATATCCAGGCACAGTGATAGCATTCTATCCAGGCACAGTGGTAGCATTTCATATCAGGCACACAGCATTTCATATCCAGGCAAATTGTCAGCATTTCATATCCAGGCACAGTGGCAGCATTTCATATCCAGGCACATGGCAGCATTTCATATCCAGCACAGTAGCAGCATTTCATATGCAGCAAAGTACAGCATTTTAATATCCAGAACAGGACATCATTTGCATTTCATATCCAGGCACAGTGGTAGCATTTCATATCCCGGCACAGTGGCGCATTTCATATCCAGGCACAGTGGTACATTTCATATCCATGCCAAGTGGTAGCATTTCATATCCAGAGCACAGTGTGGCAGGCATTTCAATCCAGGCGGCACCGTGGTCAGCATTTCATATCCATGCAAGTGTAGCATTTCATATCCAGGCACAGTGGCAGCATTTCCTATCCAGGCACAGTACAGCAGGTTTCATATCCAGGCAAGTGGTAGCATTGTCATATCCCAGAACCGTGGTAGCATTTCATATCCAGGCACAGTGGTAGCATTTCATATCCAGGCACAGTGGTAGCATTTCATATCCAGGCACAGTGGCAGCATTTCATATCCAGGCACAGTGGTAGCATTTCATATCCAGGCACAGTGGCAGCATTTCACATCCAGGCACAGTGGTAGCATTTCATATCCAGGCACAGTGGCAGCATTTCACATCCAGGCAAAGTAGCAGCATTTCACATCCAGACACAGTAGCAGCATTTCATATCCAGGCACAGTGGCTGTAATATATTGTGGCTATGGTCATATATCATTTAGTCCTTACTTAGTTTCATGAGAACTCACACAACAGCAGCTGAAGCAAGCAACTCCTTTATTCTGGAAGCAGTGCACTACTGGGAGAAACTAGTCACATGTTATAGAGGCAGGGTGAGAGATAGGTCAAAGAGCAACATGCATTTTAAGGCTGTACATACATATGTCACATCTCCCTTCTTACAAGGAACCATAACAAAACTGATGCTAGGGAGAATTAACAACATAAAACAATTGATTTTAACATACGACGGATGTCAACAAGATTTTGAGTTATAATCCCTATGACCTTGACATGTCATAGTCTGTG
The DNA here is from genome assembly GCA_019447015.1 of Hymenochirus boettgeri. Taxonomy (NCBI): domain Eukaryota; kingdom Metazoa; phylum Chordata; class Amphibia; order Anura; family Pipidae; genus Hymenochirus; species Hymenochirus boettgeri. Next base: position 30,130,020 of record CM033477.1, read on the forward strand.
AATCTGGATGGGGGACGTATAACTCTACCACTTCTAGTTTGTATTAGTCCCTCGGATTCAGGTATTGATGCAGAATCTGCTTCCTCATTGGTAGGTGCAGGATCTGGTTCATCAATTGTTGGTTCTGGGAAGTGGATGCTGATGTCATTGTTTTGCTCATAAGGAATGACTAAGGAAAGTTGCTGATACTGGGTCATGCCTAAATTTCTTTCTCTTTCTCCGATAACTGGTGCCTTCTGAGTTGGTGACAACAAATGACCTTGGCTCCTCCCTTTCAGCAACCACTCTTGCTGGGACCCACTGTGTACTTGTTTGCATGTGCACTCTGTCTCCCACTTGAATGCATGGAAGTGGGGCCGCGCCCTTGTCATAACAGACCTTTTGTCTTTTCTGTAAACTACACAGAGATGAGTAAGCTCAACTGGGTGTTTGGGGCATTAAAAGTGTTGTGGTGGTAGGAAGTGTACTCCGCAACAGCCTGCCCATGAGCAGCTGGGCTGGCGAATATGATAGTCCAGTGATTGGGGTGTTTCTTAGATTCAGCAGGGCAAAATGTGGGTCAGTGTTGTCTCGGTGGGTCTTTCGGAAAAGCTGTTTTACCGTTTGTATCATACGTTCAGCCTGCCTATTAGACTGGGGGTATCCTGGGCTAGAATGGACTATCTTAATTCCCCAGTCTTTTGCAAATTGTTTCATGGTCTGACTCGCAAAGGGCACATGATCGCAAATAAGCTCTGTAGGAATGCCATGACGGGCAAACACTACTTTCAGTTTAACCGTGCCAGCAGTTTTATCATGAATGTGTAGAACTTCTGGGCATTTGGATAAATAGTCTACCAACAATAAGTAGGAATGGCCTTGAAACTCAAAAATATCAGTGGCCACCTTTAGCCACGGCAATTCAGGAATCTTGTGTGGAAGCATGGGCTCCTTACAGTTTCTGGGTTGAAGGGCTTGGCAGGGTGAACAGTTGCCTATCTATTGTTCAATGTCTTTGTTTATACTTGGCCAAAACATCACTGTGCAAGCTTGTGCCTTAGATCTTTGGATACCTTGGTGTGGTAAGTGATACTTTAGTGAGTCATCACTGATAGTTGCTGTATCAGTCATACTATAAATCACTCTCTCTTGAATGCATGGAAGTGGGGCCGCGCCCTTGTCATAACAGGCCTTTTGTCTTTTCTGTAATTTACACAGAGATGAGTAAGCTCAACTGGGTGTTTGGGGCATTAAAAGTGTTGTGGTGGTAGGAAGTGTACTCCGCAACAGCCTGCCCATGAGCAGCTGGGCTGGCGAATATGATAGTCCAGTGATTGGGGTGTTTCTTAGATTCAGCAAAATGTGGGTCAGTGTGATCATCATTTTGTGATGATCAATCCTGAAGATACTTTAGTGAGTCATCACTAATAGTTGCTGTATCAGTCATACTATAAATCACTCTCTCTTCGAGCAGAAAGTCAGAACACTCATTTGGCACCTGTAGTGGCGCTCGTGATAGAGTATCTGCGATGAACATATTTTTGCCTTTTGTGTAGACAATGTGTATATCATACTTCTGAAGTTGTAAGAGCATTCGCTGAAGTCTTGCTGGGGCTTTTCCTATAGGTTTTGAAAAAATGGCTTCCAGTGGTTTGTGATCACTTTGAACTGTTACAGGCACACCAAATGTATACTGATGAAACTTGCTCAGTCCAAAAACAATTGCCAGTAACTCTTTTTCAATTTGGGCATAGTTCTGTTCTGCCTGTGTTAAGGACCTGGAGGCATATGCTACAAGTTGGTTGTTCTGCAATAAGCATGCGCCTAGTCCATCTTTTGATGCATCAGCTTGCACTTCTAGTTGAATTTTTGGGTCAAAGTGTCTGAGCACAGGGGCTGTGCTGATTTTTTCTTTAAGCTTATCTAATGCCTCTTGGTGTTCAGGCCCCCATTGCCACAGGGCATCATCTCTGAGGAGTGTTCCTAGTGGAGCAGTGAGAGTGGATTCAATGGATTGAATGGTGCCAGGTATTGTATTGATCCTAGAATTCTTTGAAGGCCTTTTTTGTCAGTAGGTGCTGGCATTTTGCAAATTGCCTCTATCTTGGCATCATCTGGCTTAATTCCATCCTTGCATATGATGTGACCCATATACTTTACATTTTCTATCATATATTGTATTTTATCCTTGTTAAATTTCACACCCATCTCACGTGCCCTATCAAGTACCTGCTTTAATGTAGCGTTGTGTTCTTCCTTTGTAGCTCCAGCAATGATCATGTCATCTGCTATAATATGAACTCCTTTAATATGACCAAAGCATTCATGGTTCTTTTGTTGGAAAACCTCGCTTGCAGATTTAATGCCGAATGGGAGCCTGTGGAACTTATACCTCTCCCAAGGGAAAGTGCAGAGGTCTGATGATTCTTTGTCTAGCTTTACTTGCCAATATCCATCTTTTTCATCTAGGATGGTAAAAAAACTGAGAACCTGCTAGGTTTAATCTAACATCCTCAATTGTTGGAATGGAAAAGTGTTGTCTCCTAATAGCTCTGTTGAGGTCTCTGGGGTCAAGACAGAGTCTAATTGAGCCATTTTTCTTTTCTGTGATCACCATGCTGTTTACCCATGCAGTAGGTTTGGTTACCTTGGAAATGATTCCTGTGACCTCCAAGTTATGTAGGATAACTTCCAGCTTGTCCAAAATAGAATGAGGAATTTTCCTGCATCCGTGAATGACTGGTGGGAAAGATGGGTCTGTGTAGATATGATGAGTTCCTGGGAACTCTCCCACTCCTTTGAAAACATCATTGTATTGCTGTAATAGTTTGTTTTTGTTGGAGGGCAGTTGTTTAGTGATATTATGTACTCGCCGGAGAAGGTCAAGTGTGGTGCATGCTGCCCGGCCTAGAAGTGGTGGATCACTTGTGTTAATAATATAAAATTGGAGCAGAGCTGTATGGGGACCAGCTGTGCAGGGAGCATGTAGAACTGCTTTTGGTTTCATTTTTGCACCACCAAATGCGATTGGCACAGTGCTTGCAGGTGTCTGTTGTACTTTACCTTGAAGGAGGTGGGCAACAGTGGCTGGCATTGTGTTTGCTTCTGCACCACTGTCCAATTTGAAAGAGACAGGTAAGCCTGCAACTTTACTGGTAGAGAACCACGCATCTTGGTTTACTGGAGGTACCAAGGGCGATGCAGGGCCATAGTCCCTATAAATAAAGAGTTAATAGCAGGCCTTGCTGAATATTTCTCTGTGGGCTTTGACTTGCACATCCTAGCAAAATGATTGGGACCGGCACATTTATGACAGTGAGTGCCAAATGCTGGACAAGATCTAGGTTTGTGGCTTAGGCCACATCTGGGACAGTAGGTCTCCTGGTTAGCCAGCTTTTTTGGTATATCAGAAATATTTTTTTCACTTGTGAAATATCTGTGCTGTTTATTAACTGCCAATACCTGTAGTTCAGTTGTCATTGCTTGTACTCTAGCAGTTGTCAGTGCTTTGGCTCTGCAAATATCAATTGCTGGAGTCAAAGTCAGTGTGGGACTTTCAAGCAGTCTCTCTTTCACTTTGGTGTTAGTGACACTGAAAACTATTTTGTCCCTTAGCATAAGGTCTTCAGTGGCCCCAAATTCGCAGTCTCTGGCTTTTTGCCTTAATTCTGTGACAAAGGTGTCTATGCCTGCTTCCTCGTCATACTTGTGCTGCCAAAACTGATATCTTTCAAAGACTGGGATTTTCTTTGGCTCACAGTAATCTCTAAATGCCTTTAGTGCTTCTGCTAGTGTTTGGTGTGCAGGATCAGCATATATATTGTGCATATGATTGTAAATCTCTAATGCTCTATCACCAATGCAGTGTAACATTACAGCAATTTTAAAATCCTCTGGCTGAGAGTGGGCTTTGGTTACAGTGAGATAAATAAGTTTCTGTTCCCATCTCCTCCAGTTCTCCCCCAGATTGCCAGTTAAACATAATTCCTCGGGGAGCTTAAACTGCTCTATGGTGTATAACAGTCAATAAGGTTGCAGGATGGGAACTAAATGAAAGGTAAGTTCACTTCTGACACCATGTAATATACTGTGGCTATGGTCATATATCATTTAGTCCTTACTTAGTTTCATGAGAACTCACACAACAGCAGCTGAAGCAAGCAACTCCTTGTGGCAAAATTAGCACCATTTTAAGAATAATAAGAATAACAATAAGAATTTTTATTGAATCTCCCTGATTGTTCACTATTGGCTCCTTGAACTTGACATATATCTGACCCAGAACTTCTACAGATAGAGGAATGAAGAAGCCGGTTCTTCTGGATGCAAACGTCATTTCTAGGAGCTTCTGATGATGTCAGGGCATGTATGCTGCTTCTTTTTTTTCTGAAATTGCAACAGCTCATGCAGTGACCACCAGTAGGGATCTCTACTTTCATATTGTCTTTTTGATTTATATGTGTGCATACAAAATGACAATTTGTGCACTATACATTGCTGTGCTTACATTCCAGCAGTTTTCTGCATGTTTACAATTTTAACCTGTGCCTAATGTGCATGGGCAGACAGGTTAGAGGGGTCAAAGGGCTTTCATAGAAAATACTTTTTTGTTTGTTCCCTTTTAAATAAATTAAAATACAATATAAAAAAAGCTAAAACTGAACCTTTCCCCACTTATAAAATCTGTGTTCATACCTACTAACAGCGACACACAAAGCACCCAGCTTTAGCAGAGCAGAGCCTGTTCATTAAAAGGTATTAAAATGTGCATACATGCTTTAGCAGTCATACATTACAGGTGCTTCCCCGCACAAGGTGTACACTGTAAAAAGTAATTGCCTAAATTTTACACTGGAACACTGTTCCTCCTGCCAATAATCTGAAACAGTGTAACTGATACAACTGCTGTTAAAATGCATTGCGTTGTGTTGTTGCACAGATGAAACATTTAAAAACTTCTTAAAACAAAAATATTTATAGATGGCAAGATTAGCCAACAAATAAGCAATATCTGGCCCACCTAGGCTGTTATTTTTATGACTGGCTGCAGAAGGAGAAGCCTGATTTGATCTTTTTATAAAAATTAAATGTAGAAAAGGTCCCAGTGTATTTACCAAGAATGTTTCTAATGAGTTTAAAAGTGCAGGGGTTGTATAGGTTTTCTGGAGAGAAATTTACAAAAGGCTATGTATACAGTATATAGCATTCTACTCATAAAAATGGACTTTCTGTTAGTTAAACGGTAGCTATTAATGTATCACTCCAGTATTATGAGTACATATGGGCGGGTGCATGGACATGTGTTTAAGACTGTAGGTTTGTTTTTGGAGTGTATCTGTATTTATGTGCTAATGTCTTTAAAGGAACATTCCACCTCAATTTGATATACACCACTTAACATTTCAAACCCTGCACTCAATTTGATATACACCACAAGGACCCCCAAGAAACCCACAATAGCAGCAGTGAAGGCAACTCGGAAGCAGACTTAAATTATTGTACACAATGTCACACCGTGACGGCCATCACTGATGGATGCTACCAGGAAGGACCAGGAAGAACAATAGCAGTTTCACTATTGGAACAAGTCCCCAATCATTCCCATTCACCTGAGTATCCCATATGCAGTCATTTGCAATCTATAAATATGGTAAGGCCTTTGGCCTTTGCTGGTACTGTGCTTAAAGTAAAGCTATCATCTATTGAGAAGGATTTATGGGGTAGATAACAAATTAGGATATTTAGAGCCCAAAATGACCCGGATACTTAAAGTGCAATAATTCACCTTGACTGGAAAATGCTTGGCTACTAACTATGTAATATAGAACTATATCTATATCAATGAACTGGAAATGCTAAAAATACAGTTTATTGTAGTATATCCATATAAAACACAGTCTGTATTTTAAACTTTCCCGTTTGTTGTCTATGCCAGTTAGTTATGGTGTGTAATGATTTGTGTTTGTCTCCTGCAGTAATCTTTATTTATCCAGTCTGTTCAGTGTAAACTGCCATTGAATTTCATTGGCTTCAAGTCAGGTGCCAGAATCATCTTTGGTAAAGGACTAGCTACATGCAGTTCTACATTGGCCAATGTGAAAGAAGATCCCATTCTGCTTTTTTATTTCAGTTTTCCATGGTTTTAAATATTAAAATGTTGAGACATCAACAGGATCATTCATAGGCAGTAAATTAGCAAAAACTTTAAATAATGTACTTAGAGACTTTCTTAAAGGAGAACTAAAGCCCAACATATTAACGTCTGAATAATTTAAAGCAGCAATCCAGTATTATAGGTTGCTACCTTAAAGGGCATTTCCACCCTTTATACAAACTTTCTGTATATTATAGTCCATGTTCCCCCAGCCCCTATAATTATATTCTCAGAAAGTCCCCCGATCATTACTTACCTTACATCTCTCCGTCGCCGCACTGCCCCGGCCCTCTGCTTGCATGGAACTGCAAGCAGGGGGCGGGACCAGCAGAGGCATCTGTGATTGGCTGAGAGGCAGCCAATCACGGACGCAGCTGCCGGCTGCTCAGAACGGTGAAGAAGAGAGGTAAGATAAGTAATGATCGGGGGACTTTCTGAGACTATAATTATAGCGGTTGGGGCTGGGGGAGCATGTACTATAATATACAGAAAGGGATTTACGCTAGAGGGAGGGAGACCAAAGCGGGTGGGAGAGAGAGGGAGGGAGACCAAAGCGGGTGGGAGAGGGAGGGTGGGAGGGCTGCAGTGGCGCTGCCAAAGCTTCTACCTCTCCTGGAGGAGAGACAGGAGGCAGAGTCCTATATGGACTCTGCTATCCTCCTGGTGGCCCCTTTTTTTTACTTTGGGGGGGACTACAGGAGAACCATTTGGAGCTGGAATGTAAGGTAAGGATTTTACTACACTACAAGTGGGGCCAGTTAGTGGGGGGGATTATAGTTTTAGGGGTGGACATGCCCCTATAGGAAAAATAAATCAAATTTAACCCTTACTACAAAAGCTTTTCTCCCAAAAACACCTATACTTTTCAAGGTACTTTTCTAGTAAGTTGCATTTAAATACATGAAAAGAATATATTCTGTAACTAAGAAGGCTTCCATGTTGCTGCAAGTCACAGCCCAGATAATCTTCAAAGAGCCTTGTGCACCTATTGGCCCCACCCCGGCCCCACTATTCACCGTCTTTACCCACATATTTTCTATACATATGTCCCCACACCAATATGAAAATCCTTTGAAATCTGCTGTTACCCTGCAGTTAATTTTCCAGCCAGCATGAATCACAGACAACCGACAAGGAACAATTCAAAATAATTAGATTTTACTATCTTTATTTATTTCTCCATTCTTATGGAAAAAGATAAATAAGAGATTTAATAACGCAAAAAAGACATAAGCGTGGTTAAATCAAGTATTGCATTAACAGCCACAATAAAGGGAGAGGTGAGGCACAGCTTCTTGTAACTTTGGGGATGTGATCTGTCTATTGGAACAATATTATCTGGTGCCTTTATTTTCCCTTTAAAATTTCCAAAAGTTAAGATTTTTAAAGTAACTCCCCTTTGTTTTTGCAATGAGGGGTGCGAATTTTGCTGTTGTTATTTCTGCCTCTTTTAAGCACAAAGAAATCAATGTAGCTAAGTGAAGCATAAAGCTAAAGTACATTTTTGATTTAGTAATCCTTTAAAGGAAAACTACACTGTTCCCACCCGCCTCACAAGAAAAGACCCCCGTCACAAAAAAGGTACCCAAAATGAGGAGCTAAATGCTAGGTTCTTACCCTTAGGCTTACCTTTGATCACTCCTTTGATCACTAGTCTTCTTCAAAAGTTTCAAGCAGTGGTATGAGCTTGCTCTACCCCAGAACAGTGGTCAGACCCTGAACACACAGGCAGGGGGTAGGACAAACCAGTCAGCTTTTGCAGATGATCTAAAGTAAGCCCAAGTGTCGTAAGCCATAAATCAAGCACATATCACACTTATAAGAACTATGGTCTATAAAACATTTATCCCAATATCCCAAAAACTGAAACAATATATTACTTGCTTTTCCTAACAAAAGATATATCTGTTTGAAATAAGTACGGTAAAATCTCTTGCTGCCACAGTTCAAAAGTGACGTTCCTCATTTAGCACAGGGAGATACTAATTGGGCAACTCATTGTTCTCTCTATGGATGAAGCTCACTAAGCACGTCTGTCCCACTGGGACAGGAAAGGAAGCGTATAAGGAAGTAAGAACTTTGCTGACTTCACACAGGTATACCTTTGGTTAGGAATTACCTAGAAAGACAAAATCATATATAATTTTAATATGTGGTTTCTGGACTATAAATCAGACTAAATGTTAAACCGAAGTTTTCCCAAAACAACACACAGAGCTGAAACAGCAGCGCGTTTTGTTTTTAAACCGAGGTTGACATTATGTCATATTTTTACTAATTAAGTAATTTAGTGATACATAAAATAATTTCACAATGTTTACTGATGGTAGGTAAATGTGTTGGCGAAGTCGGGCTCTTACACATTTATTTTTGGCTTTGTGCATTCAGGGGGAATCATTTTCTTCTACACTCCTCATTTCCTTACAGAACAGAACCCACAGTGTTGAGCATAGATGGTGAATTGTTCCTTCCCTGTGAATGCTGTTAAACACAACATGCATTATATCATTCCTTCTTGTATAATGTGCATTTGACTAAGGGTGCCCCTTAATATTATAATGCCATGAACAGAAAGGTGTCTTTACTAGAAAGTTTAATGAATACAAATTAGATTATTAATAATCATTGTTTCTTGGAGGTGCCGGGTGCCCAGTTTATCTGCCAGGTATTATATAGTGGACAATGCACCCCCTACTAGAAATTATAAGGATATTAGAAGTCACTGAGGAGTGCTGTGACTATATAAATGCACCAGGCCGCAGGCCAATTGCTTTGATAAAGGTCACAGAACTCCTCTGTGCCTTCTTCTAAACAGCTAGATGGCTGACTGCCTCCAATCTTTGCCTATTGGTGCACATGCGCAGAAGATAGAAAAGATAACGGAACTGCCCTCCGATTAGCTGTTAGAAGCAACGAGTGTGTCATTGGCAGGTAAGTGTACCAAAGCATCAGTTTAGCTCTATTGTGCACAGGAGGGATAGGAATAAATTCTCCTACTTAAATATTCAGGCCCTTTATAACCCATAGCTGTATCTACAGAACAGAGATTTTGACCAATTACCAATGTTGCCATTTACACTTTGGCATAATCCAAAAAACATGAGAAATCAAGGCTGTAATGTCCTGTTTAGATCCAAAAATGCAGCACTTTGTGAACTGTGTCCTGTGTTGTAAATATTTTGGGTTTCTTTTAGCCAGGGTCATTTCTAGGGTCTGGGATCAGGGGCACATTTGGGAACTGTTTGTTACACACATTCTGGACAGACAGAAAGACAGATAAAGACATACAGACAGACAGATAGACAGAGAGAGATATAGATAAAAAGTAGAGTGATGAGAGTTTGCAAACCTGCAAATTCAAGATACTGGTATAGAAAAATGAGAATTTTGTAATACAGGTATAGCAAACTGGCATTTTAATGACACTGGTAAAGCAAACTGGGAATTTCATGAAACTGGTACAGCAAATTGGCAATTTCATGATACTGGTACAGCAAACTGGGATTTACATAATACTGGTACATCAGACTGGGGATTTCAGTCTGTTAGGTCATGAGCAAAATAGAGAGTCAGCTCAAGCATATAGGCCACACAGGAGAAGCTGTCAGCTCATGCAGCCAAATAGGCAAGTACCAGTAGGTTAGGACCCAGTTAAAGAAATCAACCTTAACGTAGTGACTGGGCTTAAAATAATTTGGCCAACTTATTGAACTAATTTCTTTTATTTATCCAGGGTTTAGCAGGCTGTATGTAGCAGCAACCTTATGGAGATATAGCCAATATGCAATTAGAATTGTTTGTGCACTAGAATTCTATTTTTTGTGGGGATTTCATTATACTAGTACAGCAAACTGGCCAATCAATAACACTGGTAAAGCAAATAGGGAACTTTAAGATACTGGTACAATAAATGGCAAATTTACAATACTGGTACAACAAACTTGCAAGTTCATGATACTGGTACAGCAAACTGGCAAATTCACGATACTAGTACAGCAAGCTGGGAATTCATTATATTGGTAAAGCAAACTGGGTATTTCAGGATTCTGGTAAAGCAAACGGGGTATTTTAGGATTCTGGCAAAGCAAACTGGGAATTTCATGATACTGGTACAGCAAACTGACAATTTTGTGATACTAGTACATCAAAATGGCAAAATTATGATACTGGTTGAGAAATCTGGCCAATCAATGGCACTGGTAAAGCAAACAGGGAATTTTACGATACTGGTACAGCAACCTGGAATTTTTGATACTGCTACAGCAATTTGGGATTTTTGAAACTGGCAAATCAATGACACAGGTAAAGCAAACTGGTAAATTCATGATATAGCAAACTGGCAATTATTGGCAATTAAGACACGGTTACACACTGATATGCTAATGGATTGACCAGACCCACAAGTAGTAAGATCTGCAATTTAACAAACCTGCTACCCAAACTACACATGCAGCTCCCTACCCAGACCAAAATCTACCCATTCATCACAGTTTACCTGAACCCAACCTGCAAATCGGTGTTAGGACTAATTTTGCTGAAAAGTCGGTCAAAAACAAATAGTTGTTTTGTAAACCTCAACTTACCACTCAGTTGACATGGCTGAAATATTGGGCCAGGTGATCAATCAGCTTGTTTGAATCTGCCCTAAAGGTGGGTACAATCAGTACCAATTTTTAAAAGATGACATTTAATGTGTATACCCAGCTTTTGACCTGGTTCATTGGAGACCTTAAAAAGCACACTAAACCTATTCAATTTGTCTTCTGTGCAGACTCACAAATTTTCAGATCTTGCCCCATGCACTGCAACCCCCCCAAAATATACTTGTTTTTTAAAGGGCATGTCCACCCTGAAATTTAACTTTTGACATGCAGTAGGGCATGCTCCCCCAGCCCCAACCGCATTAATATAATTGTTAGAAAGTCCCCCGATTCTTACTTACCTGCCCTCTCTCCTCCGCCGCAGTGTTCCGGCCCGGAATTGCAAGCAGGGGGCGGGACCGGCAGGCGCGTCCGTGATCACGGTTGCGGCTGCCAGGAGTTCTAAACAGCGGAGGAGAGAGGGAAGGTAAGTAAAGATTAGGGGACTTATTAACAATTATATTAATGCGGTTGGGGCTGGAGGAGCATGCCCTACCGCATACCCAAAGGGATTAATGTTAGGGGGAGGGAGAGTGAGGGAGAGGGAGGGCTGCACTGAGCATGCCTCAACCTTGACGAGGTTGAGGAAGTCTCAGGCACAGCATGAGTCACACACTGCTCCTACACAGCAGTTTCCTGGACTTTGGAGGGGCACAGCAGGGGAACTATTTTGAGCAGGAATGTAAGGCAAGGATTGTTTTAAACTACTTGATGTGGCCAGTAAGGGGTTAAATTTTAGTTTTGGGGGTGGACATGCCCTTTAAGAAGTACAAGGCTGCAAAATAAGTTCAAAGATCTTCAAGGTGACTTTTTAAAAGATGGAAATGGGGCAAGCTTTATTGTCACATTATGTATAATATTTAATGAGTCATGTGACACTGATGACATAGCTAAGCACCATTTATCAGGATCTATTTTTTAAAATACTTGTTGTAAAGGCTTGGGATTATTTCATGGTATATAAAATAAGGGACACTTTATACCTATCAAAGATTAGTGGGTCTTTTTTTAGATTTATGTACAGTGGATATTAATCTGCTTTGTTGTTTTGCAGTGTTTAGAAGATGTCTCCCACACTGCTCACTCTTTGGTGTAACGATTATTCACAAACTCGTATGCTACTTAACACAGCAGTTGTTTCTAAGAATGGAAGAAAAACTGCTCCCCCTACTGGGCCTTATCAGGATTGAAGAAAAATAAATTTTTAGCAAGCTTAAAGAAATTTTTTTAGCATGCCTTGTTTGCATGTTTAGAAACTACAACTCCCAGCTTGCCCTGGTTGTAATTTGCAACCAATTCATTCTGGGAGTTGTAGTTTCCAAAGATCTGGAGTGCCAAGGTTTGTCATCACTGGTATATATCCACATTATGTATGGTAGATATGGACCACACTGCTGTCTTGTTATATTCCTTTTGTTGAATGCATCTTAAACTGTTGCAATAGTTTATTTATTTTGAAAAATTATAGTAGTTATTGATTTTTAAAAAAATTAATAGGAAATATTCTGTTTATGTTTTGAGATATTTCTCAAAAACCCTGTGGTTTTAAAAAGAGTGGAAGGTGTGGCTTAGGACCCAGCAGGCACAATCTATCAATTGGTTAGGGTTTGGGAATAGGAGGGGGGGTTTGAAGGGTGTTGTGAAGAGGCTGTCAGTCAAGGAGTATGTATGAGTGCGTGTGTGTGTGTGTGTGTGTGTGTGTGTGTGTGTGTGCTGGTGGGGGGGAGTGACTGTAGTGGGCAGTGTCAGTTAACAGTTCACACCATCAGGGGGAGATATTTAACTTGCAGAGAAGGAGAGGAGCAAAGCACATTGATGAGTGACTAGCAGTGAAGGACACACACACTTCTTGCAAGCTCTGCAGACAGAAGGCAGAGAGGCAGGTACTAGAAGAGCAATCCCAGTAAAAGCACCTGCGTTAAGGCACTGGATCCACAGCAAGAAAGGAAACGGGTTGGAACAGAAAACTTGTTGGGAGACTCTTAGACATCTTCAAGCCTGTAAATTGCTACTCACCAGCTCCCATCTGGCCAGTGCAGAAGGACACAGTCAAGCCCCTAAGGGCCAGCCACAGACGAAACCCAGGATGGTGTCATTGAAGGATCATGATGGTATACATCTGTCTGTGTGGCTTAGTACAGCAATGTGATACTATGCTGAATTATACAAGGGGGTCTTAATCTTTTCCTCCCCCCCCAACCGGCACTCTCTCATTTGCACCCAAAGTGCATTCTTTCCTAGCAAGCAGAGAGCACAGAGCAAGGAGCTTTGCTTTCAAAGGGACTCCCTTGAAGACGTATTCTGCCTCACGTGCATGGTGACGGCTCTCACTGCCTTTTCATCAGCTCTTAAAAAGAAAAGACTTACAAGCCTTTCCACAAACACTGGACCGAAAAGGATTTGTGACAAACCTTGTTCTCTACACATTAGAATTCTAGGATACCCAGAACAAGTCCCATCTGCCTAAATGACTTACTCCATATAAAGGCAGTGTCAGCATCATCAGTGAGGATGAAGCCTTGTCCTTCAGTAAGTCTGGACGTCTTTTGGGATTTTGGGAGACTCTAACAAAAGGCGAACACTGTTTTGTTCTTTGGGGAGGGAGTGGGGGGAATTTTCCCCATTGCATCACTTGTAAATAGTTATCCAACAATTACAGGGGCAGAACATTTCTACAGAAGTACATTGCCGTGTTTAGTGATCAAATGAAAGGATTATATTTTTCGCGATTTTTAAGCAATTGGGCAACAGGATTATAACAGACTGCCAAATGCCTAGACAAGCTATCCTAGGAGTCACCATGGGAATGGAGAAATGTTCTCTGTGAATCTGTCCAAAGAGCCAAAAAGGAGCAAATGAAAAGGGCTAAATATCTTTATTTGCTTGTATGACCCTCTATTGCTACCTCTCTATGAGAAACGTCCTGGCTCCACAAGGCTGCAGGTCACATACAGTATATCCATCTGTGTGTGAGTGTCACATACACCACTGGTCTATTTAAAGAATCTTCTCTGGACTTTGTATCTATTTCAGAGCTTTGCAAAGCAGGCCAGCAAGAGAATATAAGCATTTTGTTTTGGGAAGAAGCTTTTACCAGAACCCACGTGTTCCCTTGGCTCCCTCTGCAATCTAGAAATCTGCTTGTGGATTATTACTACCCATTTCACAAATTGGAGTTTAAATATCTAGAAAAATTGATTAAGAGGGTGGGTGGGGGTGGGAGAACCTTGTTCTTCATTGAAGGGGGGGTTGAACACCATGAAGAGGATAAATCTGTCTGAAGCTTTTTTGCTTTGCTCGTGGTTGCTTTTTGTTCACCATCAGGGGTCCTGTCAGCCTCATCTCAGGCTTAGACCCTCTCCAAGTGAAAATTTACCTGTGAAGGACATCATTGAACATCCAGATCCAGAGCAGGATCCCAAAGAACAGGATTTGGATGAGCGGATCTTGCGGAAGAAGCTAGGAAGCAACTTTGACGCAAATTTTATGTCAGTAGTTCTTCCCAACAGTGTCAACATGTCTACCCAGGACTCATTATCTAAGTCAAAAAGCCTTGGCTCTCTACCTTTAGAGCTTAAGAAAATGGACATCGGTGAGACACCTTATGGTGGCAGGATCAGGATGGGGAAAAAAGCCCGTAGAAAGTTTTTGCAGTGGCTGTGGGCTTATACCTATTGCCCAGTGATGTACACCTGGAAGGACTTAGGGGTCAGGTTTTGGCCAAGGTTTATCAAGGAGGGGAACTGCTTCTCAGAAAAGTCTTGTTCCTTTCCAGAGGGCATGTACTGCAAACCCATAAAATCTGTCACAAAGACCTTCCTAAGATGGTACTGCCAGGGATGGACCAGGCAGAGGTACTGTACGTGGATTCCTGTGCAATACCCCATCATTTCAGAGTGTAAGTGTTCGTGCTAACTGCTGGAGCACCCCTACCCCCCACCCCCCAAAAAAAGACTTTTAAAGCTATGGGGGCAGTGTTAAACCTCTGTACTGCTGAAATGGTGTATTACTGACATAATGGGTATGGACAGATTTATAATGGACAATATTGTTTGCAATTTAGACCTGTCAGTGTTAGATCTTATATAGGTAGGGACACAGCCTTAAACCTTTCATTGCATTTGCAGTGAATACGTTGAAGTAGTGAATCTCTATTTTTACTAAGAGGGGTAACCAATAACAAAGCAAGCTGTACTTTTGCTGTAAAGGGAAATTAACAGACAAGTCGTAAAAAAAAAAAAATATGCCCCCAGGATCCCCCTTTCTAAGCACTGTTGACAAATTATAATTATTGATATTATTATTATTGTTATTATTATTATTGCTTTGTATTTTATTTTTTTGAAGCTTAATTAAGCATCCAGATAAGCACCTCCAAGCAGATTTTTATTTTTATATGTAACATAGCTTTTTAAAAAAGTTAAAAAATAAAGACGTGTTAGAAACGTAACAGAAAAGGGAATTCGAGCCCACGTCACCAGCTTTTTTTTTTTTTTGTAAATAAACATATTTTTAAAACAAAAAAAAATGTAATGTTTTTTTTTCCCCCATTACAAGATGAAGTTTTTGTGATGGGCAGGGGACATTTGTATTAAATAAGGCATATGGACCACATTTTTAATCTATCCCGATAAGCAGCAATGGGAGAAAGCACTTTCCCTTTAATTTAACCCTGCATTGTCAAGAAGTATTTTTTCCTTCCTGCCTGCAGTCCTCGTGGCATTGGCTAGTGAGTTCCTCATTGAAAGCTGGTTTGTCAGAATTTTTTCACTACAATTGCAGACACCAATAGATTTTTTTTAATTATTAATAAATAACTCACAGTAAGTATGAATGCTCTAAAAACTTTTTTTTTATAAGAGTGAATTTCTTTCTTGTATTATAGATAGGTGTTTAGAGAATAAACAAAAATATCTTTGTATACACTTCTTATTTATTTTAAATATTTGTGTAGATAAAGCTAGATAATGATCACAGAAAAATATTTGTCAAAGTTACTTGAATATTCCATTTAACATGTCAGTGTACATACCATTTAAAAACAAGTCATGAACAATACATTTTAACATGAAAGAAAAAAAACCCTAAAATAAATATCAGTGATTCAAATATTCTTTGGAAAAGCGATACTGTTGTGTTTGTGTTATTATTTTGATCATTTTGGGATGTTGAAGAAAGGTTTCCCTGCTCGATAAGGTATGTTGAGACACATTTCCTAGATTTGGTAATATTGATAGAAAATGTAACCAGGGTTTAGTTTTAAGGACGGTTGAGGACATAGTGTGACCACTAGCTGGTAGACTATACAAAGTGTACTTTTAGGGGAGGGTCCCTAGTTGCTTTATAATTTAAATAGTCATACATAACATAACATACATAACACATACATTATAAAGGAAGTCTGGCGTGGATCTAGTATGTAACCGGGGGACTGCCTGTATTGAAAAAATCTAGCAGGCTAACACACATAATAATATTTAATATATCAATATAGAGCATTTGAAATAGATCCATAATAAAACATCCATTAGACATCTCTGCATATGAATAAAACAGATATTTTCCTGCATATTAACTTTGTGTAATTATATAACAGCTTGAATACCCACATATAATGGAAGTCAGGGTAGGACAAGTCCTAGGAGTAAGGCAGCCGATGGTGACTAACTTTATGGTCATATTAATGTCAGTGGACTGGGCTACCTTAAAATTACAAATTTGGCTCTTAGAGTTGGCCGACTGGCTCCTAACAAAAACAATTTGTCTGCCCCATATAAGTTATTTGCACAATATGGATTTATATAATGTATCTGTATTTGTGACTATGGCACATCTACCTGACTCTTAAATGTATCGATAATATGTATTCATTTAATTAAATAAGGGGGGGAAGCAGCAGTAAATTGATCTGCTTATTGTTCATTTATAGTTTTCTATCTCAAAAACATGTAGACAAACATCTGAGGGCTACATAAGGTTTTGGAATGAAACATACCCAGAGGTTGTTTTACAGACAGAAAAGATAAATGTAAATAAATCCATGCCCCTTGGCACACAGTAAATCAAAAGGGAATATAACAAGTGTTATAATACAGAAGAACAATGCATACCCTGTTAATTATATCCTTATAGATGTTGCTTAGCTATGTCATCAGCTATGTCATCAGTTATAATCGGTGTTTAGTTATGTCATCATTTATAATCTGTTTAGCTATGCAATCAGTTCTAATCTGTGCTGTTATGTTATCAGTTATAATTGGTGCTCAGCTTTGCAATCGGTAATAATTAGTGTTTGGAATGTCATCAGTTATAATCGGTGCTTAGCTATTCAGCTATTCATTGAGTTATAATTAGTGTTTAGTTATGTCATTAGTTATAATCAGTGCTTAGCTATGTCATCAGTTAAAATGTCAGCATTGTCATGTGGCTAATTAAAACTTTTATAAAACTTAGATTTGAAAATTTAGGCAATAATTTACCATCTACTTAAGAGTATAAAAAAATCATCTGTGAGTTTTATGGCCCTTAAAAAATTAAGTTTGTGGGCCCATACTTTTATATGGTCATTGGAACTCATTGGACTTTTAATATCCTGGTGTGTTATTAACTATAATATTGTACAGCTAATAAGCAAAATGCAAGACAAACCAGCAGCCAAAATGTTCTGTTGAGTTGGTCAAGATTGTATATAAACCATACTTATTATCCATAAAACAGATTTACTCAGAGACACAATCTTTCTGGGTAAATCTCATCACCTGAATTCAATATCATGTTTGCGGCTGTGGATAAATCCCAAAATGGATTTATTTGCAGCGCGATTTTAACGTCAGTTATTAGCCAGCATTAAAATCTTGAGCAAGAAGTTGAGCAATGGAGATATTAAACCGCGAGCGATGGTTGTGCAGATGGAGTTTAGAGTCCCGCTAACCAATATTGAATCGTTCAGCACAACTTTAATTCCGAAAAATTGCCCAGCAGCGCTGGGTAAATGAGCCTGATAATAGGGTATATAAGTGATTGAATATTAATTATAATTACTTATTGTCACCTTCGTGCAATGATTTCAGAGACATTAGTACATCCAGGAAGACAACATTTCCAATACATTTAGAATGTTTATAGCACATGGATACACGCTGGAATATAAACTGTATAAAACTGAATGAGCGAGGAAGGAGAATCTATGGCACACCTCAAATGAAAAATTATATATAGGCAAATCTCCCCCAGACCCCAAAACTGCAATAATTAGAAAGCTGAAGGAGACAAGACTAAAAAAAAAGCCTGAAATGCGGCACAATGTCCTGTTTTTTTTCGGGGGGGGGGGGGGGGATGCACTAATCAGCTAGGATGATGACCTAAACCGTTGGATCTTACCTAATTAGAGCGATCCCTGAAAAAAGTCATTTTAAAATGCCAGTTCCAGGCCCACCAAAACCATCCAGTACTGAATCAACTGCAAATAGCATGTGTCCCCATTGGTCAGTCCTGTCATAGTAGAGGACTGGGAGCCCAGAAATGGCTTGATGAAGCAGGCCTAAGTTATTAGGTAAGACTCGGGGGTTAGTTCCCTGTGGTTTAGGTCCTCAACGTGGGTACTATAAGTGAGCAGTTTGCCCTTTAATAATGTATATGTCTATATGTGTCTATATGTCTATATGTGGATGTGTTAGATGGAATATTTATTTTTATGGTAAGCTGTTTACCTAGAACTATTTACTAAAGAGTTCTTAATGGGGGTCATATAGTGAGATCCTCAATCACAAATTAGTCTCAATGTGATAAACCCTTTGTGGTGATATTCTGCAGGTTAGCGTGACTTTAAAGGTCATGTCCACCCCCCAAACTAAAATTTTACCAACTACTGGCCCCACTGTCAATAAAAATAAATCCTTACCTTACATTCCTGCTCCTTGTGGTTCTCCTGTTCTACCTCTTCAAAGTTCAAGAAACTGCTGGGTAGGAGCTGTCAGTGCTTCATCCAGTGCCTGTAGCTTGGCTTACCTCAGCAAGGTCTAAGGCATGCTCAGTAGAGCCCTTACCCCCCTCTCCCTCCCTCCCTCCTGATATCTCCATGGCTAGGTCTTAAAGCTTTTGCCACAATGCAGTAGATACCCTCCCACCCCCAACCGCTCTATTCATAACTGTAAAAGCACTTTCAATCTGTACTTACACCTTCTCGTTCCAGTGCCGTTCAACATTGAAGGCAGCCGCGGCTGCCGGTCTGGTCCCCTGCTTGCAGTTCCGGTGGGCAGGCGAGCCAGACCAGAACAGCGCAGGAATGAGGAGGTGTAAGTACAGATTGACAGCGCTTTTAAAGTTATGAATAGAGCGGATGGGGTGGGAGGGTATCCCCTGTATGGTGGCAAAAGTTTTTTAAAAGGGTGGACATGAGCTTTAAGGCCGTAATTGCGTTGATTCCCAAAACGAAACATACCCAACTCCGTCCATGAGGTTGGGGTAACCCCTAGCTGAAATAGCAAAAAAGCATGAAGCACAAGCACATACACAGAAGCATCGATAAGGCTGGTAATAGCAAGGTAGGTATATATGATACATAAGTGCACTGGGTTCCGTAGATACCAAACACAGTCCTCTGTTCAGCCCTCCATTCGGATCATAGCGGAGTCCATGAACACCGCGCACATAATCTTTCCATATGGGTCCGTGCTTACCAGCCTCTCTGCTGCTAATTCCAAAACACCAACGAGACCGACATGTTTCGAAAGGCAAGTCCTTTCTTCTTCCAGGTCAAAACATAAAATTTTTAGCCTTGTATTATAGGGGTTAGGGACCGTAGTTTATTGTGGAGATAGATGGCTTGTGTTTTACTATGTATAATAAAAGTTATATTTTATTTGAGATACATATATGGTTGGTTGGTTTCATTTGCACAGATTGTCTGTTATCCATTCACCGGATTGTGTAGGGGAAATTTATTGCCGTTTGAGTGGCTCTCAAATTTGTTTTAAAGATTTTAGACCAAATTGCGATGGACCAAAAAACACCAAATTTATTAAGGGGAAAAAATTCCTTCCTGACTCCAAGTGGCAATCGGAAATTTCCCTGGATCAACTCTACTTTATGTATTAATACCAGTAAATCATGTTCGTACATCTGTTCAGCGAGGGCAAAAGCAGCAATCCCGTAAAATGTTATTGTCTAAATTAGGATAATAATTCTCCTTGTCTCTGTATTTAATAAAGAACAAACTAATACTTGTAATTGAGTTATACTGTATGTGCACAAAAGCAAAATGATAGTTTAGTAACCACATACCATACCAAGAACCTAAAAAGGCAGTCAAAGAGCTATTGGAGCCAATCTGAGTTGAGTAGCCATTTAATACAACCTCCCATAGACATCAACTAATAGTCCAAGAAGTTGGTCACACATTAAAAAAGCAATAAACTAGATTGTGGGACATGTCTAGTCCTGAAGTTAATAGATAAATGGTTTAAGCAAAAACATTAAAGAACATTAAGTTTGGAGAACGAAATTCTCCCTTAAAGAAAAGTACCACAGGCCATGCACTGTCCCATCTCAGATTTAATGTCTAATTGAGATGATATTGTGCAGTGTAATCTTGCCCTGGAAAGTTAAAGTGAACAAAAATGATTGCAAGTGATTGGACAATATGACCTGCATTCGTCTACACACTGCAAATGATGTAATAAGGTAACTGGATGACTTTTGCATGTAGCTAGCTATACATGTCTGTGTATTCAATTAGATCAACTGGACTTGAAGTTAATTCTTGAAGACGTTTCGCTAGTCATCCGACTGGCTTTCTCAATTCAGAATGACTTGTACAAGAATCTTTGGCAATAATGTACCCGGGAAAATCCCAATTAGCATATCACAGCCAAGTGTTAAGGGCGTGATTGGATAGTGGCTAAGAGGTGTTATAGGAACGCCCAGGGTAAGGTGTCAAAACAGCATTGTACATGGCAGACAGTTGTACTGTGATATGCTAATTGTGATTTTCCAGGGTACATAATTGCCACAGATTCTTGTACAAGTCATTCTGAATTGAGAAAGCCAGTCGGATGACTAGCGAAACGTCTTCAAGAACTAATCTTAAAGTCCAGTTGATCTAATTGAATACACAGATACACATGAACTGGATGAACGAGAACCTTCACAAGCTAGCTATACATGGGGCGATGGTTTTCTGATCGGATTTTCGATTGGCTAAAAAAATTGGCTGATCTAAAATCCAATCGTATTTCCCTACTTTGAAAACTACAGAAGATATTTTCTGGAAGATAGGGCAGCTGGAAAAGTTTCTGTCTTGCCCGATTTTTGTAAAGTAGTTGAAAGTACAACTTTCTGAAAGTACTTCTTACCTTGTAGAGGGGAATGAGCAGATATAAGTGTATTATCTACCTGCTGGGCAAGATGACTCATAGCCTTTGGCTCTTAGCCTTGAAGTGCTGATATACACAGTGTTTTGATTCTTCGAGAGGGAGAGAAAACTCTATAAGTGTCACCAATTTATAAATGATAAATACCAATCACAGTATTTACCATTGGTATTTACCGCAGTAGTAAAGTGCTACAGCTTTGCAGTGCTCTAAACTGGGAGAAAATCCCTTATATTATATAAATATATTTATATCTTCATAGGAGATTGCATTGAGTGTTAAGGAGCTACCAGGTGGGAGGTATAGGATATTACATATAGGAAAGTTGTATATGTATATATGTATAATATAGTATTTTGAGGTTGAATAAAGACATATGTCCATCCAGTCCAAACCATCTAGTAATATCCTCATTTCCTGCCTAACTGTTGATCCAGAGGAAGGCAAAAAAAAAAACACCAAATTTATGAAGGGGGAAAAAATTCCTTCCTGACTCCAAGTGGCAATGGGAAATTTCCCTGGATCAACTCTACTTTATGTATCAATACCAGTAACTTGCATCATTCCTTGTTTGCAGAAACTCATCCAGCTTTTTTTTTAAACTGACCAATGAACCTGCCATAACAACGTCCACTGGAAGACAGTTCCATAGCTTTACCGTTCTCACAGTGAAAACCCTTTCCGAACTTGAAGCCTAAACCTTTTTTCTTCAAGTCTTAAGGGATGTCCTTGTGTCCTCTGACATGTTCTATTGGTGAACAATGCCCCAGATAGTTTATTGTATGTCCCGTTAATGTATTTATACACAGTAATAATATCCCCACGCAAGCGCCTTTTTTCCAGCGTACATAATTGTAACTTTTCCAGTCTCTCTTCATATTCAAGCTCCCACAATCCCCTTATTAATTTAGTTGTCCTTCTCTGAACCCTTTCCATTTCAAAGATGTCCTTTTTGTACACAGGATTCCAAAATTGCACTGCATATTCCAAATGAGGCCTTACCAATGCTT
Organism: Hymenochirus boettgeri; assembly: GCA_019447015.1. Lineage (NCBI taxonomy): Eukaryota > Metazoa > Chordata > Amphibia > Anura > Pipidae > Hymenochirus > Hymenochirus boettgeri. The sequence continues at coordinate 30,152,173 of CM033477.1, forward strand.
TGTAAAGAGTGAGAATAACATTTTCCTCCCTTGAATCCATACCTCTCTTTATACAAGACAATACCATGCTGGCTCTGGCTGTTGCCGCCTGGCACTGCTTGTTTCCTTTAAGTTTGTTATCCACCAAAACTCTAAGATCCCTTTCCAACAGGGATTCACTTAACACAGAGCCATTTATAGTATAAGTAGCACAAAGATTTTTAAGTCCAAAATGCATCACCTTACATTTATCAACATGACGAATCTCATCTGCCACTTAGCAGCCCAATGTGACAATCTATATAGATCCCCCTGTAACGATTGCACATCCTCTGAAGTTTTTAATGGTAGACAAAGTTTTGTGTCGTCAGCAAACACAGAAACCTTGCTGACAATACCCACTTCCAAATCATTAATAAATAGTATACAAGCGGCCCCAACACAGAACCCTGTGGCACCCCACTTAGCGCTTTAGTCCATAATGATGAAGCCCCATTAACAACTACTCTCTGCATCCTATTCATTAACCAATTTTCTATCCATGTACAAATGCGACTCCCCAGACCAACAGACCTTAGCTTATATATTAGTCGCCTATGGGGGACTGTATCAAAAGCCTTTGCAAAATCCTAGTAAACTACATCAACTGCTATACCAGAGTCTAAATTTTTACTTACTTCCTCATAAAAGCCAAGCAAGTTAGTTTGACAAGATCTATTCCTTCTAAATCCATGCTGGTTACTACTTATAATGTCAGTCCTTGAAACATACTCTAGAACATGTTCCCTTATTAAACTTTTCAGTATCTTCCCCATCACTGAAGTTAAATATACAGGCCTGTAATTACGAATACCATTTTTGAATATTGGAATAACATCAGCCTTTTTCCAATCCAGAGGCACACCTCCGGACATGAGGGAATCTGCAAAAATAATATGTATTTAATGAATAGTACTGACTTAAATTATACAAAATACATAAACTTACATACAGAGCTGAGATCCCTATTTTAATATGGGACAGTCAAAATGGGAGGTTAAACCACACCCCTGTGTCTGCTCCATGTGAAAGCAAGTGTAATCCAAATAAAGTTTCTGTCTGCTACACAGGATGTGATGTGTAATGGACATATACACCAAGGCTCTTCATATACCACCTGCAGCCTGCAGGAGGTGTCAGTGAGTAATAAAAGACAAGACATCCCTGCTCTCTATGGCTAGGAGGAGAGAAAGTGAAAGTGGATTGTGGTGTGTGCTTTGGAGTGATATTGACTGCAACACAAGATCCTGTGTATAAGACCCTGTGTATAAGACCCTGTGTATAAGATCCTGTTAGCACCTGTTGGGAGGACAGATTATTGGACAGACAAATTACCTTATTGGAAACAAACTCTGAGGCAACAGATAAGTGTACACCAACTTACAAGGACACACAATATACAGGCCGGGTCAATATTAAAAAGTGGTGCACCATAGACAAGGACACCCCTGATTACTTCATATGTTATGTGGGGAACCTGTATATGTGCACTGTCTGCTTTGTGCCAGACCACCAGAGTAACCCACTGTGTGACATGCTACCCATAATCCTTCCATAAAGCAGTGATCTGGTACAAATTGGTGGCAGCGGTGCTGGTAATACCATTTATTATCCCTGTTTTCTCTGTATATTTGTTCTCTGTATTAAGCTATGGAGGCTGCTACTGAAAGTATTGATTTAAATCCTCCTGTCCTTGTACCTGCAGATGAAAAGCCCCAATTAGACTCCGTAACTCTACCAGGCCCAATTGCCAAACCTATTTTTAAACCTAATCCATTTGATGGGGTAACTAGGGAGTGGACTGATGACCTGCAGGATTATCCTATTTGGTTCCTCTGGAAGCTGGTGACTGTCTGAGTAACAGTTTAAAATATACCTGTGTAAAGATTCTATATCCACTATATCCACACATAGCAAAACATGCACACACATAATTTCCATTGTGCATCAACGGGCACACTTTTGCTAGTATATAAATAAATGGAACATAAATAGAGCAAGCATTGGGGTCATCCATATTTCCATGATCCATGTCTACATCATCCTGTTCATAATCTACAGTAAACCAAAGGAATGATATAATATTCTAGTGGTTAACACAGAGCCCTAGAAATCCCAGGTAGCCAATGTGCTTAGAAATATACTGCACTTATTGCCCCCTAACATCAAAAACAAATAGTCCAATCTTCATAATAATCCAACGTGCACTTGTAAATACAGCACATTATTGGAAGGCAGTTTGTGTTTTGTAATTTGATTGGTGTTCACATGTACATAAAGCAAAATATGAATTCAATTCTCATACAAAATATTCACCTTATTTCTCCTAATGAGCCTGACTACATAATTAAAATCTCTCCTAAACCATAGAGCCAAACCCAACAGGCAATGCAGGATTCTTATTTTCCAGACCAATTCTCATTTTCTGTCACTGTCCCTGCCCTACTCTTTAATTTAAGGAACATTTATACAGGTCACATCTGCAAGCCACTTGTTATATTTTAAAGGACAAGTACAATGCAAAAACAAACTTTTTAAAAAAGTACCTGGGGCCGGAGAGGTAGGATTATTCTTCCTATCAATAACATTTCTTTGAAGATCATCAGCATTTACAGTTTTCATCTGCCCGGTAAGTGTCCTGGGCTATTTTGTATTAAAGGACACGTCCGCCCCCAAAACTAGAATGTAACCCACTACTGACCCCGCTGTGTAGTTTAAAACACTTTTTACCTTTCTCCTCAGCTCCTTCTCAGCTCTCCTGCAATGGCTGCCAAAGTCCAGGAAACTGAAGATCAGGAGGTGTCTTCCTACAAAAATGTTTCTGCCTCCTCTTGCCTCCGGGAGGTAGTGTGACAGTTGCAGGGGGGCCCTTTCCCCTTCCCTCCAAACTTCCCAATCACCTGCCCCTCCACCTAGCGTAATTTCCTTTTGACATATTGTAGCTCCCCCTGCCCACCCCTAACCGCCGAGTTATATCTTGAAAAAAAACATCAGTATCATACTTAGAGACCTTCGCTCCCATGGCTGTCTCCATAGTAGCAGCACCTTTTATTGAGTGCTTGTGAGCCAACCACAGATGCGGCTGCCGGTCCAGCTCCTGCTTGCAATTTCCGACAAGCAGAGAGAAGGATTCGTTCTGGCGCTTCTATGCTATGAAAAGTTATACTAATGCGAAGTAGGTAATTTCAGCATTATAACTTTACAATAAGGATTGACTGTATAACAACGGGGGCATCGCTTGTTCAACATCACTGGTCTAAACTCTTTGAATGGCTTTAAAAGACAACTACACTTCCCTACACAGCGATTATTTCATTCGGCCAAAAAAGTGCCCAGGGTGAGGACCTATACCGATTGGTCCTCATCCCTGTGTTCAAACCCCCCCAAGTCCTGTACTTATCGTTACAAGTTTTGATCACCAATGCTCGCTGTTCCCCGCCTCCCTCCCCTCGTCCAGGGATTCTTTAAAACGCTTCTTGCAAATCATGTTATCCTAATGGTCAACTCATGGACTAGAAGGAGGACCAGAAGGAGGAAGCGGAGAACAGCATGCCGACGGAGTGGATAACTGTCTACAAGTGTCTTATTAAGAGGATTCCATTCTCCTTAGGATGGCCAAGTCTCCCTTCTGGGAAATGTAATCTACAATGTGCAGTAAGTCACTCACCACTCTTCCTCCTCAAGTCTCTGTCCCACAGTCTCTCCAATCTTCACCAATAGCTAGCTTCTCTTATTTTAGTTGGATGGATCCAAGTTCTGTCTCCTCGTGTTGTTTTTCTTTTTTTCTCTCAAGCCCAGAAGTATCACCAGCCAGTCAAGTCTCTCCTCATCTCTCTCCCTCCAATTTCAGCCCCTCCCCTCTCTGGGCTGTAGGGGTCTGGCTGTCCGCAGTGTAGAAGTACTGTAACTCTGTCACACTACATAATGATGAATCAACAGGATAAGAGTCTCAAAATATCACGGACTGCCTGGCTATGCTACTCCTACCTTTTGTTCCTGTTTACCATGACCAATAATGTTAAGTAAAGTTTGCTGTTCCCCCAACGCTCCTTCCATCTCTAGCAAGGGCATGCACACAGGAAGAACAGGGATACATTGTCCCTGAAAATATTTTAAGGTCAGTAAAAGTCATTTACAACCCCACCCTCATTAAAATTTCAGGGTGAGGACCCGATTTATTGGATCTGGTCTGCCTATCCCTTCCCCTCTGCCAATGGAAAGACACTGTTATTGAGACATGCATTTTCCCAAAGTCCAGGCCCCAGACACAACCAGGGGGCAGGACAGACCTGATTGGATCCAGGAGTATTATTATGGTATTATTTACATTATTCTGCAAAATTTAGTTTTATTGGGCTTTAGTAGGTAATTCCATCATTATAATTTTCCTCACTTGTTCAACATCAATGGTCTTTTTCTTGTTCAACATCATTGATCAACTCTTTACATGACTTTAAAAGACAACTAAACTTCCCTACACTGTGATTCTCTTGTTCGGCCATTTAAAAGTACCCAGGGTGAGGACCTAAACTGATTGGTCCTTACCCCTGTGTTTAACCTCTAGGTCCTGTATTTAACTCTACAAGTTTCTATCGCTAGCGCTCGCTGTACCCCGCCTCCCTTTCCTCATTTTTATTACAGTAAGGGCTATATTGTCCCTGAAAATATTTAAAGGTCAATTCTAGTCATTTGCAACCCTTCCCCCATTAAAATTCAATGGTGAGGACCTGATTCGCTATCTCCCCCCCCCCCCTTGGTTTTTAATACAGAGTAAGGCATACTTAGCTAAAGCTGCATTTGCTGGATCCAGTCCACCAGACACAACCAGGGGGCAGGATAGGCCTGATTGGATGCAGGAGTATTATTATGGTATTATTTGTATTATTCTGCAACATTTAGTTTTATTGGGGGTGGGGGGGTTGTTGATCAATTTAATCTACTGTTACTCTCTTGTATAAGTTAATATACTTTCCTGTTCAGGAAGAAAACATTAAGGCCTTTCCTTCATGTGATCACAGTAATGTATACTAAAACCCTTTGTTTATAATGTCTGCAAGTTTGCAGATAATAGGATATTGTATGGGGCCCAGGAATGTGCATTGATTATCTTTTCTCTGTTTGTAAAAAGGAAAGCCTTGCTCTCTGGCTCGTTTTATTTTTAACCTCTAATCAATAACAGTAATTTAAATAAATCACATTAAGAATACAAACATACAAGAAGTTGTTTCATGGGTGAGTGCTTTTTGAGTGGCTCACACTCAGATGAAGCCCTGCAGGGAAATATATGATTCATTGTATTGTGTCTCTGTACACCTCTTGTCTGTGCGTGTGTGTCTGTGTGTGAGTTTGAATGAGAGGTTTCTTCTTTAAAATAAAAAAAATTAAAAAAAACAGGGCAGGTTGCCAGACGAGAGAGAAGACCTGGCTTTCCACACTTCAAATATCAGGGGACTGAGAAGCTCCCTTCTAAATCGTAGGCGCCACTTAGACGACTGATGAAGCTGTTAGATGGAGGGGGGGGATTAGACTCTTAAAGAGACAGTTGATTCGGTGTGTTTAATTTTTTAATTCCCTCTGGAATTCTTTTCTGTGCTATACAAAAAGGTCCCTGTATTACACTCAATGCATATTTTACACAGTGACTCTGCTTTTTTTCTTAGTTGATCCTAATTTCAATTAAAATTAAACATGAATCTGCGTTAATATCTTTTAAGGAGCTTTTTATTTACCCATATTTTTTATTTACCCACATTTAACAATGAACAATGGCAGTACTTAGAGGAAATTTTGACCATGATTTTATATGTATTAAAGGAGAACTAAAGTTTAAATGTAAATGAGCTAGAATGGATACTATAATTCCTTACTAGTGGATTGGTGCAACTGTATTATCGGAAATTAGCAGCATTGTAGAGAAATCATCAGTAATTGTTCAGGATTCTGGCATTCCCTAATTTCTGTATCCCGCCTTTCTAGTGAGTAACAATTGTCTTTCTTACTGCTCAGTCTTGACCACAGTCTCGCCCAGTAGTAATCACTTGCAATCACAATGCAATCGCCATAGCATAGCAACATAATACTATTACCCCCACTCTTGTAGGCTCCTGCCCTCACAGTGGGCACATTCATGACTTTTTGCACATTACATGGCAGATTCTACTGAAATTATATGTACTATGTGACATTTTACAAATATATTCAGTTGATTGGCGTCCCCATGCCATCTATATGGGAATATGGCATTACCACAATCAATATTGGCTCTGGCTCTGTTTACTTATAAATCCAGCCAGACAGAAACAACAAAGCACACGGCCAATTGATTTGCTGGCTGCAGGATCAGTTATTTTAATGCCATTCACACGGCCAATGACAATATGGTCTGATGATAATGTGTGTATTCACCATTACGGGTACATGTTTTCTTAAAGGACAACTTCTCCTTTAAAACAAAAAACTGGTCACTTAGCAGTTACCTGCTCCCAACCCCAACTGATAAATTCTGCATACTATGCATTACCCTGCATAACTAACCAGATATTTAAAGGGTAACTCCCCCAAATAACTAAAGCTATTTAGAAAGATTACCCACCAAAAGCCCACTGAGATGTGCTACTTACACACAGCCAATTTCCCTGATGGAAGTCTCACCTCTTCTGCTCCTGTTGCTGCTGATTACGAGCATTCTCATAACTACTTAGTCGGTAATGGATGTCAGCCATTGGCCATGACATCAACATCGTGACCATGACGGACAGTCATTACCTGAGAGAGAAGGAGGGCGCGGTGACTGAATGGCTGTGTGTAAGTAGCTATACCTCAACGTGGGATCATCTGACAAAGTTAAGATTATAAGGAAAGTAGGCTTTTGGGGGGGGGGTAATCTTTCTAAATAGCTTAAGTTATTTTGGGGCTGAAATTACCCTTTAAAAATAATTATTGCCTCCCTTTTGGCAGAGCAAGCTGGCTCCTCCCTCTATACAGTCATTCAAAGCTGTGACTTCTGACATCACAGCTAATGATCGAATGATGTTTGCCATGATGCCTCCTCTGCACATGTCTAAGCTTATAAAAATCTCATTGAGTATAGGGAGGAGACAGGTACCAGAATGAAACTTATGATTAATTATCTGGTTACAAACGCATTTAATAAACTGGTAAAACAAGCAGTTTGGGTTGTGGGAAGATAAGTGTAACACCTCCAGTTGTTTATTAAGGGTGGACATGCCCTTTAAGTTAAGTGCAGCTTTTAGATAACCATCATTTCAACAATCATTCCAAAGATAATTATTTAAAGATTTCCATACAGACAGGCTACTCAGAACTGATCGAGCAGCCAGCTCTATATAAAGGGAGATGGAAGTGATTCAGAAAAACAAAACAGTATTGCTCCCCAACATAATCCTACAGATCGGCTAATAATGTCGGCACAAGGTCTGTACTTTTGTTTGTTCCCATAAATCCACAACATTGCTCAGAACTCAGCCACTCTGAACTCAGAATGGTTTATCATAGTGCTGGACTTCCTCTATTTATAGTCTTGCTGAGTATTAATGAATGCCAGACTTTTCTGACTCAGTGACACCAGCAAATGCGAAATCATATTTCAGACCAGAATATTAGATGCATAATGAACTGCAGTCTCATAAGAAAATAACGGTTTAACAGACACAGCGGAAAATGTTCACATTGGTATACGTTATGGAATTACACTGGACTTAGAATTTAATATTCAGCATATCCTGGAAGTTATGTTCCCGAACTAGTGCATTGTTAAATTCCCTATATTACATAAGCCAACATGGAACTCTAAGTTGCTTTGACATGGTCCACTGGATTCTTACTCTTTGTCATAGATAACAGAAAGTTTACTATATTTTTAGTGGACAGAGAAGATCTTGCCTTAAAGGGTTTCTCCACCCACAAAAACAAAAATTAATAGGTTGTAGGAAATCCCACTAATCTTGAACTCACTAGGTTTAAATTCCCTAAATAAGCCACTAAAGGTACTTTCCAGCCTTCATTTTCTTGCTCCCGGCCTCTTCTGCTTCTCCTCTGCACAGACCAGCAGAGACTCAGCCAATCAGTGACATAGCTGCAGGTCCAGCCTCTTCTGCTGCTTTCTTATGGAAGAGAAGCAGAGAGAGCTGAGGCAACGAAGACAGGCAAGTACACTTAGGAGCTTTTTTTTTTTTAGCTGAGATGCAATGCTTTACTAAATGGGATTGGGAGGGAAGGGGAAGAGTTCCACTTTGCATGCAACAAACCTCTCAAAGGAGCAGGAAGTGACAGATACACACAGAGAGGCTCCTACTCTTCAGTTTCCTGGACTTTCATTAGGCCCTGCAGGACAACAATAAAGAGTAGAAGAGAAAGGTAAGGATCTTCTAACACTACACAGTGGGGCCAACAGTGAGTCAAATTTTAATTGGGGGGTGGACATGCCCTTTAAATAAAACCAGACTTTACATTCTCCAGGGAATTCCTTCAATACTTCCTTTATTTTATATAGTGCTGCAGGAAAATATAACACCTCATAGTGGCCTTTACAGTATGTGTCGGTGATTCTCCAAAGCACCCCTTCCAACACCTGCATGGAGAAATGGAGGGTTAAAATATAAATATGCCTGGATAATTACTGTAATTCAAAACTAAATGCTGTTTCCTGTCTCTGAAATCAAAATCAATTAATCGATTACATTATTATATAGGTTTCAGGATTTCACGGTTTTCTTTAGCCCTCCTTCCAGAGTGTGCCCTGGATGCTTATAAACAGTTGGACATGCTATGCTTAGTGAGTTTTCTTGCAAACATGGAGAGGGGGGAAGGGGGCGGGGCGGATCCTAGTGGTTTAGGTCCTTATTCTGAGTACTTTTAGGGATAGGAGATGGTAGTTCTACTTTAATCCTATTGTTTTTGGAAGGGTCTGCTTAGTAATGCCTCTATATCAGCATATAACTTGCTATTTTATGCTAATTCTTTTCGTTATAACTCTAAAAAAGAACATATTTTGCATACCAATAGAAGGTATATTCCTTGTTTATTGGGAATACCTGCCAAGCAAGGAATGGAGAAATGCAGCTATGTTTTCAAAAAGTGTCTGTTGTGGAAGATAAGTAGACTAAACAGAAGCGTCTACAAGAAACTGTAACATTTTATAACCAACAAACCAATGCCGTTGTAAATCATTAATTTTGATTTGGCAGAAGCCTGGAAATTCACTAAACCAGAATCATCAAAGATTATTAAAGATAAAGTAGGTTTGTGAGTCATCGAGGTTTTGTGGACATAGCTATAAATATTAGAGGGTATCTCCACCCCTAAATTAAACTTTTAACTATGTGCATTCCACCCCATCCCATCCCCAACCAACGAGTTAGTTTCGCAAAAAAATCCCTAGAAAGTTACTTACAGACCTTCGATCCTCTGGTGCTCTGTTCCCAATCACAGATACGGCTGCCGGCTATTCAGAGCACTGGGGGAACAAAGGTCTGTAAGTATCTTTCTTGGGATTTTCTTGCAAAACTAACTCGGCGGTTGGGGGTGGGATTGTCAGGCTCTCTCACTTACTTGGTTCACGCTCCCACGGCGGATCTCCTCACTGGCGTCGGGAATCTTCGGAGTTGGCCGCGGTCTCTTCAGTGGGTGACGTCATCACTCCGCGTCTTCAGGCACGCACGGGTCCTCCTCTTCTCGCGCGCTGGCCAGACTGTATTCTGGTGCCTCATGGACACTTGAAGGTACCACTTCCTATCTTCTCCACTCCCACAAACGCTGATTGGGCGGAGAGGATTCTATTAAGTTCAAACGGTCCAATCTGCATCTGGCCCTTCCCTGCCATTACTCTGTTATAGTTTTGGTTTAGCAAAGCTAGTGGTCCCTGCTATTAGTTCTAGTAGCCAAGTCTAGTTCTTGTAGCCAAGTCTTGTTCTTTGTCTTTTCATATTATCATTGTTCTCTTTGAATTCTTGTTCTCTTCTTGTCTTTCAGCTCCTGTGTTGCTCCTTTGTTGTTCCGGTTTTCTCAGCATCTATACCATGCACTCTAAGACCTGGGGGTACAGCGAAGCACGACAAGTCTCCTGATGATTGGGGGCTTGTCTATAGGTAAAGACAGCGGCTGTAGATTGAGGTATAGGCGCTGAAGTTATACTTGGCGACTCATCATCACAGGGATGGGATAGAATGCACATAGTAAAATGTTTTTTACGCTAGAGGGATGCAGCAGACAGAAAGGATCCAAAGGGAGGGGGGGTGCATGTCACAGTCCTTATTGAGGTTAAGGAAGCAGCAGGGACCGAATGACTTTCTGACAGCCTTCTACTCTTCACTTTCCTGGACTTAGGACAAGCATTGGAGGAAAGCCATTTGGAGCAGAGATGTAAGGTAAGGATTTTTTAAAACTACACAGTGGGGCCAGTATGGTTGAATTTTAGTTTGGGCGGTGGACATCCCTTTAATCCAAATGAAAATTACCTATTTGTTTGAGATTGTCAGGCCCAGGCTCCCATGATACAAAACAAGCATCACTCATGGTACCAGAGCCATCACTATTGAAAGGGATGTCTCCTGAAGGTGGAAATTGCACTGCATACGTCTCACTCCGGCACTTATACCCACTCCATTGTATCTGTATGTTACCCACCTAACTAGATTGTAAGCTCTATGGGGCAGGGACCTCCTTTCCTGTAGCACTTCTATTTATATAATTCATGTACTGAACTATCTATGTATTTATCCCCCTTGTATGACTTTATTGACTTTATTGTATTTTATTACTGTACAGCGCTGCGTCCCCAAGTGGCGCATTATAAATAAACTATACATACATACATACATACAATTGACCAGTAGTTCTTCTTCCTGGCTGGTTTGCAGAAATCTTGTTTGTCACACAGGTAACTGTAAACTAAATTCCAAGTGTAAAACATTTTAGACCTTGCGCCATAGTGTATATTTTTAGTAAATGATTGTAAAAAGCAGTAGTGTTTGCATATTTTCATGCAAAATAAAGCTATGAACTAAGAATAAAGGCCTCTGGTTGTAGGTCTTTAAAGGGTATGTCCACCCTTTATTAAAACTGTCCACCCTTTATTAAAACTTTTGGTATATTATAGTGTTTGCTTCCCCAGCCCCACCCGCTATAATGTTAATACCAGAAAGTGCCCCGATAGTTACTTACTTTGCCTTTTTGACAAAAGGTCTTGGAATGTCCCAAAGGTTACTTGTTGATGTCTGTGAAAAGTATTATTTCAAAGGAAGTTTGGAAACAAATAGAGCAGCTTTGTAACATTAAAGGACATGTCCACCCTCTGTAAACGACTCACCAAACCCCATATGCATGGTACTCACACTGTTTAAATATATTCACAGGCTGAGGAATCCGACTTACAAGATCCACAAACTACTTGCTGTGGCTGCCTTCTGCTTTCTGGTAAGGCTGTCAGTCACAGGCGTGACAATGACATCACGGCCAATGGCTGACGGCCATTACTGATCAAGCCTTCACTGTTGCTGCACAGTGAGTGAGTACAGTGAGTACCACGCATATGGGTTTTTAAAAGGGGTCCTTCACATCATATTCATTTATTATAGAAGGTGGACATGCCCTTTAAGGCTTCTGGTACATGGAGCTCTGCTGAACCACGCTAAAATGTCACATCATGAAGCAGTCAGGAACTCTATTGACAATAATGTTGAACACCTCAAAGCTGTGGCTCCACCATGAACCACTAGGAAATGCGCCTTTCTGAAATGTCCTGGTGGATTAGGATGTAGTAAAAGTTTAAATTTTCATACAGTCAACAAGCTCCTAACTGCCTCTGTCTATAGCCTTACTGTCAGTTACTGGTATGGTTCAGCAATGCTTAATGTACAAGAAAACTTAGATTGAGATGGAAAACACACCCTACCCATAGACCAAAATATCAGACCTGGCAGTCACTGAGACAAAATATCAGCCCTGTGTACCAGCACTAAGCGCCAGAGCCATAGATGCCGTAGTCAAGGCATCAGAGGAAGCAACATGCTAGGATACATCCTCACTACCCTGTCATTTAGTGTCTGGGCAACAAACTAGCCCAACAAACGTATTCCAGAACCAAGACCTTTCATGTGGCACTCAAGAAAACCCAACAACGACAGACAGTGTTTTTATTAGAATCATTTTTCACTTAACTATAACAAACTAAATTAATAACAAATTTTATAGGTTCATACAAGTTATATTATTATACATTGTGTGACGTGTACCATGGAAGGGGTATTAAATACCAGACTAAGGGCCTGCCCTTAGTCCCTGCTATGAGCTAAGAAGAAAAAGATTTTATTGGCACTGGTATCTTACAAATCATAAAGTGTTATGCAGCAGTAAAATGGGGGGAGCTTAGGTATCTAAGAGGGAGGTTACTACCCCTAAACTGTAAAAGAGCTTTTGTTGCTTGAATTGCTTTGTTGATAATGATTTCTCCCAGGGCTCCCTGTGATAAGCATCAGAAATTAGTATACATAAAGTTTAGGGAGATTTCTTCACTGGATTCCTTATAGGTCTGTACCTTATGGGTTGAGACCAATTTTAGGCACATTCTTAGGTCTAAATATATATGGGATAAAGACAAACCCACCTAAGCAATTAGCACTAGAGTGTATATACCCCACTACAGGTCTACTGCCAATAAAATTACCCACCATCTTTTTCATTCACTCAATGTGAAATTGACGTTTAGGATCCTCCTTCAGTGAATACTTGTGCAATCTTGTGCAAAAGGTTTCAGAAATAAAATCATATTGCATATGTCGGCAAAGGCTTGAAAGGGTAAAAGAACTTTCACTGCATTTGAAAACAGATTTTTACGTTCCATTGAGCCAATGGTAAACCTATGTCCACACACAGAACCTCTATTAGTTAAGACAAGGCAAATAGAAAAAAAGGCATTCCACTAGAAAAAAAACTTAACGGGCAAATGCTGTAAACAAATTACTATTCATAAACTGTGTGTGTAGCTGAAATGCAGCTATGAATGCTGTTAGTTCCCGATCAGGATATTTACTGCAGACTGAACACCAGGGGGAATTGATAAAATGCCTCTCTATAAAAGATCTGCTTTCTTTGCTAATAACACTGGCTTGATTGGTAAAGGAATGGGGTATAATGCTACTTTAGACTAGGCAGTTCACTCCCCCAGAAACACCAGAAATTTAACCCATGTGGCATGGCAGAGAGGATAGAAATAGCATCAGGCAATCTCCAAACCAATCTCTTAAAAAGACTCATTTAAAATAGGAACTGGTTAGAACCCAATGTAAATCAAATCATTCTGTAAGGAGAACTAAAGTAACTAAAGTATTCTTCCTATTTTAGCCTTTTTGAAAAATATTTTTCCTGTGTTACACACTTCATCCAGTGGCATGTCAAACTGGTGATGCTTCCATGAAATAGTGTTAATGATCAACAAACAAGGAGAAGCAACTTTATCCTTTGCCCATTACAGAGCTAAACTTCATGGAATCCTAAATACTGACATTGTCTTCTGTGCAGCTTCCTATAATATTGACATTGTCTTCTGTGCAGCTTCCTATAATATTGACATTGTCTTCTGTGCAGCTTCCTATAATATTGACATTGTCTTCTGTGCAGCTTCCTATAATATTGACATTGTCTTCTGTGCAGCTTCCTATAATATTGGCATTGTCTTTGTGCAGCTTCTATAAATGGCAGTCTTTCTGTGCAGCTTCCTATAATATTGACATTGTCTTTTGTGCAGCTTCCTATAATACTGACATTGTTCTGTGCAGCTTCCTTATACTGACATTGTCTTCGTGGCAGCTTCCTGTAATAGGCATTGTCTTTGTGCAGCTTCCTATAATACTGAAATGTCTTCTGTGCAGTTCCTATAATACTGACATTGTCTCTGTGCAGCTTCTATAATACTGACATTGTCTTTTGTGCAGCTTCTATAATACGACATTGTCTTCTGTGCAGCTTCCTATAATACTGACATTGTCTTCTTGTGCAGCTTCCTTAATATGACATGTCTTCTGTGCAGCTTCCTGAAATTGACTGTCTTTGTGCAGCTTCCTATAATACTGACATTGTCTTCTGTGCAGCTTCCTTAATTTGGCTTGTCTCTGTCAGCTTCCTATAATATTGACATTGTCTTCTGTGCAGCTTCCTATAATATTGACATTGTCTTCTGTGCAGCTTCCTATAATATTGGCATTGTTTCTGTGCAGCTCTATAAATGATATGTCTTCTGTGCAGCTTCCTATAATACTGACATGTCTTCTGTTCAGCTTCTATAATACTGACATTGTCTTCTGTTCAGCTTCCTATAATATTGAATTGTCTTTTGCAGCTTCTATAATATTGACATTGTCTTCGTGCAGCTTCCTATAATTTGGCATTGTCTTCTGTGCAGCTTCCTATAATACTGACATTGTCTTCTGTGCAGCTTCCTATAATACTGACATTGTCTTCTGTGCAGCTTCCTATAATACTGACATTGTCTTCTGTGCAGCTTCCTATAATACTGACATTGTCTTCTGTGCAGCTTCCTATAATATTGACATTGTCTTCTGTGCAGCTTCCTATAATATTGGCATTGTCTTCTGTGCAGTCATAATATATGTTTTGTGCGCTTCTATAATATTGGCATTGTCTTCTGTGCAGCTTCCTATTAATATTGGCATTGTCTTCTGGCAGCTTCCAATAATTGACATTGTCTTCTGTGCAGCTTCCTATAATATTGGCATTGTCTTCTGTGCAGCTTCCATAATATTGGCATTGTCTTCTGTGCAGCTTCCAATAATATTGACATTGTCTTCGTTGCAGCTGTCCATATAATACTGACATTGTCTTCTGTGCAGCTTCCTATAATATTGGCATTGTCTCTGTGCAGCTCATAATATTGACATTGTCTTCTGTGCAGCTTCCTATACATATTGAAATTGTATACTGCTGCAGCTTCCTATAATATTGACATTGTCTTCTGTGCAGCTTCCTATAATATTGACATTGTCTTCTGTGCAGCTTCCTATATTTGACATTGTGCTTTGTGCAGCTTACTATAATATTGACATTGTCTTCTGTGCAGCTTCCTATAATATTGGCTTGTCTTCTGTGCAGCTTCCATATATTGCATTGTCTTCTGGCAGCTTCATAATATGACATGTCTTCTGTGCAGCTTCTATAATATATGACATTGTCTTTTGTGCAGCTTCCTATAATACTGACATTTTCTTTGTGCAGCTTCCTATAATATATGGCATTTGTCTTCTGTGCAGCTTCCTTATATTGACATTGTCTTTTGTGCAGCTTCCTATAATACTGACATTGTCTTCTGTGCAGCTTCCTATAATATTGACATTGTCTTCTGTGCAGCTTCCTATAATATTGACATTGTTTCTGTGCAGCTTCCTATAATATTGACATTGTCTTCTGTGCAGCTTTCATAATTGGCATTGTCTTCTGTGCAGCTTCTATAATAATGATATTGTCTTCTGTGCAGCTTCCTATAATACTGACATTGTTCTGTTCAGCTTCCTATAATACTGACATTGTCTTCTGTTCAGCTTCTATAATATGACATTGTCTTCTGTGCCAGCTTCCTATAATATGACATGTCTTCTGTGCAGCTTCCTATAATATGCATGTTCTGTGCAGCTTCCTATAATAACTAATTGTCTTCTGTGCAGTTCCTATAATACTGACATTGTCTTCTGTGCAGTCCTATAATACTGAACATGTCTTCTGTGCAGCTTCCTATAATAGACATTGTCTTCTGTTCAGCTTCTCTAATATGGACATTGTTTTGTGCAGCTTCTATAATATTGGCATTGTCTTCTGTGCAGCTTCCTATATTGGCATTGTTTCTGTGCAGCTTCCTATAATATTGGCATTGTCTTCTGTGCAGCTTCCTATAATATTGGACATGTCTTCTGTGCAGCTTCCAATAATATTGACATTGTCTTCTGTGCAGCTTCCTATAATATGGCATGTGTCTTCTGTGCAGCTTCTATAATATTGACATTGTCTTCTGTGCAGCTCCAAATATTGACATGTCCTTCTGATGCACGCTTCCTATAATATTGACATTGTCTTCTGTGCAGCTTCCTATAATATTGACATTGTCTTCTGTGCAGCTTCCTATAATATTGGCATTGTCTTCTGTGCAGCTTCCTATAATATTGACATTGTCTTCTGTGCAGCTTCCTATAATACTGACATTGTCTTTGTGGCAGCTTCTATAATACTGACATTGTCTTCTGTAGCTTCCTTATATTGACATGTTTTGTGCAGCTTCCTATAATAGACATTGTCTTCTGTTGCAGCTTCCTATAATATGACATTGTCTTCTGTGCCGCTTCCTATAATAAGACATTGTCTTTGTGCAGCTTCCTATAATACTGGACATTGTCTTCTGTGCAGCTTCCTATTATAACTGACATGTTTCTGTGCAGCTTCCTATAATACTGACATTGTCTTCTGGCAGCTTCTGTAATATTACTGTTTTTGTGCAGCTTCATATACTGATTGTCTTGTGCAGCTTCCCTATAATTGGCATTGTCTTCTGTGCAGCTTCCATAATATTGACATTGTCTTCTGTGCAGCTTCCTATAATATTGACATTGTCTCTTTGTGCAGCTTCCATAATATTTGCATTGTCTTCTGTGCAGCTTCCTATAATATGATATTGTCTTCGTGCAGCTTCTATAATACTGACATTGTCTTCTGTTCAGCTTCCTATATACTGACATTGTCTTCTGTTCAGTTCCTATAATTTGACCTGTCTCTGTGCAGCTTCCTATAATATTGACATTGTCTTCTGTGCAGCTTCCTATAATATTGAATTGTCTTCTGTGCAGCTTCCTATAATACTGAATTGTCTTCTGTGCAGTTCTATATACTGACATTGTTTCGTTGCAGCTTCCTATAATACTGACATTGTCTTCTGTTCAGCTTCCTATAATACTGACATTGTCTTCTGTTCAGCTTCCTATAATATTGACATTGTCTTCTGTGCAGCTTCCTATAATATTGGCATTGTCTTCTGTGCAGCTTCCTATAATATTGGCATTGTCTTCTGTGCAGCTTCCTATAATATTGGCATTGTCTTCTGTGCAGCTTCCTATAATATTGCATTGTCTTTGTGCAGCTTCCAATAATATGACATTGTCTTCTGTGCAGCTTCCTATAATATTGGCATTGTCTTCTGGGCAGCTTCATATATTGGCATTGTCTTTGTGCAGCTTCCAATAATATTGACTTGTCTTCTGTGCAGCTTCTATAATACTGACATTGTCTTCTGTGCAGTCTCCTATAATATTGGCATTGTCTTCTGTGCAGCTTCCTATATATGACATTGTCTTCTGTGCAGCTTCCTATAATATTGACATTGTCTACTGTGCAGCTCCTATAATATGACATTGTCTCTGTGCAGCTTCCTATATACTGACATTGTCTTCTGCCAGTTCCTATAATAGACATTGTCTTCTGTGCAGCTTCCTATAATACTGACATTGTCTTCTGTTCAGCTTCCTCTAATACGACATTGTCTTGTGCAGCTTCTATAATATTGACATTGTCTTCTGTTCAGCTTCCTATAATATTGGCATTGTTCTTCTGTGCCGCTTCCATAATACTGACATGTCTTCTGTGCAGCTTCCTATAAAATTTACCGGTCTTAGGGGCAGCTTCCTATAATATTGGCATTGTCTTCTGTGCAGCTTCCTATAATATTGACATTGTCTTCTGTGCAGCTTCCTATAATCTGACATTGTCTTCTGTGCAGCTTCCTAATAATATGGCATTGTCTTCTGTGCAGCTTCCTATAATATTGACATTGTCTTCTGTGCACTTCCTATAATATTGACATTGTCTTCTGTCCAGCTTCCATAATATTGGCATTGTCTTCTGTGCAGCTTCCTATAATATTGATATTGTCTTCTGTGCAGCTTCCTATAATACTGACATTGTCTTCTGTTCAGCTTCCTATAATACTGACATTGTCTTCTGTTCAGCTTCCTATAATATTGACATTGTCTTCTGTGCAGCTTCCTTAATATGACATGTCTTCTGTCAGCTTCCTATAATTTGCATTGTTCTTCTGTGCAGCTTCCTATAATATGACATTGTCTTCTGTGCAGCTTCCTATAATACTGACATGTCTTCTGTGCAGCTTCCTATAATACTGACATTGTCTTCTGTGCAGCTTCCATAATACTGACATTGTCTTTCTGTCAGCTTCCTATAATATTGACATGTTCTTCTGTGCAGCTTCCTATAATATGGCATTGTCTTCTGTGCAGCTTCCTATAATATTGGCATTGTCTTCTGTGCAGCTTCCTATAATATTGGCATTGTCTTCTGTGCAGCTTCCTATAATATTGGCATTGTCTTCTGTGCAGCTTCCAATAATATTGACATTGTCTTCTGTGCAGCTTCCTATAATATTGGCATTGTCTTCTGTGCAGCTTCCTATAATATTGGCATTGTCTTCGTGCAGCTTCCAATAATATTGACATTGTCTTCTGTGCAGCTTCCTATAATACTGACATTGTCTTCTGTGCAGCTTCCTATAATATTGGCATTGTCTTCTGTGCAGCTTCCTATAATATTGACATTGTCTTCTGTGCAGCTTCCTATAATATTGACATTGTCTACTGTGCAGCTTCCTATAATATTGACATTGTCTTCTGTGCAGCTTCCTATAATACTGACATTGTCTTCTGTCCAGCTTCCTATAATACTGACATTGTCTTCTGTGCAGCTTCCTATAATACTGACATTGTCTTCTGTTCAGCTTCCTATATACTGACATGTCTTCTGTGCAGCTTCCTTCTATATATTGACATTGTCTTCTGTGCAGCTTCCTATAATATTGGCATTGTCTTCTGTGCAGCTTCCTATATACTGACATTGTCTTCTGTGCAGCTTCCTATAAATTACATTGTCTTCTTTTTGTGCAGCTTCCTATAATATTGACATTGTCTTCTGTGCAGTCCTTCCTTAATTGACATTGTCTTCTGTGCAGCTTCCTATAATATTGGCATTGTCTTCTGTGCAGCTTCCTATAATATTGACATTGTCTTCTGTGCAGCTTCCTATAATATTGGCATTGGTTTTGCAGGCCAGACAAGGCTTTTCGCAGTTTATTAATTGGGGGCTGCATTTCAGTTTTCATTTATACAAACAGTTTAGTTTTCCCACTGCAATAATGAATTTACATTTTTACAGGCAAACTAAAATGGCAGGATTTTCCCCTAGAACAGCAAATACTGTCTAGCCTTATTGGTAATTTAAGAGCAACGGTGGTCTCCCAATAAGGTAGGGTTAAAGGGACTGTAAACTCCCCTAAACCCCTAAAAAGAACTATGTGCCATTCGTTTCTATTATTCACAGGGAGGTGAGAACACTTATTCTGCGAGTGGAGCAGCGGTAAGGTAAGTTCCAGGTCCCCCGAGCGTACTATTATTCACAGGGAGGTGAGAATAAGCTTTCTCCCCTCCCTGTGAATAATAGAAACGAATGGCACATAGTTCTTTTTTTGGGTTTAGTGTTCCTTTAAGTAAATGCCCTTCTATTGTACCTTAACAATACCATACAACTTCCTGAACATTTCCTCCGTTCACCAGCTTTTAGCCGTGTGACCAATATCTGCCAGCATTAATAGCCACCTATACACGATAATTACACTGTAAAGTTATGTTCATTTGGATGCTGCAGCTTTAAAAATACTGTTGCCATATTTTTTTTCCCTATGCCCCTCCAGAGCCTAGCTTTGTGCCTTGAAAGTTGCTGACATCTTGTTTCTGCTTGGCAGAATGGTTAGCTCCGCCCCTCTGGGATTTGCAGCTACCTCCTGATTCTTCAGCTTCAAATGGTAAGGCTCGATCGTTCCATGCACATGCGCGCACATGACGTCATGAACTCAGGGTGTGCACGGACGTGTGCACGATTGACGTCATCTCGCAGCACACACACAAACGGCGAAGTATCAGGAGATAGCTGCAAATCTCAGCTGAACAAGCAGAAACAAGCACACAGGTAGGCTCTGGAGGGGCATAGGGAAAAAATCTGGCAACAGTATTTTCAAAGTTGCAGCTTCCAACTGAACACAACTTTACAGTGTACTTATCCTTTAAATACCTCTAAACATTTTGAAATTAACTAGTTACATCCATTTTAAAGATCTCTACTCCCATTTTACATTGTTGCCCGCAAAAAATTTCAAGTGTATGATTGTGATTGAGATAGCAAGAATAGATTAATAACTGGAGGGCTGACTTAATTCTTGTTAATAAACTGGAGACAACCAGAGGGTTGACTAACACTGACAAATGAACTGGAGGGCTGGCTAACACTGGTTAATGAACTGGAGGGATGACTAACACAGGTTGATGTACTGGAGGGCTGACTAACACTGGCTAATAAACTGAAGGGCTTACTAAAACTGGCCAGTGAACTGGTTGGCTGACAATGCTGGCTACACATGCATCAAGCGATCGCTTTATATTAAGAATATACGGTATGATAGTTTATATGTATTTGCGATTTGTGCAAATTCACGTGTGGACTCCAATGGTATCTGACTAGCTTGCTAGCTTGGACATTATTAGATCTAAGTTCTATGTAAACAGCAGTTCACTGTAACTCTGTAATAAACATCAGTTTTTATGACTGACAGTTGAGACAATACTTTTTTTAGTCCTTATATATACATACTTACATGTTTATTTTGGGTTGACAACTGTCCATCAAGTTCAAATACTTCATGCAAATTTCCAAACTCACCAACCCACCAATTAGAGAAAAACACCCCAACCCCTAAGGCTTGTACAACCTACAACACTCCCACACGTAAACTCCATCTAAGGTAAACCCAAGAGTAAGATTTAGGTTCTCACCCAAGAAACTATTAGCTTAAGGGGTGTTTTATGGGGTTGAAAATACACTGTAATTTTTCTTTATTCTACAGCAAACCATAAGATGTTATCTCACTGCAGTAACTCGGTAAAAAAAATCATCTGATTGGTTCTGCAAACTCCCCACAGATGTTCCCATGGCTTTTAAATTATTTTGTCAACCATACTGCCCATGGTCTATAAAAACTTCAGAGTATCCATTCAACATCAACAGGAATACAATGTTGAAATTGTGCAAAACAATTGCATCCGTTAAGGTTCTCATTCATTCGGATCATGGTAAATCTGTTGTATTCAGTATGCTCAAATGGGCTTGAAGTTTAGTTCTTGAAGACGTTTCGCTAGTCACCCAACTCGCTTTCTCAATTCAGAATGACTTGTACAATAATAATCTGTTGGTAATATATACCCTGGAATGTGCCCCAATTAGCATACATCAGCAAGGGGTTAGGGACATCCTGAATGCAAACAACCTTGGAGACAAAAGGAGGGAATTGTCACTAAAAAGGAGGAACTGGAAAGAAACTTGTCTAACAGGACCCTGACTCAAGTTCTGGCTAAGGGTTTGAATTTTGCCCTCATTCCTAAATCCATCCCTGTGGTGGATATTATAGCAGCCATAGAAGCCTCAATCTGCAATAAGTAGGTACCATAGAGTGAGGCAGAACAACTTCCCCTAAAGGTAAACCACCATCATCAAACCTGACCACACAGGAAAGAAGAGCCTTAATATGCCACAAGAAAGACCCCAGTATCACTATTCTTCCTGTGGATAAGGGAAGATGCACAGTGGTACTCAACACTTTGGATTACCATTCTAAGATGACCACACTCCTGGGCAATAACACCACATATGAATCTCTAACTACGGATCCCACCAGAAATAACAAGAAAAAAGTCATAGACATACTACAACAACTGCAAAAGGATAAATCCATTGATCGAGCAATATTCATCACCTCTACCCTGGTGAAGCACATCTAAGGGGCCCACTAAGGAAGAGGGCCCAATAAGAGTAAAGTATAAGGTTGCAAAATACCCAGTCAACATCCTAGAGCCCTTGCTTGAAAGTTCTAACCATCACATCCAGAACTCCCAGGATTTCGCTAGCAAGGTTCAGGATGTAGTACTTGGTGAAGAAGAAACTATGGTGTCCTAGAATGTGCCATCCCTCTTCACATATATACCCACAATGGAGTCTGTTGAAATGGTAAAAAAACAGCTGTGCTAAGACAAAACCCTTGCCAGCAGAAGAAAACTTAAAGGGCATGTCCACCCCCAAAACTATAATCCCCCCAACTACTGGCCCCACCATCCTTACCTCACATCCCAGCTCCATAGGGTTCTCCTGTAAACCCCCCCCCAAAGTCCCAAAACTAACCACCAGGAGGATAGCAGGCTCTGCCTGATCTTGCCTCCGGTAGATATTTGCCATGCGCACTGCAGCCCTTCTCCCCCTCCTCCCCCCCTCTCCCTCCCATTTTACTATCCCTCCCTAGCACAAATCCCCTTAATATGCTGCTCCCCCATGTCCCAGCCCAACCGCATATTTTTTTTTTAAAAAAGCTCCCCAAAACTCTTACTTACCTCTCCTCTTTCCTCTCTGCACTGAATGACCGGCAGCCGCGTCCGTGATGGCTGCCGCTCAGCCAATCACAGACGCGACTGCCGGTCCCGCCCCTCTGCTTGCATTCTCGCAAGCAGAGGGCCGGCAGTGCGGCGGAGGAACGAGGGGAGGTAAGTAAGAGTTTGGGGGGCTTTCTGAAAAAAAAAAATTTATGCGGTTGGGGCTGGGGGACATGGGGGAACAGCATATTAAAAATTAGTTTTACAGGTGGACATACCCTTTAACCGAGAACAGATGTGTTGCCTACTGGACTTGTACCTGAATACTGCCTATTTTAATTATAAGGATAAGTTCTACAAGCAAAAACATGGATGTGCTATGGGAATCTCCAGTTCCATTGTGACAAACCTTTACATGGAGGAAGTGAAAACAAGGGCATGGCACCCAGCCAATGGTTCAGATACGCAAATGACACCTGGGTAAAAATCCATCAGAAGTACAAGCCTTCAGAGAACACATCAAAGCTGTGGACAAAAACATCAGATTTACATGAGAGAGATGCAACCTAACACACTGACTTTCTAGGACTCCTGGTAGAAGTCAGGGAGAACGGTAAACTGGAAGTAGAGGTTTACAGAAAACCAGCCCACACGATCAGTATTTGATGTTTGACCCACCACCTTTAGATCACAAGCTGGTGTCATCAGAACCCGCAACACAGAGCAGAGAACATCCCCACTAGCACAGAGGCGGGGGTTATGAAAATTAAACACCTCAGGGGAGCCCTTAAACCTTGTGGATATCCAGACTGAGAATTTGTCAGAAGAAGAAAAGAAAACAACCGGAATATCACCAGTGAAGGTGGGAAGCAAGAACATGGTCATCCCATATGTAGAGGGGGTGTCAGAGTAAGAATTATCAAAGAGACACGAGTCAGGGAGATTCAATAAAAGTTCTTATTGTTAAAAATGGTGCTAATTTTCCCACGACCAATCAGATATTATTTAACATTTGAAAGCTAACATCTGATTGGTTGGGGCAAAAATATCACCTTTTTTAACAATAAGAACTTTTATTGAATTACCCTGACTGTCTACCTGCCTGCTTTAAACCCAACAACACACTGAGGCAGCAACTGATGCATCCAAAAAATGATTCTTGTCCAAGTCTTTCTGAATTGAGAAATCCAGTCGGTTGACTAGAGAAACATCTTCAAGGACTAAACTTCAAGTCCTAGCTGAATACTACAGATAAAACATCTGTGTGTTTATTCAAATATCCAAGTACCAAAAACGCAATGCTTTGGGCAAAGCTTTGCCCTTTTTCAAGGGCTTGAGAAAGAGCATTTTTTCCTCAAATTGTTGCCATTTGTTGTACTTGGATGGGTGACTATAGGGGGGATTTACCTTTATGCAATTTTACATTTGAGGGTGGACTTGCCCTTTAAGCCATGTAATAGCAAGTTACTATGAAAATAAGGGTTGCCTACTATCTATTAATGAAAGCTCAATAAAGACAAAACTAGTCTACATACGGCACCTAGGCCTGGTATTTAGTTCATGTAAAGCCCAACATATGTCATAGCATTTATTAGGAGGTTTGCTGGGCTTGACAGGCCCACACTCTAGGTATGAGATGTTGCCTGATTATTTGCACAGCTAATAACTTTTTTTCACCAAATCCTTAATTGCACCAGAACTTTTTGGTACCGTTTATTAAAAGGCGACATATCATGGAAATTACCCAGAAGTTTTCCTTTCAAATGGGGCTTATTTGCAGGAAATACTGGGCCATATTTATAAAGCTGCGGTATCGCCTTTTAGCGATACCGCGAGTTAGTAAATTTACGACCGCGATCATACATTTACGACCGAACGTTTGTTAATCAACGAACGTTCGATAGTAGAATACCGCGCGCAATGGTAATCTATGGGGATCGTAAATGTACAATCGGTATCGTAAATTTACGATCGTTAATCAGATCGTTAATCTACAATCAGTTTAACGATTGTTAATTTACAATACCAATAATTAAAGGCTTTATAAATATGGCCCACTGTGCACTTTTCTGTTTTGTCAGGGTTAATCATTTTGGTAGTTTCACAGTATTTGTTAATAGTCATTATAACAGCCACAACACTGCCATTACTGAATTAATGGACACAAACCCAATTGCGTATATTTTTAATTAATTCACTAGTACAATGATAGAATTAAATGGAAAAAAGAAAACAAATAAATCTCTACTAATGTCTAATTAGGTATAACAAACTGGCTAAACAACGTTATCCCATTGCAATGACTGCTGCACATGGAAAAGCATGGGCAGTGTAATAGTGCCATCTACTGGTTGAAACTACTAAAGCAGCTAAATCTTGGACAGTTGGACATTAATCAGTTATTGGGGGTTTGTAGCAGCAATGGCAGAATTTACAGGCTGGTATAGATAGTTTAAAGGACACCCTCATAAGAACATCTTTTAGAAAGAATGGCCTCTTTAAAATATGTTGATATATCATAGTTTGTCCTATGAATTCATTACTGTATGCCTGCTATGCTTCTGGATGCCTCGTGGAAACTGAGCAATTTAGAAACCTGTACTGAGCAGGTACTGAGCCTGGGCATGCTCAGAAGAGACAGACAGGGGATTAACATTCAGTCATTGGCTGTGATGTCAATTGAAAATCCATAACTTGGCATGTTAACCCATAAAACAAAAAACTACACAAATTTCCGTTACCTGCCCCCAATCCCAACCTACATATTTAGCACATTTTTAGATGTATTACTAACCTGATATTTAAGGATAATTATTGTTCCCATTCTGTCAGAGTAAGCTGGCCCCTCCCTCCAAGCAGTCAATCAAGGCTGTGACTGCTGACATTACAGCCAATGCATGACTGCTGTTTCCCCTAATACCTTCTCGGCACATGCTCAAGTTTATAAAAAGCTCACTGAGCAGAGGAAGGAGGCAGATACTTTTGACAGAACGGAAGAGAACTTATCATTAAATACCTGGTTACAAGTGCATGTAATAAACTGGTAACTGACAAGTCCCCAGTTTCTTGTTTTAAGGGTGCACCCTTAAAACAAATATGTACCAATACCGCTTAATGAAAAAATACAGTGCGGTATTGGTATTTTGCACGCAATCACTTGTAAAATACCAACATAGTTGTAAAATATTGATACTGCCGAGTATTTTACAACTACCTTAAAGTCTCGGTATTGCAAATTTATACATTTACCCCAGGGATTGCTAATCGCAGTGCAAACATTTGTGCAATTTAATTGGTGATGACACATATGGTGGGCAAACGCGAATAAATAGTATCTGCCGATTGGGAAGTATATCGATTGCACAAAAAAACTATTTTGTTAATCTGCTAAAGTACTAAATATTCATTTGTATTTAGTGACACTAGTGTTTTTAATTGATTGGCTTGTCTACTTTTAATAAACCTTTATATATTTGATCTTGCCATGCTTTCTAAATCAATGCCTGTTTCTTAATATTATGGTGTATTTGTTATATATAACACTACTACCAACTCTGTAAGCCCTGTCTGTGATAATTGGTGACTGTGTACGTTCCTTAGACTTTGGACTCTGTGTTGCCTGTGAGCCCAATGACAGAGGGCAGTTTATTATAACCTTCCTATTATGTGGAGGCACAGAGGCTCTTATGGATTGTGACGGCCCATCAGGTTACCGTGTGGGTGTTAGTTGGGGTACGCCCCACTAGCATTTTAACAGCTGGAATGGTTGTAAGTTTTAAATGCTTTTATTCTATATTTTTGTATACACTGTATGGTTCATGTAGAGAGATATTCTTTTGTTAAAGTGTTTATTAGGTACAATAAATTAAGGTTGAATCATTTTATGCTTAATTATGGCGGTGTGAATAGCTGGATGCAGCATAGGGGGAACCTATAGGCTAGGAGTGTCTGTGCTGTTAGAGTTGGTAGCACTGTCACTTTTGTTAGTTACCGGATTGCACCGCACTAGTGTGCGTAGATACACCCATTTAAAGAGTGGTGCACACAGTACTCTATTGAATTTATATATTGTTATAGTAACTATCTGCATAATTTTTCTTGCTTTCTTCTGATAAGTCAATACAGTGTAGGATACTGTACATAGAAATAATGCTACAACATTGTCAAAGCCATATCTTGTATATTTTTATTTTCTCTTTTACTGATTGTATAATTCTGCAAGGTTAATGTGTTGTATTTAACACTGCCATAAATAAACTTGGTTAAAACAATCTGAATTATTTGAAAATGATGTCCATGCCTCATCAACAAGTGTATGCCTTAACATAAAATAAATAATCTCTGTTTGTTGATTGGATGACGTTATAAACCAATTGGGGTGCAAGAGTTAAGGTCCCACCATTATGTACAGACTGCACATTTCTAGAATATCGTTTAACTAAAATAGCTGCTGCACCTGTGTAACACTTTAGTTATTAGTGAATCAGTTTCTTCTATAATCAGTTCTAAGAATTTACTCAACACCTCCAATGACTTGTCTCTGGATACCACACATCCTTTACCTTCAACACTGTAATAGTGACGAGGTGCTAAATGACATTCCATGTCCTCAATCCTGGGCTGCCATCTCCTCCCTGTAAATAAGGAGACTTAAAGTGAACTGCAGTGACACTCGGATCTCAAACTGTATGCTCTTTAATTCACTATTACACAGTACTTTCCTACTTTCAAATGCTCTAGTAACTAATAACAGATTGGATTTTAAAGAAGATGGGAAAAAATCAGCTAAGAATTGCCCAAATGCATTGAGCTGCTATATATCGCCTTGAACTCTAGAGGATCATTTTTCCCTATGACCTAGTACACACGGGACGATAATTTGGTCCTGAACAAAGAAAATGTACTTGTAGGCCAGTTATTTTCCACCAGGAACATTCATTCTGAGGGTTGTGTGTATCTGAATACACAATGGTCATTCAGGACAAAGTATCTGCTGAATTTCAGCTTCTCCTGGTTGACAGATTACCACTCAATTGATCAATCAGTAAACTGGTCCAGGAGCAGGATAAGGGGATCAATCTATGATTACTAAATCTGGGTACACACATTAGTGATATAGGGCTGATCCCCTTGGTACCGTTGGCATTGGCTCTATATCGCTAATATGTGTGCAGCCAAAACAATTGTAGAATTGCAGATCTGTCTGTCATCTTTGACAGATTGGTACTTTATTTACCCACCTTTAGGCTGGGTACACACTATACAATATTTCCAACCGACTTTAATTACTATGTATCGGTCAGTCAGTAATATTGTATAGTTTAGGTGCGGGAGGCCATGACCAATTTCGTCTGTTCGTCTGGATCGGATTCCTTAGACAATACAGTTGTCCTGTAAAGGTGAACTATACCAACATTTTTATACTCCATAATATGCAAACATTCCCCCCAAGAACACACATGAAATTAGGGAAAACAGCATCATTTTATGCCATTTAACCCAAAAACCCTCTAAATTAAAATGCACTAAAAAATGTATAAAAACGTAACACAAATGCATAAAAACGCATTGCAAAAAACACTTTAAAGAGCTGTGCGATTTATTGCGGGCTTTTTTCATTACTTACAGTGATCGTAGCCCAAATCTAGTACAAGGATTTGACAGTTGAAAGTGGTAAATCAAACAATGTGGGACCTGTTTCCGTATGTCAGCAGTCTAGGCTTTGAATTGCCCTGCAAGACTGGACAATGCAATAAACCTGCATCAGACAAGCCAGAAGGGACCACCTGACTAAAGGTGGCCATACACTCATCAATAAAGGGTAAACATGATTTATCCAACAGGCTGTGTGCCAGTAGCTGAGCAGCCTGTCCTTGTACTATAGGAAGGGGGAGGCCTCCCACAGTGCCAGACTACAATGCACATCCCTCCCAATCATCAGTAACTGATCTGGCAGGACGGATGGTGTCAATAGATGCCTCCACATATAGATTGACATCCAAAATGGGTTATTGACAGGTTTCAATTATCTAGCATGTGTACGGGCTTTATATCTCACTTTATTTAAAAAGAGGTGGTGAGGTATGCAGATCCCGTGTACTTTGTACTTTTATTCTAACATGTATGCTCAAGATTTATTATTTCCGGATTAGACAAGTAAAACATTAACCTGCATTTGTCTAAAATGTTGGGAAATGGCATAAACCTTAATGGGAACAAACATTTTTTATAAGGCATCACATTTCAACAATTCAAAGTTAGTACACTTCAAATAAATCGAATTACCCAGAGATTTTCTTGATAGTGCAACATTGACCTCTAGTGGATTATTTTGGTTATTGCAGACAATTTCTCTGGGTTGGAAGAGCAATGACAGCGGAATGTGCCAGTGCAAATATTTCCATGTTTTCAAAACAACATAATGAAATGGTTACCAGCAGTAAAACAGCGATTGTCTTTTCTAGTCAATATCTACAGGCTAGATTGCTGCATCTAATGCCAATTTTCACACATTCCTGAACTAGTGATGTCTGCAACAGGTTCAAGGAAGTTTGGTAAAGTTCTCATTCAACCAGGTCAATTCAGAATTGAGAAAGTCAGTCGGATGGCTGGTGAAATGTCTTCAATCAAGTCCAGTTGATTTAACTGAATACCACAGATATAGGTTGAAGCATGCTTTTTCTTTCAGTATGTCCACTGCTCTTCAGCTGGAAATTAATGACACTTCTGTACAAAGTCCAAAGGTTCCTGTTCTTCATTGGTGTTATTCACCGTTTCCTTAGCTGCTGAATGGATAGGCAGGAACGTCCATATATGTAAATGTTGTGCTGCTTCCTAGCTATTTCACAAAAGATATCAGATCGATCATAAACCTGAACACAACCATTGTCAGATTAGAAGTTTCCCTCAAGCTGATCTGTAGGAGATATGGGTCAGTAATTGGACAGCTAGTTGGTGTGCCGGTCTTACATACAAGATGAACAATAAAGAGTAGAGTCGCACTCCAAGTGAATTGCTGTTGTTGATGATCGGTTTTAAATAAACCCACCTCTCACTTAGAGTGCAACTCTACTATTTATTGTTGATCTATTGTGTTCCTTTGAAGTGGGGAAACTGGACGTCTGCACCCACCAGGCTAGTGTGCATATGGACTTTTCTTGAATAGATTACATACAAGATGCCCTCATGCCCAGCTCACACATGTAAGATGCCCTCATGCCCAACTCACACATAAAGGTACATACAAGATTCCCTCATTCCCAGCTCATCCATATAGGCACATATAAGATGCCCTCATGCCCAGCTCACACAGACTGGTATATATAAGATGCCATCATGCCTAACTCACACAGAAATGTACATAAAAGATGCCCTTATGCCCAGCTCACAGGCTGTACATTTAAGATGCCCTCATTCCCAGCTCACACAGATAGGCACATATAAGATGCCCTCATGCCCACACAGACAGTCACTCCCATGATGAGTAGATAAGTAGGGTCTCAGTGGCTGCATGAACTCTATACAAAGGCAACAATGTATTCTGGGCAGTAGCTGTAGTAAAGGGGTTAGTTGATATGTTACACCTTTGCATGAAAATTACAAGCATCTATTAGTTCCATTGTGTGAGCTATATTTACAATCGTATGTGGAAAATGTATACTAACTTTTTATTTTTAAATGTATTTAATGTAGTTTGATGACAACCATGACAGGGCATGCCAGGCTCAGCAAGCTGCTGATCGACCAAGGCAGAGTGTGATGATAATTAACATATCTGGCGGCAATTGTTGGATGAAACAGACATTTGTTGTGGCCACATCTTCACATCTGTACCTACCTTAAGAGTGCCATCCTCGTCTGAGGAAGGTGTATCAGTACACCGAAACGTCACATGTTAACCAATAAACACTGTTGCTTTTCAAGTCTGGTGTGCTTCCAGTATTATTTTCTGTTTGAATACACTTCACCATTGGTTATGGTACCCTGAGCTGCACGCAGCCTATACTTACCTTGTATAGGTGTGCGGGAGACCCCTGATTACTATCTGTGTACCTTAAGAGTGCCAGTACAGCAGGTAACTGTCAGCCAGCAAAAAGGAGGGATTCTGAGCACATGCAATCCCCCTAAACATGCCTGTGACCTAAACCTTAGTTACATTGATAACATCTGTATACATAACTGGGTTTATTCAACTGTAGGAGGTTTATAGGGAACCTCCACTGCTAAAATCACTTTTTAAAATTCAGTTTTATTAAGGTAAAGAAGCTGTGTCTTACCTCCCGTTCTTCAATAAAACGTTCGGGAACAAAGTTGCCTTAAAATGAATGGTGACAAGGGGTAAAATTATAAAAAATAATGTACCCCCTACTCTAAATTATATGGATATGTTCTGTGCCCTTTATAAAAGCACTCGGCCTGCAGCCTTGTGCTTTTATATGATCACGGAAATCCTCGGTAACATCTAATATCCTTATAATTTACAGTCTGCAGCAAGAGATGTGATCCAGGGCTAATTTTAAAGCAAGACTGCAGGCATTTATTTAACCCTAACTAGTTTGGAGTCCACAGTTGCTCTTTAACAAATAAAGCAATATAAACACATTATCCAGAAACTAAATTATAAGTCATGTATTAAATATTAATAGGCCTATGCAATAAAAGTTCTTATTGTTAAAAATGGTGCTAATTTTGGCCCAACCAATCAGATGTTATTTACCATTTGAAACACCTGATTGGTTGGGGCAAAATTAGCACCATTTTTAATGATGATGAAGAACTTTTATTAGATAGGCCTCTACATCTCCAGCAGTCTTAGCAATAATGATAAATGATAAACCCTTCCAAACACATAAATAATTCCAAGATACGTTTCTCCCACTCTCCAGTTTTAACACAGGGAAAATACTCAGTACTTCAGTGCCTGGAAGGTAAGAGGGCCCACGAAAACCTCCATGATCAGCTGTTTTTAAACAGCTGTTCGCATGTATGAAAGAAACATACGCTCGATCAGCTTTTTAAAGGACTAGAATCGAACCAGAAATTTGGGTCCGGTCTTTTAAACAACTGATCGCTCATGTTTCCTTAATATGCGCAATCAGATGTTTAAAATCAGGGTTGGGGAATTGTGGGGGGTGGGGAGTTTACATGCCTATAACAATTCACAGCAGCTAAAGATATCCTACACTTGTTTAAAATGTATGAGAACACTCTCTATTGGGGGAAATTTTTATGGATACCACATTTCCCTTTTAATGTTAAGAGGTATAAAACTGCATTCAATTTGAGCTTAGCTGCCTGTGTGCCTAGCAAATGCTAAAGGACAACTAAACTTCATTTTTAAAAATTCTAATGTGAGAGCTTTTCTCCCCAGAACACCTATACATTGTAAATTCTTCTATAGTTAGTTGCATTAAGTACATGTAAGTAATAAATTCTGTAACTAAGAAGGCTTACATGTTGTACATGTACCAGTACAGCCCACAGCCCATGTAGTCAAAGAGCCACTCCCCCTGACCACAGTATTCACGGTGTCTATACAGATGTCTCTACACCAATATTGAAGTCCATGATAAGACAATTTGAAATACATACAGCTTTCCTGTGGCAAAACAAAAGAGTCAGCTAAATTTACTGACAATTGTTTTTTACTATTCTGTCCCTAGCTAAAGATAAAGCTTCTAAATGTACCTAGATTCCATACATCTGTAGTGGTGGCTCATCTGGAAGAGTGCATGTTTTAGAAACAGTCTTACAGGTTTTAATCTGCAGACTTTGTTTCCATTATGTTCCTAGCAAAAGATACATTTCCTACATGTACTAGGGATCCACATAGAACCTCTGTTAGATTAGGGGTAAAGACTACATTAATTTGCCAGTTCAATTCCCAAGACTTAATTTTTACTGACCACCCTTTAAATAAACTTTAAATATGTAATAGTTCTAGCTCCCCCAGCCCCAACCGCATTAATATTATTTGCAAAAACTCCCCCGATCTTTACTTACCTTACCTCTATCCTCCGCCGCACTGCCGGCCCTCTGCTTGATGGAACTGCAAACAGGGGGCGGGACCGGCAGCCACGTCCATCATTGGCTGAGAGGCAGCCAATCACAGACGCGGCTGCAGGCAGTTCAGAATGGCGGAGGATAGAGGGAAGGTAAGTAAAGATCGGGGACTTTCTGCAAATAATATTAATGCGGTTGGGGCTGGGGGAGCAAGCCCTACCACATATTAAAAGGGATTTGTGCTAGGGGGAAGGAGACCAAAACGGGAGGGAGAGGGAGGGGGGGAGGGCTGCTCAGAGCATGCCACAAACCTCTCAGAGGAAGCCTCAGAGGCAGAAACAATTTCCCCCTCTGCTAGGCTCCTGGTGGCCAGTTTTCTGGACTTTGGAGGGGCATTGCAGGGCGACCATTTGGATCTGGAATGTAAGGTAATGATTTTTCTACACTACAGAGTGGGACCAGTAGTGGGTTACATTGTAATTTTGGGGGTGGACATGCCCTTTAATATTCTATTTCTTACAACCATGCTATCTAAGAAATACACTGCAAATATTACTTGAAGGTGGAGAACTGTTGCATAGTGGCTAGGCTGGTCGGACTTCATATTGGCAGCGATTGGGGCTTACAAGCGGAAAGATGAAGCAGCAGCATTTTCTACCAGGACATATACATACAATCGGATACGTGAGTGGTGGTGTCTGTGGCCATACGTTATCTAGTATCTCTATATTTATAGTGCAGCAAATCTAAGTCCCGTCAATAGCTTTGTCACAAGACGGAAACACGTCACCTACTTGCCTATTTCTATTTGGAAGAGAGTTCCAGCCAGTCCAATATGCTGCATAATTAGTTACATTGGATACATTTGATGTACTTTTAATCATTGGACATTGTATATTTTATTAGAGTGGGATTTATACTGCAAGCTTGTTGCCTTTTGATTTATCCTTTGCACAGGTTCTCTATCTCGTTGTCAAACCAGCAGATGATCCCCATATTTATTCCCCACCAGAGACGCCTGGTTGATAGGGGATACAGCTGGCCATACACATGCGATTCCACGGCATGTGTGCCGACAGATAACATTGGTATCTGTAGGCACATGTGCTGTGGGACAGCACACATGGACCCGATCGATCCCCATACACAGTATAGGATTAGTTGGACGTGTGGACACAGCACCATTGAATCAGCTCCCTTTACTTAAATAAAAAAAATTCCATCATTCCTGATCGATCGGAGTGCCAACTACAGTCATTCGTTGGCACACCGATCGGTCGAGAACAGCCCCTACACACTGACGATAATGGGTAAATCACGTCTTTCCCCAGCGGGATTTATCCATTATCGTTCGTGTGTATGGCCACCTTTACTTCCAGGTTTTTGTTACATATATTTTCATCTATTGCATATTGATATATATTTATGCACAGATATTAGGGTAGGGGCAGTGTAATCTATGTGAATAGATCATACTACATTTGTATTAGACCAGATTAGATAAATGTATTCGGGATTTTTGCAATTGTGCAAATAAACTGACTTTATATTTAATAGACACAAGCATCTTTATGGTAATAATCCATCTCCATCTCTATTGACAAGTTATCTCTGACTCCTCTCTTTCTTTCCATCATCACATTAAAGGGCAACTGTGGTCTCCAAACAAGTTAGGATTAAATGAAAGCCTGCAGAATTTATTCTATAATGAAGCTGGCTTCAGCCTGTAAGAGATATTAGTGTGAATGTTCAAATTTCCTGCTATCAGTAGCTTTAGTGACATCACCTGACCTCTGCCTGCCCCTCCCGGTAGAGAAGCATGCTCAGTAAAGGCAATGCTGGGGAAATCAGGAAGTACCTGGGGGGAGAAATTTAGTTGAGAAGGGGAGCCTATTAATGCAGGCATAGGCTGGTCACATGACTACAAGCTGGTCACATGGCTAAAAACAGGAAGTGTTCAAGCAGGAAGTAATATTGCTGAACCTTTCCAGCAATAACTTCTCACAAATTTTATCTAGAGATAGTATAGTATAGTATTTAAGGTTGAATAAAGACATATGTCCATCCAGTCCAACCCATCTAGCAATATCCTAATTTCCTGCCTAACTGTTTATCAAGAGGAAGGCAAAAAAAACCCACCAAATTTATGAAGGGGGAAAAAATTCCTTCCTGACTACAAGTGGCAATGGGAAATTTCCCTGGATCAACTCTAATTTATGTATTAATACCAGTAACTTGCAACATTCCTTGTTTGCAGAAACTCACCCAGCTTTTTTTTTTAAACTGACCAATGAACCTGCCATAACAACGTCCAATGGAAGACAGTTCCATAGCTTTACCGTTTCTGAACTTGAAGCCTAAACCTTTTTTCTTCAAGTCTTAAGGGATGTCCTTGTGTCCTCTGACATGTTCTATTGGTGAACAATGCCCCAGATAGTTTATTGTATGGCCCGTTAATGTATTTATACACAGTAATCATATCCCCACGCAAGCGCCTTTTCTCCAGCAAACATAATTGTAACTTTTCCGGTCTCTCTGTATATTCAAGCTCCCACAATCCCTTTATTAATTTAGTTGCCCTTCTCTGAAGCCTTTCCATTTCAAAGATGTCCTTTTTGTACACAGGATTCCAAAATTGCACTGCATATTCCAAATGAGGCCTTACCAATGCTTTGTAAAGAGGTAGAATAACATTTTCCTCCCTTGAATCCATACCTCTTTTTATACAAGACAATACCATGCTGGCTCTGGCTGTTGCCGCCTGGCACTGCTTGCTACCTTTAAGTTTGTTATGCACCAAAACACCAAGATCCCTTTCGAACAGGGATTCACTTTTTGATAAACCAGGTGTATCTATTGTTATTATATTTAGGAATACATTTTGTATATTAATATTTATACATGTACATTGGACTTGGCGCACACATTTTATGTGTGTTCTTTTAACTGTGTTTTTTTGTGCTGTACCTTTAAATCGTGATTCTCTAGGTATGGGTTTTTTCCGGTTTTAGCCTCCTCCTAATCTTTAGAGGAGAGGCCTATTTTAATTAACAATGTAGTGTGCACCTATATAAGTTTGATTCATTATAGCTTATTATGCATCACCTTACATTTATCAACATTGAATCTCATCTGCCACTTAGCAGCCCAATGTGACAATCTATCTAGATCCCCCTGCAACGATTGCACATCCTCTGAAGTTTTTAATGGTCGACAAAGTTTTGTGTCGTCAGCAAACACAGAAACCTTGCTGACAGTACCCACTTCCAAATCATTAATAAATAGATTAAATAGAAGCAGCACCAACACAGAACCCTGTGGAACCCCACTTAGCACTTTAGTCCATAATGATGAAGCCCCATTAACAACAACTCTCTGCATCCTATTCATTAACCAATTTCCTATCCATGTACAAATGTGACTCCCCAGACCAAAAGACCTTAGCTTATACATTAGTCGCCTATGGGGGACTGTATCAAAAGCCTTTGCAAAATCCAAGTAAACTACATCTACTGCTGTGCCATAGTCTAAATTTCTACTAACTTCCTCATAAAAGCCAAGAAAGTTAGTTTGACAAGATCTATTCCTCCTAAATCCATGCTGGTTACTACTTATAATGTCAGTCCTTGAAACATACTTTAAACTTTCCAGTATCTTCCCCAAACTTACAGGCCTGTAATTACCTGGCTGTGAACGACTACCCTTTTTTTTTATCCGGTCCAGGAGATTTATTAATATTAACCTTATTTAGTTCTTTCTGTACCATAACCTCGGTTAACCAAAGTGCACTTGAATCTTTTATACTATTATTGCTACTAGGGCCGGATTTACACTTTTTTCTCCCCTTGTACTGCCTGTACACCTGTACGCGGTCATTTATTGGCTGAAGCAGAGCTTTGTAAGTGGGAGAGGGACCTGCCCCCCTAGCAAATCTGCAAATGCTGCCTATTTCTGATTTAACAGAAACCGGTAAAGCTCTGCTGTGTGCCAACTAATGTGCATTGTGTAAATTTAAAATGGGGATGCAATGCTGCTTTACCCTTTTCTTTCTTTTTGCTGCCCCTGGTGGCTGTGCCGCCCTAGGCCATGGCCTAGGTGGCCTAGTGGGAAATCCGGCCCTGACTATACTCTATGATATCTGTACTTGGATCTTCTATAGTGTATACAGAGGGAAAAAACATTCAAGACATTTGCTTTATCGCCATCCTCCCTAACTAACTTATCCCCATTAATTAATGGTGCCACATTCTCAGTCCTCATCTTCTTACTATTAATATACTTAAAAAAATGTTTAGGCTTAGTGATGATTTCTTCAGCTATCCTAACTTCATTATTAATTTTAGCTAGTTTGATTGCTTTCTTACACTCCTTGTTACAGTTTTTATAATCCCTAAAGCACCTTTCCGTTCCCTCTGACTTAAAGGTTTTAAATGCCTTTTTCTTACTTTCCATTTGCCTCTTTACATCAGAATTCAGCCACATAGATTTATTTTTTTTACATTTATTTCCCAAGGGTATAAATTTAGATGTGAACTGGCTTAAAATCCCCTTAAACACAGTCCACTTTTGTTCAGTACCTTTACCTGATAATACATTATCCCAGTTGACATTCTGACGAGCTACTTTTAACCTGGGAAAATTTGTTTTTCCAAAATTAAAAGTCTTTGTTAACCCAGCGCACTTTTCCTTTCGATAACATAGTCCAAAGGACACTATTTCATAGTCACTATTCCCTAAGCCTCCAGTTACCTTTATATCTATACTGCGCTCCACAATGTTAGATATTACCAGACCCAACAGAGCTCCGTTTCTAGTAGGAACTTCAACCACCTGTAAGAGAAAATGATCCTGCAGCAAATTCAGGATCTCATCACCTTTTTCTGTGATGGCAGTTCCACTACACCAATCAATGTCAGGGTAATTAAAGTCCCCCATAATAAGCACACGTCCCAAACTTGCAGCCCTTGCCAACTGCATATGAAGCGGACTCAATTCCTCTCTGCTAGCATTTAGAGGCTTATAGCAGACACCAACAATGACATTACCCCCTTTCCTGGTGCCTAATTCCACCCATATTGCCTCCACTTTAACATCCATATCGCCAGTTATCTCTTCTTTTAAATTTGGCTTCTATTCTTTTTTAACATAAACACATACTCCTCCCCCTTTTCTTTTTTCTCTGTCCTGCCTAAACAAGGCGTATCCTTCTAAATTTACAGCCCAGTTGTGAGAACTGTTCAACCACGTTTCTGCTATACCTATTACATCATACTTTTCATTCAACACCATAATTTCCAATTTACCCATTTTGTCAGCCATTCTTCTCGCATTTGCAAACATACATTTGTGATGTATGCAGATGTGGTTTAGGTTTTATTTTGAAGGTAAGATGGAAGGCTTTTTATATAATTGATACTAGTTTGGAAGAATTGGAGACGACAGTTACTCTTTAACAATTTTACTAGGACAGGTCTTTTTATCCTTCGCAATATTGGCAAGATCCACCCTTTTCTCTCTCGATCCACTACTAAAATGCTCATCCTATTTTATATCTTCTATTTTGACTAATGTAACATTCTACTACTTGGACTCCTGGCCCCTCATCTCTCTCCTCTACAGTCTATCGTAAACTCGGCAGCTTGGATCATCTCGCTCTCCTCCAAAAGATAACTGGCAACCCTGATACTTCAGATGTAGGGTGGCTTTTAACCTTTAAATCCTTTCACTCTACTGCACCTGCCTACTTATCTTCTCTCTTGGTCCCTTATGTTCCAGGCCGTGCCCTCCGTTCCTCGCAAGGAAATCTCCACAAACCCCCAACAAACACTGCTGCCTCCCACCTTAAATCATTCTCTCTTGCTGCTCCCTACCTTTGGAAGTCTCTCCCTCTCTCGTTTCGCCTGGTGACATACATTAATACTTTCAAATCAAATGCTACCTTTCTGAGCATCAGCACAACAAATTATTGTTTGCACTTTAAAGCACTTTGTACCCATCCCCATTTAGATTGTAAGCTCTTTGGGGCAGGGATCACATTCCTAATGTGTCGAGGCATGCTGCACTTATATCAATTTATACATAATTTATATATATGCTTTCCTAACCGATGTATGAAATTAGACCTAATTTAATTTTTATTTATCTGTGTAATGGCTTGCACTTATCCCCTTGTTTGTATACTTTGTATTTTATAATATACAGCGCTGCAAAGTGTCTCTTTATAAATAAAATTATACATATATACATACTGACCAAGAATCTTCCCCTCACCTCTTAGCAGAAGGAGTAAGAACGGTAGCAGCGTCAATGATTGGCTGAGACATCGTGTCAAAGTGCAAAACAATGTTTTAAGATCAAAATACTGCAGGCCTTTTTAGCCTTCTACCCAGGAGTGGAAATAACACAAACAGCACATGTGCCGATAGTAAGAGGTAAATTAAATGCAAACTGTGGGAAAGTGTCTTTGAATAAATACTCAACCAATATATCACGACTATATTTAAATTAAAATGAATTTGAATTATTATTTATTTCTTATAAGGAATCCATATTGAACATGACTCTGTAAGGTGCTCCTCTCCTTAATCACCACTAGATGGAGGTGTAATACATTAATATGTGAATGCTCTTAAGAGAGCTTTGTAACAAACAGAACAGGCAACAAATGAGTTATTCTGCAAGCAAATCATGGTATTATGACATGTGTTGTAGACTAAAATCTTCCCCCCACGAAGAGAAAGAGAACATTAGACATTGCTAATTCAAAATTTTACCACTTTAGTAGTTTTCTCTGAAACTGCCCCAGTATAGCGGCTTCTCTTTCTTCCTTAAAGAGTTGCAGTTCATATGATTTTACCACATGTTAATTTATAACATTTCTCTTATGTTTTGTAATCTAAACTTTAGATTTCAATTCAAACAGGAACTAAAGTCACCAGATAACACACAGAAAAGCCCTTTGCTGGGCTGCTGGATGATTTAAGAAATAAACCTGTGGATACTAGAGGTCAGCTCCCATATTCCACCTTTCTGTTTTGGTCAACGTTTAAGGCTGGGTACACACTAACGGATTATTTGTCCCGACCGAGCGATCGCTCCGAGACAAATGGGGACAAATGTCCGTCGGTCGCGGCAAACAAACAATCGATTGTGCGGTCCCATAGGGAACCGCACGATCGATCAGAATTTACCGACATATCCGGACGAATAAACGATCAAGGTCAGTTGCGGCCGGCCGCCCCACACCAGCAGATATTTTTGACCGATTAACAGTTGGCCGAAAATATCTGCTGGTGTGTACCCAGCCATAGGCTGTGTACATACGTCTGATATTTTGCCCTGTTCTACCACTGTGATCAAAAATTTTGTTCGTCGGCATATCATTGCAGTCATTTTCGGCTGCAATGGACTAATGTCATTCAATGTTTGTCCAAGTTGGACAAAAGTTCGACCAGACAGGC
The DNA here is from genome assembly GCA_019447015.1 of Hymenochirus boettgeri. NCBI lineage: Eukaryota > Metazoa > Chordata > Amphibia > Anura > Pipidae > Hymenochirus > Hymenochirus boettgeri. The sequence continues at coordinate 30,192,140 of CM033477.1, forward strand.
CAGTAAATTTCAACCATTCACATGGTGTTCTATGGACCGTATCAGGCCAAAATATTGGGCCGTGAATACCCAGCATAAGTGTATGCAGTACACTTCAAGTACTCACTAGCGCACAGCAGATCAAAACAAGGAAGCTGCAGCCTTTACTAAAAAGATGACAGCCAATCATATTACATTTCAAAGATCCTGCCTCTCTCTGACATTTCAGTTTCAGTAGTGTTTTTGCAACACTACTGTCTATGACATATATATATTCCTTTGATTTTCATACAAAAATTATTTCAGGGTATAAATATTAAAGGGCATGTCCACCCCCAAAACTAAAATTCCCCCCAACTACTGGCCCCATCATGTAGTGTAGTGTAATCCTTACCTCACATCCCAGCTCCATATGGTTCTCCTGTAGTCCCCCCCAAAGTCCCAAAAACTGCCCACCAGGAGGATAGCAGAGTCCATATAGGACTCTGCCTCCTACCTGGCCTCCGGGAAAAGTTTGGCATGCGTACTGCAGCCCTTCTCCCCCTCCCGATTAGGATTCCCTCCCCCTAGCGTTAAACCCTTTAACTATAAGATTCCCCGTCCCCCCAGCTCCAACCGCTATATTTATATTGTTAGAAAGCTCCCCAAACTTTACTTACCTTCCCTCTTTCCCCCGCCGAAATGCACTCCCGGCAGCCGCGTCCGTGATTGGCTGCCGCTCAGCCAATCACAGATGCGACTGCCGGTCCCGCCCCTCTGCTTGCATTTTCTCGCAAGCAGAGAGCCGGCAGTGCGGCGGAGGAAAGAGGGAAGGTAAGTAGAGTTTGGGGCACTTTCTAAAAATATAAATATAGCGGTTGGGGCTGGGGGGACAGGGGGAATCTTATATTAAAAAAACATTTTTAGGGTGGACATACCCTTTAAAATGTCAGTAAAAAAATTAGTGAGTCTGGAGATTTAAACATGCAACCTCATGTGCTCATGTCTTTCTAAAATCAGAGCATTAATCCACTATCCTACCAGAGCTAGAAAGTTGGTACATTTAAAAGCTGTATCTTATTCTAGAAACAGAATGGAAGAAAGCCAATCATGCTGGCTGGAAAATAAACTGCAGGGGCTTTTATATTGGTGTGGAGACTTCTGTATAGAGGACAGTGAATAGTGGGGTCAAGGGCTTGACCAATTGGTGCATATGCTCACAAGGCTGTTTAAAGGCATGAACAGACACATGTTGGCAACAACATGGAAGCCTTCTTAGTTGCAGAATATAATTTTTGCACGTATGTAAATGCAACTTACTGGAATAGTATCTTACAATGCATGAGTGTTCTGGGGAGGAAAGTTTTCAAATAAAGGTAAAAATAAATTAAGTTTGAATCTCTGAAAACTCCAACCACCGTTACAAATAATTCCTTAAACTTAATTTTTTTAAAATCTTAATGCGTAATCTTTTCTCCCCAGAACATCTTTACATTGAAATATTCTTCTCTAGTTATTTGCATTTAGTAGATATAAGTAATAGATTCTGTAACAAAAAAGTCTTTCATGTCATTGCCAGTATAACTCATAGCCCATGTTGGCTTCAAAGAGCCACGCCCCTTGACCCCAGGATTCACTGTCTTTATGCATAAAGTTTGTAGCTTCTGTTTCTAGCAAAAGATTTATTTTCTAAATGTACCTGTACTCACACAGTTGAGTTGCTGGTGGCGCACCATGTAAATGCTGTGTTTTTAGGAACAAACACACCAAGAAGTCACAAGTTCTAATCCCCTAGTTTACTTATGAAACAATATAACAGTCTACTGCCTGAGTTTATTGCTTTTTTTGTTTGTTTGTTTCCATGTTTCTAGAAAAATATAAAGGTTCTACATATGTACAAACTTTATATATAGCAGCTGTTATTTATTTACCAACCAGCGTGAATTGCTGACAGTCTCCCAGTAGCAATACAAAACAGTGAACTGATGTTTACTGAAATGTACTTCAGCCCATTGCAAGTTCACTGGTGGCGTGTTCTGCTAAAGTGCTGGGTTAGTAAAAAGTCAGACTATTGGGCCACAGGTTTGATTCCCCATGTTCCTGCTGTTTTTATTATGTGTCTAGCAAAAGATAAAGACTCCACATGTACTAATTAATTACTTATTAGCCCTTGTGGCCTAGTAGAAAGCTTTGTTCTTAGAAAGACACAGTATAGAAGGTTGCTGGCTCCATTCCCCATCTTACTTTTATTTTTTGCTGAAATGTTAAATGTTCTGTTTCTTTCATCCATGTAGCAAAGACATACACTGCAAAGATTACTTTTCTTTTTTGTATCAAAAGCAAAGGATCAAAAGCAAAGGAATTTATCATTGTTAGGGGCAGGAGCATTTGAAATGTGTTTACAAAATAACTGCACTGAAATCTGTGTTGTGCATCAGAGGGAGGGATCTCTGAGCTGTAACATGATTGGCTTCCAGGAAGCAAGACTGCAGTTTCCTGTAAATGTGTACTGCGCACACTTAGCGGGGTGTTCCTAGATAAGGTGAATTATGGGATCTGACCCCTTGTACTCACAGGTTATTTTCATAAAACACCCAGCATCCACAGCAAAGGGAGAGATGAGGCACAGCTTGTTGTGTGTTTCTGAATGTGCCTGTCTATTGGGGCAATGTTGTCTGGGGCCTTTAGTTCTCCTTTAAAGGGTATCTCGGGCATGTTTAGAGGGGGATTTCTGGTGCCTTTCTGCCTGCTCAGTGAAGTCTGCTGTTCCACTTCTCCTGGTGTCCATAGACTGTTACATAGACTGTTACATTGTTAATTGAGCTGTGATTGAGAAGCAGCATTTGTATGTTTCAAAAATATATCCAGTCTGCCCTGTGATTGATAGCCGCATAACTAATAATAATTGATACAAAACTGTATCAATATTAACCCTGCCGCTGCCTGAGGTGATTGTTGAGACTGGGCTTATATCCAGTACTTACTGTTCCTACAACACTGTGATGGAGCTTAGTGAGCAGGAATAGGGAAATCATGGAGGTGGTTGTATAGTTATATATATATACACACACAGGAGTGATTGTTCCATATACTTTATAAAGAATGATTGTTCAATGTGCCCATTCATGGTCTGATGTTATCGGTTTCCTCTACTGCAGTAAAGGGAACTAGTAATAGAAATTTCCCATCTTGCCTGATCAGTCCCAATACCGACAATATTCAGCAAATTCTGTCAGATCCGCCATCAGTGTCACAGCTCTGACTTTGAAAGGCACTAATGATAATGTGCAAATGTTGATGTCTCAGTAAAACTGAACGTTAGGGTGGGTACACATGGCTGAATTTTCCATCCCGACAGTTCGGTGCTATAGAGTGGTCTGCCACGGCAAATGTCTCCTATGGATCACACGATCAGCGATAATTTACCAGCATGTTAAATTGCTCGTTCAGTGTCTGAAAGCGTTCACCGCAGCCTCTTAAATCACCATAGATACATGGAAAAATCGGTTGGTTGGTTGAGCTGAAAAATCTGTTTGTGTGTATAAAAAAAAGTAAAGGGGATATCTGCATTGGCTGTCTTGTATTATCTGTGTTGATAATAATGGCAAGTAGAGAATAAATATAATATAAGGGATAATGCGCCCCTTACAGTGTAATATAAGGATATTACGCCACCTCGGAGTTCCCTGTCCTGTATAAAAGCACTCGGCCTACGGCCTCGTGCTTCTATATGGTCAGGGAACTCCTCTGTGGCGTAATATCCTTATATTATAATGTGAAGGGGCGCATTATTTCTTATAATACATAAGTATTGGATTCCTTCACCCCATTCACATTTTAAATTCTAGCCTTGTCCCTATTTCCACCTTAAATCCCCCAAGCTACCTTCTGTAACTTAAACCCAGTAGAAAGGAACATCCCAGCCCAGCATCTATGCGGTTAAACAAATCTTCGTGGAGGAGGAGAGAGACATTGGTTATGAAGTGACAGGAAGCAGCTCCAGCTGGTTCTGTTAGTGAAGTTAAACATGGCAAAAAACGCTGAGTCATTGTCCAGGCATGAACACTGAAATGGGCGGAATAGTGGGATATAAGAAATATAAGAAATGAGTCACTTAGTGACATAGCTAAGTGATTTTTATAAGGATATATACCACTGCAGCCCCCATTATAAAATATCACACTTATGTATTATATTGTTATATGAGCCATATATATACAAGAATACACAGATGTATTGATCCTCCTTCTGGGCTTGTTCAGTGGTAACACATTTAGGAATCCCCCCTTAAAAATACTGCGCTTGCCACTGTATCTCCACCCCCAAACTAAAAATGTATGTAGTGTTGGGTAACCAAGCCCACCCCCACATCACTTTACATATGTACGATTCCTACATGAATAACGGTATTCCATTCTTAGTACATATTTCCCTCAATGAGTTGGAACATAGAGCTCTATTAGTTGCCTACAGTATCAGACAATAAAGTTAATTTACATTTCACTGCTCACCCATTTTGTGGATCTTGGGACATTGCAGGAGTTGGACTGAAAATTTAAAGTAAGGTTGTCCTTGATAATCTAGGAACTCTTAGTAAGTGTCTACAAGAGAAGGGTGCCTAGTATCTCTTCAGCGCATAGGTAGCTACAGGAAATATAAATTTACTAAGACAAATTAGCTGGGCTGTCCTTGTTTGGGTGGAAGAAGTCACCAAGGCAGATAATTTGTTATTAAAGGTTTGTAATCAGAGATTGGAAGTGCTGAATTTGACAATCCTTCAATGTCTACATCTTGAGGCAAGACTGTATCAAGAGGTTAGTATTCAATCTCTGTGGGTTTCTACTTTTTCCATTAAATTCTATTGGATTTGGATCAGGATATTAGCAACTTTGAAAAAAAAAATGTCCACAACTAGGCAGATCAAACTTTTGGAGCTTCTTCAAACTGGGTTTCAGCTCTTTCCATAAATGCTCTATTGGATTCAGTTATGGACTTGGGCAACTTTGTGACAGTTCTGGACATTGATAGATTCTTTTAGATTGTGTCATTATCAATGTCAGAACTGGGGTCCTCTTTGATCTTTTACCTGGAGGCAAATTTCAAAATGTCACATTAATATGAACATTTGTTTAGGTGGTTTTATAGGGCATGTCCACCCATAAAACTTAAAAGAACTTAACTGTCACTTACCTTTCCCCAACCCCAACTGCTAGGGTTACATAATAAAATAATAGTAATTACAGTCATGCAAATAAACATTTCTAAAATGAGTATTTAGAAATATAAAGGAAAGCTGCCATTTTTCTTGCCTTCTCTTTAGACAACTAGAAAATGCCATGCTTAACTCTGCTGTCTGGCAGCCGGTGAGGGGTTGTGCTGGGTAAGGTTACAATCACTTTTGGTAAAGGTTAGTGCGGCCAAAACAGTTGAAATGAAGGGATGAGGTGTGATACGGACGATACAGAGGTTTACAATTCACATCAAAGGAGCATTCCACTGGTCTCCCATAGAACTGAATGACTGAAGTAGATGTGATAGTGTCACTTGATAAAGGGCGCTTGATGCTCGAAACTTGTTGTGTGCTTTGTGTGCAGTTGGATAAATAAATACCACAATATTCACAGCTTGGCCTGTGTTTGGGTTTATCACAGCCAAAACAGTGTTTCTGGAGCTGCTTCATCAAAAGTAAAGGGCGGGCATGCCCTTTAAATGAGAACTATACTGCAAGAAAGAACCTGACAAGTATTTGCAGCATGGCAAAGCTTTAGGCCTTTAATACAAATGTAGCAAATGTTTCAAATATAATCAAAAATGAATGGCATGCATAAGAACATATGTAGACAATGACTGCTCTATACAGTATTATGCAGACCTGCTTTATTGTACACATATTACAGGTAAGATATCTACACATTCTTTCTGAGACATACATTACTTGTGATGGTTCTCCTGCAATAAAACCTGCCTGTATGCTCAATAAAAACAGTTTCACAGTTTTGCCAAATGGTTTTAATTATTTGATTGTCTACGGACAGTAGAATGAAAAAGGAAATTAGCTGGCCAGGAACCCCTTTGGACATTCCGCAGTCACTGCTGCCCTTCCAGACGGACTTGCCCCCTCACTGTAACCAGAGCTGGTCTTCAGTGTGTGGGGAAGGCATGGTGAGACCAGGCAGAATTCTCTCTTGGTTTCCTGGCACTCCCTAGTCTGATCTGGGCCGAGACCCACTTAAAACAACACGCCTTATGTGTGTGTGGGAACACGTGTTTGTGGGGGATAGAGAAGTGAAAAGACAGAGAGCAATGAGGGAAAAAATGACCCTGGACTGGCAAGATACAGAGAGCAAGAAAGGTATTGCAAAATATTAGGACAGGATGACAACTACCATTAGTTTATGACTGATTTTAGCTGGTTCAGATACATTGATCTCCTTTCATTGGATCATGTAGGGGAGAGAGAGAGATTTTCTAAATTTCTTTATAGAAAATAACTTTATTAATTTAGTAACAATGAATTGAATCAGGCATTAACTCTGAAACAAGCTCTGAACTGTGATCATTTACACAAATATCTAAATACCTAGGGAAATTACATGGAAATCTATTAGGCTGGGTACACACCAGCAGATGTTTCCGGGTCCACTGACTGACTGATCGGTCAGTCGGCCAGAAATATCTGATGGTGTGGGGCGGCTGGCTGCGACCAAGCATGATCGCCAGTTTTTCCATATCGGAAAACGAGCCGGTTAATAACTGTCAGTTAATAATGGCCGATCATCCGGTTCCCTATGGGACCGTACTATTCGGTCGCGCGAACTGTCGGCCATGGACAGTATTGTCGCGACCAACAGTCATATGTCCCGGCCAAGTGCTTGCTCACAGTGAATGCTCGGTCAGGACAAAAAGTCCTACCATGTGGACCCAGCCTTACATTGAATGAAAGAGTACTCTAAAGTGATACACATATGTATATAAGGCCATCCAATCAAGGCCAGTTCTGGGCATTTTGGTGCCCTACGAAAGTTTCTCATGGTGTCCCTTTACCAACTCAAACTCAATTTCATTTTGACTGAAATTTGAAAATATTGGAGGTAATTTTCTCCTGCAACAGACCTATGTAGTTCAAACATGTGTCTAAATCCCATGAATGCTTGATTGGGTTCAGATCACATGGCTTTCAATGGTCCACTAGATCAGTCGCAATGAAATTTTGCCTGTGGTCAGTTTGCAACCGACTGACAATATGATTTTTTTTAATTGCTTCTCCCTCACTTCTTCATTTAAACATAGCAGGCTACTTGGCCACGTGGCCATAACCCTTTGATAATTATATATGGAAAAATCGTTTCCAAACAATCATTTATATGTCTGTACTTCGCTTAACACAGGTGTGGTCAGTTAGGGTGCAGATGCAAAAATACGATGGATACCATACTAATTTCAATAAAAGGCAATACCATATAGATTACGTACACACGCCCAATGCCACGGAGAAGGCACAATGCTTAAAGGACAACTCCACCCCCATAAGAACATCTTTTAGAAAGAATGGCCTCTTTAAAATATATTGATATATCATAGTTTGTCCTATGAATTCATTACTGTATGTATGCCTGCTATGCTTCTGGATGCCCCATGGAAACTGAGCAATTTAGAAACCTGTACTGAGCCTGTACTGAGCCTGGGCATGCTCAGAAGAGGCAGACAGGGGATTAACATTCAGTCATTGGCTGTGATGTCAACTGTCAAATCCATAACTGACAATTACTAACTGGAAAAACCAGGAAGTAGAAACGGGCAACAGGACATTGTGCAGGATTTCAGGTTAGACTTATATATTTCAGATTTCAAACTATTACCGTTTATGGTTTAGTGGGGTGATTTACCTGTATGTAAGTTTTTGGGGCTGGACTTGCCCCTTTAAGTGCATGCACACGTGGGCGAAACCTTTGGGGCTCGTTAATGACCAACATGGTAAACAAACCCCAGCCAAAGCCATTTAAGTCGACAAAGCTCACATACATGAAATGATCGTCGTCTGAAACAGATGTTCATACACAGCGTCGCAGGTCCCACCATGTGTGGCAAACATGCAATGCCAAACAGCTAAATCCCACCATGATGAGACACCCCATATTACGTCTGAACGGTCGGTCAGGAGGAATGATTGTATAGTGTGTCCCTAGATTAAAGAACAACCATACTGTAAAATGTAACTTCTTAAAAATGAAAAGCACCTGGGTCAAGGAGATAGGATTGACTATTCCTACCTCCCAATATTGTTTCGTTGAGGAGCAACAGCACATACAGTTTTAATCTGCCAGGTTATGGTACTGGACCATTCTATAATAAAGATAGTGATGAAGCATTCAGGAAGACTGGCCGAAGCAGTTTCCTTTGTCCTGCTGCTTCTCATAGAAAGGATACTGGGAGGTAGAAAACACCAATCCTACCTCCCTGCCTTAGGTACATTTTATTTCAACTATTTTCAAAAAAAAACATTAAATGCACTATAGTTTCCCTTTAAGAGAAACAGCAGTGCAAAAAAGTTCCCATCCAAGTAAAGATTGGATGGGAAATAGGAAACATAAATGCAGCTTTTTCAGTTTTGGGCTTTAATATATTAAACCAGTGTTTTAAATGACAAACTAATCACTGGTGTTAAAAAAAAGTGACAGGAAGCTAAACAGGAACAAAATGCAGTGTGTATACACAAAACAGAACCCAAGACACATGTCAATACGGCTATACACAGGTGCTATGACCCATTATCTGATTTTCTAATTCCCAGAATGTGTCCTTTGATAGTGCAGGCTATAGCCCTTTACACCTCCTGCTAATTCTGTTAGATGTTTCAGACAATGATACAGATTAAAATTACAGATACACAAAGCGCTGTTTACACCTTTCAGAGGAAAATGGCCTTTTTAAAAGGACCCCTCCCAATCTTTTATTCTTACCCCAGGAGGGATCAAATAAAAGAAAGATAAACACTTTTCTTTGGATCTTTTTATCGCGTGAGCTGAAGTGGTCACTTTGCAGGTGATAAAACCCATAGCTGAGAAGGAGAGTCAACACAGGTGTTTCTAAGCTCTTCATTTCCAAGGACCTGGAACTTTCTACACAGGAGCAAATATAAACACAGAGAATTTGTTACCTTAACAGTTCTTGGGGGGGGGGGGGAAATCTGCTTGAAGTGACTAGCGGTGCCCATACAATATACTTTACTTTCAGGCGTTCCTGCAACAGTTCACCTGATGTCTTAATCTGATCTTCTTTGCGATCACAAAATGAAAGTACCAGGCGGAAACATGACAGGAAGGTCAGAGGGTAAGAACCGCCATCCCGAAAATACGGCATGTAGACATTAGATAGATAAGACAGTTGTCTACGAAAGAACGCCGAATCTACCTAATGTCTACCTAGTGTATGGCCAGTATTACACACAAGCAGCCCAACTGACAAGTAAAAATGTTGGTGGTACTAGGATCGCAACACTTTGATCGTTTTTCTTGACCAAAGAACGGTCTATCATGCTGGAAAAGTGGTTACATTCGGCGCAAATAATAATAATGGTTTGGCCTTGCGCAATTATTTACCTGAATGAGATCTACAAAATTGATTGAACCCAAAAGGAGCTGAAAATAAATACTCTCCATTACCATCAATTCTAAGAATAGCTGAACCCAGCAGGTCTTCCTACGCCAGTGGGATTATCCCTAACCAATTCCAAAGAAGAGGTATGAGTAAAGCTCCATACACACGTGTGAACCGAGCGGCCATTTTGTACGACTATTGTTTAATGTATGGGAGCTCGGTCAGGCCTCGTATTATTGGAGAGGTTCTACCAAGGGCACATACATTAAATGATAGTCAGACGAAACAGATGCTAGGTACACCATTGCGCATTTTAGGTTGGCCAAGTGATCACACATGTGTATGGACCTTTAGGCTACTTTCCGACAGGCGTTTTTTCTAGGCAGTGCAAGATGCAGCATTTTGCTAAAGGCAACTGCCGCTCCGAAATCGATCTGAAAATGGCATGCTGACGTCTGACGTCTGAAAGTAACCTAAAGCTGAATCAACGAACGGCGCCTGAACAAATGGCCCCCAATGTGCGTGTTCGGAGCTCAAGGCCTGGTAACTATAGTGCAGATTTCTGCTTTACAGATGTACCACAGATGATTACACAGCTGATCACTCTGCATATTTGAATCACCCATGATTTACCAGCAGGTTTGATTTTCCAAAAATAACAGATTTTGTAACAAAACAAATTTGGTCAAAAATAGTTCAGCTGCTAGGTTAACCAATGATTTCTGGCTAATACCTAGCTAAGGAAGTCAAGAAGTCATTTCTGAGACTGATAACCCCTCGATTTAATGCACCTGTGTCTCGGACGTAATTAAGACTTATTTCTACTCACTTAAATAGATACAACTGACTACCCACCCCGCCACCCCCACAGTTCCGAGCATTCTAGATCAAGCTCAGAACTGCCTAAAATTTTACCTTGTCTGCAGTTGGCTCCTTGTACTAAAGTTTAGTTTACTTTATATAGGAAGAATGCTCCGGGCTCTGTGTAGGGTGATTGTGAAAAAATGATAGCCAGAAACAGATTCTGTTTGTCATCTTTTAAAGATCTTTAGTGTGTGTACACACCTTAACTTACACTATATCTCAGCAAAGTTAATTAGGTACTTACCTCCTATAGAATTGTAAATTGAAAGGAATTGTACACTGAAAAATTGACTTTGCCTCATTTCAATCTATAAGTGAATACATGTAAACCGCACTTAAGGTGCCCATATGTTAGAACTCACCTCCCGACCGATCCCACAACATTTAATCAATTTGAACACAAAATGAATAGACCATACAGTGCCGTCGCGACTGTATGTTGTTCGTGAAAAAGAACAGGCATGGCGGTTCCTGGAGAATTGATTGAATGTTGAACGATCAGTCGGAAGGCGAGTTCAATACAGATTGAGTAGCTGCATGACAATCCTGTACTTGTTTTACTCAAGCTTAGTACCTCAGCCCCCTGCTAGACTATCTGACTCTTGAGTAAGGGCACCGCCAGACTGCACTGCAAACGCAAGCGCACACGCAATCGCGTGTGATTCCACTGCGTTTGCACATGCAATTTCTTCTTTTGAGACACAAAATTGCATGCGATTGATTGATTGCGCTTTAAAATGGTGATCGCATATGATTGCGTATCACAAAAGGAAACGCAATCGCAAGCATTGCCGCGATTTCTGTAATAGAAAAAAATTGCATGCGCAATAGCAGAAAAAAAGAGTGATAGTGTGGCCTAGCCCTAAGAGAGGGAATTTCCCACCATGCAGTTCACATACCAACTGTCACCATTCCAGCTACAGCAAAACTGCACATAACAGAAGAGTTAATGATACTAAGGCACTTGATTGGCAGCTGAAATGTAAGATGTTTCAGACTGGATATCTTAAGAAATAAGGGACTGATCACCAAAACATGGTACAGTGATAGTTGGGAAGAATTATAGTTTCCAGTAATGGACAATTTAAAAAAAAAAATCCCAAAGTACATAAGCTTGTTTTCAGTGTGTAGTTGCTCTTTAGGGCTGGGTACATTTTTGGCTGATACTAATTTGTATTGGTCAGTTGGACCGAAAAATCTATGGTGGTTTAGTTTGCCTGTTAGTCTGAATTGGACGGACGAATGGGCGATTGGACACGTTGGTTAATCATGGCTGATCGTACCGTCCCCTATGGGCCTGCACAATCGGTCGCACAACCTGTCGCCGACAGTCATTTGTCTCACCGAGCTCTTGCTAGTAGTGAACGCTCAGTTGAGACAAAAAAATTCCTTTGTGTGCACTCACACTAAGTTATTGATTTAAAGTTATATCTTTACTTTCATTCTCTTTTTATTCATTTAAACAAATTATATTCTGGGGAGGAGGAATGGGAGCTCAATGGAGCTAAGGTGTAATACCACCTTTAAACTACAGATGGAGCACAGGTTTTGGAAGGCTGCTCACATCTTACTTAAACCCTGTGCAGTGAGAGATTTATTAATAATTATTAGTAGTAGTATCATCATTATTATACCAACACTAGTAAACAATGTACAGCAGGAACAAACCAAAATGTGTGTGGCGGTGCATTAAGAAAACAGTGGGAACAGTAATAAAGGAATTTCTATAGCAAAATGCCAGGGGGGGATTAGAAATGTTCTTCCAAAGCAGCCATTTGCCTCTCAGAAAATACTATAAGCTATCAAGGAAGAGGGATTCACAGTAATGAATGAAAATGAGATTCCATTATGATCCCTGCTATTTATACCCTCTACACCATTTACACAATACTATTTCCAATAGATTTTACTGTGCCCCCTCCCCTTTTGTTATAATATCAGAGGCATATGCATGCTAGTAATCTGACCTGCAGTGATTTTACAGCTGTTGATGGATTTCCAGAATCTCTAGAGAGTTGTAGTTCAACATCATCTTCCTGTGTACACTTGTAGTTCAAAAACAGCTGGTGGCCCAAAAAATTATACAAGGTAATTTAATGTGATACATAAGAATCCTTTTAAAGGGTATGAAATGAATTTAGTAGAATAATCAAAAAACAGACAAATATAAAATATTAAGTCAGAAGAAATATATTTAGAAGAATATGATTAATATTCATTAATTTTAAAGGACAACTAAAGTGAAAAAGTACACATTGTATTGTATATAATGCACCTACTCAGAGTGAAATCAGCCCAATGACAGTGAAAATATGTTGTTTTAAATTTGTCCCATGGGGGCTGCCATCTTGGCTCCTGTACCCACTGGGTTTCGCACATGCCCAATAGCCATGCCTTAGAGACAGAGGATAATTAGCAAGCTCATCTCTATTTTGCATGTATACTCATCAGAACTAATTAATTATTAGTACATTATAAAAACAACATGGTGCAGAGCAGCCGGAAGGGAAGGTAACCTTATCTATATTTCTCACCATATTAAAGGAAATGTTGGGGGGTTTTCAGAAATCTGCTTCTTTTTGTGACTCCTTTCTGTAACCAGGTTAATGTCCCGATCGCTCGCTCATCCGTCATTGCCTCTGACAGGCCCGACGAACTCTGTACTCTACGCGCATGTCAGAGGACATGCCGCATCATAGGACGCAGCGGAGGAGCGAGCGATCGGGTATGTACCTTACCTTCGTTCCTTGCTCCTGCAGGTTTTATTGAAGAACGGGAGGTAAGACACAGCTCCTTTACCTCCCGTTCATCAATAAAACTGAATGCCAAGAATATTTTTTAGCAGTGATTTTTTAGCAGTGGCGTAACCCTTTGATGAAAACCTCTCTTCTTATTTGTTGCCTAATGGCTGAACTACAGATTCCACCATCCTTTACCACCTGATTAAACGCACAAAAATGTATTTTGTTATGCATACCCTTCAACATTCCCTTTTTTTGGTACACTATTAAGAAATTCATTAGATCTGTGCTAAGATCAGGTAAACTTCATTATCCTCCCTCTGCAGTTCTGTACCATGTTGTTTCTATAAGTGTAACTATTGAAGCAGAGTGTTGGGGGATATGCATTTAAGGTTCATGTTTTAACTAACATAAATTTAAAAGATTGTACATTCATTTCTAGACAGCTTTGAAACTGACCAAATATTCCCATTTAAAACTGCAGTCTGGGCAGCTCCCTTTCAGGAGTACTTAATTAATCAATTAAAACTAATTACTTGCATTGAAACCCGTGTGTAGCGGATCCGCCAAGTCGGTTGTTCGACGAACCCCAACCAAACGTCCTTTTCAGCCGATAAAGGCCCTATACACGCGCCGACTATCGGCCGAAACCAACGTTTGTACATATTGTGCATCGTGGGTCAGGACACGCGATTGCACGTGTGTACGAACCGTAAGGAACAAAGCACCATGGGGAATTCAGAGCTGAAAAATTGAGGCCCCCAACTGTTTATCTTCAAAAACTTCAGATGGATATATTGTCACTATGAAACTACCGATACATCTATAGGTCAGTAAATTCTGTGTAATGTGTTAAAGGAATTGTTCACTGCAAAAATGAACTATCCCTTTACTGCACTGATTGAAGATAAGGAGCTATGTCTTACCTTCCGTTCTTCAATCAATGCCTGTGGAGCCAGGAACGAAGATGGAAGAAACTTACCTTTTATGTGATCTATCAAAAGGTAAAAGGTGAACTTTTACAGCGAACTATTCCTTTAAGTGCAGCATTTCTAGCCTTTAAGCCTAAAGGTTATTTTTTCCACTATAGTTCTCCTTTAAAATGCCTTTTTTAAACATTAACTTATTATACTTGTGGCCTCCCTGGATCCCACATTGCAAGATTGAAAAAAGTGGCCTGCAAAGCCTACACCTAGCAGCTAAAATGGCCCAAGATGCCACAGTAATACAGATATGTGTATGTGCTGCCTCAAAACTACATACACATCCCTTTGATATCACTAGCAGGAGACTATTTCAGCCGATCTTACGTAAGCTTCTTAGGCCACTGTTCAATCCAACAACACAAAGGCACTTTAGTGGTCCATACTTCCCAACTGTACCAGTTGTGGAAGGACAATCCTGTTTTTTAAAAGATTGTCTCACTGCCCCCAGTCTTGAAGGTAGGCATTTCAGGTTGTAGCAAGGTTTTTCATGGAATGGCAAGGTGGAGTCAAGTGTAATACAAGCATATGCATGCCCCAAGCACCTGTCTCCCTCCCAAAGTTGGGAGGTATGACTCAGGGGTGTTGCTACAGCTTGTTCCTTGTTTGTAATAATCAGCCCCAAAGAACCAATTCTGTCATTTGCAGATATTTAGTGTCTTGCAACTCCTATCGCACTAAAAACAAAACTGCTTGCCACCCTTCCACCAACCCCCATTGTAGTCCATTCCAAGACTTTGTTTACTGAACATGTGTATGTCCTAGATATGTGTGAGGGGAGGTGCTGGAGATATGGGTCTGTCTGACCAGTACACATTCAAAATAGAATTTTAAACAAATTGGTGAAATATTATAATTTTAGGTGATATACGGAGCCAAACTTGTGTGCAAGGTAAAGTTGCATTGAATACTTAATTCATGAGCAGCAGTACAGACCTGTAGGCTTTGGAAGAGTGGACTACATACAGCAGATTTTATTGCCACAAAACTAAGAATCATTTCTGCATATTGGAATGTGTGTGCATCCAAGTTCACACATTCAGCCTGCTATATATGTGCAAGTCATACGTCTGGATTTTACCACATTATTTTCCGACAGTAGTCTGATGGTGGACTAACTCTATCCTGCTTCACCAGTGTGAAAACCGCACTCTGTTTTATACCAACTTATTGAAGGGTGTGTTTTCTGGGAATACATGTACCTAGGGAATCCTAAGATGCCAGTGTTCTGACACAGTATTACATCTGCCTAATTTATTTTAATTTACCTCATAATCGACAGACAGCGTTGTCAAATCTTGCTTCAGAAACCAACCATTCTACTGTGTCACTGAGCCCTATTTCCCTTTCCAACTAATAATTCAACCCACTCTTACTTACGAGAAGCCTGTCATGATGTTCTCTGACAGGAACCACTGGCCTCCTGAACTCTGTATACTTTCAGAGAATCCCACCTTTTCAAGGAAGTCTATTTGCGATACTTGGCACCATCACAACAGCTTCACTGTGGGCTGGCTTGTGTTCAGCTAGTCCTAACATTTTACATAATGGTCCATATCTAATTCAAATCTTTCTTATTTTTATGCCACACCCAAGCCAATGGAAAAAAAACAGGACTCAGGTTGACAATTTTCTCTTCGTCTTTGGCTCAACTACATTAGAAATATTAGTCGGCCTTAAATAAAGGAGATACAGTCATCAGAAATGACTGGAATGAGGAGAAGTTTTGCTATTCATGCTGTTACATGGACTGATCTATGACCCTTCTTTGAAGTCAGGGGTGCTCCACTCATGAGTACGCTCCCAAGGACTACAGAAGTTACAGAAGAAGGTTGAGGTCTGCCCTGAAAAGGAGATTCCTAATTTTAGATCCTTCTGAATAATTTCTGACCACACAAGCTGAGGCTACATTTTTAAGCCAGTCATACCTCAGCTTCATCACACCTGTCACTAACATCGGAAAAAAGTGTCAAGTCCTGAAGACAAACATTAACACATTAGCTGGAAAACCCATAACAATCTGACAATATAGAGAATATATTATACAAGAAGTAAAGGAATATATTAAATCTAGGAGTAGGATAGGAGGTGTTGATTGCTGTTTATACAGGGCACCAAAATGAACAGTTTCCAGAGTTCTCTAGGGAATCTATACAATGTAAACCTTCAGGTCAGTACAGATGGCCAAGTTACGTCATTCAAACACCACCGCAGATCTGGACAATGTGTACCAACCTGTTACTAATGAACTGTCTAGATCTTTGCTGTTAAAGTGGTAGACCAAACATAACAGAGAATTTAACTTAGGGGGAAAATGAAAGGAAAACAATACTACCAATTAAAATAATAAAGCTTGTACCTGCAAAGTCTATTAGTATTATTAATTCAGTGCAGAGTGATGCACTGTAGAAGTTCGGCACTGATTGTCCGGTTTTCTCCTGGCACAGACCCGGAAGCCGAGAACAGAAATCCCTACGCCAAACTCCTAAAGCGCAACATTTACACAGGTAACAGGTTAAGTTGGAAAATATTAACATATATAAAAATAGAAAATGACCGCACAGCCCACACTCAGATGCAAATATTATAGGGGTGCTGGTGGTAGAAAAACATGCAGAGCCAAGCTGCACAATAATACAAAATTGCAGTTCCACCGCACACCAATATGCTTCAATTTTTTTTTTCATTCTTGCTGTATATAAAGCAACGTTTCGGGGAGTGACCCTCTTCCTCATGCTCTCAGCAACAGGTACATGTATACAAATATTACAAATCACCAAACATATAAAGGGTAACCACAGGAAGTGACCTCAAACCTCCAATAACTCCCTCTCCCTTACAGGTCCATCCTAGCAACATGGCTATTTACACAATCACAAAACAGCCTTGTAATATTCACAAAAACAAATTGGTTGTAGTCCCTATTCAAACCTTTGGGATACATATACTTGTGAAGGTTCTCGGTCTTCCAGGTCATGGTATACCTGTTGTATTCAATTAGATCAACTGGACTTTAAGTTTAGTTCTTGAAGACGTTTCGCTAGTCATCCGACTGGCTTTCTCAATTCAGAATGACTTGTACAAGAATCTGTTGGCAATTATGTACCCTGGAAAATCCCAATTAGCATATCACAGCCAGGTGTTAGGGACCTTATGAATGCAAGGCGTGATTGCATTGTGGCTAAAAGGTGTTATAGGAACGCCAAGGGTAAGGTGTCAAAACAGCATTGTACAAGTCATTCTGAATTGAGAAAGCCAGTCGGGTGACTAGCGAAATTTCTTCAAGAACTTTAAGTCCAGTTGATCTAACTGAATACAACAGATATTTTAGTCCCCATCTGTTTTATCCACCAAACTTCCCTTTGTTTGAGGTGCAAGATCCTATCACCCCTCCATTTAAGAGGTGGAACATATTCAAGAACTGCAAATTTAAGGTCCTTGTGCATATGTTTTAATTCATTGAAATGTGATAGAACCAGTAATTTTAGCCTTATGTCAGATTTATGCTGAGATATTCTCCCCTAGATGGGGTGCATAGTCTCTGCAATATAATGCAAATTACAGGGGCAAGAGATCAGGTTTACAACATACTTATTGTTGCATGTATGGTATCCCCTGATGGAGAGTTTACGGGCCGTCAAGCTCAAGATCACATGATCTATTCTATTAACATTACTGCACTGGGCGCATTCTTCCGTGTTCCCAAAAATGTGGCAGAGGTAGTATTGGGTTTATTAACTCCTGCTCTGGTGAGGAGGCTTCCTATAGATTTACCCCTCTTATAGGACACTAGTGGCATATTCTCAAACTCTTTGACATCAGGATAGGCCATCTTTGACACCCCCAAGTGTTCCCTTATTATGTTTGTCACTTTATCAATATCAGGGGCATATTGCATGACAAACGGTACACGACCTCCCTCCAACCTTCTCCTTCTGTTCCCCCCTTCCTGTTTGCATTTCACAAGGCAGTGTCCAAGACATATCTGGGGCAGTTTCTCTCCAGGAATTTAAGAGTACACATTCCCCAACTGCTCATCCCTCCTAAAGGGACTGATGGGCAATGACTTTCTCAAGTGCCCAGGATGATAACTGTTGTATAATATTAACTTATTACGATCAGTAGATTTGATGAACAGTTCCATGGGAAAGCCCTCTTCCTTAAACACAATCACATCAAAAAATGGTATTTTATGATAATCAAGAGAGAGAGAGAGAGAGAGAGAGAGAGAGAAATTGTATTAAGACTTGTTGAATGCTTTCATTTGAATAAATGCTTGGATCCAGAGGACAGCCGATACAATGGCAGAAACGCGTTGATCGCTCGTTCGTTGTATGTGATGCTAAGCAACCGGTAAGTCCTGTGAGTGCCCTGTATTACGTTTAATATATAATATTATATATAAATTTAATATAACTAAATTTACCATTATTGTTGTCCTTTAAATTTTTTGCTTATACACTAAGACAAATTTTAATGAACATTGACAGCTAATTGACTGAATCTAAAAAATGACCAATCCATGCATTAATTCCTCAACTGCTAACAAACAAATTGCTTTATCTCTCACCTCTGAACTCTGCAGCATTTATTGAAATCAGATTTCTAGTTTTAAAGAGCAGATCATGGGGCCTGATAAGTAATTGTACATACTCCCTCTCAGCTAGAACGGTCAAGTAACTATTGGCTGACCTCTTTGTTATCGAGACTAAAAGACAATTGTTATTTTAGGTGGACATACACATGCGATTGCCACAGCATGTGTGCCGATAGATCACATTGGAATCTGTCCGCACACGTGGTGGGAACCGCACACACGGACCTGAATGATCCCCATACGCAGTGCGGCCATAGAAGGAACAATCGGATCAGCTTCCTTACAGACTTAAGCGGATATTTTCTAGCTTTCCCGACTACCGTAACCGTAATGCCGACTATGGCTGTTCATCGGCACTGCGGTCAGTAGGTTTGAGCCCCTACTAAGACGTTAATAGGTAAATCCCATCTTTCCCCAATGGGATTTACCCACAGTGGCGTTACTACCACCCCCGTGACCGCAGGGGGAGGGCCCGGATGGTAGTAGGGCCCGCCACAAGCCCAAGGTCCCTTCCGTTGTCAGCTGTTTTAAACAGCTGATCGCACATATGAATGAAACATACGTGTGATCAGCTGTTTAAAAGACTGGACCGGAACTTCCAGTTCAGTTGCGGAAGCTCGGACCCGGTCTTTTAAACAGCTGATGTCAGGGACCTTGCCTAAATTCCTGCAGGGGGGGGGGCAAGAAATGGCATAAACCTGCAGAATAACAGCTGATGAGTTGTATCTAATGTATCTTCAAATTAGGAATTATAAAATTAATTTGGGCTCATTTATATATTTTATCTGTAGTTTTAATACCCTTCCAGGTCTCAGTCGCTCAACAGTGGTGTGACAGAATCTAATAAGGTTCCGAAAATCTGCTTTGAATCCAATTGAATTGGAATTTTTAGAATTTTCTATTGCAAACCTAGAGTATTTTCATAGTGTTTTTTAACAGAATTTTTTGATTCTCGTTTGTTTAATTTTTTGGAAACTTGTTCCAATGTCCTAGACTGCTGAGCGTTGTCCAAGGCTGTTGCAACACTAGGGCACACGGAAGAATGCACGGTGTGCATGCGCTGTGCTTCTGATACTGAACCCTATTGGAGGGCATGTGATACGCACAAAAAAGGGATCAGAGAGCAGCACATGTAGTGAGGCCACAACATAGGGTTCCATAGGTCTATGCAATCGCTATGGTAAAGGTAGTCCATATGCACACTGGTTACCTGGGTGCAGACAATGAATTCCTCCACTTCCAGGGATACAGTGTAACTCAACAAAATATGCTGCAAAGTCGCACTCCAAAGAAAAATGAAAAAAATGTATTCCAAACCACACATCAACGTACACAACGTTTCGAGGTTCTAGGCCTCCTTCATCAGGTGATGAGGGCCTAGACCCTCGAAACGTTGTGTACATTGATGTGTGGTTTGGAATAAATTTCTTTCATTTTGCTTTGGAGTGAGACTTTGCAGCATATTTTGTTGAGTTACTTTGCAATCACTAGCGCAATCAGATCGCAAGATGCCATCCAAATCATGCTAGGATGGCCTAGACCTAAAGGATGGGTAGGGCTAAGGTGGACTGGAGTCAGGGCCTGGGCATAACTAGCAGAGCGGGTTCATGGGTGGGGCACAAATAGGCCCAATCTACATGCCAGAACATTTGGAAATAATTAGCCAGGGGTATTGAGCTTGACCAATAACCTAGCAGAGGGCCACAGGAGTCTTAGACCTTTAATGGTTAAATTCTTATAACTATGAAAAGTTTTATTCAATTAAAAGGAGGTAATCCTGTTTTTTGGCTGGAAAGAATTTCCAGAAAAGAACATTTAGGTATGTAAGGATATATCTTTTTCCAATTGCACAGAACTGCTCCAGTGTGTATTGTGTAGAATGCTTGTATTCAATTCAAAAATGAAGGGAAAGAAGGCAGTGCGCATTCCATACTGTACGTCCTTACCCTTAATGGGGGAAGGAATTTACATGATTGCTTTCACGGAGGTTACTCAATAAATAGTAGTTAAACACAACCTATTTTGACCCACAGGACAGAGATGTTCTAAAAACAGACTAGGTAAAATGTCTGTGTTGATAATCAGTATGGCAGCTCATGTTTCAATGCAAATACCCCGAGAAAGAATGTTTTGTGCCCTCATAATATTATCATTTAAAGGAAAAACATAAAAAGAAATACTGATTATTAATTTGGCTTGAAAAAGCCAAATTCCTGTTCTTTCTACGTATTTCTTCTTCCGTTTTATTCTTCTGCTTTTTTGGACCGTATCTCCTCCCACAGTTTTCAAGCTAGAGACACGTCGGTACAGATGTGCGGGGCATATAGAATAAGTGTGCTATCTAACAGCTAAGGAATCCGCAGAAGCGTTACGGCGTTATCGTCAAATTTCGGGACATATTTTCCGATAGACTACAATGGTAACAATCCTCAAATGTGGATATTTCCAGTTTGTTTCATGGTCATAAATACAAATGGTGATACCCCCAACCCCCCACACAGACCCAGGTACACCCACCTACTGACCTACCTTTCCATTCCCATGGAAGCCATACTTATAGTCAAAAAACTAATTTTGATCAATCATCAATAAAAGTTAGTTATATGGTCATACATGCAAAAACATATACACCCCATCTCACATGGTACACACACCTACTGACCTACCCCTCCATTACTGTTGCAGCCATACTTAAAGGGTAACTAAAGTTAAAAAAACTAATTTTGACCAATCATCAAAAAAGTTTGTTTTTTTTAACCCCCAACCCAACACAGGTACACACATCTACTGATCTACTTATCCATTACTTTGGCAGCCATACGTAAAGGGTAACTAAAGTAAAAAAAAACTAATTTTGATCAATAATCAAAAGTTTGTTTTTTTAACTTCCAATTTGATCCAGGTACACACACCTACTGACCCACCCTTCCATTTACATGGCAGCCATATTAAAAGGGTAACTATAGTCAAAAAAACGCATTTTGACCAATTATCAAAAAAGTTAGTATTTTATCCCCAAACTTGATATGAGTACACACACACCAACTGACATACCTTTAATGCATGTGACACATTTAAAGGGTAAGTAAAAAACAACAATTTCCTCGTCATTTGCATTATTGAGTTTTAAAATCTGCAGCAAAACACACAAGTTCCCTTCCAAAATGCGGTCTTTCAAGCCAAATTCAAAGTTTACACTTAAACTTTCCCTTTCTAGTTATATTCCTACACTTCAAAGGATGTCATGCAAAAATTCAAATGTTTATAGGAGAACTAAAATTGAAATATAAAATTACCTTGCATGAATATTTCAAGTGAAAACAACATATAGCTAACAGCATTGTGTAGGAATCAATTCTAATTCTGCAGGCTACAGGGTGTAAATGAGGGACGGTCCCCGTCAGGTTTTGGGACAGACTGGGGTGTGATTGGTTAGATCAGGCATAGGGCTACATCCATTTCAGTAGAAAATTTCGCCGTATTCAGTAGAAAATGCAGAGTAGTCAGAAAAGCAATTGCAGAATTACGTATGATTTTCTCCGCAATACTGCTGATAAACTACAGAATCTGCTACTTAGGATTATTTATATAATAGCTTTATTTATCCTTTAAATTCCATTTCAAGCTCAGCCAAATTATTCCAAACCAAATTCCCCTCTATAAACTAAAATTCCCAAATATGGTAGAAGTGAGTTATAGTTATTAAAAAAGCAGGAATGTTATAAACCTCAGATTATATATACCCACGTGGGTGGAATATTTACTATCAATAAAAATCCACCTAATTATTACTCTCGGAGTAATATGTATGTGCAGAGATGGAGGGCAATAGTCCCGCAAATGCTGTTAAACTGACGCTTTTACCGGCGGTGATTCCTTTAGCATCATTAAATCACTGAGTCACTTCTAAAAATGCTCCGTCAGCAGAATTGGATCACTAAAGCTTCCTAGAAATGGTAAAGGGAGTGGTTCTTAAAGGAAAAGGCGGGGGAGCCAACAGCCTGTGCACCAATATAAAAATGATTATTCTTTATTATTCCATCCATTAATCCATCTTGATTCAGGACAAGTGACATATAAGGTGGCAGCAATTATATTTTAGCCTTTCTTTAGATACTTTGAGGGTGGACTGCGACACGATAGACACCCTATTATTTTGCACCTGGTATAAAATGTTCAGTATAGATTTTTTTTTTCCCATCAGTAAATATTTTATAGAAATACAATAAAAATAATTAAAAATCCTGTTTCACTAACCATTTATGTTCTTCAAAAACAATGTGGTCACGATTCAGCTTTGTTTATATACGCACAAACGCCTACATCCCGTCTTTAAGAAAAACAGGAATCTTATCAGTCGCAAGATCACGTTCGTTGGTAAAAAGCAGCCAAGAGACTGTTTTATTTTTCATACTTTCTGTAAAAATCAGACTAATGCACTATTAGAAGGCGGTTTACAATAACATTGCCAGTATCCAACCCACAAAATGGTGCTGTGCCCACATTTTGACTGTGCTCATAATCTGCCACAACCAATCAAATGTTTTCTAACTGCAGTAGACCAGTAAAAAGGTTAAGATTTGATTGGTTGCTTCAAATTAACAGCACAAGCAAATGTTTGCAACTCCTATTAAACAAGCCAAAATATATTAATGCAAAATGATCCAAACACAGCCATCTTGGGAATACAGATATAAGGTTCAAATAAGTGACAATTTCTTATTTTCTTTGTTACCTGTAAACACCAGCAGTTAAGTAATTTACTAATTCCTTGTTTAAATATGGAAATCCTCTTCCAACAGGCTAATAGAAATAATAAAAGCCCATTAGCACCTTGTACAAAGGAGTTCGCACTGCCCTATTCACGCTATTGGCAGGGAGGCTCCCAGGACACAATAAGTTTCATTGCACTCGAGGACAAGCCTATTTAAGGGTTAAGAAGCCTCAAGTCACACTTTGGATGTGTATTTGAGAAGGACCCTCACATCCTCATAATACATTCAATTGAATCTTGTCAGTAGGCCATAAAAGATGCAAGCATGGTACTGTAAAGGCTTTAAATAGATATGTTTGTCTGTATATATATATATATATATATATATATATATATATATATATATATATATATGTCCGGGTGCACATCAAAGCATATGCAGAGTTGAATAACGATAGCACTCACGGGACTTTCTTAATCATTTTCAGAACGATACTTTATTGCACATCTACGCGTTTCAACCCTGCTATCGGGCCGTCATCAGGATGTTACATCACACAGTGAGTTAACCCATTTTATTACCACCCACCATGTGGTTTGCTCCACCCACCATAAGACAACCCCTTTGTGCACCTGAATACAAAATCAACAATAAAATACATATAAAGAACATCACATATAGTATGTGTACTATTTAAAAACAATTGTTTTTAAAAAGTACACATACTATGTGATGTTCTTTATATGTATTTTATTGTTGATTTTGTATTCAGCTGCTTCTCTGTACAGATATGTTTGTGGGGCCAACCTGCATGCACAGCTGGGAGAAGAATGTCCGTTAGGTACAACTATGAGTTGGTCTTTGGCCGTTCAGTTGGGCGTTGTTACTGATGCAACGTCCGACCAAACAGCAATACAATCCAACCAAGCGCCCATAGACCTCCCAGTCATGCATTATGGGTCGACCCCACAATCGCACATCTGTATGTGCGATTGTGGGGCTGGTTGGTTAAATGTCAAATGCGGAGCTTAGCACTAATACAGGTGCTGGTCAGGTCTAATGGTGTACATAGGCACTACAATCCGATTGTACAATCCGAAGGTCGTACGATTGTCATACGATTGGATTGCTGGTCGGCCAAAAAGATTTCATATACACGATCAATTTACAATATTTACATGATCAATTTACAATATATAAACCTTAGGAAGAAAATGTGTGCCTAAATAATTGCAATTTGTATATACATTTTTTTGCAAACTATTTTATATCTTTGCCCTTGGGAAACTGCTTGAACTAAAGGCTGCATGTCACTTTAGGAACGTTAGTAAATTTACTATGGTCTGAGCATCTTGAATGCAACAGATTACAAAAGAGTTATAGCAAGTTATTAAGAATACGGTTATCAAGGGAAACATTTCCATTTATGAGCAGGCTTTGTCTGCTAGTTATTTAGACCCCATAAAATCCACGATCTGTCTGACCGCTAGATGACACCGTTGTAATAACCTGTAGAGAAAAGTCTGCAGTCTATGACTATTTTAACAAAAATATATTAACATTGACATCTGTTCCGATTTCCCATTTACATCAAATCTTACCATATACCAACAATGTTTCTAATAATGGCATTCCACCCCCCACCAATCAAGTGAGGGATCCCAGGATTTGTGACAGGTTGCCTCTTTGGGTGGAATAATAGGGGTTAGAATAATACTGAAAAGGGCGTGGTCACTTTACTTTAAAGACCAATTAGGTCCTTAAAATTCTACAAATTCCACTAGACCGCAGGACGGTTTTGTTAGGGATGGTTAATGCACACATCTATATATACCCTCACACTGAATACCAATCACATTATAAAAAGTTATGCTACTGTGGTTTCCATCAACCCTCAAATAGTCAATGGGTTAACAGACCCAAAAATAAAAAATGTATTCTTTTATGAAGATGATAGTTATAGTTTTGAGCTATAAAATACATGTACATATGCATATTCAATAATATGCTTCTAAAATGCACCCTTGTTCATCAATGGTTATATTTCTCATTAGGTTTAAATAACGGATACAGTCTATTCACCGATTCTCTCCTCTTTTACTTCTGGGGTCCATATATATTGCTCTTTCATCACAAGTGTCTGAACCACACACTGAATACACTAGCTGGGGACCCCCTCCTTTCACACCGTAGCTTTGGAAGGAGTGATACTTAAAAGAGGGAGGGGGAGGGATAACCAAAGAAAAGTGTAATGCCTTGAAGTGGTAGAGCAGAGGAAGCACAGCTCTATGTAACACATCTCAAGCTGCTCTGCATAACTCAGCATCTACCAGGCTGACCCTCTTGTACCTGGTAACAGATCTGTCTACCTTTTTGCCACTTGACTTCTTATTTTACTCTGAACTTATTTTTTTTCTTCTCCATTTTGGCTTTTCGGTCGTTCTAGCTTCTGGGAATTCTATTTTTTTCTTTCTCCCTTTTCTCCTTCATCCATTAGCCTTTGCTTCTATTTGCAAGAAGCAGAAAAAAAGCAATTTGGTTTCTCTAGCCATATAACACCACTGCACCTTTTTTCCCGGATGTGATCCTGATTTTTATGCCACCGAGACATTGATCCGGTGTCGGAGCTGCAGATTTTGGAGGTAGAGCATTCCGGCTGTCTTCGCACTGTAAGTTTCATCCTTTCAATAATGATCTATTGGAAGTTCTCACAAATTGTTTTTGACATTAGTAGCCAGTTGATAAAATCAAAAAAAACACATATAACTTTTTCAGGCAGCCAGTACATTTTTAGGTGCATTGGCTACCTGCCTCCTGGGATCTGTCTAGCTTTTTATTATATAGCTTGTAAAATTGTAATAGTTATTTCCAAAGATGGAAAGAAAGAAGCACAGGGAAGAGAGGGATTTGTAAAACCCTCTGATTGGACACGGAGACATGTAATTGAACTCATTCTGATGTGCAAGGCATCATATCATTATCCCTTACCCTCCTCAGTTAAAAAGTTATGGGGGTGGGGTGGGGGGTTTATTGACTTAATATTTAGATCTCTTAATATTAAGAAACATGACAAGTTGAAGACTCTTTAGTGTAAAACTGAAGCAAATACATTTAGTGATCAAAAAAATTCTACCGGTAATAATATCCCCCTAACACCTTAAACAAATGATAAATGATAAAGGGTTTCCAAAATGTTTGATTTTTTTATCTTCTTTTTTATTATTGTTGCTTGCTTTAATTTCCTTTGGGGTTGTTTTCATTTTGAAGCAAAATGAAAAAAAAAAATTGTGCCTCCGCCTTCATAGAAGTTTGCTAAAATGTACCGTTTTCCCTGCTTTCTGATTGGCTACATTATCTACTTCTAATAATATGCAACAATTTCATTTTTAAAAAAAAAAAAAATATTAGACTATACTGATGGTTATGATTTGTATACTTTCTATTACATGTAAATTACCCTGACAATTAAATAGGCATTATCCTAACTGTCAAGCATTTATAATTTGGAGGTAATTCTAAGAACTTCCTGTGTCATTAATCATATAAAATAAAGAAAGGAAAGTGACAAACAGGGGAAATGTTAGATTTCTGGGAATTCTAATTACCTCTACATGGTAATTTACCTGACATACACAGCCATCCACTTTATAATGATAAATTCTACCATGATGTCTTACTGTTGCCCTCTAATAAGAATGCTAATTTCAATTAAAGAAGGATTTCAATATAAATGCTTTTTCCTCACACATCAAGGTCACAAAATGGTAATACACAAGTCACAAAGTTTAAACATGATATTGGGAAGGTATCAATCCTTTGTTTTGTTTATTTTACTTATTTATTATGTGGCTGAACACTGTGCAAATAAATAGAGTGCGAGTTAGGCTGGTTTGTTTAAAAATTGTCACTTGCTTCAATGGTAAAACCTATTCCCATTTTCAATTTGAATTGAAAATTTCCTGTCTTATCTGCAGTCTCGATGCAAGAATTGTGGCCAAATTACAGATAAACATGGCGAGAATAGGTCCCAGCTGCTGGTTGAGGGCGTTCAAAATAAAACGCAAAGTCTAAGTAGTGACTATCAGCAAAGCATCTTGAATGAAAGCAGTTGTTTATAATGATGTGTTTATTATTGGGTCCCACAATGGAATGTTGTGCGTGATGTAAAGATATTTATAAAGAAATCAATTGGCGTTAGTCAAAGGGATAAGTAATAAATGGTTACATTTTGTTATCTATGTAGGGTTTGGGTAGGTCATTGGTCTAAAGATCCCAAGAGAAAAACATATTTTGTGTTATAAATAGCTAGACATAAATAGAAAGAACAAAAGTAAAAATGTACATTAGCTTGCCCTTTAAAATAAAGATGCATTTACACGGTGCATGATATTGTGGTTAAACTGCAGAACTTAACATGCTGATGAACTATAACTCTAATCCCTCAAAACCCTGTGGCCACACAGGTAAACCTCTGCATAAAACTCCTGCCTGACAGACTACCCATCAATAAAGCAATCTGTCAACTGAGAATAAAAGGTACCATGATACTTTGGCGTGGCTGATAACGGCCTATTTTAGGCCATGCGATCGGACAAAAATTACCTACATGGTTAATCCATTTTGCACCGGATTTTTAAGCAAAATCTTTTGGTGTCTGCAAATATATTTACTGAATTTTGACTGTATTGCAGGTAACCAAACCTCCAGTTGCCTAATGAACTCGAAAAAATACATACTAATTTTTGTTTGTTGGGGTTGTTAAGGAAGATGCAGAATTTAAAATACCATGGTGTGCAGACAAATTACTAATGGTAAAAATCTATGAGGGCACAGTAGGGGGAGCTGTTCAGCAGCAACTGCTTTGAACAGAGCTACTAATATATTTTGTTGTATGCATGTAAATAGTACTTATAAGTAAATATAAGCTGCATGCAATCTATTAAAATAATTTTAAATCATCTATAAATTATAGCAAAACTGGATTTTTAGAATAGTAAAAAGTTTGTTTTACATGTTTACTCGTTAAACATGTAATTAATTACTGGTATTTTGCTGTTTAAAAATGTGTTAAAGAAGCCGTGGGTTTTTTTTTTACATTAGCAGACAGACAATTCTAGAAGCCAATTTACCTTTTCTTAAGCAGACAATTTTATGGGCATCAATATTTATTAAATGAAAACATTTAATAAATTCAATTTGGTCATTATCACAGGTTTACCTTCCGACGTTCCTGCATATTTTCCCATCTAGCCCATTCATTTTGCAATCACAAAACAATTACAAAAAAGATTAGCCAGGCGGTTTCCATGACATGGTGTCCTGGGTAGATTTCAGGGTGCATTGGCTACTTTTCTCTAAGGATTAGTCCAGCCCTCCCTGTGTTATGGGGTCTTTTTTATGTTCCTCTAATATTAGCAGGGACAATAAAACATGCTCACACGCTTACAGTGGTGTTTTGCAATCTGTTAGCATGTGAGAATCGCATGGCAGTACATTACAATGTGGGTGGCCACATTTTACGAGCTGCGATCCATTTTCGATCCTATAATGGAATATTGGGCAAATTGCAGAGCAAACAACAGTAATGTGTGTGAAACACGATGCATAGAGATTTTCACGCATGTTACCGTCCATTATAGTGTGGCCGAAGTCTGACATTTCCTATACTGTAATAATAATTACACGAGTAGCAAAGATTATAACAATGTTTCGTTTTGGTCTTTATCCCACTAACATTAACCTGATAACCTGTACCTACCTAAACTAACTCTGTTCAACAGAACATAAAATGCTTAGAGATTTCTTACTGGACAAGCAATTAAACAGCAGGACTGCAGATTAAAACAATAGAAGTGTTCATGGGAACACAGAGCAAGAATGACATGGGTGAAGGCACCGGCGTAAGAGAGGTGTCATCCTTGAAACATTGTATCATTATTTCAGTACATATCAATTAACACACATTTCTTAATTAGCATGCCTATATCATCCTGTCTAGGCCCTACTGCCACAATTTGGATCTCGTTTTGCAAACTGATTGCCATTTGCAAATTGCATGCCAATGGGCGGCAATATAGCCGGTCCCACCACTTGTGTTGCACTCCTGTCCAAAATCGCATGTGCTTACCATTTTTGGTGCAGATCGCATATGCAGCCATTTAAGACTAATGTATGAAGTGTGCACAATCACACAGAAACACATTGCAAAAATAGCAATGCATTTCTGGTGTGTTTCAATTGGGCCTGGCTTTGAGAGATTCTTGTTTCAGAGCTGGGGAATCTGAAAGTCTTAAAGGCCCAGACTACCTTTACCAAAACAAAGAATGCAAACTTAAACATAAAACTGCAAGACAGTAGCAGGGTCATTCAATAAAAGTTCTTATCGTTTAAAATAGTGCTAAATTTGCCCCAGCCAATCAGAACTTATTTAACATTTGAACGCTAACATCTGATTGATTGGCGCAAAATTAGCACCATTTTGAACAATAAGAACTTTTATTGAATAACCCTGCTAAAGTAAAAACAGTAGGAATGGGTTCTCGAATCTACTTTCCCATAAAAAATAATTGAATATACATGTATTTCAACAAAGGAGCAATACTGCACAATATATACCATAAAGATCATTGGCTAATTTATCGTGGAAATAATTTCTCAATCCCATAATTCCCAGAATAGTGAGAGACATGCAATTCACCCCATTATGTTGCAGTGGCCCACACGTGTGTCCAAAAATATTAACATTATTGCATGTAATACAGAATAATTGTACACAATAATATTCTTAATAATGTAACAAATATAACAATTGGGAAGGAATTGTATGTATGTATGTATTTTATTTCTTTTATAGCGCTAAAATTATTTACTCAATTCAAAAAAATCAGGCCCTGCCCCGAAGAGCTTACAATCTAATCACTTTATGTACACATACAACCTATCAGTATGTCTTTAAGATTGTGGGGGAAACTAGAGTGCCCGGAGGAAACCTACGCAAACACAGGGAGAACATACAAACTCCTTGCAGATGTGTCCAAGGGTGGAATCAAACTCAGGACCTCAGTGCTGCAAGGCATCAGTGCTAACCACTAAGCCACCGTGCTGTCCGTGTAGCTACAAAGCTTAATATGAGGTGGGCTTAAAGGAGTCTAAAAGCCCTCCGCAGAACACAAAGTGCAGCAGGGCCTTTTTAAAACAGAAGGTACTTTATATTCTCTATAGTTATAAAATAGTATTGCTCAACCAACTTCTTATTTTACTCATTCCCTAACTTACTAGTGATGTCAGTGCACTACAGCTCTAGGGGGCTCGTTTACTGAAGACAAGGGTTTGTGGTTTCCGTAAGTTCTAACATTTAGAACATTTTCTAAATAGAGTGGTTCATGTCCGTCCTAGGTGGAGAAATCCCCAGAAACGTGTTTGGTTTTAGGTTTAAGTGCTCCTTAGGCAGCAGTTTTATGCGAGAAGTTGGCATAAATTATAGATTATAGTCCATTGCATTTTTAAAGTAAAAAAGGATCCAAAAGCAGTCAAAACATGTCCTCACTTCACCTAAACAGAGTAGCACCCATCTAAGATACTGCACAATGGAAAGGTTGTGCATTAAAGGAAGGTCGGTGCTAAATTTGTTATAGGAGTTCTCTGTAAAACTGGTGGCTCTGTGTAATCAGATTTATTTCTCAGGGGGTAACTGCAAATAAATGTAGAAACATAGTAGGCTACATTTGCACCTTTTATTACATAAGCTCCACAGTCTCCTCCCTTTAAAAAATGCATTCCTGTTAAAAGTGCAACTTCAATATCCTTCAATAGACAAGTTATAAACCATAATGTAAGCAGCAGGTGCAGAGCTTCAGAATGGATGATCTGCTGCCCAGTTTAGTTCTTGGACATATAATGGGGTACCCAATATATTACCCTTTATTGAACGGATTTGGAATGTTACACAAAAATAGTGAATAATCACAGCTACAAATAAGTTTCACAGGAGAGAAGAATTCTGGGTCATTTTAAGGGTGTTTTTTTCTGTTGGGCTTTAAAGAGCATGTCCACCCCAGAATAATATTTCATACTTATTTTCCTCAAACCCTGAGATCGTATTAATTACTCACCTTCCCACAGTGCCTGAAGACCAGAAAACATACGTTTTCCCACCGCACTTCTACCTGGTCTTGGTCTCCTATGCATAGGGCTAGGGAGGAGCAGAAAAATGCAGTCAGTCATTGGTTGTGACATCACAGTCATGGTCATGTATGACTTCTGCAACACAGAAGAAAAATGGCATCTTGCACAGATGCTGGCTTTCTTGCAGTGGGGAAAGGTAAGTTTTCTAGGCTTCAGGGACAGTGGGGAAATGAGTAAATATTTATAATATATATTTATGTATATAAAAATTAAATATTATCTGGGGATGGACATTATAAAACATTATATACGCCAAGTGCCACCTATATAACATTTTTGGATGTCCAGAATCGTTACTGATAAATGATCTGGAAAATGGAAACCAGACTACAGATTGCATTCTGGTTCAGCACTCATAATACTTTCCAAACCTAAAAGATTGCATTACTAAAGGACTGATAGGAAATTACCCAGAGATCTTCTCTCGCATGAGGCTTATTTAAAACACAAGAAAATCAATAAATAACCGCGGTTACATCATTGCTTAGGGTTTACTGGGCTAATGCAACTATTTTACTCCATAATCATTCAAAGACTACAAAAATGACCAACTCACTGTGGAGCTAAGGTGGCACATTTATATCCACATGCCTAAAAAGTTACCACTATGACACAAATCACCACATTAAATCAGTGTAGCAGTCTCCACAGGTGCAGTAATACTACTTACATTACACTAAAATCCTGCAACGTCATATTCTCTTGCTTAATGTCCTGTAGATGCCCCCAATAGGGAAAGCACTGAGCGCATCCACACAGCTGTTCCCTACCCACATTTATTACACATTCACTCCTATAATGATGGTCATATAAGCAGGGTGAGTTATGCAGCTAATAGGTGCCAATAACATATATCAAATTAAATGGTGCTTTTCTTTTAATGTCTATAAGCTACAAGACAAGAACTTATTACATGTGAAATAATTAAACCTTCCTTTTTGGTACAGCTTAGTGTACCCAGACATACAGGTTAGGCTACTTCCATATGCTTCCAAGAAAAATCTTTTGATGCACACATGGGTTCTTTATGAGTCACTGTTAGTAACTTCAGAGATGGTCTTAACACCATAATGAGACATAGAAAGTGCGGTGGTAACTCTGGGAAAGTAGGATGTTCTTCACTCACTACTGCTCCTCTGCCATGGGTGGTCTACTGTTGAGGACAGATGTTGACTAGTCTGTGTGGCCAAGCTGTTAATATAAAAGAGGTCAGTGAGGTACCACACAGGATAGGACTAGTCCTTTGCAGAACGAAGGTTATGGGTAGTACAGCCACCATCAGCATAGAGTGTTTACAGTATGTTTGACTTGAGATTGCATGGATCTACTCTAGTTCCCTCCAATAAAGAAGGCTGTGACTGCTGCATTACACCACACAATAAAACGTCCTTGCAAAATTAAGGTTGGCATTTTATAAAAAGGTGATACTTAGACATCCACTAGCCACTTTAACAATGTAGTGTCACTGTCACCATAAACTAGTATAGTAACAGCTAATATTTTTATTTTTTTTTTTATTCCAGCACTGGAATAAAAATAGTTTAGTCATGGGTAGATCACCGAGTGGTAAGTTTCACATGAAGGCATTTCTATTTAGGCTTTAGTTCTCCTTTATCATAACCTGATTTCCATGTTCTTTCCTATTTTACTGAATCTAATTTACAGCCACTGAAAATTCCCCTTTGTAACTGTCGATGTGCTTCTAGGAAACACCACTTATGCCCAAGCCTTGTCCCTGTCCTAATCAGGACTATAGTTAAAGATGCACAAAACACATTATTCCCAGTTGTACCCCCTTGAGCATGAAATGGAAGAGTCTGCGCATATGAAAGCTCCAGTGTGTGGCAGGTCCTTGAGTTTTAAACCACACATGGTGGGGGAGGCAGTAAAAGAGAGAGAATTATATATATAGGACAATGAATCTCTGTGAGGAACAGTTTAGCAAATGTGTGTGAAGGAAAGGAACAGGTCGAGTTTTTTTATTCACTGCTGCATAGCAGGTGCTATTTTTATTTATTTATATTTTTAAATGAAAAATAGTCTCCACGGTTTAATAACATGTTTTAATCGTTTAAATATTTACCATTCCTAGATATTTTTTTCCTAGAGGGAATAGTTGATTATACTGTACCTTAAAATCTTGCCTTAAAACATTCTTTTTCCTGCCAAAGCATGAAGAATAAATATTTATTTACTCTTTATGCACATTTTCCCAGGATGGGAGGGAGCGGAATAATGTATAATTTCCCAAAGGGTTTTCATGGAGAATTAAAGCTCTAAAACTTCCCCAACCTCCCCTACTGTTTGACCAATCACCATGGAGGTACGGAATGTTCTGTCGAAGCTCAGTGATACGAGTTCCCCAGTTCTCTGGGAAACTTTAGTAAACTTCAGAGGCATTATTCATATGCATAAAACTTTAAAATGTTTAAGGTAACAATCAGGGTGCTGGATTTTTTAAAAAGTCCCAGGGAGGTACAGTGTTTTCCCCAGAATTTTTTTCCAACTGGGTGGCATGAAAAAGTAGGCGGGTGGGGTAGGACGGGAAATTTGCTGGTGGAGAAAAATGTGCACTGCATTATGCTCATTATATAAGTAAGGGATGTCTAACTTTTATTCCACTAGATGTTTGAAAACTATGACTCTCAGCATTCCGTGGTTGTAGAATTCAGAGAGTTGTAGTTCGAAAACATCTGCAGGGAGTTGTACTTCAGCAACATCTGAAGGTGACCCAGATGTAATATGGCAGCACAAGCACATGTGCCACCATTTTGTGGTCTTAGAGATCTTGGAAAATATAGTTAACATGTGCTAAAATGGTAATCTTGCAAGTGTAAAAAAGGGGTCTGGACTGGGCAGTTTTGGTGGGAGTTCTTACTGACCTATTGGCACACCTATTAAACCTACTTCTTAATTCTTTTAAATCACAAGTGTTCTCATGAAATTTTTTCCAGCCGGGTGGCATGAAAAAGTAGCCGGGTGGGCCGCCTGGCTAAAAGACCCTAGGGAGAACACTGGAGGTAGGAAATTATACCGTATTTCTTCCTTCCATGGGGGCTTTTGCAGGAGCATTAAGTTTCCCCTATCTCTAGCATTACGTGAGATAGTCCTGCTGGGGGGACACTAAGGCTAGGTACACACTGGCCGACCGTGAATCGGTCGGTCTGAAATATTTGATGGCGTGGGGCGGCCGGCCTTGACCAAGCTTAGTACCCCGCGGCCGGACAAACGGGCGATTGGGCCCATTGGTAAATCACGGCCGATCATGCGCTTCCCCATTGGGACCACACAATCGGTCGCACGTCTGATGCGGCCACTACTGCCGCGACCAACAGTAATTTGTCCTGGTCGAGTACTCGCTATCAGCGAACGCTCGGTTGGGACAAATAATAGCCCTGTGTGTACCCACCTTAGAGAGTGTCAATGGTACTCTGATAAACCACTCCTGCAAATGGCCACCCAGGAAGGTAGGGAATAGGATTCCTACCTCCTTGGAATAGAAGATGGGCAAAAGTTCATTTTCGGGCAAAGTTACCCTTCAAAGACAACACAATTAGTAATATGTATTGATAGTGTGACTGTGGGCTATTTACACTTCAAAAACTGTAAATGATCCTTACATTGATGATCCAACCACGAATTCTTACTTATGTTAGGTGCAACTTGGAAATTGATTTAATATTGGTCTTCTGTCTCTGTGTAAACTCCATTTTGGTTACTCTTCCTCTATGTAAATGGATAATATATATATATACAGATATAGGAACGGTCCCTCTAATTTATATATGTTTTATGTGCGCAAACACTCACAGTTCTGTTTGATCCAGGGATACTTTCCGATTGCCGAGTCAGGAAGGAATTATTTTTAGCTGGGTTTTTTGCCTTCCTCTGGATCAAGAGTTAGGTAGGGTCAAAAAGGAGGGTGAAAAAGTTGGACTTGATGGATCTATGTCTTTATTCAAACCTCAACTACTATGTTAGTATGTTACACCGCAGTGCTTACAATTCAAAAAGATTTTTGTATGCGTTCCACTTTACCCTGTGTGCGCACACCTGCTTTGACTGGACATTGCAAGACAGGGCAAATCGCACCCAAGAGCCATGTAGTCAATGCTCCTAGAAATTTGTGAGATGTGTAGAGTTGTATCAATGATTCTTAATGTCACATAATTATGATATATGAATATATATATAAAATCAAAGAGACCTCAAAAAAACCATAGAGGTTAAAAAAGGCCGCTACCCATTTATGAAGTACAAGGTCGTTGATCCACATTTGAGACTGTAAGTGCAGCTGCACAGTCCCCACAGTCACCCTGGGTATGGCCGTTTGCCTGTGTGTGTAGGATGTTTCGCTGACATGGAAACATATACACAGCTCTTTGCCGTACTGGAAGTGTGTGGCTTTGTGGGGGGAAAAAAAAGCTTCTGTGGGTTTGGCTCTGACTAAAAGGCGGCTGCTTTGTGTTTGGAAACAGACAGGTTGCGAGCTGCGCCAGCACTTTCCCTTAAATCCTCTTTCACACACTTGGTAATGTACGTTTCTTTGCTATTCCTTCGGGTCCTCTCTCTCCCATTGCCCATTTCTGTGCTGATGAGGCACCTGGAGCCTTAGCACTGGAGGGAAAAAAAGCCTGGAAAGAATCTATTCATTGTTACATTGCCTTTTCCTTTAAACTGGCAGTGGTCAATACAAAAGTCAGGAAGAAATGGTGGCCACTTATCTAAAATACCATAGCTGATGGTAAGGTCAAGGCAGATGCTTTTTTCTCTTTTCTCTCAGGTGACGAGATTCCATGTGTGATTCTGGGCTGCTTTGTGGTTTTCCATGTGCTGGTTTCCAAGCCCTTTCACAAACCACTGCAAGCACAATCGGCCCACAGAATACTGAATCTGCTGGATCAGTCCTTGCAAAAACCACTGACAATTACAGATTCATGGGAAAAAAATCCCACTTCCCACTATGGTCAGCTGGTTACATAATAATCATTAGATCATACGGTCATCCTCTTTACTGATTATTAACGTGCTGTCCGCAATGGCTAACCAGACATTTGTGAAAATTGTGTTCATATTGGGAAAGACTTAAAATTATTTTTTTTAATGTATTTGACGAGTTAAATATTAATTCACTTGGCTCTCTCTGTATTTCAGGAATGGGCAGTCTCAGGTGTTTAGACTTTCCAATTGTCCAAATCAACATCATACAGAACATCTCCAGAATAAATTTGACCATATTTTTTGTGTGGTATGTTTCCTACATAACAAGGCAGAGCTTTAAAATTGGGGTGGGGAGGGAAGATCATTTTTGACACTTAAAAGAAAGCCAAACATCATTTGAAGGTAATCTCAATCTCTTCCTTAAAGTAAAACACATTTTTCCCCCCGAAACAAAAAAACGAAACATTAGGACGACTAAAAGGATGTATGACTTGCCTTTGTATGAAATTTCTAATCAAATATACACAAAATTACCACCCCTCCCTAACTCAGTGACCTCAGACATGCTCAGTTTGGATCACTAAGGAAGAGAGAAAACAATTCTCCCATTAGATACCTTGTATCTCTCTGCTAATGGGAGGGTGAAGTAAACAATGAAACCTGTAGTGTGAGAATGATTGTATCGAAACAGGTTATATAAAAAATGAGTGATACATATGTAACAGTTTCTAGTTAAGTAAAGAAAAAAAATTATTCAAAGAGGAAGTTCTCCTTTAACAGTACATTTCTCCTAGAATGCCAAAGTAGCATGTGGATGTGTCAATGTGTGATTAGTTAGTACTTTACAGTTATTGATATCTTACGCATCATAGTTACAATACGATTTGTAGGGGACAAAATAGAAGGCTGAGTCTCTGGTAGCCATTGGTATACAGTAAGGGCCATCACCTTTGATGATCAGATATTAAGACATCAAGGATATCAAGGATAGTTCAGATCTCAGACTAATATCCATAGAGAAACTGTCTATGGCCTTCAGAAATAAAAGCAGATTACACTTCAGCTGCTGCTGATGGGAATTATTACTAAACAAGCATTACACTTTTTTACCTACAAAATACTTTTTAGAACGTACAGCTTAAAATGGCACAGAATGCTATGGAGGGGGTTGTCCTTCATGATAAGTACGGTTATTACTTCCTCTGAGTGGTCTTTTAAACTAGGTAGACACATAACCAATAACAGACAAATCCCATTGGATATGAGGGATTTGCTGATAATCCTCTATGTGTTTGGTTTTAAATCAATTGATCCTGATGAACCTATTGCTGACCGCCACAGGATCAGTCAGTTGTGACTAAACATTTCTGATGTTTGGGTGGCCACCTGAACCAACCTCCCTATGCAAGTATAAGAAGATATGGGGGAGTGTGGGTTTGCAGAATGTTGCAGATTCCAATGGAACCTGCCATAATCTGTGATAAATCGTACCCAGCGGGATTTAAAATAAAATGTATGTATATTACATTAGAACTGATATATAGTCACCTCGGAACTCATCAAACATAAACTTTATCACTTTATTTCAAAGCTAAATGGCTGTAATTAAAATGTACAAATTACATGGGAATCTGGAAATGGCATGGACAAAATGAAACAATGGCTAAAATATATTGAAAACAATATTACAAGCACTGTCTAAAGGAAACTGAATGGCAGCTGTATTAAATCCCATATGTTTTAATAAGAATATATATAGAAAAGCAATGTTTGCTAGTGGACAGGCTAGGACGACTGGTGCACTGGCTGGTTGGCTATTGTAATTCACACCAGCTGTCTGTTTCTTCCTAACAAACTCCAACACAATGTAAAAATAGCTGTTTCAGTCACGGTGCATGCACACCAAATTGAATAGCTGTGATTGGTTGTTGTAGTGCTGCTGCGATTGTCCTGCAGGGCATTGTGGTATTGTAACAATGCAAGGTTTTGTATAACAGGTTACATTTTTGCTATTTTAAATTTCTTAAACCTTGTAAGCACGCTCGGCCAACACCACAACGTCCAATAAACAAGCTGTGGCAAGTGTCTGGATAATGGGCATTTCGGCTAATGTGGCCATTCAGTCAGGCATCGTTCAGTGATCTGCCACCACACACGTGCGAATATCGTCTGAAACGGACTTTAACCGCATGCTTGTACGTCGGGCATTGTGGTGTTGGTTGAGCATGCATATGACTGTGCTTGTTTGTGAGAAGTTCTTGTAGCAGTAGGAACCGGATATCTGTATATGACCACCACTAGCTGGAAATAGTGGAGAGGTTGCAGTTCTGGCCAATCGTACACACCCCATACCCTGTGTCTACCTACATTAAAGGGAAACTATTGTGCGAATAGCGTTTTTTAAAAAACAGTTAAAATAAAAAGTACATGAGGCAGGGAAGTAGGATTGGTGCTTTTTACCTCCCAATATCATTTCTATGAGGAGCAGCAGGATGAAGAAAACTGCTTCTGCCAGTCCTCCTGTATGCTTCAGCACTATCTTTAATATACAATGGCCCAGGGCCATAACCTGGCAGATGAAAACTGTATGTGCTGTAGCTCCTCAACAAAACAATATTGGGGGTGGGGATAATCAATCCTATCTCCTTGCCACAGGTACTTTTCATTTTTAAAAAGTTAATTTTTACAGTATAGTTGTCCTTTAAGATTTTGTACATTTTCGGTGAGATGCAACAACCCGCGCTAACGAGAAAATAAGCGCTAACATCACGCTAACCTATGTACTAACGTGTTAACGAAGGTTTTGCACTGCCTGCGCCATGTCGCAATTTTTTTTCTTTACGCAGCGCAAAGTGATGCAATAAATTTTGCGCCGTTTTTTGCGCTAGTTTTTTTGCATGATAATTAACGCCTCTTCAAAATATGCGCAAAAGTTCGCAACTTACCGCTAGAGTTTTCACAATGTATTAATGGCCGCAAAGTGGTTAATACATTGCTGAAACGAGTGCACGTAGGTTGCGATAGCGAAATATATTGCATCTCCCCCTTTGACTGATATATATTTTTTTTTACACGGCTGGGCAACATTTCAACTATGCACTTTCAAACGAAAAGGAGAAACGTCTGGTGTATTAAAAACCTTTTCCTTTTTTTTTTTACGAAGCAGGAAAATGAAAACGGTAAAACTTTTGTTGAATGACGATTCAACACCACGCACAGCTTTAGATAACATGTCAGCCATGAAGAACCAATGATTCTCCATAAATAGATTCAACCCAAACTGGGTGATTTGCTCCCTTTATTAAATCCATATTTCTTTCTCCAAAGTCAGGCTGCATATTTCCAAGACTAAAGTGATATCCCTGGAGTGGTTATTTTTCAAGCTTGGCAGCTGTGAAATACAGTGGGGCAGGTTACAGGATGTAGAATTTCTAAATATGAACAGAAGAATAACCTCTTCATCTTCTTCCATTAAGTGCTGGCAAGCAGTATATGAAGCACATATCTGCTAATTTTCATGATGTGAACGCCACTAGTTACTACCTTGTGGTGGCTGTTTAACCCCCATTCACTACCATTGGTTCATCATTCAGAAACAAAAAATATAAATTAAAGGAGAACTGAAGCTAAAATATCAATGAGCCTGAATAGAGTCTATCAGGGTTATTCAATAAAAGTTCTTATCGTTTAAAATGGTGCTATTTTTGCCCCAACCAATCAGATATTAGCTTTCAAATGCTTAATAAGATCTGATTGGTTGGGGCAAAATTAGCACCATTTTAAACGATAAGAACTTTTATTGAATAACCTTGTATATGTCCTAACTAATGCTGGCCATAAAAGTATGGAAAAAAGCCATGCCAACCTAAGCCCCACCCCTAAAATGAATATTGGTTTAGTGTGGGTTTTGCGGGTCCTGCGCAGTTTACAAATATTTATACACTGCAAAATGAGTCCGGTAAAGGCAGTCATTCATGGCTATCTGGAAATCCGGTGGGATTTGTTGCAATGTTACCATTAAACTGATGCAAGGCAATTTTTAACAGGCTTTGTGCCAATTTTCATGATAACTATTTGGGAACAAATAACCCAAAATTTTGCTACCTGCTATGATTTTACGTGAAATTACTTTGAGCCATTAAATTGCCCACAGTGCACACCTTACCTGCCTAGCTCCCACAATGCAGCAGTAACTGCTGACCATTTAAGGCTACTGATCGGTCGACAGGAGGTCGGGTACTGTCGGGAAAAAACAGCCGCATCCGACGGTTAGCCACGACCGAGCGTGTGGTCCATAGAGGACCGCACATTTGCCTGTGGTTTTCCAATTCCAATTTCCGATTCGGACGAACAAACGGTTGGCAGTCAGCTGCAGGAAGAACCCATACAATAATTTGACCCGACCATCCGAAACAGTAAAATGATGGTCGGTCGGCCCAAATTGTTGTGTGGTATGTACCCAGCTTTAGATTTTTCCTAAAGTTGCCTAACTCTAAGTATCAAAAATTTTGCACCTATGAATTGTCTGAAACAATATAGTTACCATACCCTTTCTGTTGTGGGGCAATTCATGAAATTAGAGAATCTCCCAGCTTTTAAATTTAAAGGCTGAAAATACTTTTGTATTGCGAATAAAATAGTATATTTGTAGTATTTCATCTATGACTTTATGTAAGCTTAAAATTCCTACTTCCCGGGATACAGTTAGAAACAACACTTAACATGCTTCTGGTTAATTTCTATATCTAGTCTCTCTTCTATTCTAGTTTTTTGCCCCTTCCGACAATTTATTGTTAAAAAAAAGTGTAACTATAGAGAATTGAGACTGAATGCATTCAATAACCCCACAGAAGCTGCAGTGATGTCAGATGCTCATTCT
The DNA here is from genome assembly GCA_019447015.1 of Hymenochirus boettgeri. Classification (NCBI taxonomy): domain Eukaryota; kingdom Metazoa; phylum Chordata; class Amphibia; order Anura; family Pipidae; genus Hymenochirus; species Hymenochirus boettgeri. The sequence goes on from CM033477.1 coordinate 30,233,599, forward strand.
ACTAGATGTTTTTTCACTATTCTGACATCTTAGGGATCAGATGACATATATGAAAGCTAATTGATTCAGCTTAAAACGTGGAATACACAAAATTATTTATTTCCTTTAAATGTAAAAATGAACATCACCTAATAATACAAGGTGATATATATGAAAATATCACACTACTGACAAATCATATATGACAGTTTGAAAAATACACTTTCCAGAAATATTCCTTCTATGAAGATGGGGGTTTAAAGGGCAAGTCCAGCCCCAAAATGAAAACTTATATACAGGTAAATCACCCCCCAAACCCTAAACTGTAATAGTTTAAAATCTGAAATATATAAGTCTAACCTGAAATCCTGCACAATGTCCTGTTTCCCCTGTTTCTGCTTCCTGGTACTTCCAGTTAGCAACTGTCAGTGATGGATTTGACAGTTCACATCACAGCCAATGACTGAATGTTAATCCCCTGTCTGCCTCTTCTGAGCATGCCCAGGCTCAGTACAGGCTCAGTACAGGTTTCTAAATTGTTCAGTTTCCATGAGGCATCCAGAAGCGTAGCAGGAATACAGTAATGAATTCATAGGACAAAGTATGATGTATCAACATAATTTAAAGAGGCCGTTCTTTCTAAAAGATGTTCTTATGAGGGTGGAGTTGTCCTTTAAACCAAGTCTCTGATTCAGCTAAACACAGGAATACACAAAATAAATATTTTTAGCCTTGGCATAGCTTTTAACTATTTAACTAAGGTGACAATGTTTTCAATCAGAGATACTCATAAGTATCTCCCATGACAACTGGACATACCATACGCCAGGGGTTCCAACTTGTTTCCGGCTGTAGGCAATACTAGTGGCAACCCAAACACTGACCTGGCCCGCTTATGTAGCTCTATCCCATCCACACCTTACCCAGACACCACCTCCAAACCTGAGACTCGCAAAGCAGTCCTGCATGCAGTGCCGGACCTAGGTTAAATAGCACCCTGTGCAAGATTTGTTACTGGCACCTAGCACCCCCTCCAACTCCCAGGCACACACAATACACTGCTGATTGCACTTACTGTCTTTCAGTATCTTCAGTGTGTGCTTGTATATATCGTTCGTACATCATTACGTAACACATAATGTACTAAATGCACAGACAGAACAGCACAGCATACTGACGTCTAAAGGAAGGCTTACGTGCTTTGGGGCTTTGTCTGTGGGGTGGTGCTGATACTATTTGATCTGCAGGATCGTAACTGGGGGGCTGTGGCACTGATGCACAACTTTGACCTACAGGTCCGTGACCTAAGACTCCCGGCTGGTGCCCCCCTGGTATTGCAACCTGTGCGGTCGCACAGGTCGCCTATGTCAAAGGCCGGCCCTGCCTGCATGTAGCATGTGGCCCAGGGGTTGGGCACCTATGCCATATGATCCACTACGCTTAGGTCCATTGACATGTTAGGAGAATAATTTCCTTAAATATATGACTTAACCTTTATAGTTGCTGTATAAAGCCTAGTTTTTAAATATTTTTTTAGGAACGACTTTACCAACTATATTTGGTTTCAAAGATCTGTTGCTAACAAAAGGTTATTCTTTAACACGCATCCAGCAAGAATCTCGTAACCTTTACCTCAAGATATATAGGAATGTTTTTTAATATACAAACAGGCAGACATTCACACAGGGTTAATTTGGTTTCTAAAACATAATGCCATTGAGAAATGTTGTGTATAGAAATGTTTGCATTGAGAACTGTATAAATTCCAGCTGCCAAACAGCTATTATAAGTGGATTATTTCCAATTTGGATCCAACTGGCATGCCACAGGGTTTAGTAATGGATCCAAACCAACATTAATGCCATTTATTAATCAGCTTGAATAAGGTACATTGGAGGTGACACAAGTTACATAACTGTAATCTAGAACAGCCATACCTGGGAAAATAGAATATTAATATATTATTGACTGAATGGGTTCTATAAAAAAAGTATATATATTATATTATTGTTGTTTTTTATCATTAAAGCAGAGCTAAAGGAGAACTAAAGCTAATATGTAAATATGACACAATGGATTCTATAATTCCTTACTAAGATTGTAAGCTCTTCTAAACAGGGATGTCCATCCTCATATTTCAAAGACAGTTATGGACAACAATATATCTAAACAGATAATTCTACAGGTTTAAAACATTTCCAGATTTTGCATCCCTCTTTTCTATTGTTTTTTTGGCTTCTCAGTTGTGATTAAAGAGAGGTCAGAATTAGTCAATAGTATCTTGGCAGCTGTGGCAAGTAAAAAAAACTTTTTTTAAACTTTTAATATTATCAGGGAGATTCAATAAAAGTTCTTATCCTTAAAGAGGAACTGTGGTCCAAAAATGACTTTAGGTAAATTGATAGGAATTGCTCTCCTGAGAGTTTTTGCAATTTATTTCCATTGTTTATTTTGCATAGTTTTGAAGATATCTACATTTTTGTGTGTGATATGGCAGCAGCATCACCAGGTCCCCTGCACTTCCTGCTCTGAAACCTGTCAGTCAATCTGTCCTGTGTCTCCTCCTCCCCTTTTCAGCCCCCCTGGTGCCTCCCAATCATGGACCCCATGGTCACTCCAGTTGCAGGCCCCCCTTAGCCCATTCCCTTACAGCCGCATATGGCCCCGCCCACCCATGGGTGCCGTGGCCCCGCCCACTCGCGGGTGCCGTGGCCCCGGCCACTCGCGGGTGCCTAAGCCCCATCCGCTCACAGGTGCTGTGGGCCACTCTGACACCCCCCCTACACCCACCCCCCCAACTCTGTGGAAACAGCCTTTTCAGGCAGAGTGAGAATTGAAAAGGCTGTTTTCATATAGTGAAAGAGCAGGGCTGTAGATTCCCTTACCTTCTCTGCAGCTTAAGGTCCTTCACACAGCAGAGAGGAAGGACTTCCTGTCTCCCTCACACACTGAGGGAGTCTTAGGCTGTGCTTGCCGGCGGCACTGTGCAGGAGAAGCCTTAGGAATATATCAGCCTCCCACCAATTAACTTTCTGGTCAGTCACTTCTGTATATCTTGGGCTGTGGAGCACGTAGAAAGGTGGTTGATGGCTCGTTTTAAAGGTAGGAAACTTGTTTGGAGACCACAGTTCCCCTTTAATAATGGTGCTATTATTGCCACAACCAATCAGATATTATTTAACATTTGAAAGCTAACATCTGATTGGTTGGGACAAAATTAGCACAATAATAATAAACCTGTATATCTCTATTTGCTTTTGAAATGCTTAATACATTGCACATGAAAATCAAATTGTGATTAAACCCAAGGATAATTCTAAATTTGACTATGGAAGCAATTCATGTCCTTCACTAAACTTGTATACTGTATCAGAGGGTTTATATATATTTACAGGGATATTCAATAAAAGTTATTGTTAAAAATGGTGCTAATTTTGCCCCAACCAATCAGATGTTAGCTTTCAAATGTTAAATAAGATGTGATTGGTTGGGGCAAAATTAGCACCATTTTAAACAATAAGAACTTTTATTGAATCTCCCTGATAATCTTTATAGGGTTAAACTAGTTGGACTTGTATCGTAGATCACAACATTGTTGTAACCATGACAACATTTAAATGCCTTCCACTAATTGGTGTTTATCTTGTGTTTATTCTACAGGACTATGTTTCACCTCCTGGAGATGCCTAATTTACTCCTCCTTCCTTTCTTCCCTATGCTCCCCATCTTCACGTCAGCCATTTTTAATGGACAGCAGCAGCACCCCATGGCTGATCCCTGCTATGATGAGCACGGTTCACCCAGGCGGTGCGTGCCAGAGTTTGTAAATGCGGCCTTTAACAAAGAAGTCCAAGTCTCTAGCACCTGCGGACGTCCAGCATCCCGCAATTGTGATGCTACAGATCCAAAGAAGTCTCACCCACCCACCTACCTTACTGACCTGAACACTGCTGGCAATATGACCTGCTGGAGGTCAGAGACTTTTCCCCGCCACTCAACTCAGAACGCCACCCTCACTCTCTCTTTGGGGAAGAAATTTGAGGTAACCTACGTTAGCCTTCAGTTTTGCTCTCCACGTCCAGAATCTGTGGCCATTTACAAATCCATGGATTATGGCAAAAACTGGGTTCCTTACCAGTTCTATTCAACCCAGTGCCGTAGGCAGTATGGCAAACCTAATCGCTCAACTGTCACCAAACAGAATGAGCAAGAAGCATTGTGCACAGATGGACAGACAGAACTTTATCCGACTGGTGGACTTATAGCCTTGCACATTAGATGGACGACCATCTGCACAGGACCTAGACAACAGCCCTGTCCTGCAGGACTGGCTAACTGCCACTGATGTTCGTGTGGTCTTTAGCCGCCCACATCTGGGAAACAAAGATACTGAGGCAACCGACGAAAGCCCAGGTTTCTACTACTCAGTTGGAGAGTTCCAGGTGGGGGGTAGGTGCAAATGTAATGGACACGCTTCACGCTGTGGTAAGGACAAGGAGGGTCGCTTGGTCTGCGACTGTAAGCACAACACAGAAGGTCCAGAGTGTGATAGATGTAAGCCCTTCCATTATGATCGACCATGGCAAAGAGCCACTGCACGTGAGGCCAATGAGTGTATGGGTAAGTCTGAGGCAGCATTGTCCTCTTCATTCATTCAAAACAAGATATTTAAGAGGCTCAATTATTCGAGCCACAATTGGATTTTTAAAAAATTATAAAGGAAGATTAAGGGCTAGACTCCACTAGGCTGATTTGGTGTGCGCTGTGCATACGCACACCAACAGAATTGGATGGGGGTGGTCCCACTATCCCCTCTGCCGACCCTTTCGCGGTGCATGTGATCACCATTTTTGGTGCGCATTGCTGCGATAGGATTACATCAAAGGAATCGTAGCACATGCTTAGGTAGTGCACATGAATCTTGCGACATTGCTTTCCATGATTTGTGTGCACTTCCTAGTGGGGCCTTGTGCTGATGGAAAAATCCATTGGGGTCTTTAAAATGAAAAATTTGGTCATGTCTCTCAAAGTATGTTTAAAGTCTCCTTGTATAGCACACAAGCTGCTGGTGCCAGTACTTTTGTAATCAATTGAAAGGTATATGCAAAGTTAGAATGTTTTCACAACAAGGCATGGTTAAGCTCATTGAGCTAGGAATATATAAGCAAATATCATCCACTTGCTTGCTGCTTTCAGATGGTTCCAGGACGTTCCACTCAAACGTCCAGTAATTGTACCAACATAATAGAATATAGATCCCTGATAGGACTTAACATGTTTCGGATCCTCCTGATCCTTTATCAAGTGTGATAAAAGATCAGCAGGATCCGAAACATGTTGTGCAGATAGTAAAATAAAGCTCTTTGGCATACAACTTTTTGGTGTCATTAAGTTTAAGTCCTATTAGGGATCCAAATGTCATTGAGCTTGGGTAGGGTTAGTAACTGCAGAGCTTTCTGTACTGAAAGATTTAACTGTGTGTCTTTGATTAGCAAATACTTAGAAAGACAAGGGTTGTGTTTCCACTGACTATTGGTAAGTCTATGGGCACTTGGTCAGGCATTGTTGATCTGATGCCCAACCAAATGGTCGCTTCGTCCGACTGAGCACCCATACACTTACTGATGGTTAGCTTAAACGGCCTTTCATATACATCGCATGTTGTAGGGTGGAGTTATTTTAAAAGAAATGTAAGATAAAAACAAAGCATAATTTACCTTATATAATTTCATATCTGTTCAATTATTTTTCTGCATTCCACAACCTAGAAATTAAGAGATTTCTTACTTAATAAAGTCTGAAAAGGTACAAACATATCTGCTAAATTAAAAGCAATAATATAAGAGACATACGAGTTAAAGCCTGGCTCAATTTTTCAGGCTATAATTGTGAATGCTCCATTCTGCAGTAAAACTATGTAACCCCTTTAGTAAGCACATATGCCCAATTGCTTTAATTGGCAAAAAGAGTCTATGCTACCTTATTAGTGCTATCAATAGTTATCAATCACTATGCAAGCATTTTGTTCTCCAAGGAGATGCTTACTCTGACTGCATACATGTGTTATAATAAAGCAGCTAGCTCTAGCAATCACCAGGTCAAGGGGATGATATATATATATAGATTTTCCAAGTTAAATTCAACAGGAAAACATGGAAAAGCAAAATTCCTTAATGGAATAGGTCATTGCAAAAGTGAACTATTCCTTTAATGTATTGATTGAAGACTGGGAGGTTAAGGAGTTATGCCTTACCTTACGTTCTTCAATTAATGCCTGTAGAGGCTAAGAGGCTAGAACGAAGATAGAACTTACCTTTCACGTGACCCACCGCAACAGTCCCGACCACTTCCTGGTTCTGATTAACTATATAGTGCATGCACGATAATGCACGCTATAGTTAAACAACCAGGAAGTGGTCGGGAATTTCAGTGCTGCTGCGGAGGATTGCACGAAAGATAAGTTTGTTCTATCTTCATTCCAGTTTCCACATGCATTGATTGATTGAAGGTAAGTCATAACTCATTATCCTCCCGGTCTTCAATCAATACATTAAAGGAACAGAACACTTTTGCAGTGAACTATTCCTTTAAGGTTGGAGCAGCAATTTTTGTATCAGATAAAAAATAACACAAAATGAAATGATTGCAAATTCGCATTCCATCATTATACAGAAATAATGTGACATGCTGAATAGAGGAAACGTGAGCCAAATTCTTTGCTTATTAATGACTCACAAATATAATAATTTGCATGCAAACCTAGAATCAGTGCCCTGCCATGACATACACCAAACAAATACAGTAGGACACACTGATCCAAGCCACCACTAAATGCAAAGACACGCAGATCACAAGAACTGTGTTTTTATAAATCATTTAATAAGAAGCGTCAGCATAATTTTTAGCTCTGGTTCATACAAGGGCGACAATTATTTTAACTGCAACAATCTGTCAGGCTGAGAAGGAAATCAGAGCTCACAATCTACTTATGATAACAAGTTAATACATAAAGACTAATACATAAAGACTAAGCGGTAACTGATTCAGTGGGCAGGGACTTGTAACACCCAATGCTGTGAATTGTGATTAATAACAGCTGGTAGTCAGGGAGTCCAAATTTCCATTCCATCTCTGTTAACAAAATCATTTGGTCCAAAGTGAACATACACTGAAAGATACTGATCCTACAATCCCAATGTTGTACAATTGAATTTCAGAATTTTTTTTCTATCATCTCCGATAAGGAAACAACTGGACAGACCATTGTGCAATCCTCCACACACAATTCAATCACTGCATGATATCCAGATATCCCAATATTAAACCTGTATTGTCGCATGTATGGCCTCCAAAACTCAAATATACAGTTGCAGCATCTTCTAATTTAACACCTTATTTTCTCCTCACACAGTATTATCCTGCACTTATGGTCAAGTTATTACATAGGTAAACATGATGTATTTTTATATCATTACAAATAATGTAATGTAATTACATAATGACCAGTTGTGAATATAGACAACATGCAAAAAGAAAAATCACTATGCATACTGGAGAACAGAAAATCAAAACCCCACTACGGTGAGAACGGCGGGTGGGTACCATTGGACACTGCTGCACCAAGTCTATATAGCAGGTCAGAGCATATGGATGTTAATCAGGACTCTGTATTTGGGAATCGTTGCTAATTACCAACAGATTCCAATGGTACAGTTTATGAAATCACAGTTTTTGCTCCTGTATACGTAAAGAATAGAGAGCTGTCAGTAAAATCCCTTTGTGGGTTGGGTTGGTCCATACACAAGTATAGAACCCACAACAATACATGGGCCATGCATCGATAGCTATCCCTCTCTAGTGCGTCCCCTCTTACACTGCATTAGTAACAGTGCCTCATGGTGCATTTTGATTTTGTGTTAACTTTGCAGGATTTTAATGCCAGTTATATCATGCAAAAGTTGCTTTTATACCATTACTGCATTTTTACTGAGTCTGCATCTTTACATTTTATTTATTATTATTATTGAAAATGGGGGTAAGACATAAGGTGGTGGGAATCGGTAAATGGATTGGCAGTGGAGTGTGAGAGGCGGTTAGGATTAGGTTGGATCAGTAAAGCTGGGTACACACAGTAACGATAAAGCCCTGATACCGTCTGATCCGACAATATCGGGGCTTTGTACCTTTTGTCTTCCGAATGATCGGGTCGGCCGAATGCTCGTTCAGAAAGGAGGGAAAATTTCCCTCGGCCGCGATAGACTCCCTATAGAGGAGTCGAACGTGGCTGAGGGAACACAAAAGTCCCGAGCGTTCTCCCTATGTTGTGCATAGGGGAAACGCTCGGGACTGTGTGCATGCAGATCTTTGAAAGATGACAGTAAGAATCTGGAAGATCCCGTCTGTCATCTTAAAAAATATTTTAAGTGTGTACCCAGCTTTAGAGGGGTAATGTCTAGACCAGGTTATATGCGTGCCTGAATAGGTGGGTTTTGAGATTATGTTTGAAGGTACTAAGGGATGGTGAATGACGGACAGACAGAGGGAGTTCCAGAGCAGAGGGGCAGCACAAGCAAAGTCCTAAATGCGGGCATAGAAGAGGTTACAAGGGTGAGAGGAGGATTTCATTTGCAGAGCAGAGGTTGCGTCAGGGATGGTATCGGTGGATCAGCTCTGAATATATGGAGGGGCAGTGTTGGATGTGCTATCTAAGCAATGTTGCGTGGCTTTAAGACTGAAAACAGTGATGGTGCTTCTTAGTGAATCACCTGGGAATGACCTATAATTTAAAGGAACATCGGTTTCTATTATTCACAGGGAGGTGAGAACGCTTATTCCCACCTCCCTGTGAATAATAGTTTGCTCAGGGGACCTGGAACTTACCTTACACGCTCCTCTCGCAAGCCTCTCCTTCACTGACAGCCACTCTGTCCCGACCGCGCGCCCTATCTTAGGCGTATGCGCGCCAATACAAAAGATAGGGCGCGCGATCGGGACAAAACAGCTGTTCTGTGCAGGAGCGGCTTGCGAGAGGAGCGCGGTAAGGTAAGTTCCAGGTCCCCTGACCAAACTATTATTCACAAGCTGACAGTAATTTATTTGCAAGCTGACAGTAACACTTGTGAAACGTGCGGTTTTCCCGCGCGTTATTGTCCGGTGTACATTGGCCTCAGCCTTCGTGCACATATACAATTGTGCTGTTCGAAGCAGCTGGCAAACAATCTCTTTGAACGAGAATTCTATGTGTGTCAGCTTCAGTTGGTGCCATTTGGGATCTGTCCTGCCTGATAAAGAACAACACTAACGTGACCTGCCACACATGTGCGATTGATGGCCGAATCATCTATTTGACAGCTGCTCCCGAAAGAAAGAAATCTAACATGTGTTTGGGACTTAAGGCCTTATTAGCTTTCTAGACAATTTTTGGTTCTTTTTGCCACTGCTTCACATTCTGTTCCCATTTTATGGCTTCTTTTTACTGTTCAGACCTATTTATCCTGAACTTTCTTGTCCTGCCGTACAGTCTTCCATGCACAGCAGCACCCCCTCCCACTCTGCGGCTTTTCAACAATGACACCTCATCTGCTTTTCAGAACAGATGCTCTAATTAGCACCAATTAAAGGAATCCTTTCTGTTCTTAGCAGGAGGTCCATTTCTTGCACAGAATCTTTCACCCCCTTGTCTATGCTGAATCTGTGTGGGAGGTATCCTGCAGTATAAAGGCCAAAATGAAAGAGCCCTGTGCCAGTATCAGGAAATTCTACACCTGTGAGACTATAAAGGTTTAGAAAGTTTTTCTACCAATGCTTATGGTTGAGCTTTCGCACAGGAAAACGGAACGTTTGCAATTAAAAGAAAACAAAGTTTTCTTTCTTTTTGTAATAGTTACTGTAAGAATAACTGTAGACAGGGTTTCCCTCTTACTTATTACTTCCATAGGATTAACAAATGTATTCCCCCCCTCCTCCAATAATAAAAAGACCTCATTTGAACTATGGGCTGGCCACACTAGGTGCGCTGCACTGTGATCCGTTAATCAGAGCGCATTCGAACTGTGAACTGGGTCTTAGGCAGACTATCCAATATTCTTCCTGACAGATTTAATGGTCAATATACCAATCAGTCATCTGTCAGTGGGGATTTAAAATGTCACAGCCAATAATTTGGCCTAGCAGATCATTGGATGGATTTAAACACAAACGTCAAGTCCACCCCCAGTCAATGGCAGGAACCCCTAATACCCCAAGGCTGCAATACTTACCTCTTTCCCGATGTCCCTGAACTGAGATATTCCTCACCGGTCACTGTCCACAAGGTTTATGTCGCCTCTGCAAGCCTTATAAGCTTGTTATGAGCCCACAAAGCCACAGATGAGGCAGCTGTCATTGGTCACTGATGGCTGCTACCCGGAAGGACCAGTAAGATCATTATAAGAACCAGCAAGGATCAAGAGGAATATTTTTTATGATAACCATATACTTAGAAGGAAGGGATTTATCGGCAATGGATGTACTACATTGACTGATTGGAATTTATCCTGTCCCAGGCACATCACTCTCACTCTCTTTCCTTGCTGTGGCCACCCACCCACAAAATATCATGTCAGTTTGGATGGACAAACAGGGCTGCTTTGTCTGAGATCATACAAAAGCCTAATGACACAACATATACTTTTACCACCCTTTAACTCCAGTGGAATTTGTCCATACCTGCTTCTATAAGGAAGTTCTTCTCAGTGGGACTTTAGATGCCAAATCCAGATTTAATAATGATGAAATCTAATATGACTGAAGGTGTCTTTCTACGAGTTGCAATTAGAATCATGCATCTTACTCTGTATCTGTCATCAGGGGCGTAGCTAGAAATCACAGGGCCCCATAGCAAGATTTTGGATAGGGCCCCGCAACCTACATAAAAAAACAGAGCAACAATGTAAAGCAGTGGACCTCAGTGTGCGACCCACGTGCAGCGTCAGACTGGGCTGTGTGGGTGTCGCTTTATGTCACCAGCCAATTTATTATCAAGATTGCTGCGGTTTTGCACTACTTTTTAACAATAGATTACAGTGTATAGTCACGGTACTAGATAAACCAAAATAGTATTTACCCAAAGCCGCACATAACCATGGAATCCCAAGCATGTAAGGAGCCCTTACATGCACAGGGGAATTTTATTGGTGTTTAAGTCCCACTAACCGATTTAATATTGGTTAGCGTAAATTTAACCCCTTCACTGCATCAGCAGTGTGACTATTTCAATAAGAGGTTTGTGCATTTGATAGCGCGTCTTTTTAATGCCAGCTAATGGCTGCTATTAATGGGCATATCCACCCTCCATAGAGACTTTCAGCTATATTGCAGGGCATACCCTCCCACACCCAACCGCTATGTTAGAAGTTTAAAAATCGGTTCCAAACTCTACTTACAGCTCCTGGTTCCAGCGTCGTTCTAGTCCGGCTCCCCTGCCTGTCCGAACTATAAGCAGGGGGCTAGACCGGCAGCCGTGGCTGTGATTGGCTGAGATTCAGCGTTTTGGCAAATGTACTGTTTCGGCGATAACCCTCGAATGTATCATTAGGTAACCCTCGAATGTATCGTTCTGTAACCCTCCAATGTATCGTTCTGTAACCCTCCAATGTATCATTCTGTAACCCTCCAAAGTATCGTTCTATTTTGGTAACCCACAAATGTATCATTCGATTTCAGTAACTCTTGAATGTATTGTTCGATGTTAGGTACCCCTCGAATGTATCGTTCGGTAACCCTCGAATTGGTGATAACCCTATTGTAGCATGCGGAAACCCGATAATTGCCCGATCGCGGTGAATGCGTTTTGGTGATATGTGCCTGTTCCCCAGACCATTTCCCAGGTCCCAGAGCCATGTACAGTAAGTTACCATTGATAATGTCACTGTATTTAACTAGAACTTTTCAAACTATTCTCCCCATTGACTTTAATCTGTTCATTTCTGAACTATAGAACTTTTTCTTTATAGAACTTCGTCCATCTCTAAAACACACTAAAAGAGATTTTAACAACCACTGCATTGCATCCTTACCTGGCAGGTTTACTTCTTCTTTTCCTTTTTAAATTCACTAGAACTACACAAGCTTCAGTGCAGAGGATACAGAAAACAAACTGTGTGTCCTCCTGGAGAGAGCAGAGGTAAACTGCAGGCATGGCATGGAAGACACAGCCCCCCCTTAGGCGTGGAGGGTAAATGCAGGCTCAGCTCTAGATTTCATATACTATTGTCGGTTTTAATTAATTGGTCTTGCCCCAAAAGGAAAGTACTTTTGGAGATACAATCAGGGCAATGCACCAAGGGGCGCACCTCTCCTGTTCCAGAGTTTAAGTCACACTACTTAAACTCCTTCATTGCGGCAGATACGTGGCTAACGCAGAAGATAACCGTGCTTCTGCCGCAAGCGATGTTATATGCCGAAAGCGGCATTCTATTGCAGCACGTTATATCAGCACTTAGTGATGAACTGAAATCCAGTATCGCCATATAGCATTGCCGGCGTGTTTGCACCGGGTTGCCAATAGCGGCTCTCAGTGCATCGGGCTGTATGTTTTTGACCTGGTTTAATGAAACCTCTGCAAGTGACTCTTACTTTTACAAACCAATCTCGGTCGTACAATATGGGGATTATGTATTTCCGAATGTCCAAATCGTCAACCGAATTGTTAACTGAACAAAACCGATCACACAATGCCACGATTGTACGACAGGGATTGGGTTCCTTAAGCTTTCAGATGCCCCTTTGCAGATCGCCCCATCCTATAATCAGATCAAAGGAGAGTAACAGAGTAACCAAGCAGGAGAACTTTCCAAACCCACCACAGATCCGCTCCCGTTACGTCACATGCTCTGTCGTGCAGGTCTCACCTCCCTTTTACGTTGGGGGCCAGCTTCCCGTTTCATATATACAACTTCCCGTTTCATATATACAACTTCACAGAACCACAATGTTAAAAATAGCGATGGATCCCGGTTTTGAAACAAACTGGTGGTTTCGAAAATCCGCAGAGCCAATGTGTTTTTCTAAATTTTCAAAACTCAAAACTTTAATTGAAAAATACTAGAAAACTGAAAATTGTAAAAATTGGATTTCAAATGGGATTTTGTAACATCCATATTCTATGGAACGCGGTTCATTCATCTCTAGTAATAATAAACAATACAAAAAATACTGAGCACCAATCATTGATGAAGCTCACAATGACACAGGGTACTAACCTATCAGGGCTCTGGCAGACAAAGAAGGCAGCAATGGGGCAATGTAAACATTCTGTGTTCTATGCTTCTATACAAGTTAAAAGGGAATAATATTCTAGCAATTAGCCACTAATATAATAGAATCACCTGAAAAAGTCGTTGCAGAAATCCCTAATGTATCATCAGATTTGCCCTATTTACTGTAAAATTAATTGTGTGGTATTATCAGGCAGATTCAATATAAGTTCTTATTGTTACAAATGGTGCTAATTTTGCCCCAACCAATCAGATTTTATTTTACATTTGAAAGCTAACATCTTATTTGTTTGGCTGAAATTAATACAATTTTTAACGATAAGAACTTTTATTGAATCTTCCCCTTACCAAGCGTCTGTCCAAGTCCTGTCTTTAATGACATGCTGGCTTTTTTTGCATTATACTGTAGATAAAAGATGCCTAGTAAATAATACAATAATAATCTATTTAAGACCTTTTGTCTAGGGACACAAGGTCTTAAATATATAGATAAGAGATACTTTTACTATAATTAGATGAGAGAATAAAGCTGGGTACACACATTAACGATTAAGCCCCGATACCGTCGGATCCGACGGTATCGGGGCTTAATCGTTACGTGTGTACGTTCGTTTCCCGAACGAGCGCGCGGCCGCCAAACGATCAGGTCGGCCGAACGCTCGTTCGGGAAAGGCCGAAAATTTCCATCGGCCGCACTAGACTCCTATAGGGAGTCTAGCGCGGCCGATGGAAACACACAGTCCCGAGCGTTCTCCCTATAGGACTGTGTGTATGCAGATCTTTGAAAGATGGCAGACAGGATCTTGCAGATCCTGTCTGTCATCTTTCAGAAATCTGTACTGTGTGTACCTAGCTTAAGCTATGAATACCTGGGAAAACCAAAGCTATAAACTAGCGGTTAATCAAGATTTGTTTAGCAAGTCTCATAAAGACAGGTTGCTTGGTAGTAGCCTACCAGTCTGTTCTGTAACATGGGGAGGAGACCTTAAGCAACACAGGAGAGCAATGCCTTCTGATTCAGCAAGACTGAACACTAAAGGATGTTGTGTTAGATTGTTAGCCAATGCTTGGTCATTTCCTCCAAGAATTGTTGAGATGTAACACCCATCTCAGTCTGCTGGAATACTACATGCACATGGCATGAAGATTATTGACACATTTATAAATACATTAGTTTCATTACATTTTTAGAGTTTGCATCGTTTTGTTTTTTTTACCTTAACATGCATGTGTTAATATTTTGCACACATGCATGTGAGCAGAATAAGATTTGCAGTTGTGAGGTCCAGGGCAGTGTAAAAGAAATAACATTGTACAATTATCAGGCTAATACCAATTAAATATCTCCTTTCCACATCCCATTCCGAGGTCATTCATTGAAACAGTATGTGGGCATTCAATGACCTTGGCTGGTCACCTAAGAAACCTGCGGTTAAGCCTAACAAGGTTAGAAAAACACAATTGTCCCTGTATAGAGGAGCAGTTAATTGGTCTCATTTATTTTTTGCTCAGTCCCCTATGACTGACAGTAGCAAGCAGTGGAAAGAAGCTTTTTGTGCTTTCCAAGCTCTGGGTAAATAACTACTGGCTTCCAATTCCAGTGCTGTGCAGTCAGACCTGTCAATCTACTGTAATTTCCAAAGCCATCAGAGGATCATGGGAATTGAGGTTTATCTACAGCAAAAGAACTGTAGGTTGGATATCACTTTCTCTAATTTTTGGCAGCTTTAATAATACTATGAATAAAAATTCTGCTTGTGTTATAAAGGATAACAGGAATGCTATTTTTAAAACATTGTATAAACCATTGATTTTTAACACAGCACCCCAGAGATATTGGAGTAGAAGGTTAATAGTTTGTTTTCTGCACAATTTGGTTGCATTCAGAAGCATTTAATACTTTAAAGGTAAAACTTCATTACTTCTCATCTTAAAGACATATCCAAGTGTTTTTAAGACAGGGTACACACCAGCAGATAGGTCGGTCGGCCGGAAATATCTGATGGTGTGGGGCAGCCGAGATATACTGACAGTCCCAATTGCCTGTTCGTCTGATACGGGCTGTCTCTATGGGACTGCACGAACGGTAGTAGTGAACGCTCGGTCGGGACTAAAACTTGGCTGGTGTGTACCCAATTGCAACAAAGTTGCTGTGGCCCTAAAGGTGGAGGGCTGGGAGGATTGAACCTATCAACTAAAAGGCCGTGCCATTGAGGTGTGCTGGAGTGTACTGCACTGAAAGCTCTGGTGTGTACCCAGCCTAAGATATTTGGGGAACAGGTACTACCCAAAGAAAGTTTTTGTAAGTCCCATTCATATATTTTAGATATTTGTACTGAGTATATATTATTAGTAAGTGATCACACAACCTCTAGCAGGGCCATTTCTAGGCGAACTTCTAGGCCACTGAGAGGGCGGAGGGCATTAAAGTTTTGGACCGCCCATTACCACACCCACCAGTCAGGTCCCCTGGGATGCATCTTTTTCCGAATGGGCCACGAGTTGGACATCCCTGATCTAGGCAGCTGAACATTTTATTAGGCAAATATTCATATGTGGCAACATTGTTCTCAGGGTAACCCTAATAATGATACAGTCATTTACTGCATTCCTGAAGATGTTTCAGTATAGTCTTGCACGCTAGTTTTTAATGCCACTATAATATTCACTCTGGATACACTTAAAAAGGAGCAAATATCCATTAAAATTTATAGCTGCTCAGTTAAAAAAAATAAAAATCCTCTTTGGATATTCTAAGTGCTGTCATTTGGCCATCGATCCTGTCTTGCCATTAAAGCTTAAAAACCATTACTTTAGGGATCTTATCAGGATCATAAAACATATTAAGCAATGCTGAACAGTTGGGTCTTCTTAACCCGTGACTCACTAGTAAGCTACATTATTATGTGCGCTTATTATTTTTACAAAGGGGAAACGATTTTTAGGTAAGAAAGGGTAACCATATGAAAGGGGAAAATTCCCAGCATTCTTTGTGTTTTAAAGGATCATTATTATGTTGTCTTGTTTCTGTTGTTCCCCCAATAGCTCACTGAACATCTTGATGTAAAATGAAGACAGTATTTGCTCTTGATGAGCTACAAGTTGTAAGATGGTGGAATTACATTCCAGCATTGCTTTGTAGATGCTGGATATTGTGCACTAACATTAGGTCTCCTAGAATAGGCAATACTAGCCTATATGGTGTAAGGGTGTCTTTCAAGAGCTCCAGAATGCATACAGAGGAACTAAGAATATTTTACAGGATAACATAGAGACCTATGATTGCACCAGACGAAGCAGCCAATGGATGACAGTTAAATTGTTGCTTCATCCAACAATCATATGTGTGTGGCATCTCCTTTCAGTGCCATTAGGGATCCTGCAGGATCAATGAGCAACAGCAATGCAACCCACCACATGAATGCAATTGTCAGACAAAGTGGCAATTTGTTGGTCTTTTTCGCCTGCTTGTGGCCAACATATATTGCATGTGTTTAATGGGCTTAACAGGGGTCGGAATCAGACATGTGCCAGTAAGCCAAGTAAAGGTTCCCATTCACTAGTTACTTACCTGCGACATTCCCCAACCAGATTTCCTGATTCACTTTACGACCAACTTTACAGCTGTAATGTCTAATACGGCCTGGGAATATCACAGGAAAGAACTGGACAGGAAAATGTTGCAGTCAATTAGACGTTCTTCAGAACCATTTTCTAATCACCTTTAACATCTAAACAGTGTATGGCAGCTTTAGAATGTTGTACTTTAATATTGTGTGGTACTTTGGATATTGTGTCACCAAGCCACAGGAAGCTCTTTGTACTTTCCACCAAAATCATGGAAATCCTATAGTTTTAGCATTTTGTCTTACATGTACAGTATATAGATATACCCAAGAGAAAACAGGACTTTGTCTCTTTATACCCTAAATATGAGATTAAGTTTTGTCCATGACATTGCAAAAAGTTATTTTCAAACTTCAAAGAGTATTAGGTCCAACAAAGATTGTTAAAAGAAAACTGAAGCTAAAACAAAGATCCAGTACCCTGGATTGCTGCCTTTATTTCCGTCAGGTTTGTATTTTGTAACAATATGAGTAACCCAGGCCCAATGAGAATGTTACTGGAGGACTTTCTGTAGAGAAAGATTGTGTTGATAGTTTCTGATGTTGAAGAAAAAGTGGTTAATGATTTTTATTTCTTTCATCTGAAGGAAATATGGTATGGTTTTATAGGAGGTATAATTAGTAGTATTGATTTATAGACTGGGATCTCTAATGCTTCAACTTCAGAAGAATGCAAGTGACTTAAATTTATGCAATTTCTGTGAGACTGTGGAGGTGGTTGGCATGCATTTGACAGACGTAAAGGACAACTAAAGCCTCCCAAACATCAGAAGATAGTGCACTTTGAGATAAAAACATCCATCTGTTTCTGTGCTTCGATTTTGCTGGGAAATTTACCTTATTAACATGTGAGTCGTGTTCCTTATTTCCCAGCATGCCAGTCTCACAGGCACACCCACAGTTTTAGTCACTAACTGTAATATTTCTTACACGAGTCCAACCCTATGATACAGTAAAAGCTTGTTCCAGCAGTTATATATAAGGATATAAATCTCTAGCCAATCTCATTACAATCCAGTACTTTAAATAATCTTTATAAATAGCAGGTGACTTCAAAGGTGGCAGGGAGAGTTCCCAACTCCAAATAAATCTATAATACTTCATGTACTATGTAGATACAGTAAATGCTATCTTACATCCCATTACTGTTCTTAGTGTGAACATAGACTCAGTTCTGTATTTGTTTCTTTATATTTGTGGTAAATATAGGATCACATAAGATTGTGATCCTCCATGAGCTTGTCTGTTTCCAACCTCAGTTACTAGGCTACTGTGTTAGGACACCTCAGTTGGGGTATTGAAATCCATCATATGAATCCTGCCAAGTAATTACGTCTTTTGTGCAGAGAACGTCCAAGTTTCTCTTTTTCCTTTTGCAAACTCCAAAGCATTTTGTTATTCCAAAGGGTCAGTCAGTTTCAATTCTAATAGCTTCCAGGCTTGTACTGCGCATGGTTGAAAATATGTTCCTTTTCCCATCTGTGCTGTTGACAGGTTGTAAAATTATTAATGGATGCCTTATATGGGGCTACCCTTGAAATAGTGTGGCCTGGAGAGATGAACAATAAAATCCTGAAACTAAAAAAATATAGGTAATGGTCCAGCAAAGAGCAGGTCAAAGGCTTGATCATTTCCTTTACCATTTTGTTAGAACACAAATGCATGCTTCCCTATGTTTTATATTGTGTTGTAAGATTCTTTCATAAAGTGTAGTTTTGGTTTAGTTGGGTATCTACACTGGGAAAATAGTTTTTCAAATAACCCATTATTGGACACTATAATTGTTTCTAACCACCTTATATCTTTAGATATCCTATCTGTAGCTTTTCACATTTCATCTGTCAATCAAGTGCCTTATTATCATAAATTCTTCTGCTGTGTGCAGTTTTGGAACAGTGACAGTGAATTGCATGGTGGGAAATTCCTTCTTCCAATGCTGCCTCTTAGTGCTAAGCACGCTTGCCCTCACAGATAGTCAGGTTAGATGAAAGTCGGTTAAGAGAGAGAGGCATAAAGCAACACACACACCTCAGAGTTTAATTAAAGATTAAGATGAGGCAAGGTCATTTTATCAGTATATATGCCATTTAAAGTAGCCATTCATGAAATCTACTGCCTGTAGCTACCCAATGACATACTCTAGCGGCTAGTAGATTCAGTATTGACCTTTTTTTTATCTCCCTACCACTCCTATTCCCACCCAGCAGTTATCAGTATCCACAGAATATTCCTTTCGTTACAAAATCTCCAGTTGCTTCCCACGTTCCTAAAGATTATGTGAAGGGAACATAGATTGTTAGCTCTTTGGGGCAAGGCCAAGGAGTACGGTAGATAAATGGATGAACTAATTGTAAATCACTATGTGCAGTGCTTCAAAAGCCACATCCTTTTATAACTACACCTGTTCATTGCATCCTCTTGTCAATCACTTTAAAAATGGCTGTCTGTGTGCAGGGCCACCAACAGGGGTATAGAGGGAAATCCTGAACCAAACCTGATCCAATTGTCCCCTGAGGCCTTGATGGCTAGTGCTTTAGAGGCCTGTGGGGACAGGGGGTTCCAAAAATGTACCTAGCATGGGGCCCAGAAAATACAGATGGTTGCCCGGTGTCCATTAGTCAGAAAATAATTTCAATTAGGCTGGAAAAAAGACACAGGTTAATTTATTTCAACCTTTCCAAACAAACTAAATGTCAGCACTGACCCCCCCAGCAGCAGGCCTGCCATATATTGTTTATGGCCACAGCCTAAAGTGAATTTGTAAGGACAATTAACAAGATTTGTAGGCAGAGCTGTGGGTCTCAACCAAATGAATAAAAACAGGCAAATCCAACCAGCTGTTATAAAGTTTACGCACTTAATAAGATGTGTTATTTGCCCCCTTATTGGTTGTACCTGGTATTAATGTGCGTTTTATGGTTTGCAGAGGCTGTTTGAAATCAATAATGAGTTTATCCTGCCAGATGGATTTGTCGCCCCCATTGATGTAAAGTCCCGGAAAAAAAATGATGAAAATGAAAAACTGGGGCAACAAACCACCTGCACCATATGTGTCAAATAAAAACCCTATAAATTTCAAAAGAAACCCATTTTCCTTTGATTTGTGCAGTGAAATTGATTGGCCCAAGAGCTTGCTCCATTTCAGCCTCAGCACTGGTGCATTGGGGGTATTTATAGAATGAAGAGACCACCCAGTACCATTGCCGTGCAGCTGTAATTACTTTAACATGTCTGTTCGGGTCAACGCATACGTATGTCTATGTGTGAACCCCCGATTGATTTTGCTCAGTACTACCAAGGTTTTTCCTACGGCCCTCCTGCAGACACAGACTTCAGCAGAGATGGACAAGCACAGCTTCTCGTTAATAAATTGCTTTTTTTTTTTTAGGACGTTAAATTATTTCTCTGACACGTTAATGAATTTCACAGCGTGTCTGGAAAAACTCGCACCTTAGCCGAGGTTCTTAAAAAGGGGGGGGGGGCTGGAGAGAAGGGAAATCTGCAAAAGGAAATCTTGTTTTCATTATACCCTTAGAAAAGTCAACAGAGGTGGAGATGGGCTGTGTAGGTGGAGGTTCGATTAAGGGGGAGCTTTTAGCTGTTGGTTTTTTATAATACGCGTGTGGCTTATGAGGCTACCAGGACCCCAACTGTTGTAAAAAAAGGTTCGAAATTGGAAATGAGTTTAACAGGGTACAATAGATATACTAGCTGACCCCACAGCTGACAATCTAATCCTTTGCCTTTTCCTTGTGCTGAATTTCTGAATTTAATTATGTTGGAGCATTGCCCTCCCTACACCTGTGTGGCAGTAGGAACACCCAGCATCTGGAATGCAGATTGGTTCTAAAACCTGCTGCCAGATGTAATGTGCAATAAAAGGAACATATATTTACCGTATACAATTACCATTATACATCTAGGTACCATTATAGCTCAGTAGCCTTTCAAATAAACAGCTCTGACCTACACCATATACTTTATACACCAGTAGGGTACGAAGTCAGTTGTATTATCTTCCATTAAAATGTATTGTTTGAACATTAAGAAGAAGAATGCTGGCCATGCACTTTGTAGACATTCGATGTTCGTGCACCAAATCTAATGTCCATATAGTGCATTTTTGACCTTTCCGTCTAATCCTTTCATTTTGCGATGCAAAAAATACAGACTCCCAGACTCACCAGGAGAGGTGGGGTCCCTGAACCAATGGTTTGTCATTCAGATTTAAGCATACTCACTGAAAATAATATATCACACCCCATAACCCAAACTACAACAGAGTAGAGTATATAGAGTAGGGTTAATCTGTTATGCCGCAAAATGATGCTTCCCCTTCCATTTGCCTTTAAAAAGGTTTACACCTCCTCTTCAGGCTCTCCAAGCTTTAATACAAGCTTTTACATGCTCAGAAGAGGCCGCTTGGGGCATCTAGCAGAATAGCATTCAGTTATTGACATGTCATCTGTTACATCCATGACTGACAGCTGTTAACTGGATGAACCAAGAAGCGGCAAGAGAGGTAACAGAACATCAGGTTTGAATAAAGCCTCATACTCACAACAAACAACACCCCAGCACATGTGTGTGCGTTTGCTTGGGCGGCGTTCGTCAATTCGCCACAGCGGATCAACCAACTATTCTGAGGGAACGGAAACACGCGTGGCTATTGCCCGAAACGGTAGTTCACGTTAAGGGTAAGTGAGCAGGTAACAAACGTGCTCTAATGGGTGTTTCAGACAATAATCACGTGTGTAAGTGTTCATTGACCTGGCATGTGTGTATAAGGCTTTATATCTGTCAGCTTTCTAACTATTGCAGTTTTGGGCTTTAGGGGTGATTTACCTTTATACAAATTTTCATTTAAGGGGTGGAATTGCCCTTTAAAGTTGCACAATAGATTTCGTATTCTCGAACGTCCCGAATAAAGATGGCCGAAAATCCCGAAGATCCGAAAATCCGAAACTGGAAGGAATTTTAGTTGATTTTCTAATCTACGGGCTATTTTTGAAAATTTTAGCAAATAGCCTTGAACATTCAAAAATTATCGAAAATACGATCAAAGACCAAAGTTTCCGATCGCATTTTCGAAAATTTTTAAATTTTATCTTTTTGAAAATTATCGAAAATAGCCTTGAACGTTTGGAAACTCGAAAATGGTCTCCGATTGTATTTTCGATAATTTTCGAACGTTCGAGGCTATTTTCAAAAATGCTATTTTATCGAAAATGTGTTCCGAAATCCAGAATATCTGTCTGGATTCAGACAGATCCTTTGGATTTCGGAAACCTAGGAGTTCTGTGTCGGATCCGGGTTCTTGTCGAACCCGGATTCCATCTCTAGTCACGAACAATCAGTTGCGTCAGGTGAACACGTATGAAATCTATGTGCTGCAGTGCCAATTGCATTAAATTAACAGCCGGTAAAAGGAAATGTTAGGGCACACACACATTTGTATTTAGCAACACACACACACATAAAGACAGAAACACTCATACAGACAGACAGACGGACATCCATACACACACTTATGTATATACCCACACACACAGCCACACACACAACCTAGGACTAAGAAACTTACCTCCTAACATTCCAACAGTGATAGAGCTGGATGCATAGACAGATAGGGACAGATCGAGAGACAGATAAGGACAGATCGAGAGACAGATAGGGACAGACAGACATAGGGGCATATTTATAAACAAGCGAAATGTCACGAAAACTTTTCGGTTTCTGCATGGTTTTTTGCCAAAAAGCCAGTTAACGAGATTTAAAAAGGGGCCGTTAACGAGTGGCGAAAACGTTTCCGCGACCTATCGCTAAAACCCTTTTCGCCATCCTTCGCCATACATCGCAATGGTAATTTGAGCGAAAAGGGAGCGAAAAGGCATAACGTGATAGTGTGTTTTCACTTTAAATGGAGCGGAATATTATCGCGAACGTGAAGGTGTCGAAAAGGCATCTTTTTTACCATGTCTGTTGAGATTTTGGAGTTTTTCATGATTTTTAATGCACCCAAAAATTACAACACATTCATACAAATGATCTTATACTATTTTAACCTGTTTTTTTGGACACATCTATGAAGGTATAGGTTTTTATTTTTCGCTAAATTTTAGTATACTTTCCACAATGACTTTATGTGACGTAACATTTCTTTTGCCTTTTTCTTAACATTTTTAGCTTGGACTTTAAATGAGGTCTGCCGTTTTGTCTTTCACGTGAAAGCACCCACACCCCCTTTTATCTTGGGGCTTTTTAGCTGTCGCAATGTAGGCTCATTTTTGCATTTCCAATGCGAGGCCAATTGTTAGCATTCAGGGTGTGTGCTTTATGCTCTGCTTTTTGGTAGTGTTCAAACAACTTTTGTTCTGTCTGTTCGCCTTTCGAATGCGCATTTACGTTGTTAATAGGCGTGTTGTCAACTTTATTATTTTTCTTTCTCTGTATTCTCCCAATTTTTACTGAATTGAAATATAGTGCCAAGAACGTTGAACAGCTGGCTAGCCGGTTACAATGATTGGATGTGGTTTTCACTTCTTTTGCTACAAATTTCACATAATCAAAAAACAGGAACAATAAAGTTTGATTGATAACAAACACTATTTAAACAAGCAGCTTAAGCTTATCATTGTGGCTAGAGAAAATGAGTGGGGAGGAGCTACTTTTGTTTGGCTATGTCTAATGGTTTTCGCAATGCAGTCATCTTGTAGACGCGTTAAGTTTTCGCTGCAATACTTTTCGCTCTTTATCGCACCTGTTCGCGTTTTTCAGACGAAAATTTTTTTCCGCTTTTTTATAAATCCCACGAAAAAAGTCCCAAAAAGCGTTGTTTTCGCTGCAATGTTTTATAAATATGCCCCATAGAAATAAAGTGATTGGGACAGATAGAGAGACTGACAGGGACAAACAGATATAGAAATAAAGTGATTGGGACAGATAGAGAGGTAGACAGGGACAAACAGATATAGAAATAAAGTGATTGGGACAGATAGAGAGACTGACAGGGACAAACAGATATAGAAATAAAGTGATAGGGACAGATAGAGAGGCAGACAGGGACAAACAGATATAGAAATAAAGTGATAGGGACAGATAGAGAGACAGACAGGGACAAACAGACATAGAAATAAAGTGATTGGGACAGATAGGGAGACAGACAGGGACAAACAGACATAGAAATAAAGTGATAGGGACCGGCAAACAAATTCAGTTAGGAAGGGACAGACAGACATTTACCTCTGTTGTAACGTTATCTTCTTCCAGCTCCTCCCTCTGCTCTTCTTCTTCAGGCTGCACACACTCTGGTGCTGGCCCCAACACAATTAGGAAATCTCCCATTTGCCTATGGAGAGGGGAGGGGGAGCGAGTCCAACTGCTGTTTCTCTATGATACACAGACATCACTTCTCTGCCTAGAATATAGTACTTTTTTATAATCTGCTAAAACTGACATATCTTTTAAAGAAAAGTTTTCTCATTAACTTTCCCCCCCCTTATTAACTGTGTTTTAACGAATTATTTGAATTGATTAAATTGATTATTCAATAAAAATTCTTATCGTTTAAAATGGTGCTAATTTTGCCCCAACCAATCAGATGTTAGCTTTCAAATGTTACATACGTTCTGATTGGTTGGGGCAAAATTAGCATCATTTTAAATGATAAGAACTTTTATTAAATCATATCATACAGTTTAACCCACTCACAGGAGGGTTGGGCTAAGACCTTTCATTTTGGCTAGTCCATTTAAAATAGGGGTAGCAACTCGTAAGTACCGTACTGATGCCTTGCAGTGCTACATCAAATCTTCCCTTGGACATAAATTTGCAAGGAGTTTGTATGTTTTCCCTGTGCTAGCAAGTATGACACACATAAATACACACCTATCCTAAAAATGAAATGCAATCTCCCATAAATTAATAAATTATGTTACAGAATAATATAGGATTGGATGCTACTTAAAGTCACGATAACACAGGTTTACCTGACACCCATGCCTGTAATTCCTACAAAAAGATAAACTTCTGTGAAGTCAGTAAAAAAGTGAAATTTAATACTTCTTCTTTCCTTCCTTTACTAACTGGTACACGTGATTTTAGGGTGTTTTACCCAGATATAAGGTGGCCCATTGGATTCCTACAGTAAGCATCATAAATAACTGAGAGAGACGTCTGGCTTTTCAGGTACAGACTCTCTAAAAAAAAATAGACATAGATACACACTGTCATCCTTTCAATGTAACACTACAGAAGGCATACAGCTTGCTCAGATCCATCAGCATATGAACACATAAAAGTTGATGTATATACGTGTATACACATTCCACTGTCCACAGCCACACAAGCAGAAAGACATAAAGACATTAAAAGAGACAAGTACACACAAACACAGGTGTACTCTGCCAAACATATTTACACGTAGAGACTGAGAAATGCACATACTTACAACACACACAATGAGTATTCTGACAGCTTGTGTGTTTTATCCATTTGAATAAATATACAGTTAATATGATTGTATGTGCTAGAGACTATTAGAACGTTTTAGCATTCCAGGGGAACTAGTGAAATCACCATAGCATAGATGCTGGAAAGTGTCCGGGGGGTGTTAGACTATTTATTGTAACTACTGTAGAGATGGACAAACTTCTTGAAGTTCGGTTTGAAGTTCTAATTAATTACAGTGAAAATTGCATTGGTAACTTAATGCAAATGGCTCTGGCACCTGGGAAATGGTTTAAATGCTAACTTCCCCCAAATCCCCCATGATGGGGCAATTTTTAGGTTACCGCATGTTACATTCGAGAGTTATTGCCAATTTGTGGGTTACCGAATGACACATTCGAGGGTTACCGAAAATCGAACAATACATTTGAGAATTACCGAAAGATACTTTCAAGGTTTATTGCAAAAATGGAACATTCAAGTGATATCACTGAAACGCAGCATTAGAGGGTTATCGGTGTGAAGATGATTGGTTGCATGAAAACTGTGAGAATTGTGATGAATGAAAACAGGACATTTGGGGGTTAGGGCTGTGAAAACAGTAATTTGGGGCTTTAGGCTGAATGAAAAACAGTATACATGTGGGGGCTTAGGGCGGAAACAGTAGTACATTTGGGGTTTGGTTAGTGCTTAAAAGACATTTGGGCTTAGGCTGAACAGTCCATTTGGGGGTTAGGGGCTGAGTGACTGATTGAAAACAGTACATTTGGGGTTAGGGCTGATGAAACAGTACATTTGGGGCATCTCGCTTGTTCGCTAGCCTTAGGGCGTTTTTGCTGATTAATGATGAAATGATGTGGATGAATGTGATGAAATGAAAGTTGGGCTGATGTGTGTGATGACTTGAATTGATGAATGTTTGAATGATGGAAAATGAATGATGTGCTGATTGTGATGAATGTTGAAATGCTTGCTGATGACTGGTGACTGTGTTTGAAATGATGGATGATCTGTGTGAATTGATTGCAGATGAGGATTGATCTGTTGTGATGATTGTGTTGAAAACTTGTGATTGAAACCTGTTTGAAACAGTACTGTGAAACTTGATTGATGTCCGGTGATTGATTGTGATTGATGTTGATGATGCTGGCTGCATGAAACTGTGAATGATGATGATGCTTGATCTGATGTGATGAAGATGATGATGATGTGTGTGAAAACGATTGATGAACTCTGCTCTTGGGATGAGTTGATGATGTGTGATGAACCTGATGTGTTGTGAAATTGTGCATGTTTGTGCTCTGGTTGCATTTGATCTTGTGATGTTGATGTGAAAAAATTGTTGATGCTGTTGTGAATGATGATGTTGACTGTTTTCCTTTGATTGTGATTTGACTGTGTGATGTGATTCTGATGATGAATGTGTGACTGGTGTGATTGGGAATGATAGATGAT
The DNA here is from genome assembly GCA_019447015.1 of Hymenochirus boettgeri. Classification (NCBI taxonomy): domain Eukaryota; kingdom Metazoa; phylum Chordata; class Amphibia; order Anura; family Pipidae; genus Hymenochirus; species Hymenochirus boettgeri. The sequence goes on from CM033477.1 coordinate 30,260,363, forward strand.
GCATGATGTGGGTTGATGACTCTGACTGTGATTGATTATGAAACAGTGAATGATGTTGATGATGACTGTGATGTGATATGTGATGAGTGTTGTGATGATGACTGATGATGTGATGCCTTGTGTGATGACTGATGGGATGAAATGATGATTGGAGTGATGATGATGTTGATGTTGATTGTGCTGGCTGTGATGTGATGCTGAAACTTGTTGTTGAAATGATGCTGTGATGAATTGATTGAAATGATGATGTGTGAATTTCTTGTGATGATGTGAAAACAGTACATTTGGGGTTAGGGCTGAAACAGTACATTTGGGGGTTAGGGCTGAAACAGTACATTTGGGGGTTAGGGCTGAAACAGTACATTTGGGGGTTAGGGCTGGACTGATGAAACAGTAACATTTGGGGGTTAGGGCTGAAACAGTACATTTGGGGGTTAATTATGTTTGTGAGTGGTGAAACAGTACATTTGGGGGTTAGGGCTGAAACAGTACATTGGGGTTAGGGCTGAAACAGTACATTTGGGGGTTAGGGCTGAAACAGTAATTTGGGGGTTAGGGCTGAAACAGTACATTTGGGGTTAGGGCTGAAACGTACATTTGGGGGTTAGGGCTGAAACAGTACATTTGGGGGTAGGGCGTGAAACAGTACATTTGGGGGTTAGGGCGAAACAGTACCTTTGGGGGTTAGGGCTGAAAACAGTACATGGGGGTTAGGGCTGGGACTGAAACAGTACATTTGGGGTAGGGATTTGATTGATGTTGCGAAACAAGTCACATTTGGGGGTTAGGGCTGAAACAGTACATTTGGGGGTTAGGGATGAAACATTACATTTGGGGGTTAGGGCTGAAACAGTACATTTGGGGGTTAGGGCTGAAACAGTACATTTGGGGGTTAGGGCTGAAACAGTACATTTGGGAGATATCAACAAAATGCTGCATTGGAGGATTATTGACAAAACGGAACATTCGAGGGTTATCTCTGAAACAATACATTCGGGGTTATCGGCAAAATGGTACATTCGAGGGTAAGCGAATGGTACACAAAGTCGATAATTAGCGAATTTTCATTAATTATCAAAAATATGTTTGCGAGTTCAGAAAACTAGTTCGGGAAGTTCTAAAAGTCTGAGTTCTTCCGAACTATTAAATGGTTGAACTCAGGTTCCATTTCTGTTCTAGTCCATCTCTAAACTACAGTAATGTGTTCTGAGCGGTTTTACAGCGTTTAGTATTTTGATTTTAAATTTAGATGAGCATGTCCTGATCTCTGGGTTGGTTATGTTCTGGGATTGTGGTTTATTACGCTGCTTATTTCTGTATCGCCAGGAAAATATTCAATGTATTTCACACGCATGGTAAATGTGGGATCCTGAGTGATCGACCAGACAAAATATTGTGTTGTCTCGTCCAGCCCTAGGGATTGTCTTTTTAATTTCTTATCAGCTGCCCGTGCAGATTTATATATATATAATCTGTGCACTACAAAACTTGTCCCCTACATTCACCCAGATTTGTGTGCACTCCATTTCAACCTGTGAGCTGAGTGGTACGCACGTGCACACGGCTTAGGAGACATTGGCCGCAAGGCTCCATTATTCTCTACCTACACTATGAATCTAACTATCCATTTTAATTACACCATCCAGGTTTATTTATAAATGTGCACAAACGGCAACATTTTGGTCTGGTGCTAAGACTATCAAGCCATGATAAAGGTCTTTACCAGCCCGAAACGTTGCTGTTTGTGCACATTTATCAATAAACAATTTTGATTTGCATAAATCCTGTGAGTGCTCCTGGATGTTCGGTGTTATTATACAAGGTTGGATTGTCATTGGAGGCACCCAGGCAAGGTTGGAAAAGCCACAGAGGTAGAGTGCACACTGTTTGTGAATATCCATTTTAATTGCTAGTAAGGAAGCAGTTACCAGGGGAGCCCCTACCATGAAGCAAACTGAAACATTTGCTCAGGGCGCACCCCTGCAGAAAACTTAACAGGCGGCAATATTGCTCCCTACAATACTGCATTTCAGAACCAGTCCACCAATCAGTATTAAGTCAGCCCTCCAGTTCACCAGTCAGTGTTAGTCAGCCCACCATACCCACCTCCACAAGCCACACCTATGGACCCTGATGAAGCCATGCCCTGCTTCATATGCCGACCCCCTCTGCCAGGCGGCATTTAAAAGTTGTTTCAGGTGTCAAAAGGACACCTGTTCCCTAGGAACACCCCTGCAGTTACCACAGTACTCCAATACCTCCAAGTAGAAAACGCATTGTTGACTGTAATATAAACAGTTTCCTTCCCAATACTACATCACGTTCATTTCAGGTTTCCTCTGAAATATGGCAATCCTGGCAGGTTACCATGTTGGTTGTGGCAGGAATAACGTTCTGCTATTAAGAGAGTCAGGGAAGGTGGCAAGACGATCTATTTTGGTTCTGAAACGCGGTAGATGTTATATTCTGTCAGGATCTGGAACCTTTCCCATAAATATCTGTGTGTGTTACAATAGGTCCTTTCTAGTAGAACATCTTGTGTTTTGCCATGTGTTTCTTTAACCTTGGCCTTTTCGAGCTGCTGCCAAAGTCGAAAGCACATTACTAGGAACCACTTTTTTTGCTCAGGATAATTTCTGACAGGCTTGGCTCAGATGGAATGTTTTTTTGCTTCTGAGATTAAGAACTAAAAGGCCAAGGATGTGCGACTTGCTGCCCTCCAAATGTTTAGAAACTACCACTCCCAGCACTCTCTAGCTGAATGCTGGGAGTTGCAGTTTGAAAACATCTGGACGGTGGCAGGATGGACAACATGAACTAGGCTCTTATTTTTTAACGCAATTATAAAATGTCTGTTTTATGTCATCAAATTTGATGTGTGAGGGGGGTTGGGGATCATAAGTCTTGCACTAAATAGATGTTATCTATCCATCCACAGCTTGCACCTGTAATCTGCATGCCCGTCGCTGTCGCTTCAACATGGAACTCTACAAGCTTTCTGGGAGGAAGAGTGGGGGGGTCTGCTTGAACTGCCGCCATAACACAGCTGGAAGACACTGCCATTACTGCAAAGAGGGCTTCTATAGGGACACTAGCAGAGCAATCACTGATCGTAGGGCTTGCAAAGGTAAGGTTCTCCACTGCCCGCATACTACTTATAGAGCCACAAAACAATATTACTGTTTGGAAACGGGTTTCTATAGCGTGCCACTTATAGTCAAAACACACAGGGATGATGCAATAAGAGGTAAAATGTGCCCATTAATTTGCATCACCCAATCAGATATTTGCTTTTTACTAAGTTCATTTTTTTTTTTTGATAACATTTGATTGGTTACTACAAATTAGGAGCCCCAATATTAATGATACATACAGTTGCAGTTGTGGTTTCCCAGTAGCCACATAGCTGCCTTTTTAAGACAGCACTCATAAGGCAACATCATGGGAATATAAAAGAGAAAGAAGCAATTGTTCTGAGTCAGAAACAGGTTCTCAAACATTTTGTGTGCAATTGCAGAATATGCATACGTGAACACGTACACAATAGCTCTTGCGTGAATATCTCCAGTCCGCTACTACGAGATGTAGTGTGCCCTCGGATTGCTCTATCTCTCACAGACGCAGTTACATGGTTGCACATGGAATTTACTAGTCTTCTTTTTTCTCATTACGGCTCATCTACATTTTAACTTGAGTTCTCCTATAATGTACAATATATTACACTCATAAAGCAGATTGCAGTAAACACCTTCAGGGTTATTCAATAAAAGTTCTTATTGTTAAAAATGGTGCTAATTTTGCCCCAACCAATTAGATGTTAGCTTTCAAATGTTAAATAAGATCTGATTGGATGGGGCAAAATTTGCACCATTTTAAACGATAAGAACTTTGTATTGTTTTTTCGGATAAATAAATATAATTATATAAATATAACTACAAATAAATATAACTATAAATAAATATAACTATATATATATATAACTATAAATAAATATAACTATATAAATATAACTATAAATAAATATAACTATAAATAAATATAACTATATAAATATAACTATAAATAAATATAACTATACAAATATAACTAAAAATAAATTTAACTATAAATATAACTATATAAATATAACTATATAAATATAACTATAAATAAATATAACTATATAAATATAACTATAAATAAATATAACTCTAATAATACTAACTCCAAATAAGATAACTATATACATAAACTCTAAATAATATAACTATATAATAATAATAACTATATATAAATATAACTATAAAATAAAATATAACTATAAATAAATATAAATATACTATATATACATATAACTATATAATATAACTCTATAAATAACTTAAATAAATAAACTATAAATAATAATAATTATATAAATTAACTATTAATATAACTATATAATAAACTATAAAATAAATATAAATATAACTATATAAATATAACTATAAATAATATAAATATAACTATAAAATAAACTAAATAATATATTACTAAATAACTATAAATAATATACAATACTTAAATATAACATATAAATATACTATAATAAATAAACTATATAAATATAAACTATAAATAAATATACTATATAATATACTAAAATATAAATAATAACTATATAAATATAACTATAATAATATAAATATAACTATATAAATTAACTAATAATATAACTATATAAAATATAATTATATAAATCATACCTATAAATATACAATATAACTATAAATAACTATAACTATATAATATAACTATCAATAAATATACTATATAAATATAACTATAAATATAACTATAACTAAATAAACTAATAATATAACTATAAATATAAATATAAACTATATAAATATAACTATAAATAAATATAAATATAACTATACTAAATATAACTATCATACTATAACTATATAACTATATACTATAATAAATAACTATATAAAATATAACTATATAAATATAACTAATATAATATAATATAACTATATCAAATATAACTATAATAAATATACTAATAATAATATAACTATAATAAATATAACTATATAAATATAACTATAAATATAACTAAAAATAAATTAACTATAATCTACTAAAATAAATTAACTTATAAATATAACTATAACTAATATAACTATAATATAACTATATAAATATAACTATATAAATATAACATATAATAATATAACTATATAACTATAACTATAAATATATAACTATATATATATACTATAAATCAATTATACTAAATCAATATACTTAAATAAATATAACTATATATTAAATACTTAAATAAATATAAACTATATAAATATAACTATAATAATAAACTATATAAATATAAAATATCAATATACTATATAATATAACTATAAATAAATATAATATACTATATATAACTATATAAATATCCTATATAATAAACTATATAATAAACTATATAATATAACTATAAATAAATATAACTATATAAATATATATAATAAATTCTATATCAATAAACTATATAAATAACTATAAATAATATAACTATATAATATCCTATAAAAATACATATAACTATATAAATATAACTATATAAATATAACATATAAATATAACTTAAATAAATATACTATATAAATATAACTATAAATAAAATATAACTACTATAATATAACTATAAATATAACTATATAAATATAACTAAAATAATATAACTATATAAATATAACTATAAATAAATATAACTATATAAATATAACTATAAATAAATATAACTATATATATATATAACTATAAATAAATATAACTATATAAATATAACTATGTTTTTTCGAAGGACTGAAAATGTGCAGCTATTTAACTTCAGAACCAACATAATATTCCTAACAAGATCCTGAACCCCATGTGGGTCCTAAATGTTTCTCTCCCTCCTCCTTCTCCCCATTATATTTTCCCTACATTTCCTAGGACGTCCTTTTTCCACTGTTAACATTTAAAAAAAATCTTGGAACGACGCCCCCCCCCCCTCGCAGTCGGATATTTTCCCTGTCCCATAACAAGGTGGCAATTAGTTTCTCCTAATGAGCCCTAACGTGTTCCCCTCCCCCCGATCCTTTGCCAGTTTGCCATTGGCTAAATAACTCTACCAGCTGTGAGTCCCCCCCCCCCCTCTTCTTTTGGGTTAAATTCCTCCCATTTTTCACACGGAAAATACAACTCTGTCTTATAAACAGCTGCAGCTGAGGTAGCTGGTGTGAGAAGGTTTAGGGACAAATGTTTAAAGGGCCATTTACTCATTACCTCCCCTACAGCGTGTGCTTTCAGCATAGATAATAAATTCATATGTCACTGGCCACAGTTAGAGATAATGATGCATATAGCAGTATAATAGGTGATGTACGTTAGTGTTGCCATATCTTCCCATTGAATGCCAATAAAATCTGCCTGCTTCAGAATACCAGTCTTTAAAATTTACTGGTTGTAAATTTCTAACATCTGGAGGAAATCCTTGTAGTGTAAGGCTGGGAACACATGAACAGATTTTTCAGCCAAATCGACCAATATTTCCGTATATCGGTCAGTCGGGCCAAAAAATCTGCGGCGGTTTTGTTGTCAGCGGTGACTGATGCCTGTTGCCCATTCGTCCTGATCGGACAAAAAGGGCAATTGGACATGTTGGTGAATCCCAGCAGAACGTGTAGTCTCCTATGGACCACACGATCAGTTGCAGCGAATGGACGGTCGGGCGGACAAATTCAGCCTAAAACAGAGATGTCAAACTTTTCAAACTGGAGCTCCTTGATATCCTCAAGCAGAGAGGGGACCCACAAAGATGGAGCACCATGACCTTTGTCAATATATATCAATGGCGCACACTAGCGCTATGTATGTATTGCATGTATTTTATTTCTTATATAGCGCTACTTATTCCGCCTTACTTTACAATTATTTACTTAATTCACATCAGGCCCTGCCCCAAAGAGCTTACAATCTAATCAGTGACAGATGCCGATAGACAGCATGTCCAACATTCCCCTTTAATTAGGTACACTATATAAAAAATGCATTGGACACCGCTGTGCTAAGATCAGGATCACTTCATTATTCTCCCCCTGCAGCTCTGCACAATGTTGTTTCTATAAATGTAACTATTAAAGGGAACAAGACTAAACAAGACTTCCCCTATTAAAGGGAAGGTATTGTTTTTCTATCTGTTACTAAACAAGACTTCCCAGAATGCAACAGCCAAAGGCATTGTGGATCCTCTCACTATTCCCAGTTCAGGGAAATATTGTAAAGCCAATACAGTCAGTCTGTATTATAAAGAGAATAGCAAGGAACAGTCAGTACATAGAGGCGAAATTATGACAAAGCCAAGTCATCATTTTACATTAGAATAGAAAATAAACGTTCGCAGTGAGTAGCCAGGACCCAAAAAGAAAACAAACTTCATAAGAGGTTCAGCGCTGATTTTAAACTGCCACGTTTTCTAACTACACTTTTCCATAACGATATATCTTAGAAAATCCTCATGTTAAAGGAAAATAAGGATCCAGATTACTAGATCGCTGCCTAATCATGTGCAATCTGGCGTCCCCTCTAAAGTCTTCATACTGAAAGAAAAGCAGACATGTTTTATTTAATTAGAACTATGTCTACTTTAGGGAGGAAGATGGAAAATAAAAATAATTATAAGAGAATGTTCCTGATCCTATTATCGAATATAGATTAAAAAATAGAGAGATGTACTGAAAAAAATAAATAATTAAACACTGGGCTTAGTGTTGACCATTACTGTTGGCAACCCGAGCAGCAGACAAAATGATAAATAGTCTCAACAAAAGCATAAAAGAACCATAGAGCGGGTAAGCATCTGCTCGCAGCTCCTTAGCCAACAGGGCAAATGGTGGCAATTAACTGGAGAAGATTTACCTGTCTGCATTTTCTAACTGCATTCTGCATTAACAATTGTCTCTGTATTATTCTTGCTAATATATAATATAATGCTAATGTTGACTTATTACTGACATTTACAAGGCTATGTATCAAGAACCGGTAATTGTGTCTAAAAGATATGCTAACCGATGTACCAAGTTGTGTCAACAGACACAACTGAAGGTGGTTGCGGTGGTACTCAAAAACATTTGCACAACCGTTGCAACGAATGTATCGGCTCTTTAAGACAGAATCTTTAACGCCAGCAGATAGCGGCTCGGTGCATTGCCTAAAGGGGGTAATAGAGATCGATAGCGTCTCTTGGTAGATAGCCCTATTAATTGGTTATCTTTGATAACACTAATTAAATTAAAATTAGTTGCCCATGCTATCAATTTGCAGCAACCAATCAGATGTTAGCTTTTTACTGGGTTACTGTAATTAAATAATATTTGATTGGGTGCTCCAGGTTAAAAGCAGGGCAAACTTTAACAAGCTTTGTGAGAGCAGGGTCAGGGATTGGACAGTCTGTAGGTAGGGTTGGGTAGGCTGACAGGCCCCATATATGTCCAACCCTTTTCCCACAAAAACTTGTGCTAATAAGGTAATGGATATTCCTGCAAAGTTCAGATGGGTGATTCTAAAAAACAGCTGCAAACAACAGATGTAATCCACCTCACATCGTATGCCCACAATCAAGTTATTTGTTACAATTATGCTCAGAACATTGTTTGGACCTACTAAGGTTAAATGTCCCATCACGTCTGCAGATTTTAAATTCTGGTAAACTATTTTGTGCTTTAAACTTAAAGCCTGATAAGAATGTTTAACCCACTGACATATACACAGGGTAAATGGGCTCACCGATTCAATGGGCAATAGGAATTTGTTAAACCTTCAATATTCCAGTATCATACCAGTTTGGCAGATAAGTTCCTGCTGGTCTACAAACCATTGCATTCAGACCTCAAGATGAATAGAATATATATAGTTTCCTGGACAGGATTGGTTACTTGTGTAGAGCTCTCTTAAAATGATTTTTTTTCAGGGTGGCAATAACCCTTTAATTTAGTACATCCCTTTAAGAGAAAATAGTGTCTTTTGGGGTTCACATCTTGGCTAACAATGTATGTGTGATTTTGGTTAGTGGAAAAATTAACTTACGAATTACTTGGTTTTTTTTAGCCTGTGACTGCCACCCAGTGGGAGCAGCAGGTAAGACCTGCAACCAGACCACTGGTCAATGCCCTTGTAAGGATGGAGTGACTGGCCTAACATGTAATCGATGTGCCAAGGGTTACCAACAGAGCAGTTCTCCAATAGCTCCATGTATCAGTAAGTTGCATTTTCATTTTTACTATGAATCAACCTTGCAGTAACCTTGTTCTTCCAGGTTCCTTACTATTTTCGATTACTTGTAATGGTTGTGTTGGCCATAGAACGAGTAGGAAACATTAAGTCCTTGACTGGTTAACTTGGCAGATTTATTATGCCCGTCTTTAAGCCAATCCAACTAAAAATAGCCCCCACTAGCACAGAGGTTAAGGCTAAAAAAATTAAACATCTCAGTGGAGCCCTTAAAACTTATGGACTTCTGGAATGGGCCTTTGTCAAAAGGGGAAGAAGGAAAGAAAAGAACACGAATACCAACAGTGAAGGGCAAAAGCAAGACAGGAGAGAGAACATGGTCATCCCATATGTAGCAGGGGTCTCCGAGAAATTTAACTGGTGCATCCGAAAGACCCAATGCCGAAACATAAGAAGAGCGACATCATATACGCAGTGCAGTGCAGTGAAGAGTGCTCTGATTTGTATGTGGGGGAGACCAAACAGCAGCTGCACCAATGTATGGTCCAGCACAGAAGAGCCAATTCCTTGGGTCAGGACTCAGCCATGTACCTGCATCCTAATAAAAAAGGACATACCTTTGAAGATTGTAATGTCAACATCTTGGCAAAGGAACATGACTGGTTCAAGAGAGGTGTCAAGGAGGCCATTTATATCAAAATAAAGAAACAAAGCCTGAGTAGAGGTGTGTTTGTGTGGGGGGGTCAAGGTCAATTGTCTGCCATGTACAATGCTGTTTTGATGCCTTACTCTGGGCAGTTTCAATAACACCTCTTAGCCATAATGCAATCAAAACCTTACATTCAGAAGGTCCCTGACACCTGGCTGTTATATGCTGATTGGGACACATTGCAGGGTATTCTTGTACAAGTCATTTTGACTTGACAAAGCCAGTTGGGTAACTAGGGAAATCAGTGGTGTAACTACCGCTCCCCTCCACCCCAGGTTCGTGGGGGGCGGTACTAGGGCCCGCCACAAGCCCAAGATGCCTTCCGCAATCAGCTGTTTTAAACAGCTGATCGCTTGTATGAATCGAGACCGGACCCAAACATCCGTAACTGTACCGGAAGTCCGGGTGCGGTCTTTTAAACAGCTGATTGCACGTATGTATCATTCTTACGCGCAATCAGCTGTTTAAAACGGCTGATCGTCGGAGGCATCTTGGAGGGATGTTTCACTCAGGGGCGTACCAGCAGGGGCTGGGCCCCTGCTGGTACGCCCCTGAGTGAAACGTCTTCAAGTTTACAATGGATTAAGAGCCACACCACTCATAGTTACCAATTACATATAGCTTTCCTCTGTTTTTAATGTATCTGATATAATGGCATAGCAATTACTTTTATATCCCATCTGGTTTTTGAGATACAGTCAAAGACAAATTTTTTTAAAAAATCTAGTAGAAGGAGCAAGTTAGATCAGTTTAGTGCTATATAAATACTTTACTCAGAGGGTTCATTTTTATACCCAGTCTTCCTCCAGTCTTTCCAATGTGTGTGCGTTTTTGGTTAACACGGAAATCGCGGAAAACGCAAAATTTCCCGCGATTTCCGTGTTAACCAAAAACGTATGCGCAAAACCTGGTCGCAAACGTGCTAAAAACGCATTAGTGTGGCCTAGCCCTTAATTGCTTATAAATGCAACTGATAATATTTGAGGTAAACATGAGCAACACAAGTTGTTATATCCAGTATTCTACTTTTCCATATATGTGCAATCACACATCCTCCTATAAGAGAGCGACTATCGATAGAAGATAGAAGAAGATAGAAGCTCTTTTTATTTATTTTAGAATTATATGATGTGCAGCTTCATATCATTCTTCTGCATTAAGACTAAATTATAAATAACAAATCTAAACAACAGCATATTACCATGCTTATATTATGTATGTTAGAATCTACTTACCTTTACTCCATACCGTAATATAGCAATAGCATTCAGAGGGTAGGGTCAATGGAACAACAGCCATGTGGGCTAAAGTCCTAAGTGGAACGCCTCAAGGTTCTGTACTGGGGCCATCAAAAAGAAATCTGTTTATAAATGACGTGTGCGTATTAAGAGCAAGATCGCTGTGTGCTGAGGACACAAAACTCTGCAATTGCTGCAAGCAGACCATGATTATTAAAATGGGCAGCAGAGTGGCAGATTAGATTTATTGTTAATCAATGTAAGGGGATGCATTAGGGGTTTAGCAATACTTGTGCCACCTACATCAGTTGTTTTGAGGCTTTAGTTGTCCTTTAAATGGACAGCAGAATTCCCATACAGTATTACCATACAGTAATAGCCAAATTCAGTATAGCTATTACTGTATGGGAATAATGTATGGGAATTCTGCTGTCCATTTAAAGGACAACTAAAGCCTCAAAACAATACAGAATCAGAAGACAGCAATAGATACCGTTCTCCTTCTGATTCTGTATTGTTTATAGGCTTTAGTTGCCCTTTAAATGAACATCAGAAATCCCATACAGTAATAGCCATACTCTATTTGGCTATTACTGTATGGGAATTCTTATGTCCATTTAAATGGCAATTAAAGCCTCATTCCTTGGCACTCCAGATGTTTGGAAACTACAACTCCCAGCATGCTTTAGTTGCTGGGAGGTGTAGTTTCCAAAAATCTGCAGTGGCAAGGAATAGCCACTGCAGGAATTACTGTACCTCCCCCCCCCCTTCTGAATCCCCACAGTTGCCTTCTCCTACCTGCTCCACATGTTCCCCTGCAGGCTGCTCTGGATCCTCTTCTAAGCTCTGGGGCCACATGCTCCACATTCCTCTGCTGGCTGACGTCACTACTTGGCACCGGCCTCACTTCCTGGCATCAAGTAGTGATGTCAGTCAGCAGAAGATGCGGAGAGTGCGGCCGCCGGAGCAGGTAAGTGTTTGACTCTAGTATAAACCGAGACTCAATTTTCAGGCTATTTTTCTTGCCTGAAAATCTCGGTTTATACTCGAGTATATACGGTAATACATATACTGTAGTTCTGGTTGGTACAGGGATACTATATAATATTGAGAATTACTGGTATTTATACATATACTGTAGTTCTGGTTGGTACAGGGATACTATATAATATTGAGAATTACTGGTATTAATACATATACTGTAGTTCTGGTTGGTATGGGGATACTATATAATATTGAGAATTACTGGTATTAATACATATACTGTTAGTTCTGGGATCCAGGGATTACTATATAATATTGAGAATTACTGGTATTAATACATATACTGTAGTTCTGGTTGGTACAGGGATATTATATAATATTGAGAAATACTGGTATTAATACATATACTTTAGTTCTGGTTGGTACAGGGATACTATATAATATTGAGAATTACTGGTATTATACATATACTGTAGTTCTGGTGGTAAGGGAATATTAATATTGAGAATTACTGGTATTAATACATATACTGTAGTTCTGGTTGGTACGGGATTACTATATAATATGAGAATTACGGTATTAATACATATACTTTAGTTCTGGTTGGTACAGGGATACTATATAATATTGAGAATTACTGGTATTAATACATATACTGTAGTTCTGGTTGGTACAGGGATACTATATAATATTGAGAATTACTGGCATTAATACATATACTGTAGTTCTGGTTGGTACGGAGATTCTATATAATATTGAGAATTACTGGTATTAATACATATACTATAGTTCTGGTTGTTACGGGGATACTATATAATATTGAGAATTACTGGTATTAATACATATACTGTAGTTCTGGTTGGTACAGGGATACTATAAAATATTGAGAATTACTGGTATTATTACATATACTGTAGCTCTGGGTGGTACAGGGATACTATATAATAGTGAGAATTACTGGTATTAATACATAGACTGTAGTTCTGGTTGGTACAGGGATACTGCTAGGTAGGGTTAATGGCTAGGGTATAAAGGTTGGACTAGATGGACGTATGTCTTTAGTGGACTGCCCTTGCTATGTTACCATGCTACGTTTCATTACTCTGTCACTATTATATTAATGTATGTGGTATCAGGCTTTAACTACAGCATTCATTGTTTTTCTCTCACCCTTAGAAATCCCAGCCGTGGTTCCAACCCCAGCTCTCACCAGCACAGAGGAGCCAGCTGGTAAGTTATACCATATGACAAAGGTTTTTGGAGGTTAGTCTGCAAAAATGAAACACCAATGTAAACATAATTCCCCTCAGTGGGAGGAAGATGCAGGATGCCAGATGTCTACAGTGTTCATCAGAGCATTGCTTTCTTCCCTTAACAAAGATGCTTGTGGGTGCAAACCAGAATAAATACCATGTGGCAGGGGATTAGGTTTATTAAGGCTAGGTATCTCACCCCAGTTGACTGTACTCCGTTATTGACCAGTCCGCAAGACTAAAATATCATTGTTCACGGCAAAATTAGCTGAGGCCGACATTTCAGTGCAACTGATTATGCGATCCATAAAACACCTCAACGACTGGCTGAAATTTACAGATGACATGAACATTCGACCTTTCATCTGATTTAGACAAAGGTATGACTGACATTGGTTGTCAACGGGTGGAAAAGAACAGCTGATATATTGTTTGGTTAGGTGTAGCTATGGGTGGGTGTATGTGCAGGTCAGGGGCAGGGCCAATGAAATTGTCTGGTTATGGGCTGGTATGCCGCAGGTGCAACCCCCGTAAATTAAGGGAAAGAGAGGAAGTACAGACTGCAACACTGTCTTAAGCAAAAGTTATAAAACTGTCCTTTATTATAATCTATTTGAAGGGACGAGTTTAAAAACACATGTACAAATTTTCCCCTATCCTAGGTAAGACTGAGCATTCAGGTAGTCATGTATAACATACATGTTGTATGAGTAGGTCTCCTCTCCGTCGCAGGAGTCTGGGGTGGTCTGGCGGGAGTGCCAGGGGTGAGATACCAGGGGTGAGATACCTGGCAAATACATAATAAAGAGTATATAAATACCAGTCTGGATAGGACATTATGGCAGCAAAGGGCCTGAACTTGGTTAAGCACCAAAAATACAGAGATAATGTAGCTGGAGTGCCTGACCAATAAATATAATAAACCACACAGTCAACCACATGGGTGTTCTCGGGGAATAAAAACAATTAAGTTTAATAAAATAAATTACCTTTCTAATTATGTTTAGTTGTTACTTTCCTTCTCACAGGAAGATTATTAACAATTTTCATGCACAGGCCTGAAATCAGACTTGAAAGGCAGCGCTTTAATAACAGACACCAAACGCCCGTGTGACTACATTAAAAACACAGGGTTATAAAGTTACTATTTCAATTCAGAATTTATGCATTAAGTTTGGGTTTAAAAATATATCTGGGTGAATGAGTCTTTATGGTGTGTACACATATGTGTTTATATACGAAACTGGGCTGCAATGGGGGGGGGGGGGAGAGGGGCTGGTCCACAGGTGGCTTCGGAGGAACACAGAGTCCATAGACAAAATGGGAATGGAGTGTGGCCACAGGTCAAGGGTCAGTCAGCAGACAGAACATTCACATTGAAGTAAACTATATAAGCTGCAGGCATCGCTCCCCAGTTTATGTGCCCTCTGTGTTCCCCCTTACAGTGTTATGCTTTAGCTGCTGGTAGGAAATGCCTTAGACTCTATAAATATTTGCTTTATTGTGCCGTTGGTTTGTGAACTCACCTAGTAACATTAAAACTAGCAAAAAAGATTGGATGTCACACTACAAAAAGTGAAAGAATTTAAGTATAAACCAAACTTCTCACACCATTTCGGGGGGCATGTTCCCCCTTCTCCGGTGATTCAGCAGCGCTTCCAATTCCAAGTATCAATACCTAACCCACCAATAGCTCCTCCCACAAGGAGGGATTCTTAATTAAGACAGACATCTAATTAAAATTCCATCATAGTGCAAAAATGTGAAAAAGGGTCATTGAAAGTTCCACACTCCTACCTTGACCCGACTACCTTGCTGTTGGGTGATGTAAGGTCCCCCTTCCCCATCAGCAATCACAAAGGGCTATTCATAGACAGATCTCCGCACAGAGTTACTGGGCCCAGGTCCAGTAGCCCATCTGTCCCAGTGTCTCTCCGCTGGTTTCCCTAATCTGTCAATCAAACTTTATGAGACTTGGAGTTAGGAACACAGATCACTACATGAGTTTGGATGGTCTTAGAAGATATCTAGGAACCCCCAAAGTTGACGTCACTCACAGCACAATGTTCTTTAAAGTTTTCAGAAGATTTTTGAGGTCACTTAAACACGTGTATTCTTAACTCGAAATTTTCTGAGGTTAATAACGATGGGGGGCCCTATGTACCGTACTAGTTGGCCCAGGGGTCCTATTACATAATATGGGGGATGGGGAAAAATAGAGAAGAATAGGTATCAATCCACGTGCTAGATCTGCCTTATTATCATTTTAAAAGAAAATGTAAGGAATAATGGAGAACATTTTTATATGTTTGTTTAAAAGAATAATGTGTCAGTTAAGGAAAAGGGCCTGTGGAAATCCGGAAAAGGCGGCCCCTGTCGCTAGCTACCTACTGATAACATTTTGTAGCTGGGAATGATAGGAAAAAGCAGTAAACTAACATACAAATGCTAAGTTTTGCCATTACTTACCCTCTTCCTGCTTCCACGGCGCTTCTTTGGCTCCTAAGGCTTCGCTCCTTCCCAATCCCAGGATGCATGGAAAAGACACAGAAGTTAAGCAGAAGGCAGCAGGGGTGTGAAGGCTGGTACATTTCGGGGGACCTGTGAATCCTGTGTTTATAGCCATTTCCTACCAAATACCAAAATTTAGTTTGGGGGGTTGACATACCCTTTAACTCATCTGCTTGTGCTGATATCCTGTTACTGTTTGCTTTCCTATTTGACCTTACCTATTTCCTATTTGGTCCTATGCTGTCTCTCTACGTCTCTCTCTCTACACTTCTGTAACCTGCTTGGCTGTTTCTGTAAATGACCATTTGGCTCCATCCCTGACCTAGCTTTTTTCTACCCCTTGTCTATACCACAACTATTCCTGGATACCAGCTTTCTGTCCACCTGGTCTTGTGCCCTTAGCTGTCTGTTCGCTTTCCATCCTCTGCTCAGAGACTTGCACTCTAAGTCCTGGGGGCAACTGTAAGGTTTCACAATAGGTGGGCTGAAGGAATACCCTGGGATTTTGGTTTACAAGTAGGATTACATAAAATAAAGGAAGAAATATAACAAATACATAACAAAGAATATAACGGTTTAAATTCCAGTTAGAAACAGATCCATATCTGCCCGGTTCTCCTGATTTTATGGCCCTGATTGTGCACGTTACACCTTTTATTACTTAGATTCATATTTTTCACTGCCTAAAACCACAAGATCACATTCTATTGACAAGATCATTAAGTTTAAAGGAATTAAACATATATTTTAATGATTATTTTAATAAAAAATGTATAAATATAAGGAGATTTATTAGTGCTTATAGTGTAGCACACAGCGCCTTGCTTGTCCCCTGTCCAGCACAACCACAAACCAATGCACGCCAACTGTACACAAATCAGGGGGTGTATCAGTGGAAGTTGCTGTCAAAATCTGTATGAACGCTAGCGCTGACAGCTCTTCAGAGGCTTTATAATTTGCTATGGGAGGAAGGCAGGATTTCCTTATGAATATACTGTTTAATTAAACATTTTTTAAAAACGTACTGTCCCTTTAAGTGTCTTTTTTCCAGTCTCCATGGACCGAGGCATATAAGATTGTCACAGTCCTTATATATTGCAAAAGACATTTACATGGGTTTTGTGGATAGTGAAGAAACTGCTAAGTCTATATGGATAACCTAATACCTTTCTTTTGGAATGAACCATCAGAGGCTAAAGTGGGGTGGAAGGCTGAAAAGGACATTCCTGTGGTCTGGATATATTCCCTAACCCCCCCCCCCCCCCATCCTCAATCTGTTTGCTCCCCCTTCTGTTAATTTAAAAGCAAGCTGACTTATATAGGGCTCTAATATTATGTAAACTCTGCTCGTAAATTACAAAATGGATAAAAGCTATAAAAATAGCAAAATCATTTCTCAAAAGCATAAGAAAGTGGGATTGGTCATTACTGTGGAATTGTGGAGGAAGGGGGGTGACAACTTCAGAACAACGTAAAACTATAACTATCAGCATTAAGCCCCCCAAATGTTAGTGGGGAACTTGTTGGAAGTTGGAGTTGTAGAACACCAGGAGCACCTAAGCTAGACCATCCCAGACACCATTCGTAAATGTGGCTGCCTAACTAGGAGAGGGTAGAAAGGGAGTAAGGCTGCGGCCCCACTACATACGAACTGAAACACGCGTGTATCGTGAAAGTGCAATCGTAATGCAATGCGTATCACAAAAACTGGAGAAATGTGCCAGTGTGGCATAGCCCTAAAGAAGTAAAAAGTTACTGATTTCATAAAGCTGTATCTTTGGTTAGGACCAAACCTCTAGCTCCTCACCCTTGGGTTTTCCTCTGATCATGGACAATCAGTCAAACCTGTGATGTCCTGTCCAATCTAGCTCCACCCCCACTGTCCGTTTGGGATCTGCCCAATGGTAAGACTGATTTTTTGCAGTGTCTTCCCTGTCTTAGGCCTGGACACAAATGTGGTGGCAGGGTTTACCAGTCAGGTTGAGTAAAGCCAGGGGCAATGACCTAGTGGTTTACGGCCCCACCCTGGGTACTTTTAATGAGAGGGGGATGGGCTGGGGCAGTTTTGTTGTTCTTTAATATGCAGCTTCCACAAACTCAGTCAGTCATAATAAAATGTGTTTTAGACCATTGTTCTTCTTTACGGTTTCCAAACCTTTTTAATAGGAACACAAGGTAGAAAATAAAACCTGCATAGGAGTCCCTACTAAGAGATGGGATCTTGGGTACGCTATGGTGCCTTCTTTTTACTTCAATATGCCAGTATATTCTCATGGATAATACATCGGGTAGCTTGGGTTTTACACAATTTGGACGGTTAGAGGCTATTATTGTCCCCCCTTAATCTTTTATACTTGTCAATAAGGTTCATTTCCCACAGACCAATGAATAGTGTAAGGAGGAGTTGCATAGTTCTATTTTCTGATAAATAATATAGTGGAAATCCAGGTTCTCTTGTGGAATGACAGTTTGAAAGGCTCCCTTGTAAACACAGAGGGGGACGTCGTTCTCTCCCTCTCCCTCTCTGTCCTGCAGTCAGGGTGGAGGCCTGTTAGGCTCTGTTTGCACTGACATTTTTTGCAAGGCTCTCCCCTCATTTACTGAAACCCAATCTGTCAGCGGAAATAATGAGTTTTTTTAACCCTTTATGAACCGTGCAGGGGGGGGGGGTGAAATGGGCTGGTTTGCTTTTATATCCCTTAGAGAGTAGAGGGTGGTAATGCAAAGACATTTTGCACGTTTAAAGGGCTACTGTAACTCATTTTAAAGATTGAATGATACCTTTCACTTATATTTGTAGGGGGGGTAAGATTTAAGTATTCCTACCTCCTGTTTTGCTTGCGAGACCCCGATTTACAGATGCAACTTTTAGCTCACCGCTCCTCAGCCTGACATGATTTTTCTGTGTGTGCAGGAGCGGAGAAAGAGACAGATGAAACAGATGAAATTGTGGAATCCATTATTTAGCAAGCAGAATTGGAATAAGGCTAGATATCCACAGGCAGATATTTTAGCCTGGCCAACAGTTGGCCAGGTCAAAATATGGCAGGTCGAGGTGAAAATCGATGTGGGAGACATTTCATCAAGACCTGTCATGTGGTCCACCACACTGCATCATTGGCTTAAATTTACCATCATATTCATCCAAACTTTTGTTTGACTTGAAGGAAGGAACAACAGATAACAGTCAATAGCAGGCGGAAAAGTACCGGTCGGGCCAAAATATTGGCCTGTGTTTACCAAGCCGTAGGAAAACTCAAAACTAACTTCACTACAAATATAGGATTATGGTACTGTCACTGGTACTGTCACTTTCATTAATCTGCCAGGAAATAGTCATAGTCAACAGTCATAGTTAAGGCAGGAAGTCAAATGTATATTTGGTATGAAAACATCCCCAAACAGCTTTTATCTTATTGCAACAACCCAGTAAAAAGCTAACATCTGATTGGTTGCTATATATTAATAACAAAGGCCAACTTTTATACCTCCTTACATTATCCCCAAAAAGTGTACTATAACAGCGAAGGATGTAATAACAAGAAGAAACTTGCAGTGTCTATACTAAACAGATGGATACAATAACCAAGGCTGTTAGGCAGACACACAGGTGGATACAAAAACACACAGAGAGATGCAAAATCCTCATTGATATTATAACCTGCAGTAATATTATATTACTACATGTAATGAAAAGCTGGAATGTTAATAAGGAACAGAG
Source organism: Hymenochirus boettgeri (assembly GCA_019447015.1). Taxonomy (NCBI): domain Eukaryota; kingdom Metazoa; phylum Chordata; class Amphibia; order Anura; family Pipidae; genus Hymenochirus; species Hymenochirus boettgeri. The sequence goes on from CM033477.1 coordinate 30,280,026, forward strand.
GAGAATTTAAAACCTGTGATTGTAATACTATTTGGTGTAGTACTCCCTGCTTGGGATCTGCTTCCATTTGATCTTAGTGGTAAAAGATAATTGAGGTCAATTATCCCTAACACTGCGAGAGACACTGGGCTGTATGTTGGTGGGAAGTGAAAGTCGCAGGTTACTCAGGCTTGCAATGACATTATGTAATTGCTGTTCTACAGTATATAGAGCGCATTTCAAGTTGGAACATAAGAACTCCATGTTATGCTGCTAGTCTTAATGTGGGGGGCTAAATCATAAAAAGACACATTAGTTTAAAGGAAAATGAAAGTCTAATAATACATTGAGAATATTTTCCCCATGTAATAAAACCCCAAATACTTTATATTCAACTTTCAAATTTGTATTAGGGCACTAGTACGGTATATAGTTTGGAGCAATACCATAAGATAGAGAGGGGGTGCTCCTATCCACTAGAGAGGCAATACTAAAGATACAAAGAAACAAGTAGTGGATATAGAATGGGCACACCACCAAATTGTCTAATCCAATTAAAACTCCTTTATTATAATTAAAACGGGAGCGACAGAGCATATAAAGGACAAACAATTAAAAACACATCCAAGTCCAAAAGAGCAGTAAAAAGTGTTAGTAAGTACATATACAATAATTGATATACCGGTATATCACATAACTAAGGTAAAGACATAGTACACATAATATTGCACATATCCGTAGTAGTAAAGTACAGTAATATGGAGATATCACAATACATCATACATCACCTATAATCATAAGGAATACTAAAGTTCTAGTGAAACCCTAAATGCAAGAGTGTAAGATATGTGGCAGATCAAATCCCAAGGTAAGTAACACAGGTAGGCGATACAATTAGGGATGGCCGGTTCGCGGATGAGAACCTGGATCCGCTGCGGATTTATCCCGTTCGCAAACGGCGGATTTTTCCGGATTTTCCGGATTTTTCGCCTTCCGAACTTCCGAACCGCGGATTTCTCGTATTTTCTAAAAATTTCGAAATTACGAGTATTTCTTGTATTTTCGAAAATGTGTGAAAATACGTATTTTCAAAAATTTTCGAAATTACTAAGATTTCTCGTATTTTCGAGGATTTTTTTCATTTTTATGGGTCCGCTCGCGGATTTTTGAATTTTCGAATTTTTTCAAAAATTCGCGGATCCTCGAGCGGACCGGATTTTGCGAAGTTCGGACATCTCTAGATACAATACCAGTACAGGCAAATGGTGCAAGAATCTATGGAGCTGGAGCAATTTAAAATAACACTTTTTACTGCTCTTTTGGAGTTGGATGTGTTTTTAATTGTTTGTCCTTTATATGCTCTGCTGCTCCCGTTTGCATTATAATAAAGGTGTTTTAATTGGATTAGACAATTTGGTGGTGTGCCCATTCTATATCCACTACTTGTTTCTTTGTATCTTAAATAGCAGCATCATAACAGATATCTTATGTGGTGATTGGTGAATAGTGCACTGATGTAAAATTCTTATGGCATTCTCCATAGGGAAGATTATTTGAGCAGAAAAGGCCCTGTTAGAGATACACGGGCCGATGCAGAAAAAACCTAAAACTCCTTTGCGATACTTACTGCATCTATGATTGGCTGAGATGCGATTCCGATGTCTCAGCCAATCACAGTCACCGCTGCCGGTCTGGCCCCTTCTGCTTGCTTCCATGCATGAAAAAAGGCTCGGAAGCTAAGCAAAAGAACACAGAGAGAAAGAAGGCTGATTACAAGCACCTGAAAGTTAAGAACCTCGCAAGGTTCAGGTTTTGGGGGCCACTTAGTATTGTATCAAAAGTTTTTTTGGGGTGAGGTGGACATACCCTTTAATCTGCAGCAACCAATCAGATATTATCAAATGTTTTCTAACTGTAGTAGACCAGTAAAAGGTAACACCTGATTGGTTGAGGCAAATTAACTGCTCAGGCAAATCTTTGCACCTCTTATGGAATAAACCTAATATATTTTCTGTTTGTATATAAACACATGCGCAAGGTGCAGCACATTCGCACTTGGAACACCTGCACCTTGGTGCACAGAAAGGGGGCCTCATGTGAACAGTGGGAGACAGATGGTGACCGGATCGTGGCTGCAATTAAAACACGACATGTGCCTCCAACTCTGTCAGATTGCCGAAAGTATTTTAAAATGGAGAATGAACCTGACAGCCTGACTATAAGAAAGTCCAGATGTACAGCCGTGCACGCAGCGCCACTGTTAATAATGTTATTCCTTTTCAAGAGAGATTCATTAATTTCTTTATAAAAACTGGGATTTTACCTGTCTGTGCCCAGCTCTCGCTTGGCATGTGACTGGATTTCCAGTGTCACCCTGGCATTGCTCCCTGGCACTCCAAGTACTCTCCACCCTAGAACAGATGGCCTTTTCACCCTGGACAGAGGCCAGCTGCTGCTGGGGGGGGGGACACAATCCTTTCAGTATCCTCTTATAAAGGTCCCTTAAATATTGTTAAACGGTTGACGCTATCGATGTATGGCCTGCCTGCATAGCTAAGCCCAGACTGATATAAAACATGCCAAACAGATAAACAAGGTTACTTCCGATACCGGAATCCTTCTGTTAATACATCATCCCAACAATGCAGGAAATAGCAAGAGATGCTGAACGTTCAAATTTCTTTAAAGTACTATTTGATGAATGAAAGTCCAAGCTACTATTAATCCTCCAGTACACACAAGACCATATACATGGCTCTCAGATTTACACCATGTGGAGACTTGTGATGGTATTTCAATGTGATAGTAAAAGACTGAAAAAGTAATACACTGATTGATCATGATCTCAAAAGGAATAAACATGTTATGATTTTCTTATATAGTGCTAATCATGTCCTGCAATGCTTTACAGTGATATAATTCATTCACATTATGACCTGTCCTGAAAATCTTGCACACACACACATCAGTAGGTCTATAATTGTATCTCCCTAACTTTAGGAGGGAGGAGAGCAGGACATTGGTGGGGCTTGCTCATGCCCTACCCAAATCTGGCCCATCCATGCCCTTAGTATGCCTTTGAAACAGTCAATGTATAGCTACTTAAGGATAAGGCACAGTGATCGAGCAGGCCCTACTCAACTCTAGCCTGGCCATGCCCCAGGAACACCCAAGTCATGCTCCTGGAATGCAAAAGCCATGCCCACTCTGAGACTAGGCTCAGTGGCAGGACAGTCCCTTATAAATTAGTACAGACTTGGGGAATGTGACTGTCAGATGGTGGGAATAAAAAGGAGCTTCCCAAGTATGGCACCCAAGCGTAAGGAAAATGTATAAACTTATTGCGCATTGTAACAGTGGGTGGATTGGACCCATGACCTCAGAACTATGAGTAATCAATGCTAACCGCAAGGTTAGAAAACTAAAATTACCCTAATTATGACGGACAAGTAACTGCACAAACAAGTTCCAAATAGTCTCAGAAAAGTGCCAAAAATATTATCATAAATCAAAGACAAAAAAAAGAGATGACAGGAAAAGAAAAGAAAAAAAAATACTGCACATCATTGCACTGAAACCAAAAAGGATGATAGTGTGTTTTCAAGTAGGTTGTATATTTTCCATTTTGAGACTCTCTTAATATACTGGAAAATGACTTTACCTCATCTTAAATTCTGAATAAATACATGTAAGTTGCACTTACTCTGAGGCTCAGTATCCCTAAACCTCCTCCCTGACTAATCTAGAAATTCTGCGTAATCTTTGAGCAAGCATGCTCACTAATCACAACCAGGATCATGCAAAAGGTACATTTCTTACTCTTCGTTCCTGGGTCCTGTGAAATTAATTGAAGAACGGGAGTTTAGGCATAGCTCCTTCACCTCCAGTTCTTCAACCAATGCATTAAAGGAATAGTTCACTAAACTGAGAAAAGCGAGAATTGCACGTGTGTGGCCGATTATTTAGGCATCATTGGCATTCTATCCTGTCATCAACAAATGACATCCACACAAGTTCGACCACGCAAATTGTACCAGCTTTAAGTGGCAGCTGCCATTAAAAAAAAATAAAGGGAATCTTTACATTAAAAAACATTTTAACCTTAATTTAACATTATTTCTTTACAGAAATACAGCAAGTTTGATCTTTCTTCCCTATAGTTAAAACCCCTGGGATCTCTATGACCAAGGCATGCTCAGTGGGCTTCATCCAGGAAGAGAGAGTACAGCTCCCCAATCAGTTACTTTGAATCCTTCTGGGCTAAGACAAGGGGAAGTGAGAACATCTTTGAGTTGTTTACTTTAGTTTCAAATTTTCGTTTCCAAATAATACATTGTTTTAGTCAGCAGTTTCTAGGCTATAAGTCAGATTTAAGCCTTAATATTTCCTTCAATGCTTGATCCAGAAAAATGATCTGCACAAGATGTGTTTGACCACATGTGGCTGCCTAATGAAATGCAGCATACAGTCCCATTTAGAGAAGGCACAGAAACGAGTGATTTCCCTATCACTTTAATTAAAAAATAGCTTTCTATTGCTTGTGTTAAACTATAAGATTTAAGAATGGATTCGTTTTCCACTTACTCCCACCTTCTGCTCTCATAACGGGAGAAGATGCTGTAAACAAGAACCTCTGTGCCAGTTAACACCCCCTCCCCCAGAATGAATAATTTGGAACAGAAGATGAAAGTGCTCATTAGCTCTCCTTAAAATGACAAATTGACACTCTGGGCTTCAGTAGGCAGGGGGAGGAATAATAAGGAAGGACGTTTCTTTTGCTTTATTTCTAAACAACTCGTTTATTTGGTTAAAAGCAGATAATGGGAAGTTTCTTTTTTTAGGTGACATTTCCATCTTATATTTTCCAGCAGTCATGATAAAAGATAGTGGTATAATGTATTTATATATAAATACAACCCTGAGGACGGCCCTGTGGTAATGGGCTGAAACGCGTAGGTTCTCTGCCTACATTGTTGTTGGTAATAAATCTGTTACAAGACCCAGGAGTGCTCCGTTTCTCTGATGTTTATCTACCCACCGGTAGCACCCGGGCAGCTGTTATTAGAACGGAGTGCGGACAAACATATATATATATATATATATACATATATATATATATATATATGTCTCCCCCCAATGTAAAATAAGGATAAGTGAAGCCGCCAAGATATTCCATGACATATAAGTGAATTATATAAATCTGTTGGCACAGCTAAGTCCTGATTATATCTGATGATGTTTGTATGTATGCAATGTGCAGGATCTCTGTGTTTTTTGTGTATAAGACCTTGTACGTGTGTACGCGATTGTTAGATGACCTAATAATCCCCATACAGAGAGTAATGTGTGCAGAGCCCCTCCTTTCATGCAGTCAATCAAATGGCAAATGTAAATCATTGACTGCTGTTTCACCACTTGTCACCTCTGCACATGCTCAAGCTTCTAAAAAAGCTCATTGAGCAGAGGTAGGAAGCCGATACCTTTGCCAGAAAATAATTGAACTTAGCATTAAATATCTGGTTACAAATACATATAATTAACAGGTAATAATTGCAGCATAATTTGTACCTTTTGTTGCATAAGCCCCTTTGTTTTGTGAACACAAATCAAATGCTTCTTCTTGGTGTTCCCCCAGATTGTGAGCAGTACTGCAAACCTCCCAAAGGAAACTACAAAATCAACTTGAAGAAATATTGCAAGAAGGATTTTGGTAAGAATAATGTGTGTATGTGTGGTGGCGGGGTGGGGGGTGGTGGTGGGGGGGAGGGGGGGAGGGGGGGCAGGGATTTATAGAGTGCCTTTCATTTTTTTTATTGGTGTGTTGGATTCTGGCAGTGCAGCAGTTTTGGGGTGGACTTGCCCTTTAAGAAGTTCAATGAATGTACTTTCAATAAGATGTGGGCAAAAATGTGTAAATGCAAATCTCCATGTGCAAGTGGAAGGAAATTTTAAACATGGAATTCAGCACAGATGCCTGCATAGTGGGGTAACATTAAAAACAAAGGACCTCAGTGAGTAAAAGATGGCAGGGTTCACCATGAGTCCAAAGGTTCATAGGTGGTTAGAACCCACCAGTCCAATGCAAATCGGAGATCAGGGATCAGTGCAGATTTACAGAGTAAGAAACATGGAATCCAAGCAGAAGGTATCTCCCCAGAATGGAAATTTTATCACTGTTTTATAGCATGAACATTTGAAGAACCATTTGTCTTTAAAAAGACCCTGCTGCATTTTAATATAATATTGCTTAAATAATTTGACTTGAAAAGTCCAAAAGATACATGATCACGAATATTCACCACAGGAACGTCCCCAGGAGGGTGTTAAAGGATTAGGGGATAATGCAGTAAGAGCCTTGGGGTAGGGTAGTGTAAGGTTTATATCCATAGAGTAAACTAAGGTTCTGCTTATTTAAATACATCCACAATGTAGAGTATAAATAAAACGAGGGCGACTTTAACCTGGGTCCATTGACACACAATAGGCAATTGAAAGTTTACCAGTAATACAGATGTTAAAGAGGAGTCCAGGGGAATATTCTAGGTTATAATAGGATTGTCTCCCCATCAAGCTTAGGGATGATAAAAGTCTCTGGCCTGTTTATTGGTTGGACATTATCATACTGCCTTTCCCTTTATTACATGTTCCCTTTCTCTTTTCATCCCATTCCTTTTCTCTGTCTGCCAGAGATGTTAAAAAGGATATGGAAAATCAAATATCTGTGGGAGGTGCCATATGCTAATGAGATGCTAATAATCACCTGGCTTTAACGCCATTGGACAGAGACTGATGGTTCCTAATCAGTTTGACACAGTGACCATTCATCCTGAGCGCAGAGGGGGAAGCAACGCAGTGATGTATTGCTGGGTATCTTGGCATGTGGAGAATGGAGGAGGCGTTATGGTCTGTGAGGCGAAAGGAGTTTGAACCTGGCCTCCCCAAGCTGTTCTTGTCAGCAAGACAAAGCCCCCCTGCTGATAAATAGAGTTTTTTGGAAGTGGGAGGTAGAAATCTCCTACCGTAACCTTACTGCCTGTTACCTTCTGTAGCCAAAACAAGAAACAGTGTGAAGCGTTGAACATTTTATAGAAATGTGTTTTACTGCCACTTTAAATTTATAGCATAACCAAATTTCCTCCACCGCCATGCCCCTCCCCCAATAGATGCCGGGAGTTGGATTTTTCCTACAATTTTGACACTGTTGCCTCTTTAATTTTGCATGAACTGACCAGTACAATTTCCCCAGTACAATGAAATAGGGTTCATTTGTGTCTGAAATGCAAAACTTAAGAATCTTTAACATTTTACAATCATTTGCAAACATTTGCACCTTTTTGGGATTTTTTTGGTGTCACAAATGTTCCACTATTGCCACAAAAACAACTTTAATAATGTCCTTTAAAATGTGTTTCTTACAGAAGAACAATTGCAGGGATCTCCAAGAGCTTCCAGGTGTCTGAAAAAGAAAACTCCTGCAGGCCAAACCCTATCTATGTGCAGTGCTCTAACTCTATAGCTCTAGAGTTCCCATTGTCATAAAAAGCTGTGTTAAATTACAGACACTCACAGTGTAGGTGAGGTGATCCGAGTGCAAGACTGCTCAGGATCCTTCACTGCTGAGTAAAAACATCTATAGAAAATATACACAGGACAGTGTAAGAGACATATAGTAGGAGTGTGCTCACTGCAGGGGTGTCCCTACCATGAAGCAAACTGAAACATTTGCTCAGGGCGTGGAACACTTAAAAGGCGGCAGTTAAAAAAAAAAGTTTCCTTCATGCAATACTGCATTTCAGCACCAGTCCATCAATCAGTATTAGTCAGCCCACCACTCCCACCTCCACGCCTATGTTCCCTGATGAGGCCACGCCTACTTCACGTGCTGCCACACATCTATCGATAACAAACAAGAAAAGAGATGATCAGTGCACATTCCTGGGTCCCATATATCATAATATCTATGCTAGTGCAAACAGTAAAAACATGGGGGGTTTTAGTTACAATTTTATGCATAAAAGTGAAAAGCCTTCCAACCACGTCAAGGTAACCCCAGTATGGAAGGTCCTTACAATTTACCTTGGGTCATTTATCTGGGCTGACACTCTTGGTTGCATTTTCTTGGGAAGGTTGTCTCCCTGACCTTGCATTGGATTAGTGTGCATTGATCATCTCTTTTCTTGTTTGTTCTAATGTTTTGGTCAGATCAGTAGCACTTCCACTATTTGTTATAAAGTAATATTGTCCTGGGGCACTTCTGGGGTTTTTGCTGCCTGAGCCAAACTTTTGAATGCCGCCCTTCACACGCTGCCGCATTGAAGTGTGTGTGACTTTATCCATGGGCGTGATTTTGCCAATGGCCGTGGCTTTGCTGGTGGGCGTGGGTAATTGGATTTTGAACTTCACATAGGTATTTAAACAGTTCCTCAGACAGTCACTTACCAATAATGTAAATTACTAGAAACAGATATTACATCCCTTTCTCAAACAGCTTGTGTTGCCACTACCATGTTGCTCCTTTCAGGTTTTAGTTGATCAAAATAACTTATTTTATAGCCTGTGCTGTACATGTTAGTTCAACTGTTACAATACATTAGAAATGCCATGCTTTCTGTAGTATAAAAGATTTTAGACAAAAGAATTGTAAGCCTTCCACCATGTCAAGCCCTAACTAACATAACTAGACTTACGTAGCCTAACAATCTAAAGCTAACCTAACCATATAAAATGTTGAAGTGGAGTTGAAGCAAGTTACACTTCTCATCCACATTTGCAGGTTAAAATTGTAACTAAAATCCCCATGTTTTTACTGTTTGCACTAGCATAGATATTATGATATATGGGGCCCAGGAATGTGCATTGATCATCTCTTTTCTTGTTTGTTCTAATGTTTTGGTCAGATCAGTAGCACTTCCACTTTTTGTTATAGTGTAATATATTTTGCCACAGGAACTCCCACAGCCCCCCTTTTGTGTACCCATCTATCGATAGGCGGCATTTAAAAGTTGTTTCAGGTGTCAAAAACCCTAGGAACACCCCTGGCTCACTGCTATATCTCCGTGGTCCGGGTGTTGCTCCCCCCAGACCCGTCGCTACTGGCCACAACCCACGTTGTCCACAATCAATAAATTGGGGTAGATGCGCACACTGGAAAATACACGTATTCTATAACTTTATTAAAAGCATGTTCACACCACAAACAACAGTCTCCGCCTTATGTGTTTTTCACTGTGTATGCATGAAAAAAGCATAGACTGTTGTTTGTGGTGTGAACATGTTCTAATAAAGTTATTGAAATACATATTTTTTGATGTGCGCTACAGTGCGCATCTAGTCTACCCCATTTTTATTGATTGTGGTCAACAGGAGATGCAATACCCCTGCTAAGGGGATAAATAAGTACTCATTATTATGTACTCATTTTGCATTGCCTTTTGGAAATAGCACATTGAAGGCAATGCAATAAATTCAGTGAGGATTATTGCGCTTGTTTTTTTTGCACCAAAATAAAAGGCATTTTAAATGTCTTTAAAGCCGTGCAAAAGATTGCAACTCGCTCGCCCCTTAGACGATGCAATAACAATCGCCAGGTGGTTACTACATTGCGGGAACAAGTGCAGGTCAGTTGCGATAGGAAAATGTATTGTCTCTCCCTCTACAATTGCAGAAATGTTTGTTGTCGTTTTCAAATGGCCACTGGGCAGCTGGATCGAGATGACCTATAGGACATTATATATAGATACAGATTTTATTACTGGTGGTACAAATTGTATGTTCTGTTTGAATTAATGGCCTTGCCTTCTGTTCTTTTTCACAGTGGTTCAGGTGAATGTATTGGAGATGGAGATGGTTGGATCATGGGCTAAGTTCACAGTCAACATTTTATCAGTCTACAAATGCAAAGATGATCGTGTTAAACGGGGAGACAACCTTCTGTGGATACACATCAAAGACCTTTCCTGTAAATGTCCCAAAATCCTGCTGAGCAGAAGATACCTCGTGATGGGCAGCAGCGAAGGGCCAGGAGAAAGACCAGGTCTCACAGCTGACAAGAACAGCGTGGTAATCCAATGGAGGGATGCTTGGACCCGACGCTTGAGGAAACTCCAGCGCAGGGAAAAGAAAGGGAAATGCCTCAAACCATAAAAAACACTTGAGGTTAAAGACATTTAAAACCCTGTGTATATATAAAAAAGATTGCTCTTGGGAGAGTGGACATTCTGATGCCTACAAGGTGTCATATTATTAGTGCTGCCAAGAATGCAGCCAGGACGAGATCCACAAATGTGGAATGAGACTCCTTCTTGAAGAACAAAGACTTTGGTAGTCTTCCCCATTGAAGATAGGATATTATCATTAGATTTTTTTCATTTTTTTTTTACACTTCAGGTATACATTACCTGTAATAACTACATCACAACTTTAATCTTAAACTTCTGAACTGGAACAGCTTCAGAACTAAGCAATAGCACCTTAAGAGTTTTTTAGGTCCATCACCTGATCACCTGTTCCTCTAACACAATTGGCTTCTGCCAGGAGAACTTTCAGAACCTTTTTATTCTTTATACAATGCTATAATGGCAGGGCAGGGTTTAGGCCAGCACTGAGATGGCCTTAGCCCTGAGCCTCAAGTCTCAAGCAGCACCCACTGAACAGTAGCTAAAGTAAAAGTTACATATTAATAAGGAATTTAATGATTCTTTCTAGTATTTATATTAAACGTGTTTAAATTTAAAGCCTCTAACTGTTTTTAAAATTTTAATACGAAGCACCTGGCAAAGGTTTCTGAAGAAAGCTGAAGGTTGACAAGTAGAACATCCCTTAGCTTCCCTGTGGTTTTTATCTAAATCCAGCCATGTGAATGGCACAGATGAATAGAGAAACAGCAGAGTCTATACTCATTAAGATAAAGCTAAGGCAGTAATTTTGTGGATAAGATGACACCTGGAACCATTTTATTACACCCTAAACATGGGTCTGAACTACTGCTATCCAAAATCTTCTGTTTCCATCTTGTATAAACATTGATACAGGCATACGGAATTCTGGGGAATGGACCATCTTGCATGCTAGGTTGTACCAACCCTACTCCATATAAAGACATTTCCCCTTCATACGAAGACCTGCAGAGCACTGTTCAACAATCCACATCTCTGCCAAAGAACCCAAAACATTGTCCATCTCATGTCATTGAAGAGTGTGTACAAATTGTCCAGACATGCAAATGAGTGTGTTACTTTGTGTTTTACTTTTTCATGCAGTTGACATTAATACCAGTTTAGGCCTCTCAGAAGATAAATGTAATAAGTGAAGTGTTAGGTAACGTGTTATTGTAGCCAGCCTTGGATATGAAGAGTTTATCTCTTGTTTGTAAGATAGGTGTATATACCCACCTGTCATCTTTCTATCATTATCCCCCTTGTCAACTTCCATCTTGAACATATGACAGCGGCTGTTCATTAAAGCCTCAGTCTTTGGGTTTCACTGGTGGATGAACACAAATATCATCACTCAACAAATTCTGTCATGTTTTGGAACTATCTGAATTGAAAGAATTATTTTCAACAAATTAAATCACAGCACAAATACAATGCTATAGTGTATTAGGTCTCAAAAATGTTATTTGATTAAAAAAAAGAACATATTTATTCTGCTAGGCTAGGAATATACAAAGGATAATTACTGCCCAATATCTTCTACCAAGCACTATATCAATATTAGTCTGATGGTAGAAAAGAATGAGAATCCAATTATTCAACTTGATGCCCGATAATGAGAAAAATACCAACATGTCAGATGGGATTTTGACTCAGTTGAATAATATATCACATGAGGATTTCAATTGGGTGAAAATATTACCCTATGTGCACCCACTCTTATGTAGCCAGATGAGACGATGTACCATCTGCTGATTTAGCGTTGGTTTCAGCACAGTTAGTCCATGTCAAATCACCAATAAGGTTTGCAGGTTAACCAGACAAATACTTCTTGGCTGCTTTGGCTGCCAAATATCTAGCACACGGGTTCATTTTGGATTTATCTTTGGGATCAATAGACAACCAATCATTTTGGCTCAACTGATCGCCCGGGCCATTTTAGACCCCATGAACAGATGGAATTTATTGAATTTTCATCCAATATGGGCAAACGTTTCAGTGTGATTGACCAACACAATATTTTGGTTGATCAGCTTGTGTGGCCTTAAGGTTTCCATACATGTTAGCGATATTAGGCAAATCCCATCGGTCCACGACAGGATTTATCTAATATCACTAATGTGTGACCGTAATGCTAACGAACGTCCATGGTCGGCATTACAATCGGTCAGGAAATATGGAAAATTTCAATCTGTCAGTATCGGACCCCTTTACTTAAAAGTAAAGAGAGACAATACCATCGGCCCATGTATGGCACATCCGAAAAGGCGCTATAAGTTGTTACATATAAATTGTGTTACTGTGATAACATCAGTGGTTCTAAAACTTTTTCAGACCGTGGCACATGTAAATATTTCTTGTGGCTCTCCTGTGTTCTTAATTTTAGACTTAATGTTAATGTAATTACCCATATTTTATGCACTTTACAGTGTATGTTGGCATTACATTTGATTATAATTAATGTAAGTTACCTTATAGTGACTGCATTAAAATGTTATCATAATATATATTTACAGTAAAAGAGGTTCTAAATCACATCTCTAGCTTTGAAGGCCCAGCATTGCGCCCCAACACACCTTTCATAAAACCTTGATCTGTGTCAGCACAATATGATGCACCCTCACACCTGAAGAGAAATGACGTGTCAATAAAAACTACTTATAAATATGTTATATTCTTACTTATGTGCAACTACTTATTTCATGGAATACTAGGCTCCAAACATAGAGTGTTCACCCCCTATAAAATCTTTTTATTATAGAGCAACCACCCCTCCCCAAAACCTACATTTGCAATACTTACCTTTCACCCCAGACCCTTCAAGTCCTTCACTGCTCTCTGCCTCTCTTGTGGGTTGCAGCCATCAGTCAAGATGCGAGCTCACAAAGCAGTAAAGGAGGTGAGAGTTCGCTGGACTTGTCTCAGGAGCACCTGGGAGGAAGGTAAGTATTGTGAAGGTTTTTTGATTGATGGTGAACAAGCCCCTAAGGAATGATCAAGGAAGTTTCTGTTAGAGGCAAACGGACGTAAAACATTGATTGTTGCGGTGAGGTGGCGGTATAAAATAGTTCCGCGCCTTTTCTAAATAGGCCCCTTGGTCAACATGACATGCTATGGATTGAAGTTGTGCTGTGATTTAAACAGATGATCCTTTTGATCCTTTTATCAATCCCCTTTGTTACTCTAAGGCACTGACATAAATATTCCTTCTCTGATTGGCTTTAGGGTAAATTACCTTGAGGCTTTTTGAGGAAAATGGAAACTTTCCATCACACAAGTTACACAATGGGAAACAGAATCCCAGTCATTTTTAAACAAGATTGCAACTTGACTCAACTTTGGTCAAACTGACTGACTGTTAATATGCAAATAGTGATATGGAATTTCATCAGCCAAGTCCAACCATTATTATATCCCTAGTGGCAACGGCCATCTTGTATTTCAACATATTTACATAGAAGATCATCTATTCACTCTGTCAGTTTAACAAGATATTGCCTGAGATATCCCCCAACCTTTCCATTTATAATCTCTCTTGTTTCATGAACTGTATAAAACATATGAATGTAATGAATGATGATTTTATTGCTTAGTGCTGTGTAAACGCACTATACCAGATGCATGATACCAGCTAAATTGCAAATAGTGCCTTATATGTTTTCTAAATCACCCAAGTCCAGAATGTTTAAAGGAGAAGTATAGTTCAAAATTATTATTTTTGTTTTAAATTTAAGGCTATTGTTTCCAATATTGCATCAATTGCATGGTAAATCATTTACCACAGAACATGCCAGACAATCTCTTAAATTATTGGTGTTTGGTGGAATCCATTGCTTCCTCTTTCATTTGCGATCTTTGGGTACAGGTATGTTCTCTGTGCTTTACGAAAGCATGTTGTCACCAATCAGAAGGCTTCTGTGTAATAATCCACCTATGTGGCTAGTTCACCTGGCAAACAGGGACTGTTAAGGAATGCCAAGTGCCCAACCCCATGTATTGAATGAAAGTCTGAAAGTGTTGTAAACATAGAGAGAAGCCACCAATGAATATAGTTAGCATTAGTTCAAAAATCAGGATGACAATTTAACATAGACATTTTCTCTCATGCAGTAACATCAGAATTCAGTGTATTGTTTGTTCTGATTGTGTATGAGAAGCATGTCTGTGTTAGATCATAAACAAGGTCTCAAACCAACAAATTAAAATAAATCTCCATGCCTTCAGATCCTTGCACAGCAAGGAAAGTAGGTACTGTAGGGCATGGGTATGTCATTATACTGAGGGATACTAAAGAAGCATAATGTATAATGAATTAACTCATGGGCAGCTTTGTATCATGTGCCAGAGGGCAAATAAACACCTCTATAAAACATTAAATGAATGTTATTAAATATTTGGTAAAATTCCTCAGCACATTTCTGCACACAAACTTATGGTGTGGCTATAGTTTTCCTTTAAAGGACAACTACACTATAAAAATGAACTTTTGAGAAATGAAAAGTACCTGGGGCAGGGAGGTAGAATAAAATATTCTTACCTCCCAATTTAATTTTACTGGGGAGCGGCAGCATTTTGTTTTCATCTGAATTGTCTATTATTCTTACCTGCGACAAGGTACTTTTCATTTTAACTGATTTTTTAAAAATTGCACTATAGTTCTCCTTTAACCCACTGTCGGCCATTTATTCTGTGAATTTATTCTCTGTGTTTACACCATCCACATTTCTGTCTCTCCTTGGGGCGATGGAGCAGGCTCCCGCCCCATAAACACCTTTGCAACATGGAAACACATTCAATAAAAAAAAGATTTAAAATGCACCTTTATTTGTATGAAATATTTGCTTGGCCCATTGTGTGTGTGTGTGAGTGGTGTGAGTGGTGTGTATGTGTGTGTGTGTGTGTGTGTGAGAGTGGTGTGTGTGTGTGTGTGTGTGTGTGTGTAGCTTTTTTCCATCTGCCTTAAATATTATTCTGTAATTGATCATGGAAAATTGTTTTATAGCAGCCAGCTTGCAGATGTTTATGCAATGTGCCAACATATTTAAAATGAAAGATATCCTTATTTTCCTAGGAGGTTCAATCCATTTATTTTCCCTTAAAGGGAAAAGCAACTGGGGTGTAGGATAACATTGGACTAATCATTTATTCTCTGCTTATTAACGCTTAGAACAGGACTTGGAATCGTTTTGCCTTTGAGATGGAGTGAGATGTATAAAAGTAAAATATGGTATATGACCCAAAGGAATGTTTCATTAATGGCACTATAGGGTGGGGGAAACCACTCACCGCATGGGTGTGGTGCCCCTAGGGAAAAAAACATCTGCTAGGGCACCGTGTCTGCCAATTGGGCACTTCCTACATTCACTCATTGATACCAGTTAACCCTGGACCCGTCTTTATATTAGATTCATTACAAACATTTTCAGGAACTGCAAAACATGTAAGTACCAATCCCTTGGAACCTATTTACTGGGAAATTACTGGGCAGACTTTGGTGTTTTAAATTGCCCATTATTGGAAACTATAATTCTTCCCAACTATCACTGTACCGTATTTTATTGATCTGTACCTTATTTCTTTAGATATCCAATCAGAAGTATCTAACATTTAAACTGTCAATCAAGTGACTCATTATCATAAACTTTTCTGCTGTGTGCAATTTTACTGTAAGTGGAATGGTGACAGTTGTTATGTGTCAATTGGATGATGGGAAATTCCCTTCTCCCAGTGCTGGTTCATGGTGATTACTAAGCATGCTTGTCCTCACAGAGGCCAAGTCAGATGAAATGAAGTGCTTATAAACCCCCTCCATCCTGCAGGAGATGTCAATGAATGATAAGAGACAAGAAAACCCTGCTTTCTATGTCTAAATCTGGGTACATACATTAATGATACAGAGATGCTTTTGTCAGATCCAACAGAATTGCCCCTTTATCTGTAAAGTGTGTACCATGCAAAAATTATGCCTAACACCAATGAATGTTCACCATCAGTGTAAGAGCTGGAATATCCACAAGGTAATCTAGGGCAGGTGCCTAGGGCCCACTGGTGCCCCATCTCCAGGTACCAGACCAGGCTGAAATGCATGAAAGACAGGGACGCCTCTCCCATGAGAAGGCAGTGTCCAGTGGCAGTAAAGAAAAGTTCTGCAGTATCTGCATGTGTCTCTCCGGTCTCCTGATCCTGTCTCTGCCTGCCTGCCATCCCATAATTCCTGGCACAGTAAGATCAAACTTTTATATACCAGTTACTATGGGCAAACTAAATATGTACCTGTGACACTCACTGTGGGCAAACAATGTACCAGTCATGGCGGGCAAACTTGAATGTTCCAGTCACTGTGGGCTAACTTGTATGTAACAGTCACTGTGGGCTAACTTATATGTCACAGTCACACTTACTGTGGCCAAACTTGCATGAACCCTACCAGTTACTTTGGCAAACTTGTATGCACCAGTCACCCTCACTGTGGGCAAGTTTGTATGTACAGGTTTTGGAGTCTTATCCTACAAGGTCTTTGATTGAAGACTATCAGATATTAGGATGGTTGATGAATCAGTGGTCAAATCTGCAAAGTGAATAAACTGTTTATTTATTTTTTTATTTAAATTTATACCCTAACCAGAAACTCCCCAATTCTTTAAGGAATCTGCACCCTCCTGACCCCACCCACCCCTGTGGAGCAATTCCTTGTTGTCCAGACAGCCACCCCACCTGGTGCATCCATCCCCCAGAAATTCCAACCCCCAGCCACACCCACCCCCGGCACATCCTTCACATGCGGCAAACTTCCGGGACTCAAAGTACTACAGTGTATCCATGGTATGTCTGTGATGCGTCCGTGGTGCGTCCTTGCGTACTAACTGTAGGTTAGTATATAAGATTATTGTTTTCATGGCTTGGATGTCTTTCTTTTGAACTATAACTAACTGTGCCTTTAACATTAATATGTCAAATTTAAATTGACATATTTATAAGTCATTTGATCCTGGTCCCTTTAAGGCGATCCTACCAGTTCAGCCTCATGTTTTTCTTGTGTTTTGCTCATGGTTAGGGCTGGATTATGAACTCTCAGGTTCTGAAGCCAAAAAATATAAATGGGAGAAAAAAAAGAGGTCAAACAGTTTCCCTTTAGTTTAATGTATATTTTTGTTTAATAAGCATGCAAGACAAATTTGTTTATGAATGCATTCTTTGACAGCTCGTTTAGTTGAACAAAACATTAATTTAAAGGGGAACTGTGGTCTCCAAACAGGTTTGGGTAAAATAAAAGTCCTCATCCTTACCTATAAAATTACCTCTGGACCACATCTCTATGTGAGAAGTTATATTGCTGAAAAGGTTCAGCAGTTTAACTTCATAAACACTTCTTGCTTTCAGCAGTTTGTACCCGTGTGATCAGCATACTGTTCTGCCTGCATTTAAAGCCACACACCCTTAACAGACACAGCGTTTTCTCAGCATTACAGTAACTATGCTTTAAATGTGGATAAAGGGGAGGAGCAGATGGTGCAGATGATTTCAATCCAGGTTAACCTTTTCAGCAATATAACTTCTCACAAGCTACAGTTAGTGCTCATATTGAAAATAATACTAAAGGTATTTATTTAACCTTAACTTGTTTGGAGACTAGTGTTCCCCTCTAAAAACTTAGTATAGTCAAAAAAATGTTTTTTGCCCAAATGAATAGCTAGAAATCAATGTTTTCATACTGTATTATTAGCCTGTTTAATCAATTTTCAAGTATCAGTTTAAACTCGAAAATTGCAGCTGGTTGGGGATCCCCAAGGCTTCCTCTTCTATTTGCAGACAGTTTTCTTTACCATACCATGATCATTCCATGATCTTTCTGGACTGTGAATGCACGCTTACAATTCTTCCTGTCCCCCCCAACACCTCATTTCACTGGGACAGCCCTGTTTTAAGAGTCCTGCCCTGGTGTCCCAGAATGCCAAGCTTTGTCACCTGATGGGCAGGACTTGGGTTGCTTGGGAGCATGATCCAGGACAGGTACTGAATGTTCTATGGGTGGGACGTGGACAGGCCTAACCCACATCCCATGCAAATTAGGAACCAATGTATTGTTTAGTTTGGCTTTCTTTGAGGAGCATGATGTTAGATCATGAACAAGACCAACAGACCAACAAAGTTACTGTTTATTTTATTAAAGTAATTCAATATTTCTGGGGAGTATTCCTACTATTTGGCCATGTGTTTAGCCCCAAAGTGGGTCTGAGCATCTGTCACAGCTCATTACAACTTTTTTGATGAAAAACATTCTCAAAAATATGGGAATATGGTGCTGTCACTTTTTTTGTACTCTGTAGACAAAGTAGTCTAGGCCCTGTAGCCAGTGGGACAGTCTCTCCACTCACACTCAATAGACTTCTGTGGGTGTGCCACTAATGTGCCACTGCATATAATATGTATATAGCACAAGAAAAATGATGGGGGAGCACACGAATCAGGTGAATCCAAATGTGTTTTTTCAAACAACATACACAACGTTTCGGGACGCACTGTCCCTTCCTCACTTATTTGTCTGGCATACAGCCAACATCGGTGTGCTGGAGTGTACACTGGACTTTACTGATATAATATGTATACCACTGTGCTAGACCAGCTTGACATTCTACCAGGAAATCTGCAGTTAAATAAAATCCAGGACTCCATGTTAAGAATAGATTTAGGGAGCCCAAAACATACTGAACAACTTTGCAGCTATTAGAAAAAAGATATGGGTGAAACCTATTCCCGCCTTGCCCTGAAGTCTAGAGACTGCATACCTATATACAGTGCATGAAGCTATGAGCATGCTCTGTCATACAGAATCCTCATCCTAAAGGTCAAGCAAGTACATAGCATTCAGATCTGCAGAATTCTCTAAAGATATCTACAACAAACAGAAAGTCTGCCATACCTTTACTTATGAAAGTAATTATAAGCAGGCACACTGAAAAGATATGGGGTGGGCAGTCTTGGGACTGCCAATGAATTTCATGTTATCCAAACACTTTGACTGAATGACAATATAATGTGCTTTAAAGTTTGGAATATGTCCAAGTGCATTGAGTCTTGGCTGGTGTTGCACGTTCCTTCATACTGACCTGATCTTTACAACAGCAAAGGGAAAATGCATAAACAGTTCACTTCCATCTGCCCCCTCCTCATTGGACATGTGTCCTGCAATGCGGATCTTTCCTAACAGAGCTACTTGTTTTTTTGCAGAGAATACAGCATTACTGTATATACCCCTACTGCAAAATAGAAGTATGATGCAAGTAAGTTCTACATATAGAAGCAGTGGCGTAACTGGGAATCACTGGGTCCCCCAGCAAAACTATGACAGGATCCCTATCCGTGCTTCATCCACATTGGTTCTCATGGAAGGAGGCTATATCTGTCATAGGAAAAATAAGAAGCCCCCCCTTGGCTCCAGGGCCCCCCTGCAGTTGTTCCCCCTGCTCCCTTGGTAGTTAAGCCCCTGTATATATACCATGTAACACAAAGGTAACTTGTAATAGACTTGTTCCAATTAGGAATGCATTATCTTAAAATGCAGAGGATTCAATGACTAATGTTGAACAGCAGTGATGGCAAACTTTTAGAGACTGAGGGCCCTATTTATAAAGTACCGATTGTTATTTTATCGATAACGATCGCTATTTTCTGATATCGCCATTGTAAATCTACGTTGGCGATATCGTAAAATAACAACCGCTATTGTATAATAACCATCATTATCGTAAAAAATACCGATCGCTATCAACTATAACGATCGGTATTTTACTGTAACAATCGCTATTTTACGATAACGATGGTTACTATATATAACACTGTATGTGTTCAACGTGCCCATACATGGTCCAATGTTATCGTCTTTCTCTACTATAGTGAAGGGAGACTGCAATCCACTATGGAGTTCGCAGTAAAACAGAACGTTAGGCTGGGGACACACGGACGAATTTTCCATCTCGACTGTTCGACGCTATAGAGAGGTCGGCCACTGCAAATGTATCCTATGGGCCACATGATCTGCAATGATTTTCCAGCATATAAAATTGCCTGTTCTTCCGATCCAGGCAAACGGCGACCGACAGCATTCA
Organism: Hymenochirus boettgeri; assembly: GCA_019447015.1. Classification (NCBI taxonomy): domain Eukaryota; kingdom Metazoa; phylum Chordata; class Amphibia; order Anura; family Pipidae; genus Hymenochirus; species Hymenochirus boettgeri. The sequence continues at coordinate 30,300,265 of CM033477.1, forward strand.
CCGCAGCCGGTGAAATCACAGATACATGGAAATATCGGTTGGTTGGCCCAAACAATCTGTTTGTGTGTACCCAGCCTTAATGAATATCCTTTATAACAAAAAGTGATGATAATCATGGCAAATAGAAAATATATATATTACTTATTATATAATATATTATTATATGACCCATATATAATATGACACATTAATGTTTTTGGCCATGAACCTCCTTCTGTGCTTGTTCAATGGTAACCCATTTAGGAATCCCCACCTTCAAAATCCTGCACTTGCCACTGCCTGCCATATCACCATTAAGTGTTTCTGTCATTTTTAACCTCTGAAAAAAACTCTGACAATCATCATTGTGCTCCCCCACTCTAATTGAAAAAAACACAATTCAGGGAGATTGTATATAATTTCAGGGAGTCAGGGAGCTGCCATTAATATCAGTTAGACTCCCTGAACTGCAGGGATAGGTGGGATGCCTGCAAATGAACCATTAGGCACTCCTGGTTTAACCCTCATTCACTTGCAGAGCATCTTCTCACGTGCCAGGCCTCTGGGGCAGGATGAAAGAGTGCAAGTAAGGAGACTATCTACTGTACAAACAATAAGAAATGTCACGGCTTGATGATGATTCGCTACATTATGGATTGTCTTAAAGGGTCACTATACATACAACTTTACATTTTCTGAAACTACAATTTGAGAAAAGTAAAATGATGGTACTCACATATTTACCTGTGCTTACTTTGTCATTAAATTATTAATGTTTAGTGAGCGCTCCTAATTCCCCCACCCTCCCTTACTCACTGCCTTCTTTTAGTGTCTGCGACATCTCCCCTCCCTCCCCCCTGCTGTCTTTTCTCTGCTGATTCTCTTAAATGTTGCAGAAACTGTGCTGGCAGACAGGCAAAGAGGTCGAGCATGGGTCACATATAATTTCTGCTGTGATTAAAATGATGATTTCTCAGAATCTACTGCTCAGATTTAAACTCTGAATAAAGTTTTGGAGGATCGGAATCTTGCTGTATCTAAAGGTTCTATTTTTGAAAATTAGATTTTTGAGTAAAGATACCCTTTAATTTACTTCACTGTACATCCTTCCTTATACCAGAGGGTTCTGATTCAAATAACAGTCCCTTTAAACATTCTAGTAAATCCACCAAATAATGTCTAACATGGAAATGTAGTGTCCAGGTGCTAATCACACTTAGATTTGGGGGGAAATTTAAAAGGTCCTTGAAAAAGTCCATCAATATGTCAGAAAATATAGGGAAATTGCCTCCCAGTCGATGTCATAGACAAGCTGACAGTAAAGGAAAAGAGGGCAATACCAGATATTAAGCCAAGGGTCAAAGTGCACTTACTTTGACAAAAAGAAAAAGAATATGTGTTATTTTAAAAAGAAAACAATAATAATAATAGTAATATGTATAAACATGTAGAGTTTTTAATAGCATGTTCTGAAAGGGTAGACTTTAACCCCTTCAACGTTATAGAGGTAAATGTTTTCACAAATGTGCTCAGAGGCATTTATTATCATTTAACTTCAGCTTTTACAAGATTGAATTCTATATCAACAAAATTCCATTACAAAAATTCACTACACTTTCACTAACTGAAGAATCAGCATAGAATTTGAATCTGTGCTTTTACAAACACATACTCATGAAGGAATAGCAAAGAGAATGCAAAATGGCTGACTTTGGGGTACAACCTGCAAATTTCTGATTGGCTAAGAAAAGATAAGAATATAACCGGGGCAATGCACCAAGAGGGGCACTTCTCCTGTTTTGGAATTTGCATTAACCGATGATATATTGGTTAGTGGGACTTAAAGGATGACGATACTCTAAACATGTACTTTTTAAAAATGGAAAGTACATGGGGCAGGGAAGTAGGACTGATTATTCCAATATCACAATATTGTTTCGTTGAGGAGCTACAGCACCAACAGTTTTCATTTGTCAGGTTAGTCCTGGAATAGTCCTGTAATAAAGATTGTAATAAAGAATAAAGAGTGCTGAAGCCAGGAGGAAGACTGGCAGAATCAGTTTTCTTTGGGCTGGTGCTCCTCACAGAAACAATATTGGGAGGTAGGGGTAACCAGTTCTATATCCCTGCCCCAACTAATTTTCATTTCAACTATTTTACTATTTTTTTACAAAAAAAACTATAGTTCTCCTTTAAACTCCTTCATAGCAGCGGCTGTGTAGCTAACACGGAAGTTAACTGCGCACCTGCCGCAATCAATGTTATATGCCAATAGTGGCATTCTATTCCGGCACTTTTAAGGGCAGCTAAAGGCAGAAGTGCAGAAATAGAAACCGTCATCTTGCAATGCATCGAGAGCGGCTATTGGCGTGTATCATCCCCGGCAAGTTTGCACCGGGGAGCCAATAGCCGCAGCATCTCGGTGCATCAGACTGTAAACGTCCAATGCATCGGCAGAATATGCAGTGAGATATGGAAACACCTTTATAAAAGGGACAGAAACTCTACACCTGGAACACAGTTGTACATTAATCCTGTAGTATTTTTACTAGACAAAGCAAAATTCTAATTTAAAATAGGTTTCCTCCTGAATTTAGCACTGGTGTTGGCTTACATATAACAGAGCTATTTATTGTTTTACAATAGAGTTTATTAATCCTTCTGATAGGTTTATTTGTTTTTGGCACTTGCTTAAATGTTTAAAGGATTTATTGCAGGCATCTGGCCTTTCTGGTTAGATTTTTCTAATCTGATTGTGTCACTGTTTTCCCATGCTCATGAATTTGATTGACTACTTCCCATGCTCCTAACCTGCTACTTCACCGGGGAATTCGGCAAAGAAAAAAAGAAAGAAAAAGGAGCCACCTGGAAGCCAGAGAGTGTGCAAGGGAAACGCTTACCTGAAATAAGGGAGCGAGGAGAGATTTGAAAGAAACGAGACAATTCAATTCATCACATTATCATATACTACACACCTGTTTATTGGGCAGCTAGAAGCATGGATTAGGATGGAATGCAATTGTCCTTATTAGATTATCTGCAGCAACCTATCAACTGCAGTAGACCTGTAAAAAGCTAGCATCTGATTGGTTACTACAAATATAGGCTGTGTACATAACACATAGATCAATAAACAGACTACTAATCTAGTGTGTTGGGAATTAAAGTGGTACTGAAAATATTTCGGCACATGTAATGACCTGGTTTCAATTCAGAACTTACGGTTTTGAGAATCTGCGGATCTGATGGATTTTTCTAAAAAAAAATCTAAAATGGAATATTAGAAAATCAAACATAAGATTGGGAAACAATGGGAAATTCAAGATTCTGATTGAAAAATGGGAAATTCAACAGAACCGCTATCGGAACCATTTTCATTCATCTCTATTACTAAACATGTGATCGGGATAAAACATTGTAAACATTTTGCCCAATATTTCAGACCAATCATGGGGAACACCACCAACCATAAAGTAGTAAATTCAGTATATTGACTATTGACCAAACGTTCCATTTCTAGAGGGCCCATATCTGACCCACTGATATAACCAGTTTTGAATAAATGTCTCTATCCCTTTAAATGATAGAACCTGGGAACTTCATGACAGCTGATGGATAACACAGACAGAGACACAACATAAAAACAACATTAATCTAACAAACAGAATAAACACAGACACACACAAAATGCTCCTTTATTACTGTGTAAATTACACATGCACATGGATAGAAACGGAAACACTTGTGCAGCTGGCACCTGCTGGGTTAATGTCTGGCCTTGCCTTCCCTGTGTTGGCCAGCATGGTAGAGGGACAGGTGCAGGGGGCGTTCTGTTTTCTTGCCTTTTCATTCCTGGAGGAAGAATTGAGCCTTGTGGCTGAAGCAGGATTCCTCCCGTTCTTCTCATCACTGCCAGTAACCCAACTCCAGTTAAAAGAGCCACCCTCTCCCCCCCCCAGCCAACCCCAGCCAACCCCAGGCTGCCCAGACTCACACCTGCACTTCTGACAGTTCTCTGGAAACAGGAGACCCTGCACTTCATTTTAGATTTCAATTAAGCCAAGGCTGCAACTAACAGAACTCGACCACTATATACCCATTGTATAACCGATGTCACCATTATGGTTAATATCAGCACTGATATGGTGCTACTAACCGCACGCAGGGCAGCAAACTGAAATTTAAAGGCAAAATAAGCCCCTGTCACCTACAGCTTCCAATCTAACTGCCAGATGAGAAAAGGGTTTAATAAACCCATAGGGCACTGAGCAGTATTAAGGAGTTGTGTGTGTTATGTGTGGTTGATATCTGTGTATAACCAACTCCAGCTCGGTCAGGCACTAGAAAAGATTGGGCTGGGGTTGGTTCTACTCATACATCAACCACACAGGTATCAGAAATAGACAGGAGTGTAGCTACCAGGGAGGGGGCCCTGATCCAAACACTGCATGAGGGGCCCATAGGTTTATTATTGTAGTTAAATCACTGGGAATAGAATAAACAGATATTTATTTCTCAGTCTTTATAATAAACAGATGCCAAGACAAACCCACCTATCAGACACGGAACCAGACATGAATACTTTCTCCACACGCGTTATCTTACCCCACACGTGATTCTATGTCGGACATTTACAGAAACATTAGAGAGACCATTCAGATGTTGTTTTGATTTCTCCTTGAGTTACTATTTTGCTGCTCAGTATCCTCTGGTGGGATTGGTTGCTCTTTACACCTCTGTCTTTGGCCACAGTTAAATGTCCTGTTATGACTGGCTGGCCTTGCGCACACCCCAGTGTTTTGGAAAATGATCAGAATATGAGCAAGAATGTGCAAAACAAAAAATAAAAGAGGAAGGAAGAAGTGAAAAGTTTAGACTACGACTGGAGGTATTTCTACAGACTAGAAACACATAAAGACCACAGATAAAGAATTAAACTAGAGGATGTAGTTATACAAAGGCTATACAGGGACATTTACCCAGAGTCACAATAAGCTCTGGGTCATTCAATATTGTGGTTGTAGCTCTGGGTAAATCCCACAGGGAGTTACTCCTGCTGTGTGACAGCTATCGGCTAGCATTAAAAAGCCATGCAAAAATGGCAGCAATCACAATGATTTTGGATCATTAGTGGTGGCTGTCCATGTGTATTTTGCATTTTACCCATGGTAAATAGGTTTGTGTGACAGAATCGCCGCAGCGCTTGGTAAATGAGGCCTATAATGTAATAATTATGTTTGAATGTAAATACCAACTAGTGGACACACAGGACTGCACGATAAGGGGACTGCATTTTTCTCTTTCTGTGTGGCTCTATACATTATCTGTTTCATTGCTGCAATTCCCTTCTTAAAGTCCCACCAATCCTTTGTAAATGGGTTAGCGCATCTTAAAGATGGGAAATCTCGCATGTGGTTCTCGGTGAATAAAAATGATCACAGGGGTTTATGTAATAAATGGAGGCAAAAGTTTGCCCCATTTAATGCATAACCCAATCAGATGTTAGCTTGTTACTGGTGCACATCAGTTAGATAACCTTTAATTAGTTGCTGTACATTTAAGGCTAGTACACATGTGCACATATTTTGGCACGACCAGCCGTTCGCCACTATCGACCAGTCAGCTGGGCTGAAATAATCTCAGCTGCGGTGAAGGTAGCCGCAATACTTTGGGGCAATCAAACTGAAATCTGGAAATATGACCAAAATATTTGCTTGTGTGTAGCTAGGTAAACAGGGGTTGAGATTTTAGCCCGATCAACTGCCATGGCTGATTTATCAACCATAATTATCTTTTAGGATGACTAATGTTTAGGTAAAACCAGTCTGCTGGTAAATCATGGTTGACCCAGCGCTCTTTAATAGACTGCAAGATAGATTGGGCCCAAATAATTCCTGACTGAGAGATTACTGATGGGCAGGAATATTGTGTGAATGTCTGCCTATGTGTACACAGCCTAACCGCACAGGGAAACCTATGCACCCAAATTTAGCGTTTTCTCACTAGTCCCTGCTAAATACCTCAGGGATTACATGAAGCCCTATGGTATTCCAGCGACTCCACAGGGAAGATTTAACGTGGTCCAGGAGGTGCATTACTAATGTTGGGATATGGGAGTGTGCTTTCAGTTCTAATGCACAGTCAAGTGCAAACTCCTTTAACAATTAGACTTACACCGTGTACAATAACAGGTTGTTCAAGGCAATAGATCCATGGGGAAAGGGTCTTGTTTATGAGGGGCCTGAACTCTATTTTTACCTTGAGTCCATTCACAAGAATACCACACACAGAGCAAAGACATCAAGGTTTACAGGTCAATGGCCTTTTCCGTGCATATTTAGCCTTGACCATTTATTTCCAGACACATTTTGACCAAATGTCCAGATTTCTTATGTAATCAGGTTTTAGGGGAATAATCTTTGCAGTGGGCGCAAATAAGAATCACTCGGTCCCCACAGCAAAACTATAATGGGGCCCCTCTCCCTGTTTCGTCTACAGCTATGATCTGTGGTGGGAGGCTGTATCTGTAATAGGAAAGGTAGCAAGTTTGGGCCCTCCTAGCCCACAGGCCTCCCTACATCGCCGGGGCTTTACACCAAGGATTCTCTGTTTCTGTGCAGTTAGGTCCTTATCTTTTCAATGACAGGCGACCAATCAATAAACCAATTGTTGGTATGCCAGTCAAAAAAAACCCACGGTGCCACTGATATTGCCCTGGCCAGTCGATTGCGCCAACATATCATCCCATGTGTATGGGGCCTTAAAAGAAGCTTATTATCTGCTGAGATCAATTTAAACTATAGTAAATACAACAATCCATGGAAATTTCCATTAACCTTAACCCCTGCCACTACAAAAGGAGAACTTACAGTAAAGGCTCATACACACGCTCGATTTACGACCGAGGAACGAGCCCCGACGGCCGAGGCTACATGCGATGAACCGCCGCTTCGGCCGAGAATCGTCCGTGTGTATGCGTGTGATACGTACACATCGTCCGTCGCGAGTTGGGACCCATGATCGCACGTGTGTACAAACCTTTAGTGTGAAAGGTGAAAGTGGAGAATATGAGACGTGCGAGGGTGAAATGTGGCAGATAAAAAAAATACAGTGAGACGCACTATTTATATATAGAAAGAGAACCAGAGAAATATTTATTTAAGGCGAGACGTTCTAATTTCACTGATCAAAACACTGCTCACAGGAACACTTGCAAAAGCCAGATTCCCTTTAACTCCTTCTGAGCGCGAGAAACAGAAACTATTCAGATCCGCTGTATCCGTCCAGAATGTTTACACATTGAGGCTGCTACACTGTAGGACTGTAAGGCTGTGAACCATGGCTCAACTTTCCCTTTAGACAGACAACCGATCGATAAACCCCATTGGTAGTCTGTCTGATGGAAATTACCATGGCACCACCTATATTTCCATTTGACAGACTGAGTGGTCTTCAATAAACCTAGGGCCATATTTACCATTAGGCACCTTGATTTCGACCAATGAAAAACAGACCAGTATATGTGTCAGTCTTACCAGGCGTAAGGGAATGGCCACATTGCTGCACTTTAACAAGCGACCACATGTTGGGCAAATGCTATGGCTACACTAGGTGGGCTGTCCTGTGTTCTGCTGATTAGTGCACACGTGATCTGAATTTTTTTTCACAACTGTTGAGCACGGCAACGCACACTAGTACATCGGAATCGTGTATGTGATTCCGGTGTGCTAGAACACGCTGTAGTGTGGCCTCGGCTTTAATCACCGTGATTGCTCACTATAGCTGAAGCCAGCATGTTAAAGGGCATGTCCACCCTTATAGAACATTTTTGCCATATGCTAGTATGCCTTCCCCCAGCCCTAACCGCTATAAAATATTTTTAAGAAAGTGCCCCGATCTTTACTTACCTTCCCTCTCTCCTCCGACGCATGGCCCGGCCTTCTGCTTGCAATACACTGCAAGCAGGGGGCGGGACCGGCAGCCGCGTCCGTGATTGGCTGAGAGGCAGCCGGAGGCCAGATAGGAGGCAGAGTCCTATATGGACTCTGCTATCCTCCTGGTGGCCAGTTTTTGGGACTTTGGGGGGGACTACAGGAGAACCATATGGAGCTGGGATGTGAGGTTAGGATTTTATTACACTACATGGTGGGGCCATTAGTGGGGGGAATTATAGTTTTGGGGGTGGACATGCCCTTTAAATTGTGGTTAAAAGAGGATAAACTTGCTATTTGCTACAATACTATGATTACTTATGATGATATGATGGTTTCCGCATTGCCGGTGGTAGTGACCGGTCACTGGTGCTTAGAATTGCAGTAAATACATTTGTAGCGTTTTTTATCACTGTACTTCTCCTGCTGTTATGATCCGGTTAGTGCCATCTACCAGCAGCCTAGAAATCTGTGTGGGCTCTTCTGTTGAACAAATAAAGGAAGTTAAACTATACTTGGGGCAGGGAAGAAGGAATGATTATTCCTACTTCCCAATATTGTTTTGTTGAAAAACTGCAGCATGTACAGTTTTAATCTGCCAGGTTATTGCCCTGGGCCTTCCTGAAACACTTCGGAAGCCTGGCAGAAGCAGGTTTTTTTTGCTCATTGCTCATTTTCCTCATTGAAATTATTGGAAGGTAGAAAGTACCAATCCGACCTCCCTGACACAGGTACTTTTCAGGCGCAAATGGTGAATGAGGACCCATCTTTCACATACCTATCAACAAAGTGTTCTGCTGCTTACTCATACATCCATGTGGGCTACTCTGGCCAACAATAGTTTGTTGATCCGACAAGACAGATCACCAATGATTTTTCTGCACACATACAGTCCTTGGCTACAGCTGCCAGCCATTCACCGCCTGTTTCGGCCTGCAAAATCGTACGTCTGTACGTACCGTCAGACTCTGGAACGTGATTAAGCCTTTCTCAACAGAGCAAGAGGCTTTGGAGATGAAGGTGTTAACCCTGTAGTTGCCAGAGTTGGCAGGGAAGGGTCCTGGTGCTGTTTGAAACGTCTGCATAATATTTACAGAACTAAGTGATGGATGAACTGATTCTGGAGAAGGTTTAGAATGTTGGGTAGGATGGGATACAGAGCCTGCAGCTTCTATGGAACTCACATATTGCAATCACTGCTGGCAGCTTATTCAAAGTTTCTAAAGCAGCCGTGATCTAAATACGATATGTTCATTTAGATATATATATATAATGTCTGCAATGCAAATATCTCTTTGTCACCTAGGTTGTAATAGCACCTCTCTCCTACCAATTTAACACTTCTATTATATATCTAGAGACCTATTTACCAAGTTATTTATATTATCTCATTAATTTCCAGTCTGGGATTTACATGTTATAATATTGTACAGTGTTGTGTCTCCAAGTTATGCCATGTGAATACTATTCCCATGGTGCTAATGCATGGAGGGGCAGATGTGAGAAGTATTAAGGTTGTATTTGAGGTTGAATAAAGACATACGTCCATCCAGTTCAACCTACTCAGCAATACACACATTTCCTGCCTAACTGTTGATCCAGAGGAAGGCAAAAAACCCCACTAGAATTATGAAGGGAAAAGAAATTCCTTCCTGACTCCAAGTGGCAATTGGAAATTTCCCTGGATCAACTCTACTTTATGTATCAATACCAGTAACTTGCAACATTCCTTGTTTGCAGAAACTCATCCAGCTTTTTTTTTAAACTGACCAATGAACCTGCCATAACAACGTCCACTGGAAGACAGTTCCATAGCTTTACCGTTATCACAGTGAAAAACATTCCTCTGACATGTTATTTTGGTGAACAATGCCCCAGATAGTTTATTATATGAGAAAAACAGAAAATGAATATTACCTGCTTTACTTAACCAGTGTAATAAATAATCGCTGTCAGTGGTTTCCCAGAACTAACTGAAGTTTCGAAAATCTTATATAAACCCAATTGTATGCGAATTTTTGGAATTTTTCAATTCCAAGTTTAAATTTTGAAACACGGTTTTTACCCAATATTATTTTAAAATTTTAATTTTTGATTCAATTTTCAATTTTCTAATATTCGATTTCTCGATGCTAAGTTTCAAAAAATCCATGGATCTGCGGATTTTTAAAAACGTAAAGTTCTGAATAGAAACCAGGTTTGTTTCCAAACCGGGTCTTATCACTTATAAGGACTGTCAAATTGTCAGGGGAGTGGGGCAATGGGTATCTAGATTGGACCCACTGTGTACCCCTGTGCCAGTCAGAATAAAGAATGCACTGCCAATGGCAGGATAAAAAAACAGAACTAAGTGCTTCTGGGAAAATAAAAAGACTGGGACATCAAGATTATAGAGCCAATGAGCATATGGTAGGATTCCAGTGTTAATTTAGGAGTGACTAGACATGCATGTACATTATTAAAAAGAATATATGACTGCGAGCCAATGGAATGATAAACATGTATAGTTAGGTGTCACTTTGATTAAATGTAGGCTGAGCTGGAAAATTCATTTAGTGCATACTTAGTTCTCCATTTCATCTCTCCATTAACAACCTGTAGGTTACCCTCTAGCCTAGAATCCAGGCTCTTTACAAAGGCAATCCGGATGCAAATGGATTTTGCTGAGGTAGAGAGACTATCAAGTTATTCATTTCAGTGTCATGGGTTAGTGCCTGTCAGTTATGTGCAGGTCACAGAGACTAATGAAAATCTTCCACCCTCTCTCCCCAGGGGAGCTTTTAACCCTTTCCGTGTTACTCTGTCAAGCCTAACCCTCTTTTTTTCTTCTTTGCCTTTTGTTTTTAATCTGACAACTGTCAGTAAAAAAAAAATCTCTTAATTGATTATTACAAAAGCAATTAACCTTTGCTGCCTTTGGTTCTAATTACAACCCACACCTATGTAAACTGTCCAATAAAATTAAAGATAACATACAGCCATAAAGAGCCAATTGAAAACATTTTCTTAATTTAGTGTTCTAAAATTATTATGAGGTCATATTATTAATAAATGACATCATATTTCCATTATGTTCCATATATTTTCAATATATTTATTGGTGTTTAGACCAGACCTGGGCAAAGTAAGGCCCGGGGGGCACATGTGGCCCTTTGGCTGCCCCTGACTGGTCCCTCAATGCTAGACCTGTACTCAAAAATTCTTAATATTATTTGATTTATTTTTATTTTATAAAAAAATTGGTGACCTGATCAATTGATTAATTGAATTTGAATAGATATTATACACCCTTTATTATAAATTGCAACTAATATTCAATCCAATGAACTAGGGATATTAATTTATCTTTTTATAAAATCTCTATAATGAGAATCTACCTATTGGTCTGGCCCTTCGCCACAATCCAAGTTTCTAATGAGGACCCCTGTGAAATTGAATTGCCCACCCCTGGTTTAGATCCATGAGAGAAAAACATTAGGTGTCAAATTTTAAAACAAACATATAAGTTTGTGTTATAAGCTAAACCCCTTATAAACAATCAACAGTTAGGGCTAGGCCACACTAGCATGTTTTCTGCGCGTTTTTATGTGCGTTTGCGCATGCGGTTTTGGTTAGAATGGAAATCGCGGGAACGAAAAAATTCCCTCGATTTCTGATGCCCATTTGATTGCTCATCTGTTTCCATTTGCGAGCACCATTTTTTTACACAATTGCATGCGTTTCCCTGATTGCGCATTAAAAAGCACACACTAGTGCTGGCCAATTGGTATGGCCACACTAGGCGCGCTGTGATCCACTAATCAAAGTGCAAGCGATTGGCATTTTTAATGCAATCGCATGCACAACATTGTGCAATCACAGTGCACATGCACGGCAATATGCACCTTAACGCACACTTACGGTGTGCTAGGGCGCGCTCTAGTGTGACCTAGACCTAAACTAACATTTTCCTGTGTTTATCTTGCATAATCCATGAAGTCATATAAATGGGCAGCACAGTGGCCCAGTGGCTAGCACGGATGCCTTAAATGGAGTTTCTATCCTGTGCTTGCATTGGTTTCCTCCGAGTATCCCAGTTTTCCTCACAATTATAAAGACACATAGGATGTTTGTGTAAAATAAAGAGCTTAGATTGTAAGCTCTTTAGGGCAGGGCCTAATACGAATGTATTGATGTAACTGTAAAGCACAACAGAAGATGTTGGTACTATATTAATCCATAATAATTAAGCGCTGCCACTAGCAATTTTAAAGATTTCAATTTTTCTTCATTATTTTTTGTTGTTGTTACTTCTTTTATTTATGCCAGGAACTACTTTTCTATGAACAAACTAAAAACAAATAAAATAAATAACAGCTTGATTTTATTTGTTCATTAAAATAAAGTGTAACTTTCAGATCAACTTTCCCTTTATGTATTAAAATCAGTGATTGGCTGTTTATATATTTATTAAAAAAACTACCTGATAAAACCTCAGTAGTCCTAAAAAAGGACTATTCTCTGCAGGTACCAGTGCATGTTTTACGTGCAAAATAGCGCACAATCAGAAAGCACGCAATCCGCAAAAAAATGGTGATTGCATGCTCCCCGAAAATGGATCACAGGGGATCACATGCAATCAAACACGTGTGTGTGTGTGTGTGTGTGTGTGTGTGTGTGTGTGTGTGTGTGTGTGTGTGTGTGTGTGTGTGTGTGTGTGTGTGTGTGTGTGTGTGTGTGTGTGTGTGTGTGTGTGTGTGTGTGTGTGTGTGTGTGTGTGTGTGTGTGTGTGTGTGTGTGTGTGTGTGTGTGTGATGTGTGCCGCCTTGCCCTGGATTGGTCCACATAAGTCTCAGATGGTTGCCTTAATCTTCACCCTTAACAGAAAATGAAGTGCTCATACATTGTAATCCCCTGGCATTTATACCAAAGGAGAAATTACTGGCATGACCCTCCAGCAATAAAGGCACATAGCTGCGTACAGAGAAACACCTGCAGACTCACTGCAGCCGCTTATCTGTCAGTACCAGCTAATATCAAGGAAATCCTCTTGTCTCTGTCTGAGTGCTGAAAATCTTGGGAAAGTTTTCTGCAGATCTGTCAGTCCTACTCGGTCTCTCTGTCCCCAAACTCTACTGCCACCCACTATGAACACCTGTACACAAATGGAACAAAAATGCTCCCATGACTTCTTACCTTTATGAGACAATCAACAACCCTTTATTGTCTGTCTTGATGCTTTAAGCTGAGGAATACAAACAAGAATGCAGAATTTCCACATAATTCTTTACGTATACCACTTCTTATAATAAATATATATATATATATACAACCCTGAGTGTATGACATCAGTGAGTGAGAAGGGCATATAAGTTAATATTTCTGTCTCTAACTTACCAGCTGACTCATATCAGTTATATTCCTTTATGTAAAGGTTCAGTAGAGTTGGAGAGCATCTTAACCTTAATACTAGACTGAGTATTTATGCAAATGACCAGAAATTCCATTAGAATCTGCCTTATAATCTGCAACAATATAGCCTGTGTATGGCCTGTTTATAAATGATTGATCAGGGCACTTGATCCCTCTGACCTGCTCTAACCAGACTCCATATACACATGGACACCCATAGCAGGACATGTTAACACAGTCACAGCAGGAACTGCAAAAACACAGACAGAGGGCACATTCTGATTAGATGGACACAGCAGGGAACACTCAGCACCACAGACAGAAATACTGTATAACCACACACATACCAACAGCGGGGTATATGTACACGGTAGGAGAAAAGGCAAATCAATACATTGTACACAGCAGTAAGACATACACACTTTATACTCGGCCAGCTACTATTAACATAACAAAGTATTCATGGAGAGCAGCTCCTGGGAGGACAGATTGGTCACACAGGGTTGAACAAGAGATTCATCTCTCTGTGCCCACACAAAGGGGGCCACTGGGCCAGTAACCCTTTAACTTGCTGCGAGAAGAGGCAGACATAGCTCAGTGACTGCTGAGCTGTGGAATGTTGACCTGTTGCTTGACAGGAGATTTTCAAATATTCTATACTTCACTGTAGGAAAGTCATAGAATGTTAGAACAGGCAAATAAGCCAAATTTTCCAATTGTACATCACATCACCCGGTGTTAGCAAATGTTAAAAGGCCCAATGTATATCTGACTATACTTCCGGTGTCTCCCCATGAGACGGGATTCCCTCGTTTGGGTTCTCTTGTAAATAGATACAATAAGAGCTTTGCTGACTTCTTTTCCCCCTTGTTGGAGAATGAGAAATATGCAATCTGGTGTGGACAGAGGCAGCTAACCAAAGGTCATTGGATCTGTAGTAAAAGGAGAGAAGAAGCTAATCCATAACTATTCACATTAACAGCAGTCAAGTTTACAAGAAATAATGCTGAAGACCAAAAATTGCAATTTTAAAGGATGTCTAAGCTGTTGCACCTCCAGAACTTAAAAACCAATATTAATCCAGTAACTTCCTTCACAGAAGGATAAAACGTCAAAATGAAATATAGGTTTCAGCAAGACTTCTAAGTAAGAGGACTTCCTGTCAGTAGATCATTCTAGGCGTAGAACATCAATCAAATGGTCCAAACAGTGGTAAGTTTGACTTGGCAGTGGTCTGCGGTGGCCAATTTAATTGTTTAGTCTTTACTTTTAGCTAAAACTCTACTGTCTACTCAACAGTATCTCTTTATTTCCAATTCCACGTAATGAACAGTTATTACTCACATTACTCCAGAGCTACTAGAACCAGTAACCAAGGGGAAACATAAACCAATGATGAGTATGAATCAGATTCCAAGTGAACATTCCATGCTTTGCACCAATTAGAACCGCCTATGTATGTGCATTGCTCCCACTTGGACTCCTCTTCCAAACTCTATGTTGCAATTGACCCCCAGTAACCGTTTCCCAGCCAAAGAGCAGGAAATTCATCATAAAGCCTCATTCCAATGAAGCAATCGGTTCAAACTGTTTTTTTTTTCTTTGTTAAATTGCAAATGGAACCATGAAGTCATCAAAGAAAAGATACAGAGAATCCAGCCCTCCAGATTCCCACAGTTTTTAATTCCCTTCCCATAGACTGGAATTTAATCAAAAGCTCATCATTTCTTCAAAAATAAAATGAGTAGTTTATGCTGCCGAGCCCGGTAAGGTTCCGTTAGGAATTTCTGTGTCACAGAATTCAGAAGTGCAATGATCTCTCAAATAAGAAAGCAGCAGGAGGTTAAAGTGTCAAGTATCCACTACAGTGGGACGCAAGGTTAATGGAAGGTTTGTGAGATGAATGGGACTGATGTTTTATTTTGGTGCTGTGACCTCCCTGCAGTGAACTGTTACATTTTTGTATCTTCTCTCCTTAGTCTCTGAGAGATGTAGCAAGATGCCACCCACCCTTTGGCCAACTCATCCCTTTGCTGCCAGGGTTGTACAATGGTATCTCTTATGGGGTGGGGGGGTTGCTGCCAGGCTCTATTACTACCCATGCCACACACTTGGGTAGTTGGTACCAACCTCCCCCCACTCACACATACACTCACCCTCCCATTCTATTCATGAACAGTATTAGCATGTCAATGTAGCTGTCACCCATTTCTGTTACCAAATGTCAATGGGGATGAAAAGATACAGGGAGAGGTAAGGGGGGTTCTGGGAAAAAGAGGGAAGAAGCAAAGCGAAAAAACAAGTTTGAAAGGAAGAAAGACCAAGGAATAAAAGAGTGGACAAAATGGTGACACGATAAAGCAGAAAGGGAAAAGACATGGGAAAGAGAAAAGCAGAAAGTAAGCATGGTAATAGGGTAAACCCCAAAGAAAAGAGCACAGGAACCATAGCAATGAAAAAGGACTTTGCTTTTTGGTTGTTTGGGCATTTAATGTCTTTATTGCATGGAATACAACCAAGTGCTAGATCAAGGCTGAAATTTTCCAGTAGGCTGGAATTCAATTAGCTGATATCTTCTAGATAAATTAAACAATTAAACCACTTCTATGCAAATTCCCTGGCTAACCTCGCATTCAACATAAATAATACTTGGTTTAAATTGTATATTCCCCCTATCTTGGATCGAGCTCCTCATTTAAAGGAATAGTTCACTCGCAAATCCCATTCTTCAATCAATAGCTCCAGATCTGGGAACGAAGATGGAAGAAACTTACCTTTTGCGTGATCCACTGTGACCATAGCGAAATTCCCGCCTCCTCGTTCTGTCTAACTATAGCGCGCATTATTGTGCATGTGCGCTATAACTGTAAAGAACCAGGAAGCAGTCGGGACCTGTCACTGTAGCCACGGTGGAACGTGCAAAAGGTACGTTTCCTGAAACTTCATTCCCAGATCCTGAGCTACTGATTGAAGAACGGGAGGTAGGGCATAGCTCCTTTACCTCCCGGGCTTCAATCAATACATTTAAGGAATAGTTCACTATGGGAGTGAACTATTCGTTTAAAAGGCAAAAATCACATTTACCTAAAGGGTAAATCAATAAATCAGTACACACCTGCCAATGTTCCCCCTAGCGCCGAGCCCCGACTGACCTCCGAGTTCAACAAACACCTGTGACGAATGGCCGAAACATCGGATAGGCGCATTTGTATGCGCTCGGTCGGGGGTTGTTCGGCAACAAATGTGCCCAAATTCATCCCAAGGGTAGATCCGTACAGTTCCAGACACTATAGTTTACAGATCCCCTGGCAACTTCTCATGAGACTCTGGAGTTCTGGGGAACTCTGGAAAACACTGATTTAGACAATTAAATTATGAATGTGTGAAAAGGTTTAGGTTTTAGGGTAACTGTTGCCAATTTTCCCCACTAGTTAGGGTTATAAAAAAGCCTTCTGTCGTACCTTCAAAATAAACCCTAAATCACATCTCTAGGTAACGTTTGTAAAAAGTTATTTCTGGAAAGGTTCAGCAATGTTACTTCCTGCTTGAACACTTCCTGTTTTTTTTAAATATGTGACCAGCTTGTAGCCATGTAACTAGTTTCTGCCTGTGTTATTAGGCTCCCATTCTTAACTGTAAATGTTTATTTTTTATGTCTGTGCAGGTACTTCCTGTTTCCCCAGCATTAAGGCTGCACTGATTGCAATTAAACAATAGTCATTCTAAATCAGCCATGCTACATGTGTTTTTAATAGGTGTCCCTACACGTTTCACTGGTCTGACAAACCCTGGATTCAGGATTTTAAAGGAAATACTTCAGGCTTCTATTTAACCTTGTTCAGAAACAATAGTTGCCCTTTAATGCAATAGATTTTTCTGTAGAATTTTCGAAAATTAAACACTGTTTAGGTCTAGGAAACATGTTTTAGCCAATACATTCTGCATGTGTTTAAGATACAGTAACATTGGTTTATTAGATCTGGTAACCCTGCTGGTAAAAGTTCGTACACATGTGCGATCGCAGGTGCCTACCCACAACGGCCATTTCGGCCAGTAATCGGCCCATATATTGGCACTATATCGGGCAAAGTGGCCGCTCGTTCGAGGATCGTTGCCCGATACGATGGGCAGGTTTCTGAATGAGCGCCCGTTTCGGGAGATAAAGTGGCCGTTCGTACACATCGTGCGTTGTGGGTCGGCAAGTCTGATTCTACAGCAGTTAGTAGTATAGAATTAAAGAAGGAAAGAATCTGCAAAATAATATCATTGTAATTATAAAAAGGAAACAAGGAAAGGGACCAGCACAGTCTTTAATACCAAACCTGCTGGGTTTAATGTAGAAACCCCCACAAGTAAAATCCCCACACACGAGTGATTCTCTGGTCGTTGACACAAACATTTCACAAGTTTAGTTTCAACTGGCAGCTCTAGTGGCTCCAGGGTTGCTAGATTTTTGGCACCCCTGAGTGGGAGTAGGGACGGGGTTGGGGCATTACTTCCAGTAGGGCAGGGTTGGGGCACTACTTCCAGAGGTGGGGCTGCCAGTACCCTCTATTGGATGAGATTTCATCCCTGACTGTCCAAAAAGGGATGTATGGCAACCCAGAGTGTCTCTCTCTTCTACCTCTGCTGATCCTTCACCCTGGGTAAGATTGGCCCAATGGTTATGAAGGTTAACCTTAAAAGGAAAATATCTGTAGCATTAAACAGAAATTCATTTAGGTTCAAGGGTTGTCGGCCTATGATGAAGTGACCTGACGTCATGTAACGCATCAGGCACCTTCCTTGTCCTTCCCGTGATGAATAGCTCTGCAGGTGTGTGATGTGTTGTAATGTTTATCTGGAGTAAAGATCGATTTTAATGTTTATGATGTGTGCAGCCCACTCCTAATACTTGTGTTATTTGTAGTAAAAAGGTAACAATTCTCCATATTTAATGGTCAAGTAAACAAAGGAAAATTTGAGAGGAGAAATAGAAAAAAGGCAGATACCAAAAAGTTTTAAAATGAATTAATTTTATTTATTTAACAGTTAATCCAGAGGAAGGCGAAAACCCCCCTAAAGACAATAAGCTTCCGAGGGGGAAAAATTCCTTCCTGACCCCAATTGGCGATCGGATTATACCCTGGATTAACTGGAGCTAAAGGTTTATACAAGAGGCTTGGCAAGACCGTTGATGAGCGTCCACTGAGTCGATAATCTTCGGGAATCATTTGCTGATCTGCTGGGTGAGATAACCAATAACGTCTGATTGAACGGCCACAAATGTACAGTTATTGTCCGTTTATAAGCCACTTGTTTGTCGGCTGATAAGCAAGGCTGGAGGGCACCATTCAAATGATTTTTCTGTCCCCTTTCGGCCTGCCCCTTCTTTCTTGTCTTGCCTCCTGTCCTTCTTCAGGTCTGCTCCTCCTCTGGGATTGCATCGATTATCTAGGCGAACTGCAAGGGCACTGAGATGCTGGAGGGCACCATTCACCATTTTCTGTCCATCTTTGGGCCTTCCCCTCTCTTGCTTTGCCTCCCCTCTTGTTTTGCCTCCAAAACAAGAGGCTGTCAGTCTTCTGGTACTGCCTGCCCTCTAGTTCTGAGCATCTTTCAGTCCTTTTTGGTCTCTGGTACTTTCACCCCATGTGGTCCTGCCACAGCATCTGGTCCTGCCCCTGTCTAGTCCTATCCCCCTCCAGTCCAGCCCCTCTCTGGTCCTGCCCTACCTTAATCCCAAATCATGTCTCCCCAACCGACCCCCTTTTCCTTTTTCCAGTGTCTCTTTTCCATCCTTTCATCCCGATACCCAGCAGGTTTTCCGTCCACATGGTCCTGCCCCCCTCTTGTTCCTGTCCCTACTTCAGTCCTTTCACGCCTTATGATGTCCCAGGGAATCTTAGAGAAGTTTGGGCCTTCCTCCCCTTTGGTTCTGTCCCCCCTTTGGTCTGGCTCAACCTCCAGTCCTTTTTGTCCCTGGTCTATTTCCCTCTTCCTTCCTTTTCTCTTCTGCTTTTTCTCCCTCCTCCCTTCTATCCATTCCTCCTGATTCCTTGGTGGTCTTTCCTCGTTATTGGCCTGACCCCCCTTTGGTCCTGCCTCCCCTTCAGTTCTGCTCTCCCTTTGGTCTTGCCCCCCTTTTGGCAATTCACCTCTCAGGTCCTGCCCTCCCTCTGGTTTTTCTTCTTTTTTGTCTTGCCCCCCCATTGGTTCTGGCCCCCCTTCAGTCCTGTTCCTCCCTTTGTCCTGTTCTATTTCGAGTCCCTTTTTTTTATGGTCTCCTTCCTTCTTCTCTTGGTCCTTCTCTTTCTCAAGTCTCTTTTTTTTATGGTCTTCCTTCTTTCCTCTGTCCTTCTCTATCTCAAGTTCCTTTTTTTTCTGGACTTCCTTCTTCCTTTTTTTTCTCATTTGTTTTTTTCTCCTCTTGCCTTCTATTTTTTTCTGTTCTTTTAGCAGTATGACTGCATTGAAAACTGTCTCCACAGCCGTTATATGCGCTTCCGGTTCCACAGCCGGTATCACTGACTCCACAGCCGTTATAGGAGCTTCCGGTTCCACAGCCGGTATCACTGTCTCCACAGCCATTATAGGAGCTTCCGGTTCCACATCCGGTATCACTGTCTCGATAGCCGGTATCACTGACTCCACAGCTGTTATAGGAGCTTCCGGCTTCACAGCCGGTATCACTGACTCCAGAGCTGTTATAGGAGCTTCCGGTTCCACAACCGGTATCACTGTCTCCACAGCCATTATAGGAGCTTCTGGTTCCACAACTGGTATCACTGTCTCCACAGCCGTTATATGCGCTTCCGGTTCCACAGCCGGTGTCAATGTCTCCACAGCCATTATCGGAGCTTTCAGTTCCACAGCTGGAGGCTAAAAGAAATAGTTGAATATAATGCGATAAATACGATTGTATGTGTGTATACATTCAGGGATTAGGATTAAAAGTAGAGAAGAGAAAAATCTATTTTATTATGATTCCGTTCGTTGTTTCCAGTATAAATTATTTGTTAGAACAATCTGTGGGGACCCCACTTGGGTATCTCCACAGCTTTTACATATTTAAGGCCAGACATAACCTTAATATAAGATACGAATAGACATGGAATCATGCATTGTATTTTTGGGGGGGGTGGATTTCGAAATTAAAATTAACTTTGTACTAAGCAAACAAGGGCAGCGATATCGGGAGCAGGAAGCTGTAATGGCAACTCTATGTCCCTCTATGCTTCCTGACTGTGTATAGAGCCTTACAAACCCACAATCCATCGCAGCTTAGTCCACGCCTCCACTGCTGCTATATGTGTCCTTTACGTGCAGCATCAGAGGCTTGTTCGGTAACAGTCTTCAGCCATTGGCCGTGATGTCACTGTCATTACCAGTAAGAAGCTGGGAGCTGCGCTGATGGATCGTGGGTTTGTAATGTTCTTTACACAGTCTGGGACATGCCCTTTAAGGATGGACATGCCTTTTAAACCACACACAAACATTTATAGAGGCACAGCCAATCTTATATTACTATGGACAATTGAGCGCATTCTACGTTTTTATATATCTTCTTGTTTAACAGCTTTAATTGGTTCATATATTGGGTGGAATTTTATAGTAAACTAAAAACAAGAGGACTCTGGGACATTGTTTTTAGATGAATGACAATTTCTCTTTTTATACTTACAAGCTCAACAGCGGGAACATGAACTGGTGTCTTTTTCTAAAAAAAAATGTTATGATTAGTTTATATTTCATTTTGAGATAAGTAAAATAAAGTAAAAATAATTAAAATAAAGGTGACCATATACATGACAAACAAACATACTATATCTCACTATGGAACCTGCGATGTATAAATGATAGGAGGAGCACTGAGTTTTACATTTAGCAGGATAACGGACACAGAGATAAAATTCTGTACCTGATATTTAGGGGTTTGTGTATTTGGCATTAAAACCTATGTAACTGGTGGGATGTGAATGATGGCACATTCAGCTCATCTATAGATGGAACTGAGGATGAGATGGAAACAAAAATATCTACCAGTCTTACCTTTCTCTTTCCGCCACAACATTTAAAAATTGCAGCAAAAAATTGCCTTAATTGTTTGGATGCCATTTCGATAAAAATCTGTTAATATAGAGAAAAGCAAAAAAGATGTTTTAGGAGCTGATAATAAGAACATAAAGTTATTGAAATGGTGAAATCAGACTCTATAGATATTACATTTCTCCCACAGTCTCTAATTCTTACAGAGAATATTCATCATATTGTAATAGAGGCTTGAAAAAAACTGCCAGTAAAGACTCAGCTGGGCTGTTCAACTGAAATCCACTCAAATCTATACCCAGTTTGTAACATGATTTACCAATTGGTTACTAAGATTTGTTATGCTAATGTCAACTTTTTATTTTCTTTATCGTTAAACTGCTAAAAACTTTCATAAAAAATTCAATAATTATTTTTTAAAACATATGGGTAATCACCTGTGCGCATTTCAGGTTTTAAGCTGTAATTTTTATCAGAACAGTTTAGACCGATCAGAAGATTTAGAGAGAGAATAAATAACAGGTCCACTCACCTCAATGTCTCTCCAACATATGACTAAAATCTTTGTTACTGATGTCATAAAATTATTATGGGATGGCGTTGCTATGGTAACCATTACTGGTGTATTATTCATGAGTACTTTGGAAAATATTACTTTTAAATAATTATAAAAAAGCAGTAGAACTTTTTTTAATTTTATCAGAACAGTTTAGACCAAACAGCAGATTTAGAGAGAGAATAAATAACAGGTCCACTCACCTCAATGTCTCTCCAACATATGACTAAAATCTTTGTTACTGATGTCATAAAATTATTATGGGATGGTGTTGCTATGGTAACCATTACTGATGTATTATTCATGAGTATTTTGGAAAATATTACTTTTAAATAATTTTTAAAATTACCTCCCGTCGTGGAGTAGTGACGTCTAAGAGCAATACATGCGTAGCGGCTGCTGGAATTGACTTAATTTCCATCATTGGCTGTGTGGCAGTGCGTGTTAATTCACCAGGTAACTTAAATCCTCCACTGAAACGTAATGTACACTGGGGGGATTTTTTAATTTCTTAATTTAGGTCAGAGAAATAAATGGGGGCAGCAGGATTCAAGGAGACATGGCAGGTCAATATAAGCAGTGTAAAGCAGCATTATGGAGCCAAACCTAAACTGGAAAATCAGTGTAATTAATGTCATGGGTCAGTGCCATGTTGCCTGGTAGAAGTGTGACCTGTGTGTTTTAGGAAGATCCTTTGGAGGGATATCTGGCATGGCAATGGTTGTGAATTGCACTTTGAAAAGTGATGGAAAGAGGTGGTTCTTACCTTGCGGCATTCCCATGTTTCCTCTGGAAACGAATGAATTATCACCACCTCAGACCTGATGATTTTTGTAGGCTTAACTTAAAGATCTTGTCTACCCTTAAAAAATAGCTAATTCACCTGCTGCCTTCTTTGCACATGCTCAAGCTTATAAAAAGCTCATTAAGCAGAGGGAGGAGGCAGATAACTTTGCCAAAAAGGAATAGAACTTTTCATTTAATATCTGGTTAAAAGTACATGTAATAAACTGGTAAAATAGCAGGTGGGCTTTGCCTGCAGATAACTGACAAGTCACTTGATTGGAAATGCACTTCAATAACATATGGTGATGTGTAGCGAAATAAGTGAAGGTTTATGTGAGTGTGCCAGAGGAACAAACATTTTACATGGTGTGTGAGTGTGCCACCTGGGCAAACATTATACATGGTGTGTGAGTGTGCCACGGGGACAAAAATTATACATGGTATGTGAGTGTGTCACAGGGACAAACATTATACATGGTATGTGAGTGTGCCAACTGTGCAAACATTATACATGGTGTGTGAGTGTGCCACCGGGACAAACATTATACATGGTGTGTGTGAGTGTGCAACAGGGACAAAACATATAAATGGTGTGTGAGGTGCCACAGGGACAAACATTTACATGGGTGTAGTGGTGTGCAAAGGGACAAACATTATACATGGTGTGTGAGTGTGCCACAGGGACAAACATTATACATGGTGTGTGAGTGTGCCACAGGGACAAAAATTATACATGGTGTGTGAGTGTGCCACCGGGACAAAAATTATAAATGGTGTGTGTGAGTGTGCAACAGGGAAAAACATTTTACTTGGTATGTGAGTGTGCCACAGGGACAAACATTATACATGGTGTGTGAGTGTGCCACCGGGACAAACATTATACATGGTGTGTGTGAGTGTGCAACAGGGAAAAAACTTTTACATTGGTATGTTGAGTGTGCCACAGGGACAAACATTATACAGGGTGTGGTGAGTGTGCCACCGGGACAAACATTATACATGTGGTGTGTGAGGTTGCAACAGGGAAAACAACTTTTACTTGGTATGTGAGGTTGCCACAGGGACAAACATATACATGGTGTGTGTGAGTGTGCCACCGGGACAAACATTATACATGGTGTGTGTGAGTGTGCAACAGGGACAAACATTTTACTTGGTATGTGAGTGTGCCACAGGGACAAACATTATACATGGTGTGTGTGAGTGTGCAACAGGGACAAACATACATGATGTGTGTGCCACAGGGACAAACATGATGTGTGTGAGCGCTGATATTTCCTTAGCCTTCTTTATTTAGAAAATCACCCTCTGCCCCTGCAGGAGGGCACTAGTGGTTCGGCCATATGATAGTAATAACTTCTGGACACATCTTTACTCCGGCTGGTGGACAGCAGTTAATATGGGGGAAGGTGTGGGCGAGTTTATTTCTCTGAGTGCTGGAATTCCATATGCATTGGCTTTGCACTGAGGGTGTTAAAACAGCCCAACACCAAACACATTACATCTGCTCCATCTGTAGGTACTTGCTGTAGACATGGAAAGCTAACATTAATAGCCCTCTCTTGTGAACCATGTCTGGCCATTCAGATCACACATTTCTAATATAAAGAGGGTTATGAAGTCACCAAAATCCCTTCAGTGTCTCAGCAACACCCAGAGATCTCTTAAAAACAATAAAAATCCCTCAACCTATCAGAGTTGTGACACTGTTATGTAAAGGAATAAATTATTGAATGAATAACGAGCCATTAATTAGAAGGCACCACACTATTGAATCCGTCTGTATATGTAATGCATACCATTTATACATATATGCATGTACATATACCTGGCTTGTACATAAATACGGATAAACTGCCCACGTCGTACCTGTATTTACAAATACTTTTACTCTTTTTCTGGGCTCCCTCCCAGGCATTAAATTCTCCCAAACTGTAAGAAAATGAGGAGCTTTCCCCTTGCCGTCTTTATTTATTTAATGGATAAAAATAAGTTCACACAGATTGTGAGAGATAAGGGCAGAAATCAGTGATCTAGCCTAAAAGGAAGTTGATGCCACAATAAAAGTAATTAGTATTATTAGTAATAAGTATTAATGCTTTGAAACACAATTGTTTTAATATGACTGCAGAAATATTCTATTTTGTTCGAAATATTCACCCCTGAAGATTGACAGGTTTCTCTTAATTGTGTTATATTCTGGGAGGTAGGATTGAGTACTCCAATTTTATCTGGAGGTGCTCATACCTGCACCATGACAGCTGGCTGTTTTTTAGGTGACAGTTTTTTAGGTGAGGTTGGAGTGGTCACTTTACTGGAGCACTTCCCAGGGGATTATACATTTGACTGAAGAAGTTACTTTGCCTAATCTGAATCTGTAATTATATGCATGTAAGTAGCACCCACTCTGAGGTGTGTGTGTTGCTGCATGTCTTAAAGTACTTGTTTTGCTTAGGCTTAGTAACTGACTCCTCCTTTAAACTGACCTGACTTTTGGCTAAGTCAGTCATGCTCAGTAATTACTATTATTCAGCAAGCATAGAAGGGATTGTCACATTAGGCAATTTACACTTTTCAGTTACAGCTAAACTGCAAAATAGTTTATAATAAGGCATTTAAATGACAGCTAAAATGTAAGATGCTTTAGACTGGATATATATTATTTAATTAATAATGTAGAACTTAACTGCGATATTTCCTGTCAACCGTTGACTATTCCTGAAGCTCTCCAACCAGTTGAATTATCAGTGATAAAAGTAAATAAATTGTTAATTGTTCCATGATTGTACTCTTGTATGCCAGGGTCAAAAGGGATGAAACTATGCGGAGGTGGTAAAATGGATACGGTAACACACACCCTAAACCCACTAACCACAATAGTTTCATTGCTCAAAAATGAAAACCTTAACATTGTTTTGCTCCCAGCTTTCTCTCCCTTCTCTAAGGAAGCCACCACATCTACTGGCTAAACAAGCTTTTAACAAGCTTGCACATGTGCAGACAAGGCAGTTTTGGGAACTGACTGCTGCTACCTTGAAGAATCATGAGGGAAAAAGTTGTGACCATAACATTGCAGTCAAAAGATGCTTTAGCTTAATTTCTGAGCAGTAAAGCATTTGTATTGGGAAGTGTTAAGCTTGGTACACACAGTACAGATAAAGGCCCGATACCGTCGGATCTTCATCATCACTGTGTGTACCTAGCTTTCCCAATTGAGCGGTCGGATCGTCCAAGCGCTCATTTGGGAGAGAGGGAAAATTTCCCTCTGCCACGGTAGACTCCTTATAGGGCTGTCCGCCGTGGCAGAGGAAAACACACAGTCCCGAGTGTTCTCCCTATGCTGTGTATATGCTGTGTATATGCTGGTTATATGCTGTGTATATGCTGTGCATAGGGAGAACGCTCTGAACTGTGTACATTGTGATTTTTGAAAAATCATCTTTTAAAAATCTAAAAAAAATTGCCAATTATCCCTCTGATCCAAACCATTCATAGTCTATTCACCTGGAGACATCTGTTGTACAAAAATGACCCTCAAACTACGGCTCTCCAAATGTTTGAAAACTACAACTCCCAGCATTCCTAGGCTTCCCACTGTAGTTGAGGAATACTGGGAGTTGTAGTTTTTCAAACATCTGGAGAGCCATAGTTTGAGGGTCACTGACCTAAGCTACCAAAAAGAATCCAAGCAAGGCATAGAACGTTCTTATATAGCATCAGGTTACTAGAATTCTCTCTCCCCTACTCCTCTCAGTCTAATCCTGATTCTGTCCTGGGCCTCTGGTCTGGAAATTCCAACTGTGAACTTCTATATCTTTATTTCTCTTAGTTACGGGATTGTAAATTAGAATAAACACATCGAAGGAAAATCCAGGTTTTCCAATATTTAAGAACATTTTGTAACCTTGACACTCACATTTATTTATTTGAATATAAATGAGTTCAGAAAAAGATCCTTATATACATATTTGTAATGTGAATTCTGTGTATATTTGAAAAGTGTTCTTATGACAGATTGTTGCAGAACAGGAAATTGCTGCAGACCTCATGCTGTACGGGACTGATACAGGACAATATTCTACAAGAGCCAAGCCCCGAAGAAAATGTCAATGTTCTTTCTGCACCCTTTCTCAGGTATATAAATGCCCTCAATAAGTTTATACTTGTGTTCGCTTGGATTTGGTTGATACCATTCTGTGCCATTGGATTAGATACATCACCCAAAGGTTTGTAAGCTAGATAATGTCTTATAGAGACATGTAGGGAGATTCAATAAAAGTTCTTATCGTTAAAATGGTGCTAATTTTGCCCCAACCAATCAGATATTATTTAACTTTTGAAAGCTAACATCTGATTGGTTGGGGCAAAATTAGCACCATTTTTAACGATAAGAACTTTTATTGAATAACCCTGACAGTGTTCAGGGGCATAAATAGAGATTACTGCCCTCCCCCCAGCAATACTTTAATGGGGGGCTCTCCCTGCTTCAACTTCTAAATCATTCCCATGTGGCAGGGAAAGTAAGAAATAAGTGCCCCCCGCTCCTGTGGTAGCTACACCTCTGACAATGTCAGTTTAGAGGGTATAGCAAATCCAAGAGAGAAGAACTGAGTAATGTATCTGCATAAGCGTTTTATAGTCTGAGCCACTGATGCTGACTTTCCTGTGTCTTAGTTACTTAAAACCTCTAATTTAATATTTCCTGTGTGTGCAAATATATATTAGCTGCACTTATACAAAATACATTTCTGTGCATTACACACTACCATTCTTATATTCCAGCAGATTTTTGTGTGTTCACGTGCACTAATTTAACCTACCGTATATACTCGAGTATAAGCCGACTCGAGTATAAGCCGAGGCACCCATTTTTGCCTCAAAAATTAGAAAATATGATTGACCCGAGTATAAGCCGAGGGCTGGGGGGACAGTATGCCATGCAGACAACCACATTACCTTTTTACTATAGGTGGTTGGAAACTACAACTCCCAGCATCCAAGCATGCTGGGAGTTGTAGTTTCCAAACATCTACAGTGGAAAGGTATTAGGGTGGGGGACAGTATGCCATACAGTAACCCTAATACCCTAAAAACCTCGGCTTATACTCGAGTATATACGGTATGTGAGGACCTGATGAACTGTGTGTGTGTCTGAAATGATTTTGAAATTCACCTGCTGATATCAGTGGCAGCCTCAGAAACGTATCTACACCCTCTGTCCTCAAGCCAAAATGACATCCCCCAAAGATTGAACAGTGACACATCCAAAGAAGACTGATAAAAGAGATAGTTAAGTAAGATAATCGGCTAATTGAGTGATCATTACTTATCATTTGGCTACAAAATATTTGGCTTGAAAATTGCTCTTTCTCTGTGTATCGTCCAGAGGGTTAAAATAGGCATGCAGCCTCACTTCGCTACAGTAATAATTATTGTCATAAATGATTTGTGGGGAAAGGCTGAGAAACTGAGACCGGGTCCATAAATTAACTCACGGGTTGAAGGATTCACAGCAGTTATGTCAGTGATGTCAGAAGATTTGTCTAACAGGCTGTATATCAGGAACCAGATGGAGTATAAAGTCATTTACCATTTGACTCACCTTGACTGTCGATAATGGGATTTGATGGTCAAAAATTTGAATTTTCGAGCTGCGAAATACGGTATTTACGGTGCCTAAAGTGTAGTCATTGTATAATATAAATATATTAAATACTGAATTAAAATTTGCTGGCTCCATTTTGGAGAGGCACATAGCTCTGGGGCCCATAAATGCTACATTAACACGCAGACAACATCCAGCGCTAATTAAGATCTCTGTTCTCGTATATCAGCTACACTTTGAACAAACAAATAACATAGTAGTTACCTTGGGGTGGCAGGGGGCCCATTGCCATGGGCTGCCTAACATGCCCCAGGGGGGCAGGGGTTCACAGGCATGGGCGCGTGCTGGGGGTGAGCCCGCTTGAGGTGCTTGCACCGTAGAATGAAATGTTAGGCGGGTCCCTAAACTCATCCTGGTCTCAGATCTCCTGGTGGTCCTCAGCAGTCCAGTTCAATAACTGTCAGGCTTTGGCTAGCACCTGAAAACCGGAAGCTGCAGAGTGGTGACACTGACAGCCGTGGGAGGGATCATGATGATTAAGTAAGTTTAGAATCATTTTTGTAAAGGGGAACCATGTGTTGGGGGTGCTTAGCACTATATAAAATGAAGTTAAGACCATGGACATGCCATTTAAAGGGTCTTTTTTGTATTTTGGCTCACAGCATGTAGAATGTTTTCTTGGTCCTAATGTGCGGGGTTGCTAAGTTGGGGGGGTTTCGGGGGAGGCTGCCTTGAGTCTAGGTGCCGGGCACTCAAGAGGCCCTTAGATTTGTAGCTACGGCACTCCCAGATTTTGCCCCATTTCCAATAACCCATTTACTAAATTCAAATCCTAACAGAGTCATATTCCTAGATTTCGGACCCAGAATAATTTCCCTTCCATTTCTCGTCTCTAGAAATGCCAGTGCTCGTCCCATTCCGGGTCCTACTCTCTGTCTCCTTTTATAGTATTAAGCTCTGTATTTAGTTACATTCCTGGCACACGCAGAAGGCCTCACCCTTTCCTCCTCTCTGATCTTTAATACTTGCTGCTTTCAGTCTCAGGGGCTCTTACATTTCATCAAAGGCCCATTCAGCTCCTGGGCATCCCTTCTTGCCAGAGCCATTAAAAACCATTTATTTCTCCCTTCTACTGTCAGTCACTACCCTCAGCTACTTTCTCCTTTACTGTGGTCCAAATGACTTACCTCTGCAAACTATTAGTTATATGGAAGCCCATCACCCATCATCCTTTGCTTTTTATGTCTGTTCTCACAGGTGAACTTTCTATCTCCCAATATAATTTCTATGAGCAGCAACAGCACAAAGAAAACTGCTTCTGCCAGGCTTCCTGAGCGCTATCTTGTACACAGGAAGGCCCAAGGCAGATGAAAACTGTATCTGCTGTAGCTTTGCAACAAAACAATGTTGGGAGGTGCCCCAGGTACTTTTTATTATTGAAAAGGAAATTTTTACACTATAATTCTCCTTTAAATATCTTATTACAAATGTATGTAATAAACAAGTTAAAATAGAAGTTGTTATTTAAGGCAGATCAATGTCAAGTAAGGGTGGACTTGCCCTTTAATAATTCTAAACCTAAGGGCTGATATTTTGGTCCAATCAACCTCCTGGACAAATGTTTTGTTCAGATCGAACAGGGATTGTCCATAACTTTTCATTTAGAAATGATATTTAAGTGAAATTGGTTGTTCAGAAAGTTTGCACGTGTTGGTAAATTGCGGACAAACGTGCAGTCTTCATGGTACTGCAGGTCTGTTGGTAAGAATATAAGGCTGTAGTTTGTACTACGCCTAATACCATGGACACACAGCTCTATTGTCATACCCACAGATCTACCACTCCTCTCTATGTAAGGTAAAGATATATGGCATTACACACACTGTTACCTGTCAGACACAGACAGACCATCTCTGCTCTAAATATTTACATGTTAAAATGGATCATCTGTTTTTGGTTAAAACAAAATTTATGTGATATAATTTAGCTCCAGCTTAGGCAAATATTTCACCCTTGAGTAAACCAAAGCCCTATTAACCATTTGTACTGTGCATATGTAGGAGGGGGTCAGTCACTAGTGTGTAGAGCTGGATTACCAACAAGGCCACCTAGACTCCTCACAAGGGGTCCAGAAGCTGTAATATCTCAATATGATTTAATTAAAAAGAAAATAACCCAGTGTTTCTATTTGTATAACATAAAGGGCATGTCCACCCCCAAAACTAAAATTTAACCCACTATTGGCCCCACTCTGTAGTGTATAAAAATCCATGCAGGATAAACAAAGGTGGAGGAGCACTCTACCCAATTATGGGTGCAGACGCCTCTGTAGGTTCTTCCCTTAGGAACCAGTGGCTTCGCAGGAAAAAAGAGTAGCTGAGGGTCGCACTCCAAATCATTAAGAAATTTTTATTATGAACCACACATATTCACGTCACAACGTTACGGGGGATACCCCCTTCTTCATCACCTGAAGAAGGGGGTATCTCCCCGAAACGTTGTGACGTGAATATGTGTGGTTCATAATAAAAATTTCTTAATGATTTGGAGTGCGACCCTCAGCTACTCTTTTTTCCTATAAAATCCTTACCTACATCCCTGCTCAAATGGTTCTCCGTAAAGTCCCCCCAAAGTTATAAAAACTGACCACCAGGAGCCTGGCCACCATGGAAATTGTTTCTGCCTCTGAGCTGTCCTCTCAGAGGTTTTTAGCTTGCTCAGAGCAGCCCTTCACATCCTCCCCCCCTCCCCTCCCTCTCCCTCCCTCTCCCTCCCTCTCCCTCCCCCTAGTGTAAAAACCCTTAGGCAGATATTAGAGCTAGTTCCTCCAGCCCCAACCGCTATAATATCTTTTCCAGAGACTCCCCCGATCTTTACTTACCTTCCCTCTCTCCTCCGGCGTTCTAAACTGCCAGCAGCCATGTCCGTGATTGGCTGCCTCTCAGCCAATCACAGATGCGGCTGCCGGTCCAGCCCCCTGCTTGCAGTTCTATGCATTGCGGCGGCGGAGGAGAGAGGGAAGTAACAATCGGGGGACTTTCTGAAAAAAATATTATAGCGGTTGGGGCTGGAGGAAGTAGCACTACTATCTGTAAAAAGTTAGGGAAAAGGGGTGGACATGCCCTTTAAAAGAGAACTATAGTGAGTACAATTTTTTTTTTTCCATAAACAGTTAAAATGAAAAGTACCTGAGGCAGGGAGGTAGGATTAGGACTTCCCGCCTCTAAATAACATTTCTATGAGGAGCAGCAGCACAAAGAAAACTGCTTCTGCCAGGCTTGCAGAGTGCTACAAAAAAACCAGGGCCCTAACCTGGCAGATGAAAACTGTATGTGATGTAGCTACTCAATGAAACAATCTTGGAAGGTAGGAATAATCAATCCTACCTCCCTGA
Organism: Hymenochirus boettgeri; assembly: GCA_019447015.1. NCBI lineage: Eukaryota > Metazoa > Chordata > Amphibia > Anura > Pipidae > Hymenochirus > Hymenochirus boettgeri. The sequence goes on from CM033477.1 coordinate 30,331,935, forward strand.
CCCAGGTACTTTTCATTTTTAAAAAGTTAATTTTTACAATCTAGTTGTCCTTTAATACAGACCTAACTATTCTTTTAAGTTAACATTTAGTGTAATATTGTTGTTCTATGATGAGAGGCTTGTGTCCTGTAGGTGATAGAATGATTATTCCCAGATATAATTGGTTGTCTGCAATTCAGTTGCAACAGGGATAAGGCAAGTTACAAAAAAATAATTATCAGAAAACAACAAGACATAAGCGGTTTATTTCAGAAGAGGGGTGCAATTAATCTGCAGAAACAGTTATATGTTATCTATAGGTGGCCATACACATATATTGGCTGATATGCAGTACCAGGCGATAATTGGTTTGTGTGTGTCTGTTTTCGTAATCGGACATGGTGGAATTTTTCTTGTAGCTGATAATATAACTACGTGGCCACCTTTAGGTTAGGTTCACCTGGGTCAGCTATATTTCTGGCCAACCATATATCAATATGGATGAAATTTTGAATATTTTTCTGATGATTTTCAAACATATTCATTTTTACCCCTGCATATTTTAAAGGGAAAGTTCAGTGGAAAATATCATTATTTTAAAAATTCTTAGTTTATATTATGCCTATCTATTTACACCACATTATATAATGTAGTGTATAATGTACACTACATTGGAAAATCTGCTGACATTAGTGAACTGATGATTCGTGTTCTGTAACAGTCCTTTTTCTTCCCAGAATGCACACTACCTTGGAATGTTCCTACTAGTTATTTCTACTGATTGGCTGAGCAATGTATCCATCGGTAAATCTGTTTGTACAAACAAATCGAGCCGAAATTGCCCATTAATCCAGCGCCGCACCTACCATGAGGCATTTCCCCCCCTTTAAATAGCGCAGGGCTACTTTATTAAGAGCCGCAAGCACCTTTCGTGATGGTCAGGACCCAATCACAGCAGCAGAGCAGCTGCACACCGTAGAAGTCCGGGGACGGCCAGAAGTTCGGGACCTGTTTGGGGCACTACCGCCGATATCAGCGGTCAGTGTGCATATGTGGTGTCTGCAAAGCGTGCCTTCCTTTCCTTCAGCAAGTTCAGCTAAGCAACGCACTGTGGGAGGAAGGCTGGTTTGGTGAGAATCGGAGGGAGTCTGCAGAGCCCTGCTGGACCTGGTCTCCACAGCCCCCTTGTTCTGCAGGGCCTCTCTGGTCTCCAGCCCCAAGCCCCCCATGTCTCCATAGCCCCTCTGGTCTGCAGGGCTTCCCTGGTTTACAGAGCAGCTCCCTGTTCTGCAGGGCCCCTCTGGTCTCCAGCCCCCCTGGTCTGTAGGGACCTCCCCAGGGCCCCTCTGGTCTGCAGGGCCCTTTCTGTCTGCTGGGCCCTCTTAGTATCTAGGGCCCCCCTGGTCTGCAGGGCCCTTTTTGTCTGCTGGGCCCTCTGAGTCTGCAGGGCCCTCCTGGTCTCCAGTGCCCGCTGGTCCACAAACCTCCCTTTTCTGCAGGCCCCCTGGTCTGCAGGGGCTCCCTGGTCTCCAGAGCCCCCCTGTTCTGCATGGTCCCTCTGGTCTCCAGCCCTGAGCCCCCTCTGTCTCCATGGCCCCTCTGGTCTGCAGGGCTTCTCTGTTCTACTGAACCCCCTGTTCTGCAGGGCCCCTCTGGTCTCCAGCCCCCCTGGTCTGCAGGGACCTCCACAGGGCCCTTCTGGTCTGCAGAGCCCTTTTTGTCTGCTGGGCCCTCCTATTATCCTGGCCCCCCCTGGTCTGCAGGGCCCTTTTTGTCTGTTGGGCCCTCTGGGTCTGCAGGGCCCTCCTGGTCTCCAGCACCCTCTGGTCTACAAACCCCCCTTTTCTGCAGGCCCCACTGGTCTACAGAGCCCCCTGTTCTGCAGGGCACCTCTGGTCTCCAGGGACCTCCCCAGGGGCCCTCTGGTCTGCAAGGACCTCCCCAGGGCTCCTATGGTCTCCAGGGACCCTCTGGTCTGCTGGCCCCCCTGGTCTCCTGGGCCCTCCTTGTCGCCAGGGCCTTCCTAGTCTTCAGGGCCCCCTGGTCGGAAGGCCCCTCCTTTTCTGCAGGGCCCTCCTAGTCTATGGGGCCATTTTGGTCTGCTATGCCCTCCTTGTCTGCAAGGCCCTCCTTGTGTGCTGAGCCCATCTAGTCTGCAGGACCCTCCTAGTCTGCAAGGCCCTACAACAACCACCAACAGCAGCCAAAGGACAACAACTGCCGATAGCAGCAAGAGAACACATCCACCGATAGAGGACAACAAGTTGTTGGTCCTAACATCTCTATGGTTGCTACAGATTGATAGCATAGGCATTATATTTATTTTATTAAATAAAACCTCTTCATATAAATGGCCAGTTTACAGTGATGTCGAGCTGCAGCTTTCCTGGGGATTGCGGCTTCTCATAGCGTTCCCTGTGCTTTCATATCACTGTCCTACATCCCAGCTACCACTGCACCCGGAACACATATAGTTGAACACTGAAAGACAGGTGCCCAGTTTTTCCTCTTATTAAAAGGAATGATGGGATGCTCATGTGTTATTAATTATTGTTTTTTTGCTGATGTAATAGATGATCACAATTATAAAATACAAAAAATAAAAGGTTTACCAAATAAGATTAGGTTGGTTAATCTACCACCTTTGGTGGATCAGGTAATTAATGTGGTTTACTGCCAAAGATCTACAATTTAAAATCTATAACAGCGTTACACAATTTTCTCTGGAGAATAATGAATGAAAAGTATCACTTTAATTCTGAAATATCTTTAGTGCACAGACTGTTGTTAGGAATTAAAACAGGGGGGAAAGTATGGGAAAGGAAATCCACTGGGAAGAAAATATTTAGTAAAACTCGTTATTTTGTGTCTTGATGCAATTAGCCCCCACGCTGTTTGGAATGATGGGTAAATACTTTGTGTTTATAGAGTTGCCAACGATTAAACAAATACAGCTAATTCAGCAAAGAAATAGTGAGATTGACTTTTACCCTTCAGATCACACACAGTGAGAATAAGTAGCTGTGGCTAAAAAGTGAAGCCACATGCTTGTGTGGTTAACACCAAACCTTTAACCACTCTTGCCATCCTTTCAATCACACGCCAATCCCAATGGGATGTTCGAAACCAAAAGAAAAAGCTTTTCACATGAGCTTTATTGCTAAGGCTCATTTATTCAAATACATTGTGAGAGCCAATGTTAGTTTAAATAACTCTAATCTCTAACAACAGAATAAGAAACACATATTTATAAATAATTAATACTTATTATGGAGACCGTCAGTGTATTATGTCCAAATAATAGTCATTCAACAGTGTATTATGTCCTAGATCATGTGACCACTCCCTCTTCTCAATCAACACAGCTGCAGGAAAAACTGACCATTACCAAATAACGTTATCCCTTAAGCTGGGTACACACCACTTGATCCTTTATCCCGACCGATTGTTTGCCACTAGCGAGTGGTTTGCCGGGACAAAGCCCTGTTGGTTGCAGTGAAAGTTGCCGCAACGAACAGTTTGACTGCACAATTGACTCAAATATCAGTAGATTGTGCAAGAAAATTGTGTGGTGTGTACCCAACCTTATAAGAGAACAGTATAGCTTTTCGTTTGCTATGTATCATGACGCACAGTTATCAATCTAAAAGTTAGTCTATAGCTCCCAGCATTCTCAAACAGCAACACCATGTTTTGTACTTAATTATTATTGCTTATTAACACTGCAGTCATTAATCCAGTTTACCTTTCATACTTATTGCTTTCTGGGGTGTGTGAAGGACATTACATTTTCTTATTCACTGAGGGCTAGGCCACACTAACGCGGTTTTCACACGTTTGCTCGTATAATTTTGGTTGGAATGGAAATTGTGTCTGTTTCCTTTTTTGCGATCACCATTTTGTTGCGCAAACGCATGCCTTTCGATAATGTTAAATAGCAAAATCGCATGTGCAAACGCTGAACGACGCGTGACAATGCACCAGAATCGTACACGCAATTACACGCGCGATAATGCTTGCGATTGTAGTGGGGCCTCAGCCTGAATTTGGGCCCTTATATCCTAGGAGCCTAGACTGTTTGTGGCCCCTTGACTTGTAGATTCTTAGCAAAACTGCTTAAAAAAGGAACAAGGTACTTAAATGTATTATTTAATAAGCTTGGACTATGGCTGTCTATTGCTGGATTACATACACAACACAGGTGTATAAAGGTAAATATTACAACACTGCTGTACATCACATGCCTACTCTGTCCCCCCTTAACAATAATCATTTACAGATTTCAAATTGAAGGCAGAGTTAAAGTATTCTAATTAAAAGTAACAGTCAAATACTGCCCCCTCCTGGCAAATTTGAAAATTGCAAAATGATTTTTTTTTAAAAAGGTTGAAAATCAGTAGGGCATTTGAATGTTTGTTAAGATGTTCATTTATATGTGTGCTCTCATACAGCTGCAGGTTCAATGTTATGTAACATGTGCTTTGTCTGCTATGTAGGAGTGTTAATAAAGTTATTTTTGTCTCCGTGAACTGAAGAAGAAAGAGCAGCATGGTGTCTGTGTGCAGTTACTTTCCTGACTAGGATTCTTTCACATACCTGTTATCCCCTCTCTGATCAAAAAACGGGACGGGACAATGTAAAGCAGGCAGCTGATGATGCAGAACAAACATCTGCCTTTAAAATAAGCAAACATAAGTTAAACTGTTTAATACCAAAGAAACAAATGGTTGATACAGAAGCAACGTTGCATATAATTATAGATATTAAAACGTTTTGATGACACATTTAAGCCTGAGAAGCGCTACATGGAGTTGGCAGATGGTAAAAAGACTTCCGGTGTGGGGCTTACAAGAGGTGACACAGAAGTGTGCCTAACTGACAGCAAGGTGTAAACAATAGAGGAAAAAGAAAGGATATATGGCTAATAACATGTATAACCACACACCATGTACACAGCGTCTAAGTAACCCACAGCCCTATAATACTTAGAAGTCTAGTAGTCAGTCAATAGTCTGTGCACGGAACCAAAAGTATTGCAGAGTACTGAGGCTGAAATCCAGGAGACCAGCGTTTCGCCCCCCAGAGGGGGGACCCAGCACCACAAACGCATTTCACTCAATTGGCTTTTTCAATGGCGCTAAGGCCGCTAGAAAGGTTTCGTCTATTTAAGAACCCCTCTACCCAATTAGCAGTCAGACGTCCTGATCCAACGCGACTATGTCACTGTAGTCACGTAACCAGGCGCCTCGTGATCTCTGCATTAATTTGTTAGTCTTCTTTACGCGTTGCCTAGGAATAACAATGTTATAGGTAATGCTCAAGTGAAGAACCCTCATCAGTCAACCTTTGCACAGTGAGCAGTGCCAAGGAATGGTCGATCAGTATTTAACAGTGTAAGTATTTATCAAGATTAAACGATATCAAAATAATACAACCTTATTGTCCCAACGTTTCCTTGATCCAAACGGTAATCCTGCAATACAGAAAAGAAATCCCATTTAACCCTTAGAGATACAATAGTTCAGAGACTTGTCCGGATGCCGATCTAGGTCAAAAATCCTCCTGAAGATGCACAGGTAAGTATCCACCACAGACAGCAAGGGAAATTAAGTAAAGACAATGTTAGGAAATGCACTGTATATTACCACATATCCACAGGACATTATCTCTGTTGAAGAAGGGACAAACAATGGTGGATTGAACTAATCCATAAGAATAAGTTTATGATCAAGAAATACAACAGACTTTACTACCTGAATTCTTTTGTTGAAAATGAAGACAGTTGTAATAGTTGTTATAATATTCAAACATGCCATGAAATCCTGGGTCATTGTGATTATGACGATGTTATAAAGCTACAAGGTGTAGTAGATGGGATGAATATTAAGGGTAAGGTGGATGTTTCCAAACTAAATTGGGAAATTTGTACTCAGGGTAAATATGTGCTGAGCAGAAACAGAGAGTCTGACACTGATGCAAATCACACACTCGAACAGGTACACACTGATTTAGCAGGCCCCATAAAGGCAGTAGGAAAAGATGGTTTTAGGTATCCCATAGCTTTTACTGATGTCTATTCTGGTGCAATATTTGTGTACTTTATGAAAAGGTTCATTGCTGATACTGCCCCCTATGGGACTATCAAATGCATAAGGTCTGATAATAGTACAGAATTTATGACAAAGCATTTCCGGTCACTGCTCAGTAAAAAGAGCAAAAGACATGAGACCTCAACACCTTACTCACCCTCTCTACTGCTGAAAGGAACTTGAGAACACTGAGATGGCAAGTATGGCAGGAACAAGCTAGATTCAAAGTGTAGGAAGGAATATTTTTTGGACATGTCAAAAATAGTCCCTCATACCTGGTGTAGTATCCAAACAATGAAAAAGTCTTTAATCATAGACTAGTACAGTTTATCACAAAGAGTGTAAAGGTTCATACACACATGAAGATTTTTACCAGACCCCCGAGCCCCGACCGACCCTCGAGCCCGACGAACACACTTGATGAACGGACGAAGTGGCGACTATTGGCCATTTCAGGGTGGGTCGGGGGGGCTGGTAAAAATCTTCAGGTGTGTACGAACATTAACTGAGAGACAGACACAAACTGATATCTTAAATGGAGATGAGGATGTGGTTCTGGACACACGCATAAGTTAAGGGACATATCTCCACCCCTTACTCTGGGGAAACTGAAAGTAAGAAATTACTTCTTGTTTCTTAGATTTTGTGGGCAATACTATTCATATAGCATGAGACTGCAAGATGCCTCCTGTTATAATAAGGTGTTTCTTCTTGTGAAGGCTCTCATTCATCCAGGTCATGGTATATCTGTTGTATTCAATTAGATCAACTGGACTTGAAATGTAGTTCTTGAAGACGTTTCGCTAGTCATCCGACTGGCTTTCTCAATTCAGAATGACTTGTACAAGAATCTGTGGCAATTATGTACCCTGGAAAATCCCAATTAGCATATCACAGCCAGGTGTTAAGGGTGTGATTGGATAGTGGCTAAGAGGAGTTATAGGAACGCCCAGAGTAAGGATAAGTAAGAGTAAGGATAAAGGACACACCTTTGAAGATTGTAATGTTAACATATTGGCGAAGGAACGTGACTGGTTCAAGAGAGGTGTTAAGGAGGCCATTTATGTGAAAATAAAGAAACCTAGGGGCATATTTATAAAGGATTGTCTTTTTCGCCAAATAATTAGCGCAGCACATCGCAGCGAAAATAGCGCCATTTGGGGATTCGTTTCGCCTTATTTATAAAAAAGCGAAAAAAACACACTTCGCGGCTGAAAAAGGCGAACGGGCGCGATAAAGAGCGAAAAGTATTGCAGCGAAAACTTAACGCATCTAAGAAGACTGCATTGTGAAAACCATTGGAAACCAGAAAAGCCCACTAGAAAATGATGTCAAGTTCAAAATGGCCACCTCACATTTACCAAGAAGTCAGCCATGTCTTATTTAGTCAATCTTCTTAGAATTTCTCAATTGGAATACAATTTTCTTTTGCACTGCACATTCGCCTTTCCGATCGCTTTTCCAAGGCATATTCCATTATAATGTGCGTTCGCCTTTCTAATGTGCGTTCGCTTTTCCAAGGCATATTACCCATTAGAATGCCTTTTCGCTCAAACAATGACTTTTCACACCCTCAGGGTCGCGCTAATCTTTCGCTCTTTTTAACGCAAAAACCACCTTTCGCTCTTTTATAAATCGCGTTATGCCTTTTTGCTCCTTTTTCGCTAAAATTACCATTGCGAAGTTAGGCGAAAAGGGTTTAGCGATAGCTCGCGGAAACGGTTTTGCCATTCGTTAACGCTACCTTTATAAATATCGTTAACTGTCTTTTTGGCGAAAACCCATGCGAAAAGCGAATGCGAAAACATTTCGCTACTTTTCGCTCTTTTATAAATATGCCCCCAAGCCTAAATAGAGGTGGGGGGGTTCGACACCAACTGTCTGCCATGTACAATGCTGTTTTAACACCTTACTCTGGGCGTTCCTATAACACCTCTTAGCCACTATCCAATCACACCCTTAACACCTGGCTGTGATATGCTAATTGGGATTTTCCAGGGTACATAATTGCCACAGATTCTTGTACAAGTCATTCTGAATTGAGAACGTCTTCAAGAACTACATTTCAAGTCCAGTTGATCTAATTGAATACAACAGATATAAGGTGTTTCTTCATTTTTATGCATAGTGGGGGGCTTTTTGTTCCTTTTGCCCCCCCTCTCTCCCTAAGCTTTCTAGCTGCCTTGACTACTGTACACCCAAGTCCTACACCATAGAGCCATTAATCTGTATCTTGTACTGATGGGATCTAACAAGATCAAAACATGTTATGTCTGCTTGGCCTTTAGTCTAAGATCAAGTGTAGTATACGGCTTAACAGCTATGGGCATAAGGGGTAAGCCGATAGATCCCGAACCACTTGCATTGTTTGTGCATTTGGTGTGTGATCACTGAAAGCACGTTTCCAGACCTTCGATAAAAAAATCTGTTCTTATCGGTGGGAACAAGGGGATGCCTCTATGATGGAAGGGGGCGTCCCCTCAGTACTGCTGGTAGTGAGCAGGTCTGCACACTACACACTATTGATCAAAGCCTAAAACTGGAAGTGTCACTTCCCTGTCTTTCGGAATAAGACTAGGTGAAGTGTTTCTAGCCATTTTGGTGCCCTAGCAATGGAATAAGTGCTGAGTGCTATGTTCCACTATAAGACCCTGGAGACCGGAGTGTACCTTTCTGGTTATTAGCAGCAGGGTACACTGCGACTGAAATGCCTTAGTAGGTGAATGCAGTCCCTGTAGGTTCGGTCCTGGAAGGATGATGGCTTCTGAAGAATCTCCAGTTCTCCTCTCCACTTCAAGTAGCTGCAGCCAATCCGTGTGGGAAGGAGCGCACCAGTGTGGTAATTGGAAGGAGCACGGCAATGGGACATACGCATGGACGCACGAGACGTCATTAGCGCCAGCCGTGACTTCATGCATGGTGCGTGTCTTCTGCATGGGGAACCGAACATCCACAGTTAAAACAAGAAGTTAATGTGATTGCCAGGTGATCCACAGCGCACACACACACCCAGCGCGCTAATACCAAATACCATGTCCAAGGTACGGCTCAGGAAGGTAGAGTGCACACACACAAAGAGTAGCACAGTGGGTGGGCAAGGCACTGCGCACTTTAACTAACCTTGCACCCTAGCTTTTCACCTAGGCCGCTTATACCAGGAAACGGCCCTGACTACTGTTACAATGCACATGATAGGGGCGTAGCTACCAGGGGTGAAGGGGATGCGACCACACCAGGGCCCTTGGCCAAGAAGAGGCCCCATTTTGTGCTAAGGTTCCAAAACTACCAGTCTGTGTGCCAACCGTTTTACCAGTGTTTCTGTGTAAAAACTATTTTTACCATTGTCTGTGTGCCAAGCATTTAACCAGGGGCTGTGTGCAGTGTCAGTTTCCCAACCAGTTTATCAGTGTCTGCATGCCATGCATTTAACCAGTCTTTGTGCCAACTATTTTACCAGTGGTTCTATACAAACATTTTACCACTCTCTGTGTGCCAAGCATTTTATTAGCGTCAGTTGGTTAGTTATTTCAGAAGGTTTGAGGATATAAGTTTAGAAATACCTTTTGAATCTGATTGAATAGTTTTGCTAGGTGTATGGGTATGTTTGTCTGTATTAAAATGAGTGCCTTTAAAAAAAATGTTAATGATGAACTTGGATGTTTTCTATGGAAATGATTATTTGGTTTGCAGTGCCGATTTGTGTTTGTGGTGCTGTTGGGAGGCCCATGCCCAAATTTTGCATCAGGGCCCATAAGTCTGTAGCTACGCCACTGCAGATGATGTACCACAAACCTCTAAAGAAGCATTAGATTCACCGCAATAATAGGTTTGGCTGAATGCAATGAAAGATGAAATGAAGGAAAATAATACTTTCACATTGACTAACTTACCAGAATGTAAAAATTGGCAAATGGCTGTACGGTATGATTTTATTGTCCATCAAATTGATGACAAAGCAGATTAATTACCATACATGCCCCAATATATTGTGAAACTTTCATGGATCAACCAGAGGGATTTGACATCCAAACTGAAGCAAATGACAAGTTCTCAAGCTAAATAAATCACTGTATGGTCTGAAGCAATCTGGTAGAAATTGTAATAAAGTGTTACATGACTACCTGTGTACAAATGAGTTCAGTAGACCATTGTGTATACATCAAGAGGTCTGGAGATAGTACTATTGATATGGGTTGGTGATCTTGTCATTGCTGCTAGTAATGAAACACTGCTTAATAATATAAAAACAATGCTTGCAAGACAATTCAACATGAAAGATCTTGGAAAGTTAAAGTATTTTTAGGTGTAAATTTTGAACAAAACAATGGGGTCATAACAATGAATCAAACTCCTTGTGAACAAAAATTGGAGTTGAGTTACAATAGTGATCCTACAGATTCCAAGAGATATAGGCAGCTTCATTTATGTGACAACATGTACCAGGCCAAAATTTAGCTGGGTAATCGGTAAACTGTCACAACACTTTTCAGAACCAAAAGAACATCATTGGATAGTTGCTAAACATGTGCTGAGATACTTGGAAGGTACAATCGATTTTGCGTTATGTTATAGGAAGAGTGAGGAGAATTTAAAACTTGTGGCATGTAGTGATGCTAGTCGGGCATCAGATCAAAATGATAGAAGCACAATAGGGTATTGCTTTAAAGGGCATGTCCACCCCCAAAACTATAATCCCCCCCACTACTGGCCCCATTGTGTAGTGTAGTTTAATCCTTACCTCACATCCCAGTTCCATATGGTTCTCCTGTAGTCCTCCCCCAAAGTCCCAAAAACTGCCCACCAGGAGGATAGCAGAGTCCATATAGGACTCTGCCTCCTATCTGGCCTCCGGGAGAAGTTTGGCATGCGTACTGCAGCCCTTCTCCCCCTCCCTCCCCCACTCTCCATCCCGATTAGGATTCCCTCCCCCTAGTGTAAAAATCTTTTTACATAACATTCCCCCTGGCCCCCTCAGCCCCAACCGCTATATTTGTATTATCAGAAAATGCCCAAAACATTACTTACCTTCCCTCTTTCCTCCGCCGCACTGAACTCCTGGCAGCTGCGTCCGTGATTGGCTGCCGCTCAGCCAATCACAAACGCGACTGCCGGTCCCGCCCCTCTGCTTGCATTTTCTCGCAAGCAGAGGGCCTGGCAGCGTGGCGGAGGAAAGAGGGAAGGTAAGTAATGTTTTCGCCATTTTCTGATAATACAAATATAGCTGGGGGGAAGGGGGGAATGTTATGGAAAAAATTTTTTAGAAGGGTGAACATACCCTTTAATCTAACCCAAAATGGCCCATTTCTTGGAAACCAAAGAAGCAACCTACAGTTGCATTGTCTTCTTGTCAGGCTGAATATATAGCATTAGCCACTACCACAAGTGCAATAGCTCTAGCAAGGAATCCTGGAGTATTGTGCTACAAACAAAATGGTGGCGGATTTAATTACTCAGTAATATTACGCTCGGGGGACCTGGAACTTACCTTACCACCGCTCCACTCGCAGCCGCTTCTTCACAGAACAGCTGTTCTCTCGGTCGGGACAGAGCGGCTGTCAGTGAAGTAGCGGCTGCGAGTGGATCGTGGTAAGGTAATTTCCAGGTCCCCCGAGCGTAATATTATTCACAGGGAGGTGAGAATAAGCTTTCTCACCTCCCTGTGAATAATACAAACGAATGGCAAATACTTATTTTTTTTTTGGTTTAGTGTTCCTTTAAGCATTTCTAAAGTTCATTTACTGCTCATGTAAAGAAAATTCCATTTGTTAAAGCTACACAGGAGCACTGATTGATTGGAAGATCAGCTGGAAACTATCTGGTAACTGCACAGTTCAAGTTATGGTTAAGTAATCCCATAATGAAATGCAGGAATTTAGTATATACGTTTGTTAAGTTTTTGCCACTGTTATCACCACCAGTTTTTCCATAATTGGCAAAAACTGTTACTGCCACATATTGCCATTTCGCTTTTTTGCTGCATATCGCCATACAACGTAGGGATTACTGCTTGATCGTGTTTGTAAAGTGTAGGAAAGTGTTTTTAGACGTTAAGTGTACAAATATAAGCCTGAAAACAAGACATTGGAAGGTGTCAGTACATTTTGGTGGGTTTCTAGGATCAAGGTTTATTTTAATATTTTTTTTTTTAAAACTTTATATGCACTATATTTCTGTTTTTTAACACCTTAAAATTTGTGTCAGTTTTGACCCTATCTTCCTAAGGCTCCGATCACACTAGAAAGGAACAAAATGGACAGTTAATTTTTTTTTTTGTCCGTTCTGGTCGGTTTGTAGCGCTCCGTTTGTGCTATATTCTTTATCAAACGTGCCCGGACAGAAATGTGCAGCAGTACTTTTTATTTTAAATGGACCAGGTCAATCCGGTCCATTTAAAAAAAACAGACCGCAACATACATTTCTGCTTGGAAACGGACAGAAACTGATCAAATGTGAACGAAGCCAAACAAGCTACGATCAAACAAGCTATGATCGAAACTACAAAACTTCCTTTCAATATATTAACCCGTGTGGCCAATCAGAAAAAGGCTGTGTACACAAGGTCTGATATTTTGACCCCTGATCGACCAGGCACCTCGATAGTTCAGTCAATAGGGATAGATAGTACGAGCCATTTAAGACCACGATTAGACCAAGATTTTGTCCCATAAAGACTGAAATCTCAGATGGGAAGGAAACATTGGACCATGCGTACACAATACTATAGCTTCAGCTAGCCATACACAGGCAGACATTCTTCTGGTTGGATTTCCGATTGAGGACAACGATCGCAAGAACCCTTGTGCCTCGACCTTTGTGCAGATTTCAGCTTGAAACCCGTGGAGAGACTGGGACAGAAGATGGGGCTGAGCTGTCGATTAGAAAAACAGAAAACAGGTTTTGACATTTTGAGTGAAATGAAATCACAAGGGCACGGCCACACTAGAACGCACAGGAATCCCACAGGCAATCACGCGAGTTATCGCTCTACGGCTAGGCCACACTAGCACGATTTTTGCGGGATTACGGACGCAAATTTGAATAGTATGGAAATTACTGCCATTCCCGATTTGCTGCAATTTTGTGAATCGAACATCCGCAATCACCGTTTTTTGTGCAAACAAATGTGTTTCCATAAAGGAAAATGGGCAAATTGCAACAACGCGCAACGCGAACTCAACAGAATCGCCTCAGTCTAAATGCCGATCCCGTGTACAGGCTCTTTCATTGCATTAATTGGATTTCTTCCTCCTGTATATAAACCAACCCAATGGCTGACACTGACCAACCCAAAAGATTAGACAAACACTGCTGATAAGGATCAGTACTAGAATACAGCCAGCCTGGACCTTCACACAGCAGAGCACAAAGCTACACTTGTCTAACCTTCCTTCCCTCACCACCATGCACAGTTAACAAATGGTCAATTGCCTCCTCTAGGATACAGTGCGTGGACTAAACCATTCACCTTGTGGGGAGTTGTTTCTTTTATATCTCTAAAGGATGAAGGGGAGGGAGGGGACTAAACACTGAGTGACAGCGGCTCGGCGGGCACGTGAGGGAGGGGCGTGGCGTCTTCCTAGTGGAGCGAAAGCGAGACCTCTGCGTGGGTGGGGCCAGCTGACAGCCAGTGTGGGGGGAACATGGGAGATCTGCAGCCAGTCGGAGAGATAGAGATGGTTTAGTCTGGGGAGAGCTTCTGAGATAGGCTGTGGTATCGAGGCTGCCAGGAAAGACCAGAAATAACAAGGTGAGGAACTTGGGGGTCTTGAAAACATGGGCCTGCTATTTCAACTGTATTCAGGGCTAAAGGGTTCAAGCAAATAGGTGGTTAATTAAAGAAGAAGATAGAGCAGCCCTGGGCACTTAAGGTAGGATGTTGTAATGAAGCTAATGCTGAACAGGGGATGATGGGAGGTGTAGTTGTATAAGCAATACAAGCAATGACAAATTATGCTTAATCTTTGGTCAGTAAATATTTGTGATATATACCAGATCCAAAGCCAATAGCAGGAACCTCATTGTACAGAGCCAGTACAGACCGCAATCAGAGAAGGTAAATAATATGGGGATTTCCAAACCGATGCTGGGTATGCACAGTATACACACATACAAACATACAGAGACATACAAACACAGACATACATACATATACACAGACATACATGCATATATACACATATACACAGACATACATGCATATACACAGACATGTATAGTATAGTTTTTGAGGTTAAATAAAGTCATACATCCATCCAGTCCAACCCATTTAGCAATATCCTCATTTGCTGCCTATCCTCATTTGCTTGCCTATCCAGAGGAAGGCAAACCCCCCCACCACTAAATTTATGAAGGGGGAAAAAATTCCTTCCTGGCAATGGGAAATTTACTGGGATCAACTCTACTTTAGTAACTTGCAGAAACTCATCCAGCTTTTTTTTTTTGAAACTCAATGAACCTGCCATAACAAAGTCCACTGGAAGACAGTTTCATAGCTTTACCGTTCTCACAGTGAAAAACCCTTTCCAACAGAAGCCTAACCCTTTATTGCATATACATACAGTCATACATGCATATACACACATATACACAGACATACATGCATATACACACACATATACACAGACATACATGCATATACACACACATATACACAGACATACATGCATATACACACACATACACAGACATACATGCATATACACACACATGCACAGACATACATGCATATACACACACATGCACAGACATACATGCATATACACACACACGCACAGACATACATGCATATACACACACACGCACAGACATACATGCATATACACACACACGCACAGACATACATGCATATACACACACACGCACAGGCATACATGCATATACACACACACGCACAGGCATACATGCATATACACACACGCACAGGCATACATGCATATACACACACGCACAGGCATACATGCATATACACACACGTGCACAGGCATACATGCATATACACACACGTGCACAGACATACGTGCATATACACACACGTGCACAGACATACGTGCATATACACACACGTGCACATACACACGTGCATATACACACACGTGCACATACACACACGTGCATATACACACACGTGCACATACACACACGTGCACAGACATACATATACAAACACATACTCAGACATACATGCGTATACATACACAGAAATACATGCGTATATACACAGACATACATGCATATACACACATACAGACATACTAACTCACACACTTAGACATACATGCATAAACACACATACATGCATATACATACAGTCATACAAGCACACAGACATACAAGCACACACACATACAAGTAAGCACCCACGCACACACACACATATACACAGACATACAAGCACACACACATATACACAGATCTTGCCGATCCAAGCTCCCACTCCCCGTTCGTGCCCGTGCACCCACTTCTTCGAGATCCTGCTTCCCCCATGAAAACCAACAGTA
The DNA here is from genome assembly GCA_019447015.1 of Hymenochirus boettgeri. Classification (NCBI taxonomy): domain Eukaryota; kingdom Metazoa; phylum Chordata; class Amphibia; order Anura; family Pipidae; genus Hymenochirus; species Hymenochirus boettgeri. Next base: position 30,347,500 of record CM033477.1, read on the forward strand.
GCGAGATCCCAGACTTCAACCCCCCACCAGCGAGACCAGCGTTCTGCCCCCCAGAGGGGGGAACCCACACCCAAACAAACGCATTCATCAATTGCTTTTCAATGCGCTTCAAGGCCGCTATGCCCTAAAGGTTTCGTCTATTTAAGAACCCCTCTACCCAATTAGCGATCAGACGTCCTGATCCAACGCGACTATGTCACTGTAGTCACGTAACCAGGCGCCTCGTGATCTCTGCATTAATTGCTAGTTTCTTTACGCGTTGCCTAGAAAACAATGTTATAGGTAATGCTCAAGTGAAGAACCCTCATCAGTCAACCTTTGCACAGTGAGGCAGTGCCAAGGAATGGTCGATCAGTATTTAACAGTGTAAGTATTTATCAAGATAAACGATATCAAAATAATACAACCTTATTGTCCCAACGTTTCCTTGATCCAAACGGTAACCTGCAATACAGAAAAGAAATCCATTTAACCCTTAGAGATACAATAGTTCAGAGACTGTCCGGATGCCGATTAGGTCAAAAATCCTCCTGAAGATGCACAGGTAAGTATCCACCACAGACAGCAAGGGAAATTAAGTAAAGACCATGTTAGGAAATGCACTGTATATTACCACATATCCACAGGACATTATCTCTGTTGAAGAAGGGACAAACAATGGTGGATTGAACTAATCCATAAGAATAAGTTTTGATCAAGAAATACAAGACTTTACTACCTGAATTCTTTTTGTTGAAAATGAAGACAGTTGTAATAGTTGTTATAATATTCAAACATGCCATGAAATCCTGGGTCATTGTGATTATGACGATGTTATAAAGCTACAAGGTGTAGTAGATGGGTGTATATTAAGGGTAAGGTGGATGTTCCAAACTAAATTGGGAAATTTGTACTCAGGGTAAATATGTGCTGAGCAGAAACGAGGAGTCTGACACTGATGCAAATCACACACCGAACAGGTACACACTGATTTAGCAGGGCCCCATAAAGGCAGTAGGAAAGATGGTTTTAGGTATCCCATAGCTTTTACTGATGTCTATCTGGTGCAATATTGTGTACTTTATGAAAAGGTTCATTGCTGATACTGCCCCCTATGGACTATCAAATGCATAGGTTGATAATAGTACAGAATTTATGACAAAGCATTTCCGGTCACTGCTCATAAAAAAGAGCAAAAGACATGAGACCTCAACAACTTACTCACCTTCTACTGCTGAAAGGAACTTGAGAACACTGAGATGGCAAGTATGGCAGGAACAAGCTAGATTCAAAGTGTAGGAAGGAATATTTTTGGACATGTCAAAATAGTCCCTCATACCTGGTGTAGTATCCAACAATGAAAAAGTCTTTAATCATAGCATATACAGTTATCACAAAGAGTGTAAAGGTTCATACACACATGAAGATTTACCAGACCCCGAGCCCCGACCGACCCTCGAGCCCGACGAACACACTTGATGAACGGACGAAGTGGGACTATTGGCCATTTCAGGGTGGGTCGGGGGGGCTGGTAAAAATCTTCAGGTGTGTACGAACATTAACTGAGAGACAGACACAAACTGATATCTTAAATGGAGATGAGGATGTGGTTCTGGACACACGCATAAGTTAAGGGACATATCTCCACCCCTTACTCTGGGGAAACTGAAAGTAAGAAATATATTCTTGTTTCTTAGATTTGTGGGCAATACTATTCATATAGCATGAGAATGCAAGATGCCTCCTGTTATAATAAGGTGTTTTTCTTGTGAAGGCTCTCATTCATCCAGGTCATGGTATATCTGTTGTATTCAATTAGATCAACTGGACTTGAAATGTAGTTCTGAAGACGTTTCGCTAGTATCCGACTGGCTTTCTCAATTCAGAATGACTTGTACAAGAATCTGTGGCAATTATGTACCCTGGAAAATCCCAATTAGCATATCACAGCCAGGTGTTAAGGGTGTGATTGGATAGTGGCTAAGAGGAGTATAGGAACGCCCAGAGTAAGGATAAGTAAGAGTAAGGATAAAGGACACACCTTTGAAGATTGTAATGTTAACATATTGGCGAAGGAACGTGACTGGTTCAAGAGAGGTGTTAAGGAGGCCATTTATGTGAAAATAAGAAACCTAGGGCATATTTATAAAGGATTGTCTTTTTCGCCAAATAATTAGCGCAGCACATCGCAGCGAAAATAGCGCCATTTGGGGATTCGTTTCGCCTTATTTATAAAAGCGAAAAAAACACACTTCGCGGCTGAAAAAGGCGAACGGGCGCGATAAAGAGCGAAAAGTATTGCAGCGAAAACTTAACCATCTAAGAAGACTGCATTGTGAAAACCATTGGAAACCAGAAAAGCCCACTAGAAAATGATGTCAAGTTCAAAATGGCCACCTCACATTTACCAAGAAGTCAGCCATGTCTTATTTAGTCAATCTTTAGAATTCTCAATTGGAATACAATTTTCTTTTGCACTGCACATTCGCCTTTCCGATCGCTTTTCCAAGGCATATTCCATTTAATGTGCGTCCCTTTCTAATGTGCGTTCGCTTTTCCAAGGCATATACCCATTAGAATGCCTTTTTCGCTCAAACAATGACTTTCACACCCTCAGGGTCGCGCTAATCTTTCGCTCTTTTTAACGCAAAAAACCACCTTTCGCTCTTTTATAAATCGCGTTATGCCTTTTGCTCCTTTTTCGCTAAAATTACCATTGCGAAGTTAGGCGAAAAGGTTTAGCGATAGCTGCGGAAACGGTTTTGCCATTCGTTAACGCTACCTTTATAAATATCGTTAACTGTCTTTTTGGCGAAAACCCATGCGAAAGCGAACGAAAACATTTCGCTACTTTTCGCTTTTTATAAATATGCCCCCAAGCCTAAATAGAGGTGGGGGGGTTCGACACCAACGTTGCATGTACAATGCTGTTTTAAACACCTTACTCTGGGCGTTCATAACCACCTCTTAGCCACTATCCAATCCACACCTTAACACTGGCTGTGATATGCTAATTGGGATTTCCAGGGTACATAATTGCCACAGATTCTTGTACAAGTCATTCTGAATTGAGAACGTCTTCAAGAACTACATTTCAAGTCCAGTTGATCTAATTGAATACAACAGATATAAGGTGTTTCTTCATTTTATGCATATGGGGGGCTTTTTGTTCCTTTTGCCCCCCCTTCTCCCTAAGCTTTCTAGTGCCTTGACTACTGTACACCCAAGTCCTACACCATAGAGCCATTAATTGTATTGTACTGATGGGATCTAACAAGATCAAAACATGTTATGTCTGCTTGGCCTTTAGTCTAAGATCAAGTGTAGTATACGGCTTAACAGCTATGGGCATAAGGGGTAAGCCATAGTCCCGAACCACTTGCATTGTTTGTGCATTTGGTGTGTGATCAATGAAAGCACGTTCCAGACCTTCGAAAAAAAATCTGTTCTTATCGGTGGAACAAGGGGATGCCTCTATGATGGAAGGGGGCGTCCCTCAGTACTGTGGTAGTGAGCAGGTCTGCACCATACACCACTATTGATCAAAGCTAAAACTGGAAGTGTCACTTCCCTGTCTTTCGAAATAAGACTAGGTGAAGTGTTTCTAGCCATTTTGGTGCCCTAGCAATGGAATAAGTGCTGAGTGCTATGTTCCACTATAAGACCCTGGAGACCGGAGTGTACCTTTCTGGTTATTAGCAGCAGGGTACACTGCGACTGAAATGCCTTAGTAGGTGAATGCAGTCCCTGTAGGTTCGGTCCTGGAAGGATGATGGCTTCTGAAGAATCTCCAGTTCTCCTCTCCACTTCAAGTAGCTGCAGCCAATCCGTGTGGGAAGGAGCGCACCAGTGTGGTAATGGAAGGAGCACGGCAGGGACATACGCATGGACGCACGAGACGTCATTAGCGCCAGCCGTGACTTCATGCATGGTGCTGTCTCTGCATGGGGAACGAACATCCACAGTTAAAACAAGAAGTTAATGTGATTGCCAGGTGATCCACAGCGCACACACACACCCAGCGCGCTAATACCAAATACCATGTCAGGTACGGCTCAGGAAGGTAGAGTGCACACACACAAAGAGTAGCACAGTGGGTGGGCAAGGCACTGCGCACTTTAACTAACCTTGCACCCTAGCTTTTCACCTAGGCCGCTTATACCAGGAAACGGCCCTGACTACTGTTACAATGCACATGATAGGGCGGTAGCTACCAGGGGTGAAGGGGATGCGACCACACCAGGGCCCTTGGCCAAGAAGAGGCCCCATTTTGTGCTAAGGTTCCAAAACTACCAGTCTGTGTGCCAACCGTTTTACCAGTGTTTCTGTGTTAAAAACTATTTTTACCATTGTCTGTGTGCCAAGCATTTAACCCGGGGCTGTGTGCAGTGTCAGTTTCCCAACCAGTTTATCAGTGTCTGCATGCCATGCATTTAACCAGTCTTTGTGCCAACTATTTTACCAGTGGTTCTATACAAACATTTTACACCTCTGTGTGCCAAGCATTTTATTAGCGTCAGTGGTTAGTTATTTCAGAAGGTTTGAGGATATAAGTTTAGAAATACCTTTTGAATCTGATTGAATAGTTTTGTAGGTGTATGGGTATGTTGTCTGTATTAAAATGAGTGCCTTTAAAAAAAATGTTAATGATGAAACTTGGATGTTTTCTATGGAAATGATTATTTGGTTTGCAGTGCCGATTTGTTGTTGTGGTGCTGTTGGGGGCCCATGCCAATTTGCATCGGGCCCATAAGTCTGTAGCTACGCCACTGCAGATGATGTACCACAAACCTCTAAAGAGCATTAGATTCACCGCAATAATAGGTTTGTGAATGCAATGAAAGATGAAATGAAGGAAAATAATACTTTCACATTGACTAACTTACCAGAATGTAAAAATTGGCAAATGGCTGTACGGTATGATTTTATTGTCCCTCAAATGATGACAAAGCAGATTAATTACCATACATGCCCCAATATATTGTGAAACTTTTTTATGGATCAACCAGAGGGATTGACATCCAAAATGAAGCAAATGACAAGTTCTCAAGCTAAATAATCACTGTATGGTCTGAAGCAATCTGGTAGAAATTGTAATAAAGTGTTACATGACTACCGTGTACAAATGAGTTCAGTAGACCATTGTGTATACATCAAGAGGTCTGGAGATAGTACTATTGATATGGGTTGGTGATCTTGTCATTGCTGCAGTAATGAAACACCTGCTTAATAATATAAAAACAATGCTTGCAAGACAATTCAACATGAAAGATCTTGGAGTTAAAGTATTTTTAGGTGTAAATTTTGAACAAAACAATGGGGTCATAACAATGAATCAAACTCCTTGTGAACAAAAATTGGAGTTGAGTTACAATAGTGATCCTACAGATTCCAAGAGATATAGGCAGCTTCATTTATGTGACAACATGGACCAGGCCAAAATTTAGCTGGGTAATCGGTAAACTGTCACAACACTTTTCAGAACCAAAAGAACATCATTGGATATGCTAAACATGTGTGAGATATTGGAAGGTACAATCGATTTTGCGTTATGTATAGGAAGAGTAGGAGGAATTTAAAAATTGTGGCATGTAGTGATGCTAGTTGGGCATCAGATCAAAATGATAGAAGCACAATAGGGTATTGCTTTAAAGGGCATGTCCACCCCAAAACATTAACCCCCCCACTACTGGCCCCATTGTGTAGTGTAGTTTAATCCTTACCTCACATCCAGTTCCATATGGTTCTCTGTAGTCCTCCCAAAGTCCCAAAAAACTGCCCACCAGGAGGATAGCAGAGTCCATATAGGACTCTGCCTCCTATCTGGGCTCCGGGAGAGTTTGGCATGCGTACTGCAGCCCTTCCCCCCTCCCTCCCCCCACTCTCCATCCCGATTAGGATTCCCTCCCCCTAGTGTAAAAATCTTTTTACATAACATTCCCCCTGGCCCCCAGCCCCAACCGCTATATTTGTATTATCAGAAAATGCCCAAAACATTACTTACCTTCCCTTTTCCTCCGCCGCACTGAACTCCTGGCAGCTGCGTCCGTGATTGGCTGCCGCTCAGCCAATACAAACGCGACTGCCGGTCCCGCCCCTCGCTTGCATTTTCTCGCAAGCAGAGGGCCTGGCAGCGTGGGGAGAAAGAGGGAAGGTAAGTAATGTTTTCGCCATTTTCTGTAATACAAATATAGCTGGGGGGAAGGGGGGAATGTTATGGAAAAATTTTTTTAGAAGGGTGGACATACCCTTTAATCTAACCCAAATGGCCCATTTCTTGGAAAGAAGCAACCTACAGTTGCATTGTCTTCTTGTCAGGCTGAATATATAGCATTAGCCACTACCACAAGTGCAATAGCTCTAGCAAGGAATCTGGAGTATTGTGCTACAAACAAATGGTGGGGGATTTAATTACTCAGTAATATTACGCTCGGGGGACCTGGAACTCACTTACCACCGCTCCACTCGCAGCCGCTTTTCACAGAACAGCTGTTCTCTCGGTCGGGACGAGCGGCTGTCATGAAGTAGCGGCTGCGAGTGGATCGTGGTAAGGTGGTAATTTCGGTCCCCCGAGCGTAATATTATTCACAGGGAGGTGAGAATAAGCTTTCTCACCTCCCTGTGAATAATACAAACGAATGGCAAATACTTATTTTTTTTTGGTTTAGGGTTCCTTTAAGCATTTCTAAAGTTCATTTACTGCTCATGTAAAGAAATTCCATTTGTTAAAGCTCACAGGAGCACTGATTGATTGGAAGATCAGCTGGAAACTATCTGGTAACTGCACAGTTCAAGTTATGGTTAAGTAATCCCATAATGAAATGCAGGAATTTAGTATATACGTTGTTAAGTTTTTGCCACTGTTATCACCACCAGTTTTTCCATAATTGGCAAAAACTGTTACGCCACATATTGCCATTCGCTTTTTTGCTGCATATCGCCATACAACGTAGGGATTACTGCTTGATCGTGTTTGTAAAGTGTAGGAAAGTGTTTTTAGACGTTAAGTGTACAAAATAAGCCTGAAAACAAGACATTGGAAGGTGTCAGTACATTTTGGTGGGTTTCTAGGATCAAGGTTTATTTAATATTTTTTTTTTTAAAACTTTATATGCACTATATTTCTGTTTTTTAACACTTAAAATTTGTGTGTCAGTTTTGACCCTATCTTCCTAAGGCTCCGATCACACTAGAAAGGAACAAATGGACAGTTAATTTTTTTTTTTGTCCGTTCTGGTCGGTTTGTAGCGCTCCGTTTGTGCTATATTCTTTATCAAACGTGCCCGGACAGAAATGTGCAGCAGTACTTTTTATTTTAATGGACCAGGTCAATCCGGTCCATTTAAAAAAAAACAGACCGCAACAACATTTCTGCTTGGAAACGGACAGAAACTGATCAAATGTGAACGAAGCCAAACAAGCTACGATCAAACAAGCTATGATCGAAACTACAAAACTTCCTTTCAATATTTAACCCGTGTGGCCAATCAGAAAAAGGCTGTGTACACAAGGTTGTATTTTGACCCCTGATCGACCAGGCACCTCGATAGTTCAGTCAATGGGATAGATAGTACGAGCCATTTAAGACCACGATTAGACCAAGATTTTGTCCCATAAAGACTGAAATCTCAGATGGGAAGGAAACATTGGACCATGCGTAAACAATACTATAGCTTCAGCTAGCCATACACAGCAGACATTCTTCTGGTTGGATTTCCGATTGAGGACAACGATCGCAAGAACCCTTGTGCCTCGACCTTTGTGCAGAATTCAGCTTGAAACCCGTGGAGAGACTGGGACAGAAGATGGGGCTGAGCTGTCGATTAGAAAAAACAGAAAAACAGGTTTTGACATTTTGAGTGAAATGAAATCACAAGGGCACGGCCACACTAGAACGCACAGGAACCCACAGGCAATCACGCGAGTTATCGCTCTACGGCTAGGCCACACTAGCACGATTTTTGGGGATTACGGACGCAAATTGAATAGTATGGAAATTACTGCCATTCCCGATTTGCTGCAATTTTGTGAATCGAACATCCGCAATCACCGTTTTTTGTGCAAACAAATGGTGTTCCATAAAGGAAAATGGGCAATTGCAACAACGCGCAACGCGAACTCAACAGAATCGCCTCAGTCTAAATGCCGATCCCGTGTACAGGCTCTTTCATTGCATTAATTGGATTTCTTCCTCCTGTATATAAACCAACCCAATGGCTGACACTGACCAACCCAAAAGATTAGACAAACACTGCTGATAAGGATCAGTAATAGAATACAGCCAGCCGGACTTCACACAGCAGAGCACAAAGCTACACTTGTCTAACTTCCTTCCCTCACCACCATGCACAGTTACACAATGGTCAATTGCCTCCTCTAGGATACAGTGCGTGGACTAACCATTCACTTGTGGGGAGTTGTTTCTTTTATATCTCTAAAGGATGAAGGGGAGGGAGGGGACTAAACACTGAGTGACAGCGGCTCGGCGGGCACGTGAGGGAGGGGCGTGGCGTCTTCCTAGTGGAGCGAAAGCGAGACCTCTGCGTGGGTGGGGCCAGTGACAGCCAGTGTGGGGGGAACATGGGAGATCTGCAGCCAGTCGGAGAGAGTAGAGATGGTTTAGTCTGGGGAGAGCTTCTGAGATAGGCTGTGGTATCGAGGGTGCCAGAAAAGACCAGAAATAACAAGGTGAGGAACTTGGGGTTTGAAAACATGGGCCTGCATTTCAACTGTATTCAGGGCTAAAGGGTTCAAGCAAATAGGTGGTTAATTAAAGAGAAGATAGAGCAGCCCTGGGCACTTAAGGTAGGATGTTGTAATGAAGCTAATGCTGAACAGGGGATGATGGGAGGTGTAGTGTGTATAAGCAATACAAGCAATGACAAATTATGCTTAATCTTTGGTCAGTAAATATTTGTGATATATACCAGATCCAAAGCCAATAGCAGGAACCTCATTGTACAGAGCCAGTACAGACCGCAATCAGAGAAGGTAAATAATATGGGGATTTCCAAACCGATGCTGGGTATGCACAGTAACACACATACAAACATACAGAGACATACAAACACAGACATACATACATATACACAGACATACATGCATATATACCATATACACAGACATACAGCATATACACAGACATGTATAGTATAGTTTTTGAGGTTAAATAAAGTCATACATCCATCCAGCCAACCCATTAGCAATATCCTCATTTGCTGCCTATCCTCATTTGGCTTGCCTATCCGAGGAAGGCAAACCCCCCCACCACTAAATTTATGAAGGGGAAAAAATTCCTTCTGGCAATGGGAAATTTACTGGGATCAACTCTACTTTAGTAACTTGCAGAAAAATCATCCAGCTTTTTTTTTTGAAACTCAATGAACCTGCCATAACAAAGTCCACGGAAGACAGTTTCATAGCTTTACCGTTCTCACAGTGAAAAACCCTTTCCACAGAGCCTAACCCTTTATTGCATATACATACAGTCATACAGCATATACACATATACACAGACATACATGCATATACACACACATATACCAAGACATACATGCATATACCACACAATACACAGACATACAGCATATACACACAATACACAGACATACATGCATATACACACACATGCACAGACATACATGCATATACACACACATGCACAGACATACATGCATATACACACACATGCACAACATACATGCTAACACAAACACATGCACAGACATACATGCATATACACACACACGCACAGACATACATGCATATACACACACACGCACAGACATACATGCATATAACACACAAGCACAGACATACATGCATATACACCCACACGCACGACATACATGCATATACACACACACGCACAGACATACATGCATATACACACACACGCACATACATGCATATACACACACACGCACAGACATACATGCATATACACACACACGCACAGACATACATGCATATACACACACACGCACATACATGCATATACACACACACGCACAGACATACATGCATATACACACACACGCACAGACATACATGCATATACACACACACGCACAGGCATACATGCATATACACACACACGCACAGGCATACATGCATATACACAACGCAGCAAGGCATACATGCATATACACACACACAGGCACATGCATATACACACACGCACGCATACATGCATATAACACACACGCACAGCATACTGCTAACACACACGACAGGCATACATGCACTATACACAACGCACAGGCATACAATGCATATACACACACACGCACAGGCATACATGCATATACACACACACGCACAGGCATACATGCATATACACCACACACGCACAGGCATACATGCATATACAAACACGCACAGGCAACATGCATATACACACACGCACAGGCATACATGCATATACACACACGTGCACAGGCATAATGCATATACACAACACGTGCACAGAACATACATGCATATACACACACACGTGCACAGACATACATGCATATACACACACGTGCACAGACATACATGCATATACACACACGTGCACAGACATACATGCATATACACACACGTGCACAGACATACTGCATATACACACACGTGCACAGACATACTTGCATATACACACACGCACAGACATACATGCATATACACACACGTGCACAGACATACATGCATATACACCACGTGCACAGAATACATGCATATAACACACACGTGCACAGACATACATGGCATATACACACACGTGCACAGACATACATGCATATACACACACGTGCACAGACACATGCATATACACACACGCACAGACATACGTGCATATACACACACGTGCACATGACATACGTGCATATACACACACGGTGCACAGACAACGTGGCATAACACACACGTGCACAAGACATACGGCATATACCACACGTGCACAGACATAAGGTGCATATACACACACGTGCACAGACATACGTGCATATACACACACGTGCACATACACACGTGCATATACACACACGTGCACATACACACACGTGCATATACACACACGTGCACATACACACACGTGCACAGACATACATATACAAACACATACTCAGACATACATGCGTATACATACACAGAAATACATGCGTATATACACAGACATACATGCATATACACACATACAGACATACAAACTCACACACTTAGACATACATGCATAAACACACATACATGCATATACATACAGTCATACAAGCACACAGACATACAAGCACACACACATACAAGTAAGCACCCACGCACACACACACATATACACAGACATACAAGCACACACACATATACACAGACATACAAGCACACACACATATACACAGACATACAAGCACACACGCATATAGTGAGATCAGTCTTCTTAGGAAATCCTGACTGCCCAAATATTTAGCATAACTCGTTTTCTAGCTATTGATCGTATTGTGAATACCATTCCCACCTCTTCCCTTTACAACTGAACTTGTGTAAAATTAGGATGGTGAAAGGCTGGTCAGTATATTATAAGCATGATGCAGACTTTATTGGATTAAGCGTAGCCATAAGGCATGCATTTAACTGGTACTTATTTCGAAAACAATTGTGAAAGAATTATTCTCCTAAAAAACACTGTATATGATCCACGCCAATGAGTCACTTTTTAATGCACTCTGTAAAGGTAAACACACAGGAAAGTTTGGATAAATATTAAATGAATGGGAAAATTACAGAGCATGTCTAGCCTAAAAAAAGTAACCTAAGAAATGTCAATCGCCCCACCCCCAATCCCACTTTCGCATTATGATTATCTATACCTTTCAAAGATGCCCCAGAAGTTTCTTACCTGACCTGGTCCTTGCCGCTCCTCCTCCTTGCCTGCTCTGTGGCTGACAGTCACTCCACTTCCTGGTTGGGGTTGTCGGTTAAGGCGCAACATCATGCCCAATTGCCTGACAGCCGCGACCAGGAAGTTGAGCGGCTGTCAGCGCTGAAGCACCTGTTCACCAGTTTTTGCTCGAGACAGGAGCAGGGGTGGCGAGGGAACGGGTCTGGTAAGTGCCTTCAGGGGAGTCTTTGAAAGGTATAGATAATGCGAAAGTGGGGTTTGGGGGGGAATGACATTTCTAACGTTACTTTTTTTAGGGTGGACTTGCCCTTTAAACTAGTAGCCCTGCAGGTGTTCCAGCATAGAGGGCTGTCAGGGAATGCTGGGAATTTTCAAACATCTGCAGAGGTTCTGGGTTGCCATCCCTGCACTAGATGTTCAATGGATTTGTGGATATGGTTTCTATAAAGTCCATAGAAGTTAGAATTTAGCTAATTTGATTTGCAGAGTGGGTGCTGCCATGTGCTTTTATTTGGAACGGACTACTAATGACTGTTTTATTATTAAGAATGCCTCTGCAAATAAACACAAGCACTAGTTCTAAATAAGAAAGGTGATAGTTGTTAATGCTGGATATTGTAGTTTTTAATGCAAGCCATTATTTATTTTTTTAGACATAAACTCCTTGGGACATCAGGTTACAGTATATACTTGTATATATGGGTAATTGTTTCCTGTGTTAATGCTTGTCCACCCCCAAACTAAAATTTCACCCACTACTGACCCCACTGCTCCTTATGGTTCTCCTGCAGTGCTTGTCCAAAGTCCAGGAAAGTGAACAGTAGGAGCTGTCTTCCTGCCAAAAGATTTCGGCCTCTAATCTTGCCTCCAGGAGGCAGTGTGACAGCCCTTTTCCCCCCTTCAAATCCCTCCCTGGCTGCCCTTCCACCTAGCGTGAAACTTTTTTTCTGTAGTGAAGGCTTTCTCTACCCACCCCCAACCGCAATGTCAGATTACAAAAAAAAGAATCAGAAATCTACTTGCAGACCTTCTCTCCCGAGGCGCTCTCCATTGACGGCAGCCGTGCCTGGATTGGCTGCCGGCCCCTGCTTGTAATTTCTGGCAAGCAGGGAGTCTAGATCAGCGCTCCACAGGAGGGAGGGACTGTAAGTAGAGTTCTGCTTCTTTTATTAGTAAACTCCTATAGCTTTTAGGGGTGGGCAGGGATGGCCTATAACATATTAAATGTTTCTTTGTAGGGTGGCGAAAAACGTGACCTAACACAAGAAAGACACTATCCATACACTAAGTAGGTGTGAGTGTACTTTTCAAAATATATACAGTATATTAAGCTGTGAGAAATCCCTATACTGTTGCATCCTGGGCCTTTCTAAGAGTAGAGCGGACAGGACACCGCAAGGTATCTGTACCACAATACCAAACAGAAAAATACTAAAAATAAAAGCAGCCTATATTTAAGGTCTAATAAAAAGCACGCAATAATAATAATAAAATAGAAACCACTAATTTATTCCTAAAAGGAGAAAAGTATAAACCATAAAATATGAACCCCACAAAATAGCTGGCCAGCTACCCAGATTATAAAATATCTATAAAAATAATCACAAGAAAACATACATCTACAAAAATGTCTGGTTCTCAACATATATACCCAGGGGAAAATCATAAAATTCCAATAGAAATGTGCAGAGAAAACAACAAGTGGGGGGCTAGAGGTATATATAGTAATGTCCCACAGTCCCATCCATAGACTAGTTAGAATCCGTTATCAACAATAGTTCTGGGTTCCGAAAGTGTACTTTTACACTTTACTGGTAAAGGGAAATACAATAAGTTTCCTGTGTAGACCACAGCAGAACCATATATTCAAGAAAAAGGTGCTAATTTTTCAAAAGAATTGTCCATAAAATTGTCCTGCACACTGTTGAGTATATATATTAGATACACCTTTATATTACTATAGCAGGTTTTCACTATCCCTTTCCAGTCCTCGCCCTCCCCGGGTAAAGCATTCAGAGCAGGTGTGAGCCAGTGGCTAAGAATGGGGAAAAGATTAGACTACATTGCTTGGCTTTACACAGTTAATTCTCCTGGTTACAGTGCTTAAAAAGGGAAAAATCAACAGCTTATCTATTCTAGGATGAATGTATACATTTTCATCAATTACCTATACCGTACACTGTCATATCTTCTACCATCATAAGGGCATTATAATAAGTATGGAAACTTACTCATGCAATATAGCATGGCAAATATGTAGTGCAGACAAAAGACAAGTAGAAGGTAGATGAAGAAACACTTCCTGATAAAAATTGTATTGGGATGTAGCGATTGAACCACCAGTTTATACAGGATGTGTTGGAGATTATGAAGATAACAGTGCTGACTGATATAAATAAATCCAGAGAGAATGACCAGGGATAACATGTCTGAGTACGTGACCCTATTGGACTTCATGGGGCTTAATAAAAACTGGTCTTCAAAATATCATATCTGGTTTTGCTTTCATTATATATGTTGTAACATCCTCTTCTTTCTTACCGTACTTTGATCATAGAACATTTCTACCTTTTGTTCATTGAACACTACTCCAGGTACCTAAACTTGGCAGACACATTTGTAATTTGTACAATTATCTCTGTAACTGGCCTTAGGGCTTCTCATTTATGTTCCCCATTTGTTTAACAGTATGTTACAATATGTGCCTTACATTGCTGACTTTTATACGCCGTTCTATGGGTAGTTAATGTTAGTGTACCTATTTATCCCTGTACTTTTTTGGCGTTCCCCCCATTGTTTATAGTTGTACACGTGACTCTAAAGTACACACGGGCAGATTTTTCGGCCCAATCGACCGATACTTCCAGGACTGATGTCGATTGTCCATTCCTCTAGATTGGACAAAACGACGACCGGACATGCCGGTAAATCACAGGTGATCGTGCGGTTCCCTGTGAACTGTCGGCCGCGGTCACTGTTGCTGTGACCGACAGACATTTATCCTGGCCGAGCACTCGCTCGTAGTGAGTGTTCAGTCGGTACAAATAGTACCTTTGTGTGTACCCAGCCTAATGGATCTGTAGATGGAGCACTATGATTACAGAGAGATAGTATTATATGAGAAATTAGATGAAGGTGAAGGTAGTATTTCTAGCTGTGCATCATCTGATAGGCGTTTGCCTATTGATCTCCTGGGCATTTTGTTGCAGATTTTACAAGCAGGTGTAAGAATGTTGACACAGAAACATCTATCAGGTTGAAACAAACTGTTCTGGTTATAAGTTGCCCTCTTTAGACTCCTTTTTTTAAGTTACTTCCATATTATAAAAAATCAACTTAATACTAAACTAATGTTTACACAAAGGTAAAAGCCCAAATATAAGCACAATCATGTCTATGTTTACACCAGGAATAATAATAATGCATTCTGAATAAAATGTACCGCTAATTCACTGAATCTGGTTGCATAGATTTACAGAGTTACAGACCTGATTTCCTCATGAAGCTCATTGATTTAATTCAGATGAATTTCACATGTTTTTTATTAAGCTGATAACGAAAATCTAATTACATTTTGAGATGTCACATATTTGGTCTTTACAGTCTTCCCCTTTGTGATCATCAGTATTAGATATTCAGCGTTTAGATGCCCAAACATCACAAGACGCTGTTTTTTTTTTTTAAAGGGTCACTATATTCACCGAAACAACTTTACATTTTCTGAAACTACAATTTAAGACA
Source organism: Hymenochirus boettgeri (assembly GCA_019447015.1). Lineage (NCBI taxonomy): Eukaryota > Metazoa > Chordata > Amphibia > Anura > Pipidae > Hymenochirus > Hymenochirus boettgeri. The sequence goes on from CM033477.1 coordinate 30,363,095, forward strand.
AAATGTTGGTACTCACATGCTTATCTTTGTCATTGAACTAGTAATGTTTAGTGAGTACTCCTAATTCGCCCCACCCTCCCTTACTCACTGCCTTCTTTTATGTGTTCTGCACAGCCTTACCATGGACACTGCTCTGCGTACAAATCTCCCCCTCCCTCCCACCTGCTGTCTTTTCTCTGCTGATTCTCTTAAATATTGCAGAAAGTGTGCTGGCAGGCAGGCAAAGAGGTCTAGCATGGGTTAAATATTCTAATTTCTGCTTCTGGAGTGACAGGTCTGTCCCTATAAATGCTGTGATTAAAATGATGAGTTCTCAGAATCTACTGCTCAGATTTAAAATCTGAAAAAGGTTTTGGAGAAGTGGAATCTTGCTGTAGAGTAAAGATACTCGATTTTTTTAAATCGAGTAAAGATACGCTTTAAATTTATTTACATTGTCAAGTCAACTATAGATTTAATTTGTAGCTTTTTATTGCGGTCTTGTATAAGAACCATGCATTTCTTATATTCTGTAATTTCACGTATTGGGTTTCTGACACTAATACTGGTGCAGGAAATATAAAGTGAAGAAATTTTCATTTGTAGCAACTTGTTATGATGAAATTACAGGAAAAACATTGAAATCAACAGGGTGAAGCAGGAAGTGATTATGTAGTCCTAGTTGGAGAGCAGCAAACTGGGAGCTATATGTTTCTTATAATATGTAAAATGTTACGATCAGTGTATATATGTATTTGCCATCATTATATTAAAATAGTTACTGGTCTCTGGTATCTCACTTGTGCATGCACATAGAATACAGAGTCCGTCGGGACCTGTCAGACTATGCAGCGGGGGAGTGAAAGATTGGGTAAGTACCTTACCTTCTCTCCCGGCTCCTGATCATTTTATTGAACGGGAGGTAAGATTCAGCTCCTTTTCCACCTATTCTGCAATAAAACTAAATGGCCCAACTTTTATTTTTTCAGTGGAGATACACTTTCTGTGTGTTACACAGCAGCAGAGAAGGCTTCTTCGCTACAATTCCTGGAAAGGAAGTCTGTGATGGGCCATGTATTTTTAACAATAAATGGGGAAAAAAATCATTTGGTCGGGCTGTTATCAGTCCTGCATAAAATTATTAGAATTATCATTAGACCATCTGATTATATTTTCATGTGGATGGGCCCCTAATGTATAAAAAATGATAATAGTAAACAATAGAATGCCGTCATACTTTAATACTTTTACTCTAAAATGAATTTGTTATAGCACAGCTGGACATTACACTATTGAAACCACTACACACTGGGCTTTATGGTGGCCATACACCTGGACTACGTTACATCAATTTGACGTTCAAGCTAACATGAGTCTTGAATTAATAGTGATGTTGGGTCCTTACCTTGCGACATTCCTTTGACATACTTGGTTATACACATTAAATGGCTGCACAATGATGCAGCCGATTCATCATATTTTGATCAGAATGCCTCAGCCTCCACTACCAGGCTGAAGTCCACCCGGGATGATGTGGCACATGATGTGATCATTGGGAAATATTCTCACAGGTCTGATATCTGACAGGTTTTTTTTTGTTTTTTTTTATAGACTACCCGATATTGCTGATTGCAATTTCGGCTTGTGTATGCCTGCCCTAAATATGACTGTTATCGGGGAAATAGGACATTTAACATTTATTTTTTCATTACAATTTAAACTTAGGTTGGTTGGAGCTGCAAAAATGTTACAGACTCCACAGCCCTGTCTATTAAAGGATTTCTCCATTAAAGGGTAAGTCATCCCCCCAAATGATTTTCTAGTATGTTGCAGGGAAAGCCTGTAAACCTCGACCTCGCAAGGTTTACAGCGTCTTAAGATGTTCCCAACTCTTCTTACCAGCCTTCGTTCCCCCGACGCCTTCTGCTTAACTCTGAGCACGGTAGTCAAGCAGGAGGGGCTTGTCCGGCATCTGCTCCTGTGATTGGCTATGGTGCTATGCCTTATCCCAGGGGTGTCAAACTCAATCACATTAGGGGCCATAATCAAAAAAAGAGAATATATGATCAGTTGTTACAGCAGTGACTGCATCCAAGCCTTACTATGCTGCTATACATTTGTGCAAGTCCCATTTGTGCAGTCACAAGCAGTGTTGTTACTCTACATCTGCCTGCTAGATACCGTGATCAGCTGTTTTTAAACAGATGAAAACACCTATCTTAGTAAAGGTACGTGCGATCAGGTGTTTAAAAAGAGCTGATTGTGGCAGATCGATAGTTACGCCACTACTTGGGACTGAAAATAGATAGCAATGTAGTATGTCTTGGATGCTGTAAAGTCACTGGGGGCCACAAACAACAGCCAGAAGGCCCAGATTCGGCCCGCGGGCCTTGAGTTTGACACGTATGCCCTAGCCAATTAGAGGAGCGGATACTAGACGAGCCACTCCTGCTTGACTTCCGTGCTCGTAAAAGGCATGGGAGTTAAGCAGAAGGCGTCGGGGGGGAACGAAGGCTGGTAAGTAGAGTTGGGGACATCTTTGGACATTTCAACATTCTAAAAAATTGTTTGGGGGGTGGACATAACCTTTTAAATAAATAAAGTGATCAATCTGGTAGTTGGAGCAACAATCACTGTGTTTTCCCTTTGCGATCAGTTTAGTAATAATACACAGTACAATGATTGGGTTCATACAGTTGTTTATCAAGGCAATGCAATTCTCAGTAGAAGCTAAGTACATAAGTGAAAGGTCACCGGTTACCAAGGACAAAGAACAGGGTGTGAAAAAATTCCACTAATCGGAGGAAATACACCGTCCAGACATTTTATTGTATTTTTTTTACTAGATCAGACTGCTTACCAATAGAAAATGACAAATGCAAATATTTCCGTTTAGTAAGCAGTTTAACCTAGCAAGGCTTGCAAAACTAAAGCAAAGAGAAAAATTAAATGTGTTAGGACTATGACATACTGGCACGATTCTCACATACGTCTGTTCGCGGTGGCCACTCTGGATGCACTGCACTGGGACCAGATATCTGAGCGCATCACCATTTTTTATACATTATATTTTTTTTACACATTGCTCCAATAACAGATTTCCAAAATTACTGTGCAAACTCGCTGTGTTGTGATCACGCATTTCACATGCTTTACTAATCTTACCAAATCCTGCTCTTCACTGGTCCTTGGCAAACGCTGGCCTTTCACTTTTATAATAAGGGTATACACGGGATGCCATATTCTTGGAATGGCAGTAAATTTATAAATTCCATTAGTATGTGTCCAAAAGTTAGTTAGCCCAGGATGCAAAAAAGACATCCTTTTATTTTTATTTCCCTTATTTTACTGTACCTACCGAATAGGTGATCAAGAGGAAGGCAAAATAAAGCCCTTTCTGAGGGGATTGTGGGTGCTTCTCTTCTAAAATGCTGGTAGCACCTTGTGGCTAGGCTAATCTTAATTGTAGTAACAGTCGCTAAGGCTTGTAAAGGGCAAGACATCACAAGCTGCAGAGGACCATGGGAAAGAGGTAGAGGCTGCATTAATAATAGGAATCCGTTTAAAGGTATATATTAAGCTAGGGATAACCTGAGCTTTATAACATGTTCGTCCTTTCATACGTGGGTGTACATGCGTATAGATCTGTAGGAGCATTGAGCGTTGGTTCATTAAGTTTTACTTACTGCAGATGCCACCTATAATGAGAGGAATGCATTATATGGGCTTTATTGTCCAAATCAATAATTGCTAATACAGAGATCTCAGTGTCTTCTACTGGCCCCTCTTCTGGCTATAAGCCTGAAGGCAAATCTATTTTAAGGCAGCTCAGGTTATTATATAATTGCTTTTGAAGATCAGCCAAGACACAGTGGAGAAAAGAATAGGTTTACTCTTCAAGGACTGCATGCATTTAGTGTGCAACCTTTAATTTTTCATTAAAGGGTAACTGTGGTCCAAAAATGACTTTAGGTAAATTGACAGGAATTGCTTTCCTGTGTATTTTTGCAATTTACATTCATTGTTTTTTTTTACATAGTTTTGAAGAATTTATATTTGTATGTGTGATATGGTAGCAGCATCACCAGATCCCTTGTACTTCCTACTTTGAAACCATGTGAAAATCCATCTTCCCTTTGTCTCCTTGTGGGCCCCCATGGCCCCTCTCCTTGCAGTCCCCTTGAAACCCCCTCTGGCCCCTCCCATGCCTCCTTAAGTCACTGTAACTCGATCTCTAACTGGTTTCTTCTGCTTTCTCCTGCACTGAGCATGTGCCAACCGCAGATAAGAAGGAGGAAGTAGTATTGCAGATTCAGAACCTCCCACCCCCTAACTTTCTGATAAGTGATATCTTGATATTATGGGCTGTACAGCACATAGGGAGGTGGTTGATATGGCTCATTTTAAAGGTAGGAACCTGGCTTTTCATTTAAAATCAACTTGTTTGGAGAGCACAGTTCCCCTTTAACTATATAGTACCATACTTAGGGGCATGTTTATAAACAAGCATTATCTTTTCGCAGCCGCTTTTCCCGGCATTTTCGCCAAAATCGCGATTACCGCGATTTATAAATGGGCGGAATGCGGCCGCGAAAAGATAACGCCTTGTTAACTTTTCGCACATATCGGAACAGTTAACAGCGCTTCTATTTATAAAGCGGCGGTAACTGAAGCGCCGTGCTAATCTCGGCCTTTTCACTTTGCCACCTTGAGGGTGGTGAAACGGCAAGATTACAGGAGGCTGGGAGGGGATGCCACAAAAGGATCGCCACAGGTGGTTGCATTCCTCAGAGGGGTTTGGATCGCCCTCGCGTACCACCCCGCCCTCGCCTCCCGCGGGGGATGCGACCACCCTCCACTACCCCTTCCCAGCAGCCCCCTGCCCCGTACTCTTGTGGGGAGGGAAGGGCCCGCTAGGGGGGTGGAGGGACCCTCCAGTGGTGGCACTGAAAAGTGCCTTTTTGGGGATTAAGGGGTCCCGCAGCTCGAGCTGGGACCCCCCTCCCCTGCCCTATCAGGGCCTTGGTGGCCTCGACGAGGCCGATGTTGCCGGCGTCTTGATCCGTTGCGACGTCTTCGGGCTGGCAACACCAACCCCACTGAGCTCGTCTATGCCAGGCAGGCTCACTGCGGCCGCCAGTGAGCCCGCTGGCATCGGCTCCGCTGAGGCCGGTGGTGCCAGCGGGCTCACTGGCGCTCGTAGTGGGGTTGGTGTCGCCACCCCGAAGACGTCGCGACGGATCAAGGCGCCGGCAACATCAGCCTCGTCGAGGCACGCTGGCGCCCACTGGGGGTACCTCTCGGGGGTCGGCGGCCTCAGAGGAGCTGGTTTCACCGGGACTGGAAGAAAGAATACGCCATCAAAGGGCTCTTTTAAGAGCCGCTGACTGGGGGTCCCGGTTCGAGCTGCGGGACCCCCGCCAAAGGCTCTTGTAAGTGCCGCAAGGGCCCTTATAAGGGCCGGGGAAGGGAGTCCAAGCTATATATTGTATTCATGTCCACAATCAGACATTCGGGCAACCAGTGACTAAAGAGGTGACGTAGGTATCTGGAACATTATTTGTTATTGAATAAACCCCACAGTGTGGCCCCCCACATTGAAAAGAACTGGAATGCTAAGATATTGCTAAACACCATCAGAAGCCTGTGAGAAACTCTCCAGTGTGGCCTAGCCCTAATGAGAAATGGTGCGAAACAGGAACTTGGAAGAATTCTCAGCTTTCCATCATCCAGAACTGAATGGAATCATACCCATTGTTTTAGTTATAAGTGCCAGCATTAAACTGCAACATAAACGCCATTCGATTCAAATATTAAATGGTGCAACACTACACACACAAAGGTTGATGGGTGATGACACTGTACAAATACATTTGTCCATAGACTTGTGTGTATGCCAGATCCCAGGCTTTGCACAGAGCGATGATGTATTGTGTAGTTTTCACGTCATTGACATTTATTTGAAATGTTATCCACTGTAAAAGGCCTGGCAGCTATTCTAGGGAAAATCGAACTGCATTTAATCTCATTACAGGAATCTATTGAAGTGTGACATGGTGTTGTAATGGATCTGCTCACAATTTTCGACAGGGTTCTATTTTTGGCTATTGTGCTGCACATTAAAGCTACAGCATGTTTGGCTTTGTAGTACAAGATCCATGAGGATGATCCAGTTCACATGTTGTTTAAAAAACACAAATAAATACATAGGTTCTGTGGCTCTTTCATTATACCTAATAAAATATATTTGTTTTGTCCTGTGGTAAACAAAATCATTATTGGAAACCTTTTCATTAAAATAACTGTATGTTTTGCAAAAATGATACATGGAATTAAAAAAGGTACAATACCCAATACCACAATTATATATTGGCAGTTGCCAGGAATGGCTAGCTAGTATGTTATGTTGTACTGACATTTTGGGAAGCACTATTTAACCTTGTGAGGCCTGTATAAGGAAATAGCACCCCCCTAAATTTAGTGTCCGATAGGATTGGCCTATTATCCGGCGCATGTGTGGCAAAAAATCAACTATTTCTGTGACTGACTTCTGCTGTTTAGTATAAGGAGCCATTAGCAGCCACTGGCTGGGAGCTCATATCCTCTAAATGTGTGTAGGGGTTTATATAGTCAATGATAGAAAGCCCTCAATGGAAACTGCTAGAAATCTTCAGTGTGTGTACCTATACTCGAGCAGAATTACAGTTTGACATGTTCTCTTTTATTACTATAAAAAATAGAAATCCATTTCTAGGCACCTGGCTCTTAACCTTTGTTCATTACTGTAGTAGTGAATAACTATGTAATAGTTTGTTTTAAGTTACATATAGGGTGAGGCTTCAACCAAAGGACAACCTGTCATCTCGAGTATTGTAGCCAAAATAATTTCCAAACCCGTTGATTGCCAAAACAAAATGTGTGTTTTAGACCTTACAGGGTGATGCAATGAGGCAGTAAGATGCTACTTACCTGTAAATACTCGACTATAAGTCGAATATAGAAATTGTGACCACTTCTGCCTTCTGATTCTGAATTATTTTGAGGGTTTAGTTGCCCTTTAAATGGGCAGCAGAATTCCCATACTGTAGTCTCATACAATAATAGCCATACTGGATTTGAATCTTAACAATAGATAGGTTCCATCCTCCTGAATCTGTATTGTTTTAAGGCATCAGTTGCCCTTTAAATGGAGAGGAACACCACAAAGTAACCCCCAATTCCTTGATACTCCAGATGCTTGGAAACTACAACTCCCAGCATTCTTTAGTTGCTGGGAGATGGTTTCCAAACATCTGCAGTGGCAAGGAATTGGGGGTTGCTTTGTGGTGTTCCTCTCCATTTAAAGGGCAACTGATGCCTTAAAACAATACAGATTCAGGAGGATGGAACCTATCTATTGTTAAGATTCAAATCCAGTATGGCTATTATTGTATGAGACTACAGTATGGGAATTCTGCTGCCCATTTAAAGGGCAACTAAACCCTCAAAATAATTCAGAATCAGAAGGCAGAAGTTGTCACAATTTCTACCCTCGGCTTATACTCGAGTAATTCAGATTTTACTAATTTTTCAGGTAAAAATAGGTACACCCCCAAGCCCCCCCCCAGTGGAGGAGGGGGATTTGCCTTCATGTTCCTTGTGTTCTAAGCAATTCAGACTCCTGCTGACAATCTCTGCTGCTCGTAAACAGCCTGCCGCTCGCTTTCCAACACTTACGCATCCACTGTTGAGGCACCTGGCGTCATGAGTAGTGGCGTCAGCCACCAGCACAGTGGATGCGGAAGCGCCTGGAAGCGAGCGGCAGCCTGTAAGTGGCCCAAGTATAAGTCGAGGTTGGATTATTAGGCTTTTTTTTAAAGCCTAAAAATCTCTACTTATACTCAAGTATATACAGTACCTTACCATGCTCCTGTGATGCAGTAATCAGTTTGTGAACGTCAAGGAGCAATTGTTGCAAGGGGTTTACACCACAATGTTACATACTTTAACTTGCAATTTATGTAGCATTCTGTCCGAGACCAAACTTCTATTGCATGCACATGTCTGCTGCGCTGTGATCCCCGTAATATTTTGTTATTTCGAGCAATTCACATGTGCTCCGAAAACCAGATCTCGGCACAACAGACACAAGCGCACCTAGTGTTGCCAGGCCAAATTTGCTAACACTAGTGTGTGATTTTTAACATGCAGTCAGATTGCGATTGAATTGCGTGTTAAAACAGGCTAGTGTGGCCTAGCCCTGATTTGTTCACCCCTCTCCAAATAAACCTAATTAAAGTACACATAGTAAGGAGCAACATTTTTTAACAGTCTCCACTGTGACTGTATGAGGCAGGGTGAAGAGGGCCTGGCGGCCGTCTGGCACAACGATCAGCTCTTGTGCACGCTTTGTTTGCATTTACGCTATCAGCTGATCGGCAGTACCGGGGGGGGGGGTGTTGTGATGGGGGTCTGAGCCCCTATAGTGTCTGCGCTACTTACTGCTAGGTCCTCACCACTGGGTTTACATTAGATCATTGGAAATCTAATGCTGAAGTTCCGATCACTGGTGTAACTCTGCCTCCATACTAGTCTAGAACATTGCCAATGGGAACATGCTCTTCTTGCAAAGCATGTCCTTTGATTGGTTAGGCCCCAGATATAAGTGAACCAGACCATTTAGAACTTTAGCAACTTGGAAATCATCATTACATTGACGATGATCTAAGGTAAGCCCAGGGGTGAGGACCTAGCATTTTAGATCCTGGGTACTTTTATTGAACAGTGAACATTACCTTCAACTTTTCGTCTGTTTTATTGGGTGCGCTGAGCTGGTTCCAGAAAGCTTTGAAAATGGCGCAGGCCCCATAAAATGAGTGTAAAACCCAATATTACACCACAATTTTGGATGAATTTTAGATCATCAGAACGTGCTTGTTTTTTTCCAGGTACAATGGAAAGCGTGCCCTCTTTCCTTGCAGGATTAAGCAACTTATTCAATTATTTACAACACCAGTTTCAAATTATCTAGGACAAGTTTGATGTTTGCAAGACAAGTGAGCTGCATTTACAGGAGGCTAGAAAACTGTGGATGGACGGATTTATTAATCTGAGGTTCCAGAGTTTGTCTTGGTGATTTAAGTTTGTTTTTAGCTTTTGTTCAGAGAAATAAAATCTCTATAATAATGATCACCCTGTGCTACATTTGGCATTCGCTATATGGCATCATTGGCTCTGCATTTAACCTCAAAACCATTGACTGGAATTTCTAAATACTTTCCAGATGTAGAATCCTGAAAATTCCTCAGTAGTTATTTTAATACTGATTTGGTTGTCACAATTGTAAAAAAGTTTTTAAAAAAAGCTGAATTAATGCTTTAGCAGCATAAACAAAGTGGAATACACTATTTCACTGGGATTTAATAAATGGTTGAAAGATGAAGCTAAATTAAGCAAAATATTAAATATCTTTTTTTCCCCTCCCCAGGAAATGCCAGAATTTGAGAATTGCCATTAAAAGAACATTTAATATTTCCTTCAAACACCTTTTTAGCCATGGATGATACAGAATATGGTCGGTTTGTGGACTGGGACAAAATGGAAGGTGGCGGTCAAGAGCAAAAATCTAAAGCTCTGAACTGTACCGATTTCCAGGAACTGAAACAGATGGCTCGCCAAGGACAGTGGGCAAAGAGTCACTCACTCAGGGCTAAAGTATATCAAAAGCTAATCAAAGAAATCCCTTGTCGTACTGTAACACCAGATGCGTCTGTGTACCGGGACATCATAGGCAAAATTATTGGCAAACGCTCAGCAAGCAGTCTCCCTCTTCCAGAATTTGTAGATGATCGTGAAATTCCAAGCTACTGTCTGAACTCTGAAGGCATCGGAGCTGTTCGAAAAATTATTTTATGCATCTCAAATCAGTTTCCGGACATCTCCTTTTGTCCTGTACTTCCATCTTTGGTGGCACTGCTTCTCCACTACAGTCCGGGTGAGGCAGAGTGTTTTGAAAATGTGTCCCGAATTTTAGCTTGTAATGACCCCAGTAAAAGACTCGTTGACCAGACATTCTTGGCATTTGAATCCTCTTGTATGACTTTTGGAGATCTTGCAGGAAAATATTGTCAGGGTCCACACAAGCTCATGGTGGCAGTATCTGAAGATGTTCTAGAGGTCTACTCTGATTGGCAAAGATGGATCTTTGGAGAGCTGCCATTTGCCTACATTATACGTGTGTTTGATGTGTTTTTGGTTGAGGGTTACAAAGTGTTGTATCGCGTTGCTCTTGCTCTTCTTAAATTCTTTCACAAGGTCAGAGCTGGACAACCTATGGAGTCAAATAATGTTAAAAGGGATATTCAAATGTTTGTGAGAGATATTAAAAAATGTGTGTCTCCTGAAAAGCTTTTGGAGAAGGCATTTTCAATCAGGTTATTCTCTCGCAAGGAAATTCAGTTGTTGCAAATGGCCAATGAGAAAGCCTTACAGCAGAAAGGAATAACGGTCAAACAGAAAAGGTAAGAATTTGGATATGGTTGTGTAAACCAAATTAGACTGTTTAAACCTTACTTAATTTGATTACAAAAAGATTGGTGAAGCCTTGACTGGTTAATGCAATAACTGGTAAAAAAAAAATGTATTTTCATAAAATCGGATCATTTACACCTACAGTTTTGCCATCTCACCTTTTAATGCCTTGTCATTTTGCTTAGCTGAGAATAATATGCTTGTGAAGGTTCTCATTCATCCAGGTCATGGTATATCTATTGTATTCAGTTAGATCAACTGGACTTAAGTTCAGTTAGATCAACTTAAGTTCTTGAAGACGTTTCACTAGTCAGCCAACTGGCTTTCTCAATTTAGAATGACTTTTACAAAAATCTGTTGACAATAAATATCCTGGAAATTCCCAGTCAGCATATAACAGCTTTAAAGGGAAAGTCCAGCCTAAAAATATCTTGCCTTTAAAATGTTTATTACCCCCCCCCCCCCAAACCTCACTTTCGCAAGCTTGATAAATTTCAATGGTCCCCCAGAACTTACTTACCTGACCCGGCCCTTCGCCACTTCTACTGTGCGGCTGCTGCTGATGGCCGCTCCACTTCCTGGTTGCGGCTGTCAGTTAAGGCGCGATGTGACATCACGCCCAATTGCCTGACAGCCGTGACCAGGAAGTGAAGTGGCTGTCAGCGCAGAAGTCTCCTGCTTTTGCTCGTAACAAGCTCGAAACAGGAGCAGGGTGCGGCGCCTAGACGGCGAGGGACTGGGTCGGGTAAGTTAGTGCAATATATCAACCTTGCAAAAGTGAGGTTTGGGGATTAATAAACATTTTAAAGGCAAGTAATTTTTAGGCTGCACTTGCCCTTTACTATAAACCCAACAACACATTGGGGCAGCAACTGGTGCATCCAAAACACCCAATACTGACATTATATGTGCAGTGCAGTGAAGAGTGCTCTGATTTGCATGAAGGGGAGACCAAACAGCAGCTACACCAACTTATGGCCCAGCACAGAAGATCCAACCAATTCCTCAGGTCAGGACTCGGCTGTGTACCTGCATCTTAAGGACATATGTTTGAAGATTGTTAAGTCAACACTTTGGAAAAGGAGCAGGACTGGTTTTGATAACACCTCTTCACCTCAATGCATCCACACCTTGCATTCAGAAGGTCCTTAACACCTGGCTGTGATATGCTAATTGGGACTTTCCAGGGTACTTCTATTACCAACAGATTCTTGTACAAGTAATTCTGAATTGAAAAAGTGTAAACAGATACTGTATATACTCGAATTTAAGTAATTCCTTGCTACTCTAGATGTTTGGAAACTACAACTCCCAGCATGCTTTAGTTGCTGGGAGTTGTAGTTTCCAAAAATCTTCAGTGGCAGCACTGCACCTACCCCCACCCCCAGTAGAGGAGAGGACTTGCCTTTAGTCCTTGTTCTAGTTAAATGGCTGCAGCACTAACTTTAAATCCGGCAGCCGCACGCTTCCTGTCTCTTCCGCACTCACTGTTCAGGTGCTCGACGTCACTACTCTGCGCCGGGTAAGACTGGCGCCGAGTAGGGACGTCTGCACAGTACAGTGGATGCGGAAGAGACAGGAAGCGTGCGGCTCCCGGATTTAAAGTTGGTATATACGGTAACTAGCGAAACGTCTTCAAGAACTTAACTTTAAGTCCAGTTGATCTGACTGAATACCACAGAACTTATCCAGTATATTTGAATAAAAACTGTATTGCTAACATGTGGACCATTTGCAGGCACCCATGTGTGTTTTAGAGTGGGTGAGGATTATGCAAGTGAGGGGAACAAAGGAAAGTAAAAATGTGAAAGAGAAGGTAGGAGATAGAAATACCAGATAAAGCCCTAGTGCTAGCGACAAATGCATTAAAATAGGTGTTATGCAGCTGCTGTGCTATCATTTTTTGTGTATTGGTGTGGAAATAATTTCAAGGTATGGTCACTAAGGTCCCCAAAAGCTGTTTATGGAACTGAATGTTTAAGTGATTAGGGAAGGAGCTTATGTTGTATTAAAACATTGACTATATTAAGAAAAATAACTTAAAATCCTGTGTATTCTGGTAATTCTGCAAGGGCTGAAATAAGTGGTTTGAAGAACTCTTGTTTACCCTGGTATACCAGCCAATATTCCTTTTTAGTAAAAGGTATTTACCCTGGTATATCAGGTTATATTCCTTTTTAGTAAAAGTTTTTCTTCCTGCTTACCCTGGTGTACCAGACAATAGCCATTTTTAGTAAAATGTTTACCATTGAATACCAGCTATTATTCCTTCTTTTAGTAAAAGCTATACTTCCTGTTTACCCTGGTATACCAGCTCAATATTCCTTCTTTTGTAAAAGGTATACTTCCTGATTACCCTGTGTATACCAGCCAATATTCCTTCTTTTAGTAAACTATACTTCCGATTACCCTGGTATACACCAATATCTTCTTCTTTTAGTAAAAGTAGACTTCCTGATTACCCTGGTATAACCAGCCAAGTATTTTCCTCCTTCTTTTAGTAAAAGGTATACTTCCTGATTACCCCTGGTATACCAGCGCAATATTCCTTCTTTTAGTAAAATGTATACTTCCTGATTACCCTGGTATACCAGCCAATATCCTTCCTTCTTTAGTAAAAGGTATACTCCTGATGCCCTGTATACAGCTAATATTCCTTCTTTTAGTAAAGGGTAACTTCCTGTTTACCCGGTATACCATCAATATTCCTTCTTTTAGTAAGGGTTATACTTCCTGATTGCCCGGTGTATCACAGTCTAATATTCCTTCTTTTAGTAAAACTATACTCCTGTTTACCCTGGTATACCATCCATATTCCTTTCTTTCTTTTAGTAAAAAGGTATACTTCCTTCCTGATTCCCTGTAACAGCTAATTCCTAATATTCCTTCTTTAGTAAAAGCTATACTCCTGATTACCCTGGTATACCAGCTAATTTCCTTCTTTTAGTAAAGCTATACTTCCCTGTTTACACCTGGTATAACATCCAATATTCCTTCTTTTAGTAAAGGTATACTTCCTGATTACCCTGGTATACCAGCCAATATTCCTTCTTTTAGTAAATCTGTATACTTCCTGATTACCAGGTATACCATCCAATATTTCTTTTTAGTAAAAGCTATACTTCCTGATTACCCTGGTATACCATCCAATATTCCTTCTTTTATTAAAAGGTATACTTCCTGATTGCCCTGGCTATAACCAGCTAACATTCCTTCTTTAGTAAGGATACTTCCTTATTACCCTGGTATACCAGCCAATATTTCCTTTTTAGTAAAAGGTATAACTTCCTGATTACCCTGGTATACCAGCCAATATTCCTTCTTTAGTAAAAGGTATACTTCCTGTTTACCCTGGTATACCACATATTCCTTCTTTAGTAAACAGCTAACTCTTCCTGATTACCCTGGTATACCATCCATATTCCTTCTTTTAGTAAAAGGTATACTTCCTGATTGCCCTGGTATAACCAGCTAATATTCCTTTCTTTTTAGTAAAGTATACTTCTGATTGCCCTGGTATACCAGTCAATATTCCTTCTTAGTAAAGGGTATACTCCTGATTCCCTGGTATACCACAATATCCTTCTTTTAGTAAAATATACTTCCGTTTACCCTGGTATCCATCCAATATTCCTTCTTTTTAGTAAAGTATACTTCCTGATTACCTCTGGTATACCAGCTAATATTCCTTCTTTTAGTAAAGTATACTTCCTGATTACCCTGGTATACCAGCAATATTCCTTCTTTTAGTAAAAGATACTTCCTGTTTACCCTGTATACCATCCAATATTCCTTCTTTAGTAAAGGTTACTTCCTGATTACCCTGGTATACCAGCCAATATCCTTCTTTTAGTAAAGCATACTTCCTGATTACCCGGTATCCATCCAATATTCCTTCTTTTAGTAAAGGTATACTCCTGATGTCCCTGGTTATACCATCACATATTCCTTCTTTTATAAAAGGTATACTTCCGACTTCCTGATACCCGGTATACCAGCTAATATTCCTCTTTTAGTAAAGTATACTTCCTGTTTCCCGGGTATACACCAATATTCCTTCTTTTAGTAAACGGTATACTTCCTATTACCCTGGTTCCCAGCCAATTCCTTCTTTTAGTAAAAGGTATACTTCCTGATTACCCTGGTATACCAGCAAAATATTCCTTCTTTTAGTAAATGCTACTACTTCCTGATTACCCACGGTATACCATCCATATTTTCTTTTTTAGTAAAAGGTATATATTCCTGATTACCCTGGTATACCAGCAATATTCCTTCTTTTAGTAAAGGGTATACTTCCTGATTACCCTGGTATCCAGCTAATATTCCTTCTTTTATAAAGGTATACTTCCTGATTGCCCGTTACCATCCAATATTCCTTCTTTAGTAAAGGGTATACTTCCTGATTGCACTGGTATACCACGATATTCCTTCTTTTGTAAAAGCTATACTTCCTGTTTTACCCTGGTATACCATCCAATATTCCTTCTTTAGTAAAAGGTATACTTCCTGATTACCCTGGTAACCAGCTAATATTCTTCTTTTAGTAAAAGTATACTTCCTGTTTACCCGGTATACCAGCCATTATTCCTTCTTTAGTAAAAGGTATACTTCCTGATTACCCTGGTATACCAGCTATATTCCTTCTTTTAGTAAAGGGTATACTTCCTGATTGCCCTTGTATACCGCCATATTCTTCTTTTAGTAAAAGGTATACCATCTATATTTTGGTAAAAGTTTGCTTCCTGCTTACCTGGTGTACCAGACAATATTCCATTTTTAAAATGTTCTTCCTGTTTACCCTATATAACAGGTAATATTTGTAAGTTGTGCTTCATGTTACCTGGTGATCCAGCCAATATTCATATGCAGTCCTTCATGTAATAAGGTGTTGGTGCTTACTCTCACACCACCAACCCTGGTGGTATAATACGAGAAACAAATGGTTGAAGTTGCACTCCAAAGAATAATTTATTATTAGTGACCACAACCTCATATCTCCTCAGGTGAAGGGCATGTTTTATAACCCCTTCCTAAAGGGCACGTTTATAGACCCGAATGTTTTGTCTCTTCTGATACCAGCCAATATTCCTTCTTTAGTAAAAGGTTTACTCTGTTTACCCTGGTATACCATCCAATATTCCTCTTTTAGTAAAAGTTTACTACTTCCTGTTTACCCTGGTTTGCCAGTATATTTTAGAAAAGGTGGTGTTACGTTTTACCCCTGGTATACCATCCATATTCCTTCTTTTAGTAAAAGTATACTTCCTGATTACCCTGGTATACCAGCAATATTCCTTCTTTTAGTAAAAGCTATACTTCCTGATTACCCAGGTATACCCATCCAATATTTCTTCTTTTAGTAAAAGCTATACTTCCTGATTACCCTGGTATACCATCCAATTATTCCTTCTTTAGTAAAAGGTATACTTCTGATTACCCTGGTATACCAGCTAATATCCTTCTTTTAGTAAAAGCTATACTTCCTGTTTACCCTGGTATACCATCCAATATTCCTTCTTAGTAAAAGGTATACTTCCTAATTACCCTGGTATACCAGCCAATATTCCTTCTTTAGTAAAAGGTATACTTCCTGATTACCTGGTATACCGCCAATATTCCTTCTTCTTTTAGTAAAGCTATACTATTCCTGTATTACCCAGGTAATACCATCCAATATTTCTTTTTTAGTAAAAGGTATACTTTCCTGATTACCCTGGTATACCAGCTAATTTCCTTCTTTTAGTAAAAGGGTAATCTTCTGTTACCCTGGTATACCAGCTAATATTCCTTCTTTTAGTTAAAGGTATACTTCCTGATTAGCCCCTGGTATACCAGCCAATATTCCTTCTTTTAGTAAAGGGTTACTTCCTGATTGCCTGGTATACCAGCCATTATCCTTCTTTTGTAAAAGCTATACTTCCGTTTACCCTGGTATACCACCATATTCCTTCTTTTAGTAAAAGGTATACTTCCTGATTCCCTGGTACCAGCTAATATTCCTTCTTTAGTAAAAGCTATACTTCTGTTTACCCTGGTATACCAGCCATATTCCTTCTTTTAGTAAAGGTATATTCCTGATTACCCTGGTATACCAGCTAATTTCCTCTTTAGTAAAGGTATACTTCCTGATTGCCTTGTATACCAGCCAATATTCCTTCTTTTAGTGTAAAAGGTTATACCAGCTAATATTTTGTAAAAGTGTGCTTCCTGCTTACCCTGGTGTACCGACAATATTATTCATTTTTAAAATGTTTACTTCCTGTTTACCCTAGTATATCCAGTAATATTTTGTAAAAGTTGTGTTCATGTTAAACCTGGTATACCAGCCAATATACAAAATATGCAGTCCTCTCACTCGTACAAGTGTGTGTGCTTACTCCTCACAACATCCAACCCTTGGTGGATAGAATATCGGAAGAAGACAAAGGTTAGGGTTGCACTCCAAAGAATATAATTTTGGATTAGTGACCACACCCCATATCTCCTCAGGTGAAGGGGCATGTTTATACCCCTTCCTGAGGAAGGGGGCACGTTTATAGACCCGAAATGTTGTCTTCTTCTGATTTACCAGCCAATATTCCTTCTTTTAGTAAGGTTTACTTCCTGTTTACCCTGGTAACCATCCAATATTCCTACTTTAGTAAAGATTTACTTCCTGTTTACCTGGTGTTTCCAGGTGATATTTAGGAAAGGTGTGCTTACTGTTTACCCTGGTATCCATCCGATATTCCTTTTGTATAAAAGGTATACATATATTTTTCTATTTAACTCATGAATATCTCCTCTCTCCTTCTCTGTGGTTCCTCTTCACACCTTCCTTCTACCTGTCACTTCTGCCTGTTTCCAGAGTAAAGTCTCCAGTCCGGTAAGTGAACAATGCTCTGCTTCTTTTCTTTCATGACCTCCAGCTGCCATTCCGCTGCTTTAGCACTTCTATTTGGAGCATATTTGCTGTCTGGCTGTTTATCAACTAAAATCATGAAATACTGTAATTCACAGAAAAAATGAACCTCGTAAGAACACAAGACCTAGTTATAACGTGGGCATTTATAAGATGTGGCATTGAATCCAAGCAACTATTTGTCTATTTCTATTTAACCAAAGACTTTACCTCGCAAAGTAACCTTTACGTCATGCTCTTTATTGTCTTTGGGGCTAACCGGTAATTATAGTACTTATAGCTTGTAATGAAGTAATTGTGTTATATAGTAGTACATTTTATATAGTACTGGTAATTTACATGGATCAATGTAATGTCATGAGGTTTAATCTAAACTATTGACATTAGTGACAAGTATTCATAAAATATACAGGCAGTTTTATTAAGACAAGTTTGAATAAAAGTTACAGTTAAATACGGAAAACTTTCGTCAGTACAGGGTTTTGAGACAGGTAATATTTCAGGTGAGTGTCTCACTTTTGGGAATATCTAAAATTCCTGCTCAGGCTTATTCTGCAGCTTGGACTTTAATTCAGTTTATCACTAAACTCAGGTTGTTCATACGAGAAGAGAACACGTGTCATGTGACACTTGTTTTTTTCATTTCCTGTTATCGGAAAAGCCATAGACGTTAGAATGGGGATTTGTGTGCTCCTGTTTGTGTGAGAGTAGGGAGCGCTATAGCGATTAAAAATGCATACTGAAGGCAAATCCTTTTCATCAGTGTCAAGGCAGGCAGGGAAGCTTATACCTTTGTGCATGACACACACAATCCCATTTTATGTTTCCTCTCCTTGCATGGCTGTTACAATAGTGCCCCCCCAGGCATGATCAGAAAAACATTACTAACTTGCTTAATACACAGGCTGGGGGTAGAGAAAGGTTCTGTGAATGGGATTAGAAATAACAAGGTCAATGTTGCACTTTGATTTTTTTTTTTAAAGAAATAGAGGGAAAGCCAAATCTAAAGGTTCGCGTTGGCACACGCGATCACACGTGTGTACCAACAGGCTTTAGGCTGCTCATTCAAAGATCCGGCAGGTTGGCAACGATCCCCACCGGGCATTTCCGGCCGATAAAGTAAACGGCACATGCCAAAAGAGGCCGTTCGTACACATTCGGCTCACACGTTGCGCACCTACAATCACACGTGTTGTACACAGGGAAATTTTTCGCCCCAAACACGAACGTACTTCCGTGTATTGGTAGGTTTGGGCTGAAAAATCTGTGCTGCTTATCCACTGCCGTGACTAATGTTGGTCACCTGTTTGTCCTGATCGTGCATGTTGGTAAATCATGGCCGATCGTGCAGTTCCCTAAGTTAACAGCCATTAGCATACCCCTTTAAGGGTTGCCCATATTGCCCATTGAATATCTGGCAGGTATTGTTTTTTGAGAACACTGTTGACAAATGACCTGTTTGGCATTCTGTCCATCTGATAATCTTTCACTAAATGGACAAGTTCAAACATCGTGGAATGTTTACCAGATACAGAACTTAAATAGATCATGGTGTATTTAGGAGTGTCTATGTAGGGGTGAGTGTATTTTTCATCTCACCGCTGGAGTACAAGGGGAGCATTCACACAGTTGCTTCTCCTGTAATAGTTGTTTACCAGGCCTCCTATTTTGGTTGGTAGAAGTTGTATTGAGGACCCCCCCTACTGTGCTGTCATTATGCTACTTATAGTCTTCAGGGTGCAGTGTCATAACTACTAATTATTACATTAAAATAAAAACTTAATGTCACTAGGCCACTACTATTACAGTTTATATCTTGGTTTCAGCAGATTGAAAACTTAAAGGGTGTCTTTACTCTCTTTTTTTCAGATTTTAATCTGGCAGTAGATTCTGAGAAATCATAATTTAAATCACACATTTATAGGGACAGACCGGTCACTGCAGAAGCAGAAATTATAATATGTAACCCATGCTTGGCCTCTGTGCCTGCCTGCCAGCCACTTTCTGCAACATTTAATATTATATATTATAATATTAAATAAATTAATTTGTATAAGCATAGAAAGACAGCAGGGGGGAGGGGGAGGTGTAAGCCGAGCATTGTCCATGGTGAGGCTGTCAGAACACATAAGTGTCGCAGAACACTAAAAGAAGGCAGTGAATAGGGAGGGTGTTTTTTTTATTTAATGACAAAACAAGCACAGATAACTGTGAGTACCAACAGTTTTACTTGTCTCAAATTGTAGTTTCAGAAAATGTAAAGTTGTTGGGTTGAGTATAGTGACCTTTTACTACCTTGCATAGGGTGGTGTGGGTTAAGGGCTACACAACACACTCCGGCATAGTAACAATTATCCAGGTACATCAGTGGGGTTGCCATGTTTTGTCTTTAGAAGTTATTAGAGTTTGGTGCTTTTTTAGCTGTGTGCAAAATGTGCTATTATTATTGTTGTTGTTGTTATTAATAAATTATTTTTCTGTGATAACAAAAAAGTGTTAATGCAGTCACAGCTAGGAAAACATATAACTGTCATTGTTCCCACCCAGAAGATGTGCAAAGGACTATCTGTATTTGGACGTGTGTACCCAAGAACAAGATGACTTGATGAACATAGAAGACACAGTCATCTTGTTGGGCAGGGTGCACATATGGTAATAGCCCTTGAGCACAAACTCAATTCCTCTAAATGGTTAACAATCTGTTTTTTCTGATGTTTTGTCTTATCCTCTTACTCATGCTTTTCCCGTTTGGCTGTAAGATGTTTTGTTGGCTGTTTAAGAGCATGCATAGTGAAGATGTTTGGAGACAGATTCTGTCCTTTTTGTTATCTTCACTACACCAGACTTTATAGGGCCATTTACACAATGTTCATATTTTAACAGCCTCACAAGGAACCTGTCTGTGATCCTTTTTTGATTGCACCATTGTGTTAGCACTGGATCTCCAGTCCGATAACCTGAAATCATTTACATATTCAGGATTATAGAGACAGATGGCCAGCTTTAAGCTGGGGTACACACAGCAAAATGACAGACAGAATCTGCAAGATTTTGTTTCGATCGCTCTACTCACAGCCCGAGGTTTCTCCCATATGTAAAGCATAGCTATGTAAGCATTGGAGAATGCTCTGGACTGCAGATTCCCCTCAGCAGCGATGACTTCCTATACTTTCATACAGTGGGACAACCGTGGTGAAGGGAAATTTTCAATTTCCAAACAGTCCAGAGGCCGATGGTCAACATGTGGCCTCGGAGCGCTCAGAAATGCACTACAAGTTATCGTTAGTGTGTGTACCCACCTTAAACATGTTGGGGCAATCTTATGGATTGATCCAGAAATGCAATACACTAATACCCTATTCTATGTTACGGATATCATATTTTTTTGGTTTTGTTTGGATTGTTCCCTTGCATAAAATTCTGCATAAGAAGGAGTTGTTCCAGTGTGATAGATATAAGGGGATTCAAACATAATGTATCAGCAGGCTGGCAACAGTTTGGGAATATCGTTTGAATACTATTAATTTTTAATAATCTGATATTTCAGCATTAATGATAAATAATAACCCATGCAACATCTAACACACCATTGTAATGCAAAAAATATAATAATAATTGAATGTTCTTTTTATTTACCAACGCATCCTATTAATTTTTTGGCACTTGCTTCCCACAGGAGTTTTACGTGCTATCCTTAGTTTTTGCCTATCTCCATCTGTGTTGTCACAAGGCAGAACGTCCACCTTTGCCGTCCATGCTGAAACTTCAAATCTGAATTGTGTCTGTGAAGGAAATGCGTGACATCTGGGTCCTGGATCCCGGAGAGGTTTTGCCCTCTCCCAGCCCTTGTTCTTTACCACGAATCAGAGCATGGGAACATTTTGAGTCGGTGAGTTATTACTCAATTGTTGCTTTAACTTTTTGGTCAGTCTATACCCCCCATTACAGCTTTTCACTTTTTTAGACATACTACTATCTAGTTACAGTTAAATGTAAATGTACAACGCTAACAAAGTAAACATTAAGGAGGGTGTGCCCTTTAAAAAGCAGATGGGGTCTATGTGCAGTCTATGGGAACATTGGCAAATATGAATAACCAAAAGCCATTGCACAAGTGAAAAACCTTGGAAACACAATAATTGTTTTCTAGTTGGCCTTTGCGGCAAAATACAAAATACATGAATGATTTAACTCTTTGAAATTACCCAGAATTCATCATTCTGAATCAGTTTGGCTTGGGAAAAGATACTACTGTCTCAGACCAATTTGTTTCCAACCACCTGATCGTTGCATTTTTTAAGATATTTACCACGATAAATATATTGTTTTTTCCCCCATGCACAGATTTTACTTGCATTGGGAAGGGCATGAAACCACCCCTCCTCTGATCAAAACACTAACATGGGGTGTGTTAATCACTGTTCGACAGTTCCATATAGATTGTATTTATTTGGTCTTCCTCCTCCTGTTTGTCGCCCAGAGATCTTATTCTATGGCTCCACTGCAGACTCAAAACATTCAACTATTTAGATCGGGGTGCCCAACCTGCCCCTGGCTGGGGGCCACACTGTCCACTCCAGACATCAGGCTGCTTGCTTAGCTCCTCCCCGAACACCCAGAGTCTTTCACCCCCGCCAATTTTTCTTGAAAGGCCACGGGGCACACTGATTGAGATGTTGAAAACTAGCATAAATACAACTTTACAGTGACATCTTCCTGCATGTGACCACCCCTAGTCAAATGTTTCACCATCATAGCTTGAGCCCACGCAACCAGCCAGCTGTGTACCAACCTTATGTGGGCACGGCAGTTTGCAGATTAAAAAAGCAGTGGACCCAGTGCTACATTCTACAATAATTTCTGTTTAATTTGCAGCTGTAAGCTTCAGTTCTCTTATTTTTAAATACATTAAACTAAAGTTATGGAGTACTGATCGCAAGGAATTCCGGCACTCTGAAATGTTTATTATATATTTTAACTTGCATTTCACTAGACCAATGACTCTCTTTATTTCTAGTTATGTGGCTCTTTCCTCTCCACAGACTGGAGTGAGCGTCGGAAAAGTGGGAACAAACTGAGCTTCTTTGGGACAGGAGAGTGTTTTTGTATTTCGAGTAAGTAGCATCCTATCTGTGCTTGCATTAGGTGTGTAGAAGATGAGGCCTGGATTACCACTATTAATTGGTTATAACCAAACCTGCATTCTTAACAGTGACATGATGTTTTTTATATTCATTCCGGTATTGTCGGTTCTTCTAGCTGCAGCCAGAGGTTGAGCGATACGAATGGGTGATAATAAAACATTCCAGACTTGGAAGAGCTGCCGCACAGAGATACCTCTTTTACAATCAGCCAGAGAGATTCTGATCCCCCGCTGATAGACTTTCTCCCTTCTTGGCAACTCGGCACTTTAATCTCCATCCAAACGGCTTCCATGTTATGGGCAGGGAGCATGGACTGTATATCATAGGTGAGTGGCAGTTTGTGAGATAAGCACCTTGTAATTGTACCCTGCATCTCTGCCTAATTTTAATCTAAAGTTAATTTGAGCAATTCCAAAAATTGTAATTACCCAAGCAGATTGAAACTGAGCCTCTTATCTCCAAAATCCAGACTGTAAGGCTCATACACACATGTGATCGTGAGGGGCGCGACGCACTAAGTGTACGAGCACCATATTTCACCGACAATCGTACCGTGATATGGTAAACTTTGTCACTAAAACTTTATTTATTCACTATTTATTACACATTTTAAAAGTGTTATATTTCTTTTTTTGTTTGTCTAGTGTTTGTTACGGGTATTACGTGGCCTTTTTTAAAGCCTCCAGGCGTATATATAATCAAGTTTCCCCCCTCATACTTCCTGTGACTGCTGAGAGAGGAAGGGAGCAGTTTTGGTCTTCCAGGCCATTCTGGCTAAGCAACCCATAAAACTCTGCTCTTCCCCAACAGCATTTGGCAGGGTTTGAACCATGGGCATGAAAGAATCTTAACTGGACTTACAAACAAATGCTGTTTGTTTTATTGCCATGAAGTCGAGTCCATTAGAATAAGGAAAATCTGCCGCATGGGTAGCTCATTAAAGCAGGAGGCTTCACAAAATCTGAATATTACTGACCATGTGCTAGTCAGGGACTCATGGAAGGTCATAAATGCTGCGTGACTATAAGCTAGTTCATGGCGCATTACGCATATCAGGGAGTTCAATAGAAGTTCTATTGTTTAAAGGTATGTCCACCGTTATTTTAACTTTTATGTTTCCAGTTTACCTGAAGGACAGAGGTAAATGCGAATGTCTTACCTCCTGTCCTTCAGAACTACAGGAACCAGAAGAAACTTACCAGCGTACGATCCAGCGCTGCTGACAGCCTGCGACTACACTGACATTCTCCGACGGATCCACAGTCCTTTGCATTGTGTGCGCGTGCGCACACAGTGCATAGGAGCGGTGGACGCGGCGAGACTGTCAGTGAGGCCGGCGCTGGAGCGATACGTGGGTAAGTTTCTTCTGGTCTCCTGTAAGTTTACTGAAGGCAGGAGGTAAGACATATGCATTACCCTGTCCTTCATTAACTGGAAACATAAAGTTAAAATAACGGTTGGACATACCCTTTAAAAGGGTGCTATTTTTGCCCAACCATCAAGATCTTATTTAACATCTGAAAGCTAACATCTGATTGGTTGGGGCAAGTTACACCCTTTTTAACGATAAAACTTTTATTGAATAACCCTGGATGTTTATTATTTTGCCGTTATTTTCGTCCTTACGTTGCCCTCTAGTTAGTTTTTTTATTAAGGGAAAGTTTTGCTTATCTATCTGCACTCACAAAGGATGTGGGGGGGGTGCATATATTTATTGTCATGTTCTAAAAAGTTATACTATTTTGATTTACCATTAGAAATCCATTTCCTTTTTAGATCTCATCTCACTGGTCCGTCAATTAGTAAATTATACTGCAACCCATATTACCATTACGTTTATATATATCCACCTAATACTCCATAGGCAGCAGTTCTAGTCTCTCCCGCTCTGTCCCAAGCCCTGGCATGTATCCAATATGGAGAAAAGTAATAGGAGCTAGAAGGACCATCACAATCCTAGCAGGCGAATTGTGTTTATTTAGATTATCACAGTACCTGTTTCGACCCAAATGGTCCTTTTGTCAACTGTATGGGATCAAAACACCACAATGTTTTTGCATCCCATTAAATCCATGTTAATAACTAACCTCTTAAATTTAGCATCTGAAAAATCTGCTAGTGTAAATTGTTTTCAACCATTAATAATACATTTTGTTTGTTTACACTAAAAATGTATATGTTATTAAGATTTCAATGCAGTCAACATAGTGTAACCTCAAATCCACGTGTAAACTAAACATACACAACCAAAGAATATAAATGATGTATTTATTTTTTAATCAGTGTCAATTTCATGTTTGATTTTGCTTCAGTATTCCGTGCTGACCATAAGGTGAGCTCTTGCTCTATAAACATCAATTGCTTTGCATTAAAAAAAAAAAAAAAAAACGCATAAGTCCAGACAAAACCATTATGGCTAGGCCATCACTTTTTCCATGAGCACTTTCCCAAACAGTGCTTTCCAATGTGGTTGGCGCATGCAATAACCATTTTTTGTGAATAGCATGTTGTCTGAATCCGGATATTGCACACACAAACAGATGTTTACCTTCCATTGTAGTGTGGCTTCAGCCAAAACTAGCATCCTAGAATCACTGTTATGACTCGGGGCCCTGTCAACTCTTTGTTAAGTATAACTATAGTGATCATGGTTCAGATACAGGACTATATATATAATTCCGTTTTGAAGGATTGTGCTTCATTCGTACAAGGTCACGTATGTGGCTTGTCCAGTGTAAAGGCTTGGGGGGAGAAACTGCTGAAAAAAAAAAAATTGACAAGAGACTTGTCCCAAAAACAGGAAAGCAGAGCAGATTGTGGTAGACACTCAGTAGACTGCAGCCATTCATATATATATTCCTACTTGAGATTGTAAGTTTTTCCGGGGCAGGGATTTCAGTCCTAATGATGTTAGGGCACGCCATAGCTATCTATCCATAATTTTATAGGAAAAAAGTTTAATACAATGTTAAGAATACATCTATATTATAATTTTCATTTATCTTTTATAATTGCTTGCACTTATCCCTGTGCTATATATATTTTATAATGTGCACTTCAAATTCTAACTTAAAGGGAATCTCCACTGCTAACTCCCTTTTTCAATTCAGTTTTATTGAAGAACTGGAGGTAAAACACGCTCCTTCTTAATAAACCAGGCAGTCATACGTGTAAGGCAATTATGGTCTATTCTATTTTGCAAATCCCATTAAGATCCAACTTACGTAATGTCTCTGTCCCTAAATGAATACTCTAATCATCCAACAGATGGCATTCACAGATAAGCTGCTGTGAACATATAAACATTACCCAAATCTTTTACTTAGAGTATTTGCCGTTGCCCTCCGATGAACCAAACATGTGAATAATTTTTGCCATGGCTATGAAACGCTGCAGTGTCGATTGGTACTGTGTTTTCTGGCCTAGAGATTAAATAGAGTAAATGTCGTAATTTTTATGAAAATGTATTGTTGTGTGTTGCCGTGATGACATCTTAAGCTAATAAAATACCATTTTTTTATTAACCAATTAGGCGGGCGGGGATGCAGCATTATATCGGGATTCAGACCTCAACTATGGAGAAACCAGTCACTGCACACCTTTAATACCAGCCACTCTGCTCTAACTTCCTGGTGTACCAGACAATAGCCATTTTTAGTAAAATGTTTACCATTGTATACCAGCTATTATTCCTTCTTTTAGTAAAAGCTATACTTCCTGTTTACCCTGGTATACCAGCCAATATTCCTTCTTTTAGTAAAAGGTATACTTCCTGATTACCCTGGTATACCAGCCAATATTCCTTCTTTTAGTAAAAGGTATACTTCCTGATTACCCTAGTATACCAGCTAATATTCCTTCTTTTAGTAAAGGGTATACTTCCTGTTTACCCTGGTATACCAGCCAATATTCCTTCTTTTAGTAAAAGGTATACTTCCTGATTACCCTGGTATATCCTTCTTTTAGTAAAAGCTATACTTCCTGTTTACCCTGGTATACCATCCAATATTCCTTCTTTTAGTAAAAGGTATACTTCCTGATTACCCTGGTATACCAGCTAATATTCCTTCTTTTAGTAAAAGCCGAGCCAATATTCCTTCTTTTAGTAAAAGGTATACTCCTGATGCCCCTGGTATACAGCCAATATTCCTTCTTTTAGTAAAGGGTAACTTCCTGTTTACCCGGTATACCATCAATATTCCTTCTTTTAGTAAGGGTTATCTTCCTGATTGCCCTGGTTTCACAGCTAATATTCCTTCTTTTAGTAAAAACTATACTTTCCTGTTTACCCTGGTATACCATCCATATTCCTTTCCTTTTTTTAGTAAAGGTATACTTCCTTCGTTACCCTGTTATACACAGCTAATATCTAATACCTTCTTGTGTAAAGCTATACTCCTGATTACCCTGGTATACCACGCTAATCTTCCTTCTTTTAGTAAAGCTATACTTCCTGTTTACCCCCCTGGTATAACATCCAATATTCCTTCTTTTAGTAAAGGTATACTTCCTGATTACCCTGGTATACCAGCCAATATTCCTTCTTTTAGTAAACTATACTTCCCTGATTACCCTGGTATACCATCCAATATTTCTTTTTAGTAAAAGGTATACTTCCTGATTACCCTGGTATACCATCCAATATTCCTTCTTTTAGTTAAAAGGTATACTTCCTGATGCCCCTGGTATACCAGCAACATTCCTTCTTTAGTAAGGATACTTCCTTATTACCCTGGTATACCAGCCAATATTTCCTTCTTTTAGTAAAAGGTATACTTCCTGTTACCCTGGTATACCAGCCAATATTCCTTCTTTAGTAAAAGGTATACTTCCTGTATTACCCTGGTATACCACATATTCCTTCTTTAGTAAACAGCTAACGTCTTCCTGATTACCCTGGTATACCATCCATATTCCTTCTTTTAGTAAAAGTATACTTCCTGATTGCCCCTGGTATACCAGCTAATATTCCTTCTTTTTAGTAAAGGTATACTTCTGATTGCCCTGGTATACCAGTCAATATTCCTTCTTTAGTAAATATACTCCTATTCCCTGGTATACACAATATCTTCTTTTAGTAAAATATACTTCCTGATTTACCCTGGTATCCATCCAATATTCCTTCTTTTTAGTAAAGTATACTTCCTGATTACCTCTGGTATACCAGCTAATATTCCTTCTTTTAGTAAAGTATACTTCCTGTTACCCTGGTAACCAGCAATATTCCTTCTTTTAGTAAAAGATACTTCCTGTTTACCCTGTATACCATCCAATATTCCTTCTTTAGTAAAGGTTACTTCCTGATTACCCTGGTATACCAGCCAATATTCCTTCTTTTAGTAAAAGCATACTTCCTGATTACCCGGTACCATCAATATTCCTTCTTTTAGGTAAGGTTACTCTGATGCCCTGGTATACCATCAATATTCCTTCTTTTTTATAAAAGGTATATCACTTCCTGATTACCCGGTATACCAGCTAATATTCCCTCTTTTAGTAAAGTATACTTCCTGTTTCCCGTGGTATACCAGCCAATATTCCTTCTTTTAGTAAAGGTATACTTCCTTTACCCTGGTATCCAGCCAATTCCTTCTTTTAGTAAAAGGTATACTTCCTGATTACCCTGGTATACCAGCAAAATATTCCTTCTTTTAGTAAAAGTTTACTTCCTGATTACCCCTGGTATACCACCTATTATTCTTTTTTTAGTAAAGTATATATTCCTGATTACCCTGGTATACCAGCAATATTCCTTCTTTTAGTAAAGGTATACTTCCTGATTACCCTGGTATCCAGCTAAATATTCCTTCTTTTATAAAGGTATACTTCCTGATTGCCCGTCTACCATCCAATATTCCTTCTTTAGTAAAGGGTATACTTCCTGATTGCACTGGTATACCAGCATATTCCGTTTTTTTGTAAAAGCTATACTTCCTGTTTTACCCTGGTATACCATCCAATATTCCTTCTTTAGTAAAAGGTATACTTCCTGATTACCCTGGTAAACCAGCTAATATTCTTCTTTTAGTAAAAGCTATACTTCCTGTTTACCGGTATACCAGCCATTATTCCTTCTTTAGTAAAAGGTATACTTCCTGATTTACCCTGGTATACCAGCTATATTCCTTCTTTTAGTAAAGGGTATACTTCCTGATTCCCTGTATACCGCATATTCCTTCTTTTAGTAAAAGGTATACCATCTATTATTTTGTAAAAGTATTCTTCCTGATTACCTGGTGTACCAGACAATATTCCTTTTTAAAATGTATATCTTCCTGTTTACCCTATATACCAGGTAATATTTGTAAAGTTGTGCTTCATGATTACCTGGTGATCCAGCCAATATTCATATCAGTCCTTCATGTAATAAGGTGATTGTGCTTACTCCTCACACCACCAACCCTGGTGTATATATACAGAAGACAAATTTGAAGTTGCACTCCAAAGCAATAATTTATTATTAGTGACCACTAACCTCATATCTCCTCAGTGAAGCATATTTTATAACCCCTTCCTAAAGCACGTTTATAGACCAATGTTTTGTCCTTCTGATACCAGCCAATTATTCCTTCTTTAGTAAAGGTTTACTTCTGTTTACCCTGGTATACCATCCAATATTCCTCTTTTAGTAAAAGTTTACTTACTTCCTGTTTACCCTGGTTTGCCAGTATATTTTAGAAAAGGTGGTGTTACGTTTTACCCCTGGTATACCATCCATATTCCTTCTTTTAGTAAAAGTATACTTCCTGATTACCCGGTATACCAGCAATATTCCTTCTTTTAGTAAAAGCTATACTTCCTGATTACCCAGGTATCCCATCCAATATTTCTTCTTTTAGTAAAAGCTATACTTCCTGATTACCCTGGTATACCATCCAATTATTCCTTCTTTAGTAAAAGGTATACTTCTGATTACCCTGGTATACCAGCTAATATCCTTCTTTTAGTAAAAGCTATACTTCCTGATTTACCCTGGTATACCATCCAATATTCCTTCTTAGTAAAAGGTATACTTCCTAATTACCCTGGTATACCAGCCAATATTCCTTCTTTAGTAAAAGGTATACTTCCTGATTACCCTGGTATACCCCAATATTCCTTCTTCTTTTAGTAAAGCTATACTATTCCTGTATTACCCAGGTAATACCATCCAATATTTCTTTTTTAGTAAAAGGTATACTTTCCTGATTACCCTGGTATACCAGCTAATTTCCTTCTTTTAGTAAAAGGGTAATCTTCTGTTACCCGGTATACCAGCTAATATTCCTTCTTTTATTAAAGGTATACTTCCTGATTGCCCCTGGTATACCGCCAATATTCCTTCTTTTAGTAAAGGGTTACTTCCTGATTGCCTGGTATACCAGCCATTATCCTTCTTTTGTAAAAGCTATACTTCCGTTTACCCTGGTATACCACCATATTCCTTCTTTTAGTAAAAGGTATACTTCCTGATTCCCTGGTACCAGCTAATATTCCTTCTTTAGTAAAAGCTATACTTCTGTTTACCCTGGTATACCAGCCATATTCCTTCTTTTAGTAAAAGGTATATTCCTGATTACCCTGGTATACCAGCTAATTTCCTCTTTAGTAAAGGTATACTTCCTGATTGCCTTGTATACCACCAATATTCCTTCTTTTAGTGTAAAAGGTTATACCAGCTAATATTTTGTAAAAGTGTGCTTCCTGCTTACCCTGGTGTAACCGACAATATTATCATTTTTAAAATGTTACTTCCTGTTTACCCTAGTATACCAGTAATATTTTGTAAAAGTTGTGTTCATGTTAAACCTGGTATACCAGCCAATATACAAAATATGCAGTCCTCTCACTCGTACAAGTGTGTGTGCTTACTCCTCACAACATCCAACCCTTGGTGGATAGAATATCGGAAGAAGACAAAGGTTAGGGTTGCACTCCAAAGAATATAATTTTGATTAGTGACCACACCCCATATCTCCTCAGGTGAAGGGGCATGTTTATACCCCTTCCTGAGGAAGGGGGCACGTTTATAGACCCGAAATGTTGTCTTCTTCTGATTACCAGCCAATATTCCTTCTTTTAGTAAGGTTTACTTCCTGTTTACCCTGGTAACCATCCAATATTCCTACTTTAGTAAAGATTTACTTCCTGTTTACCTGGTGTTTCCAGGTGATATTTAGGAAAGGTGTGCTTACTGTTTACCCTGGTATACCATCCGATATTCCTTTTGTATAAAAGGTATACATATATTTTTCTATTTAACTCATGATATCTCCTCTCTCCTTCTCTGTGGTTCCTCTTCACACCTTCCTTCTACCTGTCACTTCTGCCTGTTTCCAGAGTAAAGTCTCCAGTCCGGTAAGTGAACAATGCTCTGCTTCTTTTTTTCATGACCTCCAGCTGCCATTCCGCTGCTTTAGCACTTCTAATTTGGAGCATAATTTGCTGTCTTGGCTGTTTATCAACTAAAATCATGAAATACTGTAATTCATCAGAAAAACATGAACCTCGTAAGAACACAAGACCTAGTTATAACGTGGGCATTTATAAGATGTGGCATTGAATCCAAGCAACTATTTGTCTTATTTCTATTTAACCAAAGACTTACCTAGCAAAGTAACCTTTACGTCATGCTCTTTATTGTCTTTGGGGCTAACCGGTAATTATAGTACTTATAGCTTGTAATGAAGTAATTGTGTTATATAGTAGTAATTTTATATAGTACTGGTAATTTACATGGATCAATGTAAGGTCATGAGGTTTAATCTAAACTATTGACATTAGTGACAAGTATTCATAAAATATACAGGCAGTTTTATTTAAAGACATTTAATAAAGTTACAGTATAAATACGGAAAACTTTCGTCAGACAGGGTTTTGAGACAGGTAATATTTCAGGTGAGTGTCTCACTTTTGGGAATATCTAAAATTCCTGCTCAGGCTTTATTCTGCAGCTGGACTTTAATTCAGTTTATCACTAAACTCAGGTTGTTCATACTGAGAAGAGAACCGTGTCATGTGACACTTGTTTTTTTCATTTCCTGTTATCGGAAAAGCCATAGACGTTAGAATGGGGATTTGTGTGCTCCTGTTTGTGTGAGAGTAGGGAGCGCTATAGCGATTAAAAATGCATACTGAAGGCAAATCCTTTTCATCAGTGTCAAGGCAGGCAGGGAAGCTTATACCTTTGTGCATGACACACACAATCCCATTTTATGTTTCCTCTCCTTGCATGGCTGTTACAATAGTGCCCCCCCAGGCATGATCAGAAAAACATTACTAACTTGCTTAATACACAGGCTGGGGGTAGAGAAAGGTTCTGTGAATGGGATTAGAAATAACAAGGTCAATGTTGCACTTTGATTTTTTTTTTTAAAGAAATAGAGGGAAAGCCAAATCTAAAGGTTCGCGTTGGCACACGCGATCACACGTGTGTACCAACAGGCTTTAGGCTGCTCATTCAAAGATCCGGCAGGTTGGCAACGATCCCCGACCGGGCATTTCGGCCGATAAAGTAAACGGCACATGCCAAAGAGGCCGTTCGTACACATCGGCTCACACGTTGCGCACCTACAATCACACGTGTGTACACAGGGAAATTTTTCGCCCCAAACCGAACGTACTTCCGTGTATTGGTAGGTTGGGCTGAAAAATCTGTGCTGCTTTATCCACTGCCGTGACTAATGTTGGTCACCTGTTTGTCCTGATCGTGCATGTTGGTAAATCATGGCCGATCGTGCAGTTCCCTAAGTTAACAGCCATTAGCATACCCCTTTAAGGGTTGCCCATAGTTGCCCATTGAATATCTGGCAGGTATTGTTTTTTGAGAACACTGTTGACAATATGACCTGTTTGGCATTCTGTCCATCTGATAATCTTTCACTAAATGACAAGTTCAAACATCGTGGAATGTTTATCCAGATACAGAACTTAAATAGATCATGGTGTATTTAGGAGTGTCTATGTAGGGGTGAGTGTATTTTTCATCTCACCGCTTGGAGTACAAGGGGAGCATTCACACAGTGCTTCTCCTGTAATAGTTGTTTACCAGGCCTCCTATTTTGGTTGTAGAAGTTGTATTGAGGACCCCCTACTGTGCTGTCATTATGCTACTTATAGTCTTTCAGGGTGCAGTGTCATAACTACTAATTATTACATTATAAATAAAAACTTAATGTCACTAGGCCACTACCTATTACAGTTTATATCTTGGTTTCAGCAGATTGAAAACTTAAAGGGTGTCTTTACTCTCTTTTTTCAGATTTTAAATCTGGCAGTAGATTCTGAGAAATCATAATTTAATATCACACATTTATAGGGACAGACCGTCACTGCAGAAGCAGAAATTATAATATGTAACCCATGCTTGGCCTCTGTGCCTGCCTGCCAGCCCTTTCTGCAACATTTAATATTATATATTATAATATTAAATAAATTAATTTGTATAAGCATAGAAAGACAGCAGGGGGGAGGGGGAGGTGTAAGCCAGAGCATTGTCCATGGTGAGGCTGTGCAGAACACATAAGTGTCGCAGAACACTAAAAGAAGGCAGTGAATAGGGAGGGTGTTTTTTTTAATTTAATGACAAAACAAGCACAGATAACTGTGAGTACCAACAGTTTTACTTGTCTCAAATTGTAGTTTCAGAAAATGTAAAGTTGTTGGGTTGAGTATTAGTGACCCTTTTACTACCTTGCATAGGGTGGTGTGGGTTAAGGGCTACACAACACACTCCGGCTAGTAACAATTATTCCAGGTACATCAGTGGGGTTGCCATGTTTTGTCTTTAGAAGTTATTAGAGTTTGGTGCTTTTTTAGCTGTGTGCAAAATGTGCTATTATTATTGTTGTTGTTGTTATTAATAAATTATTTTTCTGTGATAACAAAAAAGTGTTAATGCAGTCACAGCTAGGAAAACATATAACTGTCATTGTTCCCACCCAGAAGATGTGCAAAGGACTATCATGTATTTGGACGTGTGTACCCAAGAACAAGATGACTTGATGAACATAGAAGACAACGTCATCTGTTGGGCAGGGTGGCACATATGGTAATAGGCCCTTGAGCCAAGCTCAATGCCTCTAAATTGGTTAACAATCTGTTTTTTCTGATGTTTGTCTATCCTCTTTACTCATGCTTATTCCCGTTTGGCTGTAAGATGTTTGTTGGCTGTTTAAGAGCATGCATAGTGAAGATGTTTGGAGACAGATTCTGTCCTTTTTGTTATCTTCACTACACCAGACTCTTATAGGAGCCATTTACACAATGTTCATATTTTAACAGCCTCACAAGGAACCTGTCTGTGATCCTTTTTTGATTGCACCATTGGTTAGCACTGGATCTCCAGTCCGATAACCTGAAATCATTTACATATTCAGGATTATAGAGACAGATGGCCAGCTTTAAGCTGGGTACACACAGCAAAATGACAGACAGAATCTGCAAGATTTTGTTACGATCGCTCTACTCACAGTCCCGAGGTTTCTCCCATATGTAAAGCATAGCTATGTAAGCATTGGGAGAATGCTCTGGACTGCAGATTCCCCTCAGCAGCGATGACTTCCTATACTTTCATACAGTGGGACAACCGTGGTGAAGGGAAATTTTCATTTCCAAACAGTAGAGGGCCGATGGTCAACATGTGTGCCTCGGAGCGCTCAGAAATGCACTACAAGTTATCGTTAGTGTGTGTACCCACCGTTAAACATGTTGGGGGCAATCTATGGATTGATCCAGAAATGCAATACCTAAATACCCTATTCTATGTTACGGATATCATATTTTTTTTGGTTTTGTTTGGATTGTTCCCTTGCATAAAATTCTGCATAAAAGGAGTTTTCCAGTGTGATAGATTAAGGGGATTCAAACATAATGTATCAGCGCTGGCAACAGTTGGGAATATCGTTTGAATAGCTATTAATTTTTAATAATCTGTAATATTCATCATTAATGATAAATAATCCCATGCAACATCTAACACACCATTGTAATGCAAAAAATATAATAATAATTGAATGTTCTTTTTATTTACCAACGCATCCTATTAATTTTTGGCACTTGCTTTCCCCAGGAGTTTTATCGTGCTATCCTTAGTTTTGCCTATCTCCATCTGTGTTGTCAAAGGCAGAACGTCCACCTTTGCCGTCCATGCTGAAAACTTCAAATCTGAAATTGTGTCTGTGAAGGAAATGCGTGACATCTGGTCCTGGATCCCGGAGAGGTTTGCCCTCTCCCAGCCCTTGTTCTTTACCACGAATCAGAGCATGGGAACAGTTTTGAGTCGGTGAGTTTATTACTCAATTGTTGCTTTACTTTTTGTCAAGTCTATACCCCCCATTACAGCTTTTCACTTTTTTAGACATACTACTATCTAGTTACATTAAATGGTAAATGTACAACGCTAACAAAGTAAACATTAAGGAGGGTGTGCCCTTTAAAAAGCAGATGGGGTCTATGTGCAGTCTATGGGAACATTGGCAAATATGAATAACCAAAAGCCATTGCACATGAAATAACCTTGGAAACACAATATTGTTTTCTAGTTGGCCTTTGCGGCAAAATACAAAGAATACATGAATGATTTAACTCTTTGAAATTTACCCAGAATTCATCATTTCTGAATCAGGTTTGGCTTGGGAAAAGATATACTGCTCAGACCAATTTGTTTCCAATCCACCTGATCGTTGCCAATTTTTTAAATATTTACCAAGATAAATATATTGTTTTTTTCCCCCCATGCACAGATTTTACTTGCATTGGTGAAGGGCATGAACCACCCCTCCTTCTGATCAAAACACTAACATGGAGGTGTGTTAATCACTGTTCGACAGTTCCATATAGATTGTATTTATTTGGTCTTTCCCCCTCGTTTGTCGCCCAGAGATCTTATTCTATGGCTCCACTGCAGACTCAAAACATTCAACTATTTAGATCAGGGGTGCCCAACCTGCCCCTGGCTGGGGGCCACACTGTGCCACTCCAGACATCAGGCTGCTTGCTTAGCTCCTCCCCGAACCACCCAAGTCCATTTCACCCCCGCCAATTTTTCTTGAAAGGCCCACGGGCACCACTGATTGAGATGTTGAAAACTAAGCATAAATACAACTTTACAGTGACATCTTCCTGCACTGTGCCACCCCTAGTCAAATGTTTCACCATCATAGCTTGAGCCCACGCAACCAGCCAGCTTGTGTACCAACCTTATGTGGGGCACGGCAGTTTGCAGATTAAAAAGCAGTGACCCAGTGCTACATTGCTACAATAATTTCTGTTTAATTTGCAGCTGTAAGCTTCAGTTCTCTTATTTTTAAATACATTAAACTAAAGTTATGAGTACTGATCGCAAGGAATTCCGGCACTCTGAAATGTTTTTATATATTTTAACTTGCATTTCACTAGACCAATGACTCTCTTTATTTCTAGTTATGTGGCTCTTTCCTCTCCACAGACTGGAGTGAGCGTCGGAAAAGTGGGAACAAACTGAGCTTCTTTGGGACAGGAGAGTGTTTTTGTATTTCGAGTAAGTAGCATCCTATCTGTGCTTGCATTAGGTGTGTAGAGATGAGGCCTGGATTACCACTATTAATTTGGTTATAACCAAACCTGCATTCTTAACAGTGACA
The DNA here is from genome assembly GCA_019447015.1 of Hymenochirus boettgeri. NCBI lineage: Eukaryota > Metazoa > Chordata > Amphibia > Anura > Pipidae > Hymenochirus > Hymenochirus boettgeri. The sequence continues at coordinate 30,399,232 of CM033477.1, forward strand.
TGATTGTTTTTTATATTCATTCCGGTATTGTCTGTTCTTCTTAGCTGCAGCCAGAGGTTGAGCGATACGAATGGGTGATAATAAACATCCAGAACTTGGAAGAGCTGCCGGCACAGAGATGACCTCTTTACAATCAGCCAGAGAGATTCTGATCCCGCTGATAGACTTTCTCCCTTCTTGGCAACTCGGCACTTTAATCTCCCATCCAAAACGGCTTCCATGTTATGGCAGGTAGCATGGACTGTATTATCATAGGTGAGTGGCAGTTTGTGAGATAAGCACCTTGTAATTGTACCCTGCATCTCTGCCTAATTTTAATCTAAAGTTAATTTGAGCAATTCCAAAAATTGTAATTACCCAAGCAGATTGAAACTGAGCTCTTATCTCCAAAATCCAGACTGTAAAGGCTCATACACACATGTGATCGTGAGGGCCGCGACGCACTAAGTGTACGAGCACCTATTTCACCGACAATCGTACCGTGTATGGTAAACTTTGTCACTTAACTTTATTTATTCACTATTTATTACACAGTTAAAAGTGGTTATATTTCTTTTTTTGTTTGTCTAGTGTTTTGTTACGGGTATTACGTGGCCTTTTTTAAAGCCTCCAGGCTTATATAATCAAGTTTCCCCCCTCGATACTTCCTGTGACTGCTGAGAGAGGAAGGGAGCAGTTTTGGTCTTCCAGGCATTCTGGCTAAGCAGACCCATAAAACTCTGCTCTTCCCCAACAGCCATTTGGCAGGGTTTGAACCATGGGCATGAAAGAATCTTAACTGGACTTACAAACAAAATGCTGTTTTGTTTTATTGCCATGAAGTCGAGTCCATTAGAATAAGGAAAATCTGCCGCATGGGTAGCTCATTAAAGCAGGAGGCTTCTACAAAAATTCTGAATATTACTGACCATGTGCTGAGTCAGGGACTCATGAAGGTCATAAATGCTGCGTGACTATAAGCTAGTTCATGGCGCATTACGCATATCAGGGAGTTCAATAGAAGTTCTATTGTTTAAAGGGTATGTCCACCGTTATTTTAACTTTTATGTTTCCAGTTTACCTGAAGGACAGAGGTAAATGCGATATGTCTTACCTCCTGTCCTTCAGTAACTACAGGAACCAGAAGAAACTTACCAGCGTAACGATCCAGCGCTGCTGACAGCCTGCGACTACACTGACATTCTCCGACGGATCCACAGTCCTTTGCATTGTGTGCGCGTGCGCACACAGTGCATAGGAGCGTGGACGCGGCGAGACTGTCAGTGAGGCCGGCGCTGGAGCGATACGTGGGTAAGTTTCTTCTGTCTCCTGTAAGTTTACTGAAGGACAGGAGGTAAGACATATCGCATTACCTCCTGTCCTTCATTTAAACTGGAAACATAAAATTAAAATAACGGTGGACATACCCTTTAAAATGGTGCTATTTTTGCCCCAACCATCAGATCTTATTTAACATCTGAAAGCTAACATCTGATTGGTTGGGGCAAGTTAGCACCCTTTTTAACGATAAAACTTTTATTGAATAACCCTGGATGTTTATTATTTTGCCGTTATTTCGTCCTTACTTGCCCTCTAGTTAGTTTTTTTATTAGGGAAAGTTTTTGCTTATCTATCTGCACTCACAAAGATGTGGGGGGGGTCATATATTTATTGTCAGTGTCTAAAAATTATACTATTTTGATTTACATTAGAATCACATTTCCTTTTAGATCTCATCTCACTGTCCGTCAATTAGTAAATTATACTGCAACCCATATTACCATTACAGTTTATATATATCCACCTTAATACTCCATAGCAGCATTCTAGTCTCTCGCTCTGTCCCAAGCACCTGGCATTATCCAATATGGAGAAAAGTAATAGGAGCTAGAAGGACCATCACAATCCTAGCAGGGAATTGTGTTTATTTAGATTATCACAGTACATGTTTCGACCCAAATGGTCCTTTTGTCAACTGTATGGGATCAAAACACACAATGTTTGCATCCCATTAAATTCCATGTTAATAACTAACCTCTTAAATTTAGCATCTGAAAAATCTGCTAGTGTAAATTGTTTTCACACATATATAACATACATTTTGTTTGTTTACACTAAAAATGTATATGTTATTAAGATTTCAATGCAGTCAACATAGTGTAACCTCAATCCACGTGTAAACTAAACATACACAACCAAAGAATATAAATGTGTATTTATTTTTTTAATCAGTGTCAATTTCATGTTTGATTTTGCTTCAGTATTCCGTGCTGACCATAAGGTGGAGCTCTTGCTCTATAAACATGCAATTGCTTTGCTATTAAAAAAAAAAAAAAAAAACGCATAGTCCAGACAAAACCATTATGGCTAGGCCATCACTTTTTTCCATGAGCACTTTCCCCAAACAGTGCTTTCCAATGTGGGTGGCGCATGCAATAACCATTTTTTGTGAATAGCATTGTTTCTGAATCCGGATATTGCACACACAAACAGATGTTTACCTTCCATTGTAGTGTGGCTTCAGCCTAAAACTAGCATCCTAGAATCACTGTTATGACTCGGGGCCCTGTCAACTCTTTGTTAAGTATAACTATAGTGATCATGGTTCAGATACAGGACTATAATATATAATTCCGTTTTGGAAGAGATTGTGCTTCATTCGTACAAGGTCACGTATTGCTTGTCCAGTGTAAAGGCTTGGGGAGGAGAAACTGTGAATTGACAAGAGATTGTCCAAAAACAGGAAAGCAGAGCAGATTGTGGTAGACACTCAGTAGGGACTGCAGCCATTTCATATATATATTCCTACTTGAGATTGTAAGTTTTTCGGGGCAGGGATTTCAGTCCTAATGTGTTGAGGCACGCCCATAGCTATCTATCCATACTTTATAGAAATAAAGTTTAATACATAGGTTAAGAATACATCTATATATATAATTTTCATTTATCTGTTTAATTGCTTGCACTTATCCCTGTGTCTATATATATTTTTATAATGTGCACTTCAAATTCATAACTTAAAGGGAATCTCCACTGCTAACTCACTTTTTCAATTCAGTTTTATTGAAGAACTGGAGGTAAAACACGCTCCTTCTTTAATAAACCAGTCAGTCATACAGTGTAAGGCAATTATGGTCTATTCTATTTTGCAAATCCCATTAAGACAACTTACCGTAAATGTCTCTGTCTAAATGTAATACTCAATCATCCAACAGATGGCATTCACAGATAAGCTGCTGTGAACATATAAACATTACCCAATCTTTTTATTAGAGTATTTGCCGTTGCCCTCCGATGAACCAAACTATGTGCATAATTTTTTGCCATGGCTATGAAAGCGCTGCAGTGTCGATTGGTACTGTGTTTTCTGGCCTAGAGATTAAATAGAGTAAATGTCGTAATTTTTATGAAAATGTATTGTTGTGTGTTGCCGTGATTGACATCTTAAGCTAATTAAAATACCATTTTTTTATTAACCAATTGGCGGCGGGGATGGACAGGCATTATATCTGGATTCAGACCTCAACTATGGAAAACCAGTCACTGCACACCTTTAATACCAGCCACTCTGCTCTAACTTTTACCCTGGTATACCAGCCAATATTCCTTCTTTTAGTAAAGGGTATACTTCCTGATTACCCTGGTATACCAGCCAATATTCCTTCTTTAGTAAAATCTATACTTCCTGATACCAGGTATACCATCCAATATTTCTTTTTTAGTAAAAGCTATACTTCCTGATTACCCTGGTATACCATCCATATTCCTTTTTTAGTAAAAGGTATACTTCCTGATTGCCCTGCTATACCAGCTATATTCCTTCTTTTAGTAAAGGGATACTTCCTTATACCCTGGTATACCAGCCAATATTCCTTCTTTTAGTAAAAGGTATAACTTCCTGATTACCCTGGTATACCAGCCAATATTCCTTCTTTAAGTAAAAGGTATACTTCCTGTTTACCCTGGTATCAGCCAATATTCCTTCTTTTAGTAAAAGTATACTTCCTGATTACCCTGGTATACACCAATATCCTTCTTTTAGTAAAAGGTATACTTCTGATCCCTGTTAACCAGCTATATTCTTCTTTTAGTAAAGGGAAGTATACTCTGATTGCCCTGGTATACCAGTCAATATTCCTTCTTTTAGTAAGGTTATACTTCCTGATTGCCTGGTATACCAGCTAATATTCTTCTTTTAGTAAAAGATATACTTCTGATTTACCCTGGTATACCATCCAATATTCTTCTTTTAGTAAAGGTATACTTCCTGATTACCCTGGTATACCAGCTAATATTCCTTCTTTTAGTAAGTATACTTCCTGATTACCCTGGTATACCAGCTAATATTCCTTCTTTAGTAAAAGCTATACTTCCTGTTTACCCTGGTATACCATCCAATATTCCTTCTTTTAGTAAAAGGTATTACTTTGATTACCCTGGTATACCAGCCAAATTCCTTTTTAGTAAAAGCTATACTTCTGATTACCCAGGTATTCCATCCAATATTCCTTTTTTTAGTAAAGCATACTTCCTGATTACCCTGGATACCATCAAATTCCTCTTTTAGTAAAAGGTATACTTCTGATTACCTGTGGATTACCAGCTAATATTCCTTCTTTAGTAAAAAGCTATACTTCCTGTTTACCTGGTATACCATCCAAGATTCCTTCTTTTAGTAAAAGGTATACTTCTATTACCTGGTATACCGCAATTCCTTCTTTTAGTAAAGGTATACTTCCTGATTACCCTGGTATACCAGCCAATATTCCTTCTTTTAGTAAAAGCTATACTTCCTGATTACCAGGTATACCATCCAATATTTCTTTTTTTAGTAAAGGTATACTTCCTGATTACCCTGGTATACCAGCTAATATTCCTTCTTTTAGTAAAGGGTTACTTCCTGGTTACCCTGGTATACCAGCTAATATTCTCTCTTTTAGTAAAAGGGTATACTTCTGATGCCTCCCGGTATACCAGCCAATATTCCTTCTTTTAGTAGTAAAGGGTATACTTCCTGATTGCACTGTATACCAGCCGATATTCCTTCTTTCTGTAAAAGCTACTTCCTGTTTACCCTGGTATACCATCCAATATTCTTTTGTAAAAGGTTACTTCCTGATTACCCTGGTATACCAGCTATATTCCTTCTTTTAGTAAAAGCTATACTTCCGTTTACCCTGGTATACAGCCATTATTCCTCTTTTAGTAAAAGGTATACTTCCTGATTACCCTGGTATACCAGCTAAATTCCTTCTTTTAGTAAAGGGTATACTTTGATGCCCTTGTATACCAGCCAATTTCCTTCTTTTAGTAAAGGTATACCAGCTAATATTTTGTAAAAGTTGTGCTTCCTGCTTACCTGGTGTGACCAGACAATATTCATTTTTAAAATGTTTACTTCTGTTTACCCTAGTATACCAGGTAATATTTTGTAAAAGTGTGCTTCATGTTAAACCTGGTATACCAGCCAATAACAAAATATGCAGTCCTCTGCACTCGTACTAAGTGTGTGTGCTTACTCCTCACAAATCACAACCCTTGGTGGATAGATATATCGGAAGAAGACAAAGGTTGAGGGTTGCACTCCAAAGAATAATTTATTGATTAGTGACCACACCTCTATTCCTCAGGTGAAGGGGGCATGTTATACCCCTTCCTGAGGAAGGGGGCACGTTTTATAGACCCCGAAATGTTGTCTCTTTCTGATTTACCAGCTAATATTCCTTCTTTTAGTAAAAGCTATACTTCCTGATTACCCTGGTATACCAGCTAATATTCCTTCTTTTAGTAAAAGCTATACTTCCTGTTTACCCTGGTATACCATCCAATATTCCTTCTTTTAGTAAAAGGTATACTTCCTGATTACCCTGGTATACCAGCCAATATTCCTTCTTTTAGTAAAATCTATACTTCCTGATTACCCAGGTATACCATCCAATATTTCTTTTTTTAGTAAAAGCTATACTTCCTGATTACCCTGGTATACCATCCAATATTCCTTCTTTTAGTAAAAGGTATACTTCCTGATTGCCCTGCTATACCAGCTAATATTCCTTCTTTTAGTAAAGGGTATACTTCCTTATTACCCTGGTATACCAGCCAATATTCCTTCTTTTAGTAAAAGGTATACTTCCTGATTACCCTGGTATACCAGCCAATATTCCTTCTTTAAGTAAAAGGTATACTTCCTGTTTACCCTGGTATACCAGCCAATATTCCTTCTTTTAGTAAAAGCTATACTTTCTCCTGAATACCCGGGTAATACCAGCTAATATTCCTTCTTTTAGTAAAGGGTATACTTCCTGATTACCCTGGTATACCAGCTAATATTCCTTCTTTTAGTAAAGGGTATACTTCCTGATTGCCCCGGTATACCAGCCAATATTCCTTCTTTTAGTAAAGGGTATACTTCCTGATTGCACTGGTATACCAGCCGATATTCCTTCTTTCTGTAAAAGCTATACTTCCTGTTTACCCTGGTATACCATCCAATATTCCTTCTTTTAGTAAAAGGTATACTTCCTGATTACCCTGGTATACCAGCTAATATTCCTTCTTTTAGTAAAAGCTATACTTCCTGTTTACCCTGGTATACCAGCCATTATTCCTTCTTTTAGTAAAAGGTATATTTCCTGATTACCCTGGTATACCAGCTAATATTCCTTCTTTTAGTAAAGGGTATACTTCCTGATTGCCCTTGTATACCAGCCAATATTCCTTCTTTTAGTAAAAGGTATACCAGCTAATATTTTGTAAAAGTTGTGCTTCCTGCTTACCCTGGTGTACCAGACAATATTCATTTTTAAAATGTTTACTTCCTGTTTACCCTAGTATACCAGGTAATATTTTGTAAAAGTTGTGCTTCATGTTAAACCTGGTATACCAGCCAATATACAAAATATGCAGTCCTCTGCACTCGTACTAAGTGTGTGTGCTTACTCCTCACAACATCCAACCCTTGGTGGATAGATATATCGGAAGAAGACAAAGGTTGAGGGTTGCACTCCAAAGAATAATTTATTGATTAGTGACCACACCTCATATCTCCTCAGGTGAAGGGGGCATGTTTATACCCCTTCCTGAGGAAGGGGGCACGTTTATAGACCCCGAAATGTTTGTCTTCTTCTGATTTACCAGCCAATATTCCTTCTTTTAGTAAAAGGTTTACTTCCTGTTTACCCTGGTATACCATCCAATATTCCTACTTTTAGTAAAAGATTTACTTCCTGTTTACCCTGGTGTTTCCAGGTGATATTTAGGAAAAGGTGTGCTTACTGTTTACCCTGGTATACCATCCGATATTCCTTTTGTATAAAAGGTATACATATATTTTCTATTTAACTCATGAATATCTCCTCTCTCCTTCTCTGTGGTTCCTCTTCACACCTTCCTTCTACCTGTCACTTGCCTGTTTCCAGAGTAAAGTCTCCAGTCCGGTAAGTGAACATGCTCTGCTTCTTTCTTTTCATGACCTCCAGCTGCCATTCCGCTGCTTTAGCACTTCTAATTTGGAGCATAATTTGCTGTCTTGGCTGTTTATCAACTAAAATCATGAAATACTGTAATTCAGCAGAAAATAATGAACCTCGTAAGAACCACAAGACCTAGTTATACGTGGGCATTTATTAAGATGTGGCATTGAATCCAAGCAACTATTTGTTCTTATTTCTATTTAACCAAAGACTTTACTCTAGCAAAGTAACCTTTACGTCATGCTCTTTATTGTCTTTGGGGCTAACCGGTAATTATAGTACTTATAGCTTGTAATGAAGTAATTGTGTTATATAGTAGTAAATTTTATATAGTACTGGTAATTTACATGGATCAATGTATAGGTCATGAGGTTTAATCTAAACTATTGACATTAGTGACAAGTATTCATAAAATATATGGGCAGTGTTAGTTAAGACAAGTTTAAATAAAAGTTACAGGTAAAATACGGAAAACTTTCGTCAGTACAGGGTTTTAGAGACAGGTAATATTTCAGGTGAGTGTCTCACTTTTGGGAATATCTAAAATTCCTGCTCAGGCTTTATTCTGCAGCTTGGACTTTAATTCAGTTTATCACTAAACTCAGGTTGTTCATACTGAGAAGAGAAACCGTGTCATGTGACACTTGTTTTTTTCATTTCCTGTTATCGGAAAAGCCATAGACGTTAGAATGGGGATTTTGTGTGCTCCTGTTTGTGTGAGAGTAGGGAGCGCTATAGCGATTAAAAATGCATACTGAAGGCAAATCCTTTTCATCAGTGTCAAGGCAGGCAGGGAAGCTTATACCTTTGTGCATGACACACAATCCCATTTTATTGTTTCCCGTTGCATGGCTGTTACAATAGTGCCCCCCAGGCATGATCAGAAAAACATTACTAACTTGCTTAATACACAGGCTGGGGGTGAGAGAAAGGTTCTGTGAATGGGATTAGAAATAACAACGGTCAATGTTGCACTTTGAGTTTTTTTTTTTAAAGAAATAGAGGGAAGAGCCAAATCTAAAGGTTCGCGTTGGCACACGCGATCACACGTGTGTATACCAACAGGCGTTAAGGCTGCTCATTCAAAGATCCGGCAGGTTGGGCAACGATCCCCGACCGGGCATTTCGGCCGATAAAGTAAACGGCACATGCCAGAAGAGGCCGTTCGTACACATCGTGCGTCACACGTTGGCACCTACAATCACACGTGTGTACACAGGGAAATTTTTCGCCCCAAACGAACGATACTTCCGTGTATTGGTAGGTTGGGCTGAAAAATCTGTGCTGCTTTAATCCACTGCCGTGACTAATGTTGGTCACCTGTTTGTCCTGATCGGGCATGTTGGTAAATCATGGCCGATCGTGCAGTTCCCTAAGTTAACAGCCATTAGCATACCCCTTTAAGGGGTTGCCCATAGTTGCCCATTGAATATCTGGCAGGTATTGTTTTTTGAGAACACTGTTGACATATGACCTGGTTTGGCATTCTGTCCATCTGATAATCTTTCACTAAATGGACAAAGTTCAAACATCGTGGAATGTTATCCAGATACAGAACTTAAATAGATCATGGTGTATTTAGGAGTGTCTATGTAGGGGTGAGTGTATTTCATCTCACCGCTTGGAGTACAAGGAGGAGCATTCACACAGTTGCTTCTCCTGTAATAGGTTGTTTACCAGGCCTCCTATTTTGGTTTGTAGAAGTTGTATTGAGGACCCCATACTGTGCTGTCATTATGCTACTTATAACTTGCAGGGGTGCAGTGTCATAACTACTAATTAATTACATTTAAATAAAAAACTTAATGTCACTAGGCCACTAACTATTACAGTTTATATCTCTGGTTTCAGCAGATGAAACTTAAAGGGTGTCTTTACTCTCTTTTTTCAGATTTTAAATCTGAGCAGTAGATTCTGAGAAATCATAATTTAAATCACAGCATTTATAGGGACAGACCTGTCACTGCAGAAGCAGAAATTATAATATGTAACCCATGCTTGGCCTCTGTGCCTGCCTGCCAGCACACTTTCTGCAACATTTAATATTAAATATATTATAATATTAAATAAAATTAATTTGTATAAGCATAGAAAAGACAGCAGGGGGGAGGGGGAGATGTGTAAGCAGAGCAGTGTCCATGGTGAGGCTGTGCAGAACACATAAGTGTCGCAGACACTAAAAGAAGGCAGTGAAGTATGGGAGGGTGTTTTTTTTTAATTTAATGACAAAACAAGCACAGATAAACATGTGAGTACCAACAGTTTACTTGTCTCAAATTGTAGTTTCAGAAAATGTAAAGTTGTTTGGGTGAGTATAGTGACCCTTTTACTACCTTGCATAGGGTGGTGTGGGTTAAGGGCTACACAACACACTCCGGCATAGTAACAATTATTCCAGGTACATTCAGTGGGGTTGCCATGTTTTGTCTTTAGAAGTTGATTAGAGTTTGGTGCTTTTTTAGGCGTGTGTGCAAAATGTGCTATTATTATTGTTGTTGTTGTTATTAATAAAATTATTTTTCTGTGATAAGCAAAAAAAGTGTTAATGCAGTCACAGCTAGGAAAACATATAACTGTCATTGTTCCCACCCAGAAGATGTGCAAAGGACTATCTATGTATTTGGACGTGTGTACCCAAGAACAAGATGACTTGATGAACATAGAAAGACAGACAGTCATCTGTTGGGCAGGGTGGCACATATGGTAATAGGACCCTTGAGACAAGCTCAATGCCTCTAAATTGGCCAACAATCTGTTTTTTCTGATGTTTGTCTTATCCTCTTACTCATGCTTATTCCCGTTTGGCTGTAAGATGTTTGTTGGCTGTTAGAGAGCAGTGCGTAGTGAAGATGTTTGAGACAGATTCTGTCCTTTTTGTTATCTTCACTACACAGAGCTTATAGGGACATTTACACAATGTTCATATTTTAACAGACTCACAAGGAACCTGTCTGTGATCCTTTTTTGATTGCACCATTGGTTAGCACTGGATCTCCAGTCCGATAACCTGAAATCATTTACATATTCAGGATTATAGAGACAGATGGCCAGCTTTAAGCTGGGTACACACATGCAAAATGACAGACAGAATCTGCAAGATTTTGTTACGATCGCTCTACTCACAGTCCCGAGGTTTCTCCATATGTAAAGCATAGCTATGTAAAGCATTGGGAGAATGCTCTGGACTGCAGATTCCCCTCAGCAGCGGATGACTTCCTATACTTTCATACAGTGGGACAACCGTGGTGAAGGGAAATTTTCATTTCCAAACAGTACAGAGGCCGATGGTCAACATGTGCCTCGGGAGCGCTCGGAAATGCACTACAAGTTATCGTTAGTGTGTGTACCCACCTTAAAACATGTTGGGGCAATCTTATGGATTGATCCAGAAATGCAATACACTAATACTCTATTCTATGTTACGGATATCATATTTTTTTGGTTTTGTTGGATTGTTCCCTTGCATATAAATTCTGCATAAGAAGGAGTTTTCCAGTGTGATTAGATATAAGGGGATTCAAACATAATGTATCAGGCTGGCAACAGTTGGGAATATCGTTTGAATAGCTATTAATTTTTTAATAATCTGTAATATTCATACATTAATGATAAATAATCCGCATGCAACATCTAACAAACCATTGTAATGCAAAAAAATATAATAATAATTGAATGTTCTTTTTATTTACCAACGCATCCTATTAATTTTTGGCACTTGCTTCCCCAGGAGTTTATCGTGCTATCCTTAGTGTTTGCCTATCTCCATCTTGTGTGTCTACAGGCAGAACGTCCACCTTGCCGTCCATGCTGAAAACTTCAAATCTGAAATTGTGTCTGTGAAGGAAATGCGTGACATCTGGTCCTGGATCCCGGAGAGGTTTGCCCTCTCCCAGCCCTTGTTGCTTTACACGAATCAGGAGCATGGGAACAGTTTGAGTCGGTGAGTTTATTACTCAATTGTTGCTTTACTTTTTTGTCAAGTCTATACCCCCCATTACAGCTTTTCACTTTTTTAGACATACTACTATCTAGTTACATTAAATGGTAAATGTACAACGCTAACAGAAGGTAAACATTAAGGAGGGTGTGCCCTTTAAAAAGCAGATGGGGTCTATGGTGCAGTCTATGGGAACATTGGCAAATATGAATAAACAAAAGCCATTGCACAATGAAATAACCTTGGAAAACTAACAATATTGTTTTCTAGTTGGCCTTTGCGGCAAAATACAGAAATACAATGAATGATTTAACTCTTTGAAATTTACCCAGAATTCATCATTTCTGAATCAAGTTTGGCTTGGGAAAAGATAATACTGCTCACAGACCAATTTGTTTCCAATCCACGCTGATCGTTGCAATTTTTTAAGATATTTACCAAGATAAATATTTTGTTTTTTCCCCCATGCACAGATTTTACTTGCATTGTGAAGGGCATGAACCAACCCTCCTTCTGATCAAAACAACGAACATGGAGGTGTGTTATATCACTGTTCGTACAGTTCCATATAGATTGTATTTATTTTGGTCTTTCCCCTGTTTGTCGCCCAGAGATCTTATTCTATGGCTCCACTGCAGACTCAAAAATCATTCAGACTATTTAGATCAGGGGTGCCCAACCTGCCCCTGGCTGGGGGCCACACTGTGCCACTCCAGACATCAGGCTGCTTGCTTAGCTCCTCCCCGAACCACCCAGAGTCCATTTCACCCCCAGCCAATTTTTCTTGAAAGGCCCACGGGGCACCACTGATTGAGATGTTGAAAACTAAGCATAAATACAACTTTACAGTGACATCTTCCTGCACTGTGCCACCCCTAGTCAATGTTTCACCATCATAGCTTGAGCACACGCAGACCAGCCAGCTTGTGTACCAACCTTATGTGGGGCACGGCAGTTTGCAGATTAATAAAGCAGTGACCCAGGTGCTACATTGCTACAATAATTTCTGTTTATTTGCAGCTGTAATGCTTCAGTTCTCTTATTTTTAAATACATTAAACTAAAGTTATGAGATACTGATCGCAAGGAATTCCGGCACTCTGAAATGTTTTATATATATTTTAACTTGCATTTCACTAGACCAAATGACTCTTCTTTATTTCTAGGTATGTGGCTCTTTCCTCTCCACAGACTGGAGTGAGCGTCGGAAAAGTGGGAACAAACTGAGCTTCTTTGGGACAGGAGAGTGTTTTGTATTTCGAGTAAGTAGCATCCTATCTGTGCTTGCAGTAGGTGTGTAGAAGATGAGGCCTGGATTACCACTATTAATTTGGTTATAACCAAACCTGCATTCTTTACAGTGACATGATTGTTTTTTATTCATACCGGTATGTCTGTTCTTCTTAGCTGCAGCCAGAGGTTGAGCGATACGAATGGGTGATAATAAAACATCCAGAACTTGGAAGAGCTGCCGGCACAGAGATGAACTCTTTACAATCAGCCAGAGAGGATTCTGATCCCGCTGATAGACTTTCTCCCTTCTTGGCAACTCGGCACTTTAATCTCCCATCCAAAACGGCTTCCATGTTTATGGCAGGTAGCATGGACTGTATTATCATAGGTGAGTGGCAGTTTGTGAGATAAGCACCTTGTAATTGTACCCTGCATCTCTGCCTTATTTTAATCTAAAGTTAATTTGAGCAATTCAATAAATTGTAATTACCCAAGCAGATTGAAAACTGAGCTCTTATCTCCAAAATCCAGACTGTAAAGGCTCATACACACATGTGATCGTGAGGGCCGCGACGCACTAAGTGTACGAGCACCTATTTCAGCCGACAATCGTACCGTGTATGGTAACTTTGTCACATTAACTTTTATTTATTCACTATTTATTACACAGTTAAAAAGTGTTAGTATTTCATTTTTTTGTTTGTCTAGTGTTTGTTACGGGATTAGCGTTGCCTTTTTTAAAGCCTCCAGGCTTATAATAATCAAGTTCCCCCCTCGATACTTCCTGGTGACTGCTGAGAGAGGAAGGGGAGCAGGTTTGGTCTTCCAGGCATTCTGGCTAAGCAGACCCATAAAACTCTGCTCTTCCCCAACAGCCATTTGGCTAGGGTTTGAACCATGGGCATGAAAGAATCTTAACTGGACTTACAAACAAAATGCTGTTTGTTTTATTGGCCATGAAGTCGAGTCCATTAGAATAAGGAAAATCTGCCGCATGGGTAGCTCATTAAAGCAGGAGGCTTCTACAAAAATTCTGAATATTAACTGACCATGTGCTGAGTCAGGGACTCTGATGGAAGGTCATAAATGCTGCGGTGACTATAAGCTAGTTCATGGCGCATTACGCATAATCAGGGAGATTCAATAGAAGTTCTTATTGTTTAAAGGGTATGTCCACCGTTATTTTAACTTTTATGTTTCCAGTTTAACTGAAGGACAGGAGGTAAATGCGATATGTCTTACCTCCTGTCCTTCAGTAAAACTTACAGGAGACCAGAAGAAACTTACCGCGTAACGATCCAGCGCTGCTGACAGCCTGCGACTACACTGACATTCTCCGACGGATCCACAGTCCTTTGCATTGTGTGCGCGTGCGCACACAGTGCATAGGAGCGTGGACGCGGCGGGACGGTCAGGTGAGGCGGCGCTGCGCTGATACGTGGGTAAGTTTCTTCTGGTCTCCTGTAAGTTTTACTGAAGGACAGAGGTAAGACATATCGCATTTACCTCCTGTCCTTCAGTTAAACTGGAAACATAAAAGTTAAAATAACGGTGGACATACCCTTTAAAATGGTGCTAATTTTGCCCCAACCAATCAGATCTTATTTAACATCTGAAAGCTAACATCTGATTGGTTGGAGCAAAGTTAGCACCCTTTTAAACGATAAGAATTTTTATTGAATAACCCTGCATATTTTTTATTTTGCCGTTATTTCGGCCTTTACTTGCCCTCTTAAGTTTAGTTTTTATTAAGGGAAAGTTTTGCTTATCTATCTGCACTCACAAAGGAGTGGGGGGGGGTTCATAATATTTATTGTCAGTGTCTAAAAATTTATACTAGTTTGATTTACCATTAGAATACATTTCCTTTTTAGATCTCATCTCACTGTCCGTCAATTAGTAAATTATACTGCAACCCATATTACCATTACAGTTTATATATATCCACCTTAATACTCCATAGCAGCATTCTAGTCTCTCGCTCTGTCCCAAGCACCTGGCATTATCCAATATGGAGAAAAGTAATAGGAGCTAGAAGGACCATCACAATCCTAAGCAGGGAATTGTGTTTATTTAGATTAATCACAGTACATGTTTCTGACCCAAATGGTCCTTTGTCAACTGTATGGGATCAAAAACAACAATGTTTGCATCCCATTAAATTCCATGTTAATAACTAACCTCTTAAATTTAGCATCTGAAAAATTTTGCTAGTGTAAATTGTTTCACCAGTATAACATACATGTTTGTTTTGTTTTACACTAAAAATGTATTATGTATATTAAGATTTCAATGCAGTCAACATAGTGTAACCTCAAATCCCACGTGTATAACTAAGATAATACACAAACACAAAGAATATAAATGTATTTATTTTTTAATCAGTGTCACATTCATGTTTGATGTTAGCTTCAGTATTCCGTGCTGACCATAAGGTGGAGCTCTTGCTCTATAAACATGCAATTGCTTTGCTATTAAAAAAAAAAAAAAAACGCAATTAGTCCAGACAAAACCATTATGGCTAGGCCATCACTTTTTTCCATGAGCACTTTCCCCAAACAGTGCTTTCCAATGTGGGTGGCGCATGCAATAACCATTTTTTTGTGAATAGCATGTGTTCTGAATCCGGAATATTGCACACAAACAGATGTTTACCTTCCATTGTAGTGTGGCTTCAGCCTAAAACTAGCATTCCTAGAATCACTGTTATGACTCGGGGCCTGTCAACTCTTTGTTAAGTATAACTATAGTGATCATGGTTCAGATACAGGACTATAATATATAATTCCGTTTTGAAGAGATTGTGCTTCATTCGTACAAGGTCACGTATTGGCTTGTCCAGTGTAAGGCTTGGGAGGAAGAAACTGCTGAATTGACAAGAGAATTTGTCACAAAAACAGGAAGCAGAGCAGATTGTGGTAGACACTCAGTAGGGACTGCAGCCATTTAATATATATATTCCTACTTGAGATTGTAAGTTTTTCGGGGCAGGGATTTCAGTCCTAATGTGTTGAGGCACGCCATATCTATCTATCCATAATTTATAGAAATAAAGTTTAATACATAGGTTAAGAATACATCTATATATATAATTTTCATTTATCTGTTTAATTGCTTGCACTTATCCCCGTGTCTGTATATATATTTTATAATGTGCACTTCAAATTCATAACTTAAAGGGAATCTCCACTGCTAAACTCACTTTTTTCAATTCAGTTTTATTGAAGAACTGGAGGTAAGACACTGCTCCTTCTTTAATAAAACATGCAGTCATACAGTGTAGGCAATTATGGTCTATTCTATTTTGCAAATCCCATTAAGAGACAACTTACCGTAAATGTCTCTGTCTAAATGTAATACTCTAATCATCCAACAGATGGCATTCACAGATAAGCTGCTGTGAACATATAAACATTACCCAGAAGTCTTTTTATTAGACGTATTTGCCGTTGCCCTCCGGATGAACCAAACTATGTGCATAATTTTTTGCCATGGCTATGAAGAGCTGCAGTGTCGATTGGTACTGTGTTTTCTGGCCTAGAGATTAAATAGAGTAAATGTCGTAATTTTTATGAAAATGTATTGTTGTGTGTTGTCGTGATTGACATCTTTAAGCTAATTAAAATAACCATTTTTTATTAACCAATTAGGCGGCGGGGATGGACAGGCATTATATCTGGATTCAGACCTCAACTATGGAAGAACCAGTCACTGCAACACCTTTAATAACCAGCCACTCTGCTCTGAAACTTTCCAGGTCTCTGTCATTGAAGTGTGGGGGTTCAAGGACAATATTAATGATGGTGCAAACTCCGGTTTGCCTTGAAGATTGTGTCCCAGCATGCTGGATAAACACTGGTAAGAGAACGATGGTGCTTGTAGGATAATAATGCACTAGCACCAGCCTACAGTATGACAATTCAGATACTCCTTCTCTCTAGTGATACCAGCAGGTCACAAATATGTATCAACAGTATTATATCCTGCAATTAATTAAATAACAAGCGGACATTAAAAAATGCACTTATCTTCAGCAGATGGAATTGTTTGAGGAAGAACCTCTATGGAAATTCTTAATAGTCCTTGCACTACAGAGCCAGCAGCCACATTCATATCACCCGTGAACCTTGAAGCTTCTGTCCAACTGTTGCTGGAACTAGACCCCTCAACTTCCTTTATCAAGTTGCAGATCCCTGATCCCTTCATTCGACCAGATTGTGTTTGTTTTCCAAATGTCCCTCCTGCAGGACTTTCCCTGTGTCCAATGAACGTGACGTTTCCTACTTATTGTCTTACTCCTTTGTGTCTGTCTGTTGTATTGTACTTTGTCTATGCAACTTTTTTGTGATGACAACTCCTTTAAGACCAACAAATGATGGAATTATGGGATATTTATAAATGAAGTGGACCTTGGAAAGTTGTCTTTCTAGATGTGACCGTCTCTGTTTCTATAAATGTTATCACTAATCACGTATTGTGTGAGGGGATTTTTGGAAAATTAAAAAAAAAATGTAAGTTTTTTTTCCCCCCTTTTTTTTAATCTTTTTAACTGAATCAGAATCATTTTCAGGAATGATTTTATTGTATAAAAGAATAGTCCACTATAGATGTAGGGCGGTATTTATAAAGTAGTTTCGAGATATTGAGATCTGCACTCACAATTTATTCAGTTGAATTTTATTGTGACCAGATACATGCACAACATTTCGTGTTTCCCCGAAACATTGTGCACATATGTGGTCACAATAAAAGTGCGGATCTCATGATCTCTAAACTACAGTACATAGCTGTTTGTGGTTAGAAGCCTGGAGAGCACTGCGCCAACATCAAAAATAAGAGGAGTGCAAGGAGACATCGTAATCGGTATTTCTAAAGGTATTTTTGACCAATAAAAAGACTGATATTGGCCACTATCAGCCCTCAATGTGCTGATACCAGACGGTATCGAACTACTGCCCAGAATCAGTCTTCCAGTTTCACTGCTGGCAAATAGAAAAAAAACAAAGGTTTTCTTCCCACTGGAATAAAGGATCTCTATTGGTCATTATCTATAGCAATCCTTTATAAATATGGCCTGTAGAGTGGGGATGCTTCCTGATGGAAAGGCTGACAGTAAAGGGACAAATTAAATGTAAATCTAAGTACAGCTGATTTTTTCCTTTAAAAGGGGCCTGAACCATTTTATTAAAACACTAGGGTAAGGATTTGATCTGAACATATAAAGTCAGCATGGCGAAAGGTTGGTTAGTATTTCCATTATACAGCCCATACACATTAGATGGCTGCACTCAATTAGATGGCTATCAGGGCAAATCCAATCAAGTCGTTTGGAAATACCAATTGAACTACACAACCTGTACATCTTGAGAGTATTTTGGCTTGAAGATAATGAAGCTAGTAGTGGAATTGACTGATCCGGTCAGCGTTTGTTTAATAGATTGCAGGTAGCCTATCAAACAGAATCCATACATTGGTAATTTTTTTTTTTTGACCAACTCGTCAAAATGATCAGTGTATATTTGCCTTAAGAAGCATGATACAGCCTGCCTCTCTTTCGTTAAATGGCTTACAGCCCATTGGTTATATGGGGGCTGTGCAATAGATCTAGAGAGCATAGGCTGCTTTTTTTCTTCAGTCAAGCTGAGCCCACACTATGACACGTGTTGCCGTCAGTTTGAGCTGTGGTCTGCGCAATAGTGTGCGATCGGAGAGCATGCAATCTGCATGAGAAATCGTGCTGGTGTGCCCTAGCCTTAAATGGTTGAAGAAGTGACAGACTGGCCAGGGGTCTATGCAAGGCTGATCCTATTTAATAGGTTACAATTGGCTGCAGAGCTGTACATCTTTTCTGGAACACATGCAACTTAGTAGTAATATTATATATGTAGTTATTTTTAAATTATACGTTGCATATTTGTGTTTGGTGGCACTTTAAGCAGTTGTTTGTTGCCTAATTAAATAAAGAAGCTGTGTTTATGTTCTGCTATTTACTCATTTGTTTTACTAATTATACCCCAGCTTGACTTTTAAACTGATAATTAAAACAAAGGATAAGAGGGGGATGGGTTTGTTTTTCCTGTTCAGGTCAACCACTAGATGGCAGACAGCAAACATCTTAATATTGCAAAACCACCTAGATCAGCAGAACAGGTTCTTTATAAAATAAAATAACTTGACCCACCCAGTAGTCACAAGGCAGGAGACACCAGTGTGTTTAAGGTTATAGAGTATAAAGAGTAGACAGGCTTGTTATAGAGGATATAAAGGCCTAGTGTACCTCTTAGCTAGGTTTCAAAAAGAAAATCTAAAAAATCTATTGCTGAATAAGCGGTTATCATAATTGGGCCGTGTTTTCCTTCTCAATGCCTGTTGAGAGAAGGAATTTTAAAAGAATATCTATTATATGATTTATAATTAAAGGGAATGTCTAACTTCTGACAAAAATACATACTTCCCTTTCTCACCGGTCCACGCAATAGTCCACAATCGGAGCACATGCGATCCACAAAAGAATGGTGATCGCATGCACTCTGAAAACAGATAGTAGCGCAACGCATGTGAAGTGGCCACCTACATTGACATTTACTGCTCTGCGATTCTAGCGTGCTAATGGATCGCTAGCATGTGAGGAAACAAGCCAATGTGGCCTAGCTCGCTGTGTTGGGGGAGATGAGTATCAATTCTTGGGGGTAGACATGCCCTTTAACTAGCAGTGTCAATTATCAACTGCAGTATTTTCATCTGTGAACTGTTGTGTAGGTAGGTAGGTTCACCTTCCTAGAGGAATATTCCAATAGGCAGAATTCTTCCTTTCTTAAGGCCCCACTACTTTATCTATAGTACTAGATATCACAAGGGAAATAGTTTTTTTGTAGTTAAATGGAAACCCTGCTGACAGTGTAGTTTTACTGCAATAGTTGTGAATTCTGATTCGCACTACTGAGTTCATTCTGGGAAACACAAACTTCCTTTTGTTGAAAGAACTCTGCAAGACCCAGTCACAAGACCTAATTCATGGCTCAGTGTTCAACTGTTTCAAAAGGAGAAGCATTTAAAGCTTCGCTCTAGGGTCTCTAGGTCTATTGCACATCCTGTCCATAACCTTATGCAAACCAGCAGGGCTGTGCAATCGTTATCTCTAATACACTGGGAGATGTTCCTGCAATCGGAAGAACTGCTCGAAGTTCCTTGAGGCCTCAATCTTTCTGCAGATTTCAGCTTAAACCTGCAGGAAGATTGGAACAGAAGATGGGGTCGGTGTAAAATTTATGCCTTGACTGATCCTTGTTTTTCCATTAAAGCGCTCGCCATGGTCGTTTGGAAAAACAGAAAAAGTGCATCTTATTATGCAGATATTAGATCGTAAAAACTATTGTTATTCTGACGTTAAGATTAAATGTAATGTAACCTTACATGAGATGTCATTAGACAATATTTGCCAAACAAATTGAACATCAAACAATATGTATGGTACATCTACATGAAGGGTGCCCAACCCATTTGACCTCAAGGGCCTCATGTGCGACCCCTGACCACCTTTGTGGGCTGCATACTCCTTCCTCACACATCAACAGGCAAGATCTTGCACAGACAGGCAAATACAGACTGACAGGCACTCACACAGACAGGCAAACACAGACAGACAGGCACTCACACAGACAGGCAAAGACAGACAGGAAAACACACAGACAGGCACTTACACAGAGACTCATACACACAGGCAGACAGACACTCACACAGACAGGCAAACACACAGACACTCTAATAGACACTCACACAGACTGCAGGGGCTTGAATGGGTCCAGAACAGGAAAGGGAAGCGCGCCACCACCCCCATCACTGGAGGCAGGGTACATCAGGTTCGAGCCAGGCAGGCTAATCAGCAATTAACATTGTACATCTGTCTTATCAAAGTTTCGGTCGGTGTTACAACTTTTTGTAGTGTGTGGTCACCTTTAGATTAGAGAAAGGGTAGAGTTCGTGTGAACCTTTTATTAACAACTGATCACACATTTCTATTGTGTCTTGAGAAAGGTGTCCTGTTGACACCGAAACGTTGATTAATAAATCTTTTCACGTATTAAGACTGGTGTGCAGTGGATGTATGAAGAGCTATATGTTGTATTGCGGTTTTGGCAGCAATGACCACTACGCACCCAGCATGAAGATTACCTACATGGTGTACAATGTCCGACTTGTTATAATGCACACTGCATGAAGGGGCCATATTCTCTATTGACCTTCTAGGAACCAAATTCTTATTAGCAGAATTGCAATCCAATCAACATCTCTGTACACTGTGCCTTTAATGCATTATAATTACTACATACGGTACTTCCTTGTCTAAATGACAAAATTGTGCAATTTCCTTTCAGAAATCATTTCTAATCACCCTCTAAAAAGTAACCAAGGGGCATATTTAGAAAGGTAATGTCTGATATTGAACCGTTGTTTTCCCGATGTCCTTGTTGCTTTTTGGACGGATACGGGATGATATTTCGAAACTGCCCAATATCACCCCACTGGAACAGCAATTACCAACCTTTAAAGGGCATGTCCACCCCGAAATTTAACTTTTGATATGTGGTAGGGCATGCTCCCCCAGCCCCAACCGCATTAATATAATTGTTAGAAAGTCCCCCGATTCTTA
This sequence comes from Hymenochirus boettgeri, assembly GCA_019447015.1. NCBI lineage: Eukaryota > Metazoa > Chordata > Amphibia > Anura > Pipidae > Hymenochirus > Hymenochirus boettgeri. The sequence continues at coordinate 30,420,502 of CM033477.1, forward strand.
CTTACCTGCCCTCTCTCCTCTGCTGCTGTGTTCAGGCCCTCTGCTTGCATGGAATTGCAAGCAGGGGGCGGGACCGGCAGCCGCGTCCGTGATTGGCTGAGAGGCAGGGAGGGCTGCACTGAGCATGCCTCAACCTTGATGAGGTTGAGGAAGTCTCAGGAACAGCATGAGTCACACACTGCTCCTACACAGCAGTTTCCTGGACTTTGGAGGGGCACAGCAGGGGAACTATTTTGAGCAGGAATGTAAGGTAAGGATTGTTTTAAACTACTTGATGTGGCCAGTAAGGGGTTAAATTTTAGTTTTGGGGGTGGACATGCCCTTTAAAAGACAGCATCAAATGTGAAATCATTAATAAAGCTCTTCTAATAGGCTGTGTGCTAAAATTCTTACATTGTAAGCTCTTATGTGTTCAGCACTATATAAGAAAATAAATGCATACATATGATCATGTGTTTACATACAGGTACATAATTTGGTTATTATGTTAGTATATTTTAACAGGCTGTGAATAGTCATAGGCCGCGTTTCCTTTTAGGTATGTGCTAGTGTGTGCATGCAATCTTTTTACATTAGTGGACGCAGCCTCAGGGAAGTTTGCACAAGCTAAAGGTATTTTACATTGCTACTTTAAAATAGCGTACAATGGATAATTTACTATTTTCTCCATTGAGCGAGCACAATTGGTTTTTTCTTTTAAAATGTTGCAAAAGTGGAAGTTTTATACTGGGAAGGTCCTTGGTGTGTGATTCATTCGTTCTCTGAATCATTTGTCTGTTCTGCCCATTCAGACATGGGAACGTTTGGGGCCTCTTTATATATGTATATATATATATATATACTATATTCTTATTGTTCGCCATATTATTAAACCACCAAAATGTCGCTGCTTTGCAATGAAATGTACAAGTGGACAATGGTGAAAATTCTGGCATCTTGTGTAAAGGCCAAACAAAGAAATATTAAAAATAGATTTACTTTGCAGTTTTGCTAATTACCTCCCAGGTAGGTAGGAGTAGGCTTTCCTACCTCCCCGGAAATTGTACTTTTTTAAATGTTTTATTCATAGTCGCCGTTTAAAGAAAAAGTGTCCTTTGTAAGTGGTACATATTTCCAGCTTAATTACCTCCCAACTTCTGTGGGGCCACAAAAGGAAGGGTGGATATGTCCCCCCCCCAAAATGTTGGATTGCTTTATGTCTGAATAAACTATAGGGGTTCTCCCCTTTTGTCACCTGCTCATTCGTGTAAAGTTCTGGTTCCTCTTTACATTAAACATCCATCCACAGCCCACCCAGCCAGGTCTCCAGACTGCCTAGGCCCTGCCAACTTTGGGATAAACTCTGGTGGTCTAGGTCATTAAGTCAAGCTCCTCAAACAGGGTTGTCATTGTGGTACTGGAGTAGTTGGGGGTATGGAATAGGATTTTTTCTGTGGTATTCATGTCCTATAAGGGTGCTAGGTCATCGTTTTACACACTACAATAGAATGCCAGAGATATAGAGCCATATTTATGACACGCCAATCTCCCCAACACCTCACGTGCAATGCCTGCGAGTAAACTTTGACTCTGAACTTTCCTTTAAACACCACATTAATACCCTGTCGCTTACAGCTCAAAAACATCTCGCTCATCTGTCCCTTCCTTTCACAGAACGCTACCAAAATTCTAGTTCATGCCCTTATCTCTCGGCTGGGCTACTGTAACACCCTCCTGTGCGGTCTACCAAGCAACTGACTGGCACCCCTTCAATCAATCCTTAACTCTGCTGCCAGGCTCATTCACCTCTCTTCCCACTTCTCACGCTGCCCCTTTCTGTCAATCTCTCCACTGGCTTCCCATCACCCAAAGGATCCAAATTAAGCTGCTAACCTTATCCTACAAGGCTCTCTCCAATACAGCCCCCCCATACATCTCTGATCTGATAAACAGATACTACCCAAGGCGTAACCTCTGCTAATGATCTTCTCCTCTCATCTACTCTAATCATCTCTTCCCAAGCCCGTATACAGGACTTTTCTCGTGCTGCCCCTCTGCTCTGGAACTCTCTTCCTCGCTTTATATGTCACTCACCATCACTTCATATCTTCAAACGCAACCTCAAAACTTACCTCTTCAGGCAAGGTTACAATCTGGGCCTGGACACTTCTACCCCTCTTACTGACCCATCGCAGACCCGCTAGTTATAATTCACTTACAACTTAGTTACAGCTACTGATCTGCTTCACCTTGTGTCTCATCCCCATCTCCTCTAGACTCTAAGCTCTCGGGCAGGGCCCTCCATCCTATTGTATCACAGTAATGCTGTAACTTACCACACTAAATGCTGCTGGATCAGCACTTACATTTTTTGCACTTTGTTTTACTTGCACTAGCCTTGTATGTAATATAAATCCACAATAATAATAATAATAATATTTATGAAGGCGCAGTATCGCTTTTTAGTGATATCTTTGAAAAATGACAGACAGAATCTCTAGAGGAAAATCTAGTGTCTACAGTAAGTAGTGTATGGGCACCTTTAGTGGTGTAGTTACCGTCAGTCCCAGAATCTTTATGACAGTCCCATCATTTAAAAAATATAAAATTAAATTATTAACTGGAATGTAATTTAAATTATTTACTGTCTACAAGTGTACTCAAATGATGCTCGGTAGTAACACACCTGTTCTAAGTACCCAATGAACTGAATTCTTCTTAAAAGGCATGTCCACCCCTTTTTATAACTTCTTTCTGTAGTGTAGGGCTCCCTCCCCCAAACCCAAACGCCATATTAGTTTCACACAAAACACCCCCGATATGTACTTACATCACCTCTTTCCCCCGTCGATGTGTCACGGCCCTCTGCTTGTATGAAACTGCAAGCAGGGGGGCGGACTGGCAGCCGTGTCCGTGATTGGCTGCCTCTCAGGATGCGGCTTCCGGCTGTGCAGATCGACGGGGGAAAGAGGTGATGTAAGTACAGATAGGGGTGTTTTGTGTGAAACTAATATGGCGTTTGGGGTTGGGGGAGGGAGCCCTACACTACAGAAAAGGGGTTTTGTGCTAGGGGGAGGGAGAGAGAAACGAGAGGGAGGGGGAGGAGGTCTGTACTGCGCATGACAAAATTCTCCCGGAGGCTCCTGGTGGGCAGTTTTTTGGACTTTGGGGGGGGGGGTTACTGGAAAACCATTTGGAGCTGGGATGTGAGGTAAGGATTTTATTACTCTACATAGTGAGGCCAGTAGTGGGTTAAATTGTAGTTTTGGGGGTGGACATGCCCTTTAAGTGTCACTTTCAGAAAAACTTCAGGGAAAATATTTTCCATGTAATGCATTGCGATGTATACAAGTGGAACCTTGGCTTTAAAACTTCCTTCGTGTGAGTAACTTGGAAATGTCCCACCACGTGCAGATAATTCCTGTTTTTCAGGAACATTTTTAAACAATTGGTATAGTTTCTTGCAGGATGATAAATGAGCAGCCCAGTTTGCCTGGGTAATCACATGACTGGAATCTCACACTGTGCATTATCCTCCTCTTTTATTCATGGAATACCTTAACCCATTCACTTCCAGCTGAGAGGGGGGGTATTAATATGGTTATAATAAAGAATTCTACACAAGTGTCCTGAGATAGAAGGGACCTATGCGGTGGGGGGGGGCGTGACTGGTCAGTCGGCGTGACTGGTCAGTCTGGTGCATATGGTCCATTTTGTAGCCCGTTTAAGCTGGGTACACACGATTAGATATTTCGGTCCTAACGACCGATAGTTCAGTGTATCGGCCGATCGGACCGAAATTATCGAATCCAAATGTGCCCATGTCCGATCGACCGAATCGGACGATCGGACAGGGTGGAAAACCTCGTCCGATCGTGCGGTCCTCTATGGACCGCACGATAGGTCGCGGTGACTATCGGACGCGGCTGCTTTTGCCGCGACCGACAGTTCTTCCTCCTGGCCGACCGTTCGAAAGTATCGAACGGTCGGTCAGGAGGAAAAATCGCTAGGTGTGTACCTAGCTTTACACAAAATATTGAAATGCTTGGGATTGCTACTAGAATTTACAGTTTCTGACAAAGGTCTAAGGGCCCTATTTCTAAAAGATCGATATCGTTATCGAAAAAATACCGGTCGTTATCGGTAAATACCGATCGTTATTTTACGATAACGACCGTTATTTTTTCAATAACGATAGCGATCTTTTATAAATAGGGCCCTAAAAGTCTTGTCGCCTGGGTATTTTGCAGTAACTCCTGCTATTAAACTGATTTTTAATTGGTGAAAATAGCTCATATGAAAAGTTAAAGCCCTCCCAAATAATATTAAATGTACTGGTAAAAAATAGTTTCACTGGAAAAAAGATTTATCATTTAATCAAGACAGAAAGGTCAAAATGTTGCAAGACAAAAGTGTAGTCGCCTATACAGAAAATGATCTACTTTACAGCCAATCCAAAAATATGTCTGCAAAATTCATCTTACCCCGCATATGCTCAATGATGTTCATGTCAGGTGACTGTTCTGGCCAATCATGGAGCATCTTGATCTTCTTCGCCTTAAGGAACTTTGATGTGGAAATGGAAGTATGCGATGGAGCACCATCCTGCTGCAGAATTTGGCCTTTTTTATGGTTGGGAATATATGAGGTAGCTAAGATTTCTTGGTATTTTACACTATTGATGTTGCCTTCCACCCTGCAGATCCCTCGCACACACCCATACTGGATGTAACCCCAGACCATGATTTTGCCTCCACCAAACTTCACTGTTTTCTGGGTAAATCTCTGGTCCATGCAGGTTCCATTAGGTCTCCTGCAATATTTGCGGCGACTGTGGTGTAATTCAACAGAAGATTCATCTGAAAATTCCAACTTTTGCCACTTTTCCAGCGTCAATCCTTTTAGCAGGCTGTGGGACTTGGCAAATGCCACACGGTTTTTCAATTGTCTTTTGTTTAGTGCTGGCTTATGGGCACTGATTCGACCATGGAGGCCATTTCGAGACAGAATCCGACAAACTGTTCTGGTTGAAACATGGATTTCAGGTGACCAGGTATCCTGGAGCTCTGCTGCAGTTGAAAATGGGCTTGCCTTGGATTTTCAGGCCAACAAACAGTCCTCTCGAGCAGTTGTCTTGCGGGATCTGCCTGACCTGGGCTTGTCAAAAACTTCTCCAGTCTCTTCAAATCTTTTCTTTATCCTCTGAACTTGACGCTGAGAGACATTGAAGGTGCCACATCAGCAGTGGATTTGGTCTTCAGCCTCTTGATAATCAACAGTTTAGTCTCAGGGTGAATCTTAGGTATGTTTGGAGAGGTCTATTTGCAGTTGATGTGAAGGTCTAGTGTACTGGGGTTCTTTTTATACACACCTGACACCTAATTGATCCATTATTAGTCACAGGTGAAGCCCATATGACAAGGCGACAACACTTATGTCTTTGGAAAAACTGACTCAATGGGCTTTACCAAGCTGTGAATATTAGAATACTTTTTGTTAGTTTCGTTTTGTATTGAAACATTATTACAAAAGCTGTTTGGGGTAAAATGAACCATTTCTTGAAACAAAATCTGCATTAGAATTATTGTTAAGCGGCACTTCAGGTCTATTTGTACACAAGCGACAAGACTTGTCAGAAACTGCACTAGAGTAGTTTAAAGAACAAATCTGGGCTTTATATTAATTGTCTATTGCAATGGGAGGTATTTCTAGTCTTTCTAAGCCTGGTACACATGGTACAATTTTGCACCTATCTTTTGGACCATAAGGGCTAGGCCACACTAGCATGTTTGCGCACACGATTGTGCATGAGATTTTGGTTAGAATGGAAACCAAATGCATGCGATTGCGCATCAGTTTGCGTTTTGCGTGCACCATTTTATCACGCATACGTATGCGCTTATATAATTGTAAATGACAAAATCGTAAACGCGAAACAACGCACCAGAATCGCACCCGCAATAACGTTCGCAATTGCATGTGCAATTTGTGTTTGTTTTTAGTGGGGCCTCAGCCTAAGGCTACTTTTGGCAATTGCTGTTGCCGTTCCCTGACGGTCGCCGATAGAGAGGCTGCATGTAGCATTTCTCTAGCGGTAAAATCTGGAACCGCTCAGTTTCATCACTCATGTGAAAGTAGCCTAATGATCAATAAACTGATTTTAGTCTGTCAGTCAGAAGAAAAGGTGCCCTAGGCGACATTGTAGCGTTACTGATCCCACTGCACATTGAAGACTACAAAATCAGACGAAATTTACTGTTGTGTCCGGTCGAACTGAGATTTGTCAGTGGCTGCAAATATTCCTGTCACAGGACGCCCTGTGTGAGGTTGTGGGAAATAAGGCAAACTAGGCCACACAAGCTCTTTTGCAATTGAAGGAGCTTTATTAATACGCACCAGTACCAAGCACAACCATATCCTACCAAACAAGCACTGTCCTTGGGATGCAGTTCCTGGGATCTCTGGGCCCAATACACAAACACAAAGAATATAAATGTATTTATTTTTTAATCAGTGTCACATTCATGTTTGATGTTAGCTTCAGTATTCCGTGCTGACCATAAGGTGGAGCTCTTGTTTTATAAACATGCAATTGCTTTGCTATTAAAAAAAAAAAAAAAACGCAATTAGTCCAGACAAAACCATTATGGCTAGGCCATCACTTTTTTCCATGAGCACTTTCCCCAAACAGTGCTTTCCAATGTGGGTGGCGCATGCAATAACCATTTTTTTGTGAATGGCATGTGTTCTGAATCCGGAATATTGCACACAAACAGATGTTTACGCTAGGTAATGCAATTGCGCTTTTCACACCCGTTACCTTCCATTGTAGTGTGGCTTCGGCATAAAACTAGCATTCCTAGAATCACTGTTATGACTCGGGGCCTGTCAACCCTTTGCTAAGTGAACTATAGATAACATCTGTGTAATGTCAGAAACTCTTTGTTCTAGTATGTATAAAATAGAGTGCTTTACAAGATTCAATATTGTATCATGCCTGAGGAAGAAGCCTAAAGGTTCGTACACACGTGTGATCATAGGTCCCGAATTGCGACACACAATGTGTACGAATGGCCGTGTCGGTCGATAATCAGCCTGTGTATGGGCACTTTATCGGTCAAAATGACAGTTCATTCCGAGATAGTTGCGCGATCCCCCGGGCAGATCTCCGAACAAGTGCCCGCTTCGCCCAATAAAGTGCCCATACATGGGGCGATTATCGGTCGAGACGGGTGTTCGTACACGTCGTGCGTAGCAGGTCGATACCCACAGCCGCATGTGTGTAAGAACCTTTAGTGCCTCGAAAGCTTGAATTTTCAATCATTTTAGTTAGCCAATAAAAGGTATTATTTTATATCCAAGATGTCTAACACGGTGCAATTCTCTACTACTAAGTGAACCAGAGTGATCATGGTTCAGATACAGGACTATAATATTATATAATACCGTCTCATAAGGGATTGTGCTTCATTCGTACAAGGTCACGTATTGGCTTGTCCAGTGTAAGGCTTGGGAGGAAGAAACTGCTGAATTGACAAGAGAATTTGTCACAAAAACAGGAAGCAGAGCAGATTGTGGTAGACACTCAGTAGGGACTGCAGCCATTTAATATATATATTCCTACTTGAGATTGTAAGTTTTTCGGGGCAGGGATTTCAGTCCTAATGTGTTGAGGCACGCCATATCTATCTATCCATAATTTATAGAAATAAAGTTTAATACATAGGTTAAGAATACATCTATATATATAATTTTCATTTATCTGTTTAATTGCTTGCACTTATCCCTGTGTCTATATATATTTTATAATGTGCACTTCAAATTCATAACTTAAAGGGAATCTCCACTGCTAAACTCACTTTTTTCAATTCAGTTTTATTGAAGAACTGGAGGTAAGACACTGCTCCTTCTTTAATAAAACATGCAGTCATACAGTGTAGGCAATTATGGTCTATTCTATTTTGCAAATCCCATTAAGAGACAACTTACCGTAAATGTCTCTGTCTAAATGTAATACTCTAATCATCCAACAGATGGCATTCACAGATAAGCTGCTGTGAACATATAAACATTACCCAGAAGTCTTTTTATTAGACGTATTTGCCGTTGCCCTCCGGATGAACCAAACTATGTGCATAATTTTTTGCCATGGCTATGAAGAGCTGCAGTGTCGATTGGTACTGTGTTTTCTGGCCTAGAGATTAAATAGAGTAAATGTCGTAATTTTTATGAAAATGTATTGTTGTGTGTTGTCGTGATTGACATCTTTAAGCTAATTAAAATAACCATTTTTTATTAACCAATTAGGCGGCGGGGATGGACAGGCATTATATCTGGATTCAGACCTCAACTATGGAAGAACCAGTCACTGCAACACCTTTAATAACCAGCCACTCTGCTCTGAAACTTTCCAGGTTTCTGTCATTGAAGTGTGGGGGTTCAAGGACAATATTAATGATGGTGCAAACTCCGGTTTGCCTTGAAGATTGTGTCCCAGCATGCTGGATAAACACTGGTAAGAGAACGATGGTGCTTGTAGGATAATAATGCACTAGCACCAGCCTACAGTATGACAATTCAGATACTCCTTCTCTCTAGTGATACCAGCAGGTCACAAATATGTATCAACAGTATTATATCCTGCAATTAATTAAATAACAAGCGGACATTAAAAAATGCACTTATCTTCAGCAGATGGAATTGTTTGAGGAAGAACCTCTATGGAAATTCTTAATAGTCCTTGCACTACAGAGCCAGCAGCCACATTCATATCACCCGTGAACCTTGAAGCTTCTGTCCAACTGTTGCTGGAACTAGACCCCTCAACTTCCTTTATCAAGTTGCAGATCCCTGATCCCTTCATTCGACCAGATTGTGTTTGTTTTCCAAATGTCCCTCCTGCAGGACTTTCCCTGTGTCCAATGAACGTGACGTTTCCTACTTATTGTCTTACTCCTTTGTGTCTGTCTGTTGTATTGTACTTTGTCTATGCAACTTTTTTGTGATGACAACTCCTTTAAGACCAACAAATGATGGAATTATGGGATATTTATAAATGAAGTGGACCTTGGAAAGTTGTCTTTCTAGATGTGACCATCTCTGTTTCTATAAATGTTATCACTAATCACGTATTGTGTGAGGGGATTTTTGGAAAATTAAAAAAAAAATGTAAGTTTTTTTTCCCCCCTTTTTTTTAATCTTTTTAACTGAATCAGAATCATTTTCAGGAATGATTTTATTGTATAAAAGAATAGTCCACTATAGATGTAGGGCGGTATTTATAAAGTAGTTTCGAGATATTGAGATCTGCACTCACAATTTATTCAGTTGAATTTTATTGTGACCAGATACATGCACAACATTTCGTGTTTCCCCGAAACATTGTGCACATATGTGGTCACAATAAAAGTGCGGATCTCATGATCTCTAAACTACAGTACATAGCTGTTTGTGGTTAGAAGCCTGGAGAGCACTGCGCCAACATCAAAAATAAGAGGAGTGCAAGGAGACATCGTAATCGGTATTTCTAAAGGTATTTTTGACCAATAAAAAGACTGATATTGGCCACTATCAGCCCTCAATGTGCTGATACCAGACGGTATCGAACTACTGCCCAGAATCAGTCTTCCAGTTTCACTGCTGGCAAATAGAAAAAAAACAAAGGTTTTCTTCCCACTGGAATAAAGGATCTCTATTGGTCATTATCTATAGCAATCCTTTATAAATATGGCCTGTAGAGTGGGGATGCTTCCTGATGGAAAGGCTGACAGTAAAGGGACAAATTAAATGTAAATCTAAGTACAGCTGATTTTTTCCTTTAAAAGGGGCCTGAACCATTTTATTAAAACACTAGGGTAAGGATTTGATCTGAACATATAAAGTCAACATGGCGAAAGGTTGGTTAGTATTTCCATTATACAGCCCATACACATTAGATGGCTGCACTCAATTAGATGGCTATCAGGGCAAATCCAATCAAGTCGTTTGGAAATACCAATTGAACTACACAACCTGTACATCTTGAGAGTATTTTGGCTTGAAGATAATGAAGCTAGTAGTGGAATTGACTGATCCGGTCAGCGTTTGTTTAATAGATTGCAGGTAGCCTATCAAACAGAATCCATACATTGGTAATTTTTTTTTTTTGACCAACTCGTCAAAATGATCAGTGTATATTTGCCTTAAGAAGCATGATACAGCCTGCCTCTCTTTCGTTAAATGGCTTACAGCCCATTGGTTATATGGGGGCTGTGCAATAGATCTAGAGAGCATAGGCTGCTTTTTTTCTTCAGTCAAGCTGAGCCCACACTATGACACGTGTTGCCGTCAGTTTGAGCTGTGGTCTGCGCAATAGTGTGCGATCGGAGAGCATGCAATCTGCATGAGAAATCGTGCTGGTGTGCCCTAGCCTTAAATGGTTGAAGAAGTGACAGACTGGCCAGGGGTCTATGCAAGGCTGATCCTATTTAATAGGTTACAATTGGCTGCAGAGCTGTACATCTTTTCTGGAACACATGCAACTTAGTAGTAATATTATATATGTAGTTATTTTTAAATTATACGTTGCATATTTGTGTTTGGTGGCACTTTAAGCAGTTGTTTGTTGCCTAATTAAATAAAGAAGCTGTGTTCTGCTATTTACTCATTTGTTTTACTAATTATACCCCAGCTTGACTTTTAGACTGATAATTAAAACAAAGGATAAGAGGGGGATGGGTTTGTTTTTCCTGTTCAGGTCAACCACTAGATGGCAGACAGCAAACATCTTAATATTGCAAAACCACCTAGATCAGCAGAACAGGTTCTTTATAAAATAAAATAACTTGCCCCACCCAGTAGTCACAAGGCAGGAGACACCAGTGTGTTTAAGGTTATAGAGTATAAAGAGTAGACAGGCTTGTTATAGAGGATATAAAGGCCTAGTGTACCTCTTAGCTAGGTTTCAAAAAGAAAATCTAAAAAATCTATTGCTGAATAAGCGGTTATCATAATTGGGCCGTGTTTTCCTTCTCAATGCCTGTTGAGAGAAGGAATTTTAAAAGAATATCTATTATATGATTTATAATTAAAGGGAATGTCTAACTTCTGACAAAAATACATACTTCCCTTTCTCACCGGTCCACGCAATAGTCCACAATCGGAGCACATGCGATCCACAAAAGAATGGTGATCGCATGCACTCTGAAAACAGATAGTAGCGCAACGCATGTGAAGTGGCCACCTACATTGACATTTACTGCTCTGCGATTCTAGCGTGCTAATGGATCGCTAGCATGTGAGGAAACAAGCCAATGTGGCCTAGCTCGCTGTGTTGGGGGAGATGAGTATCAATTCTTGGGGGTAGACATGCCCTTTAACTAGCAGTGTCAATTATCAACTGCAGTATTTTCATCTGTGAACTGTTGTGTAGGTAGGTAGGTTCACCTTCCTAGAGGAATATTCCAATAGGCAGAATTCTTCCTTTCTTAAGGCCCCACTACTTTATCTATAGTACTAGATATCACAAGGGAAATAGTTTTTTTGTAGTTAAATGGAAACCCTGCTGACAGTGTAGTTTTACTGCAATAGTTGTGAATTCTGATTCGCACTACTGAGTTCATTCTGGGAAACACAAACTTCCTTTTGTTGAAAGAACTCTGCAAGACCCAGTCACAAGACCTAATTCATGGCTCAGTGTTCAACTGTTTCAAAAGGAGAAGCATTTAAAGCTTCGCTCTAGGGTCTCTAGGTCTATTGCACATCCTGTCCATAACCTTATGCAAACCAGCAGGGCTGTGCAATCGTTATCTCTAATACACTGGGAGATGTTCCTGCAATCAGAAGAACTGCTCGAAGTTCCTTGAGGCCTCAATCTTTCTGCAGATTTCAGCTTAAACCTGCAGGAAGATTGGAACAGAAGATGGGGTCGGTGTAAAATTTATGCCTTGACTGATCCTTGTTTTTCCATTAAAGCGCTCGCCATGGTCGTTTGGAAAAACAGAAAAAGTGCATCTTATTATGCAGATATTAGATCGTAAAAACTATTGTTATTCTGACGTTAAGATTAAATGTAATGTAACCTTACATGAGATGTCATTAGACAATATTTGCCAAACAAATTGAACATCAAACAATATGTATGGTACATCTACATGAAGGGTGCCCAACCCATTTGACCTCAAGGGCCTCATGTGCGACCCCTGACCACCTTTGTGGGCTGCATACTCCTTCCTCACACATCAACAGGCAAGATCTTGCACAGACAGGCAAATACAGACTGACAGGCACTCACACAGACAGGCAAACACAGACAGACAGGCACTCACACAGACAGGCAAAGACAGACAGGAAAACACACAGACAGGCACTTACACAGAGACTCGTACACACAGGCAGACAGACACTCACACAGACAGGCAAACACACAGACACTCTAATAGACACTCACACAGACTGCAGGGGCTTGAATGGGTCCAGAACAGGAAAGGGAAGCGCGCCACCACCCCCATCACTGGAGGCAGGGTACATCAGGTTCGAGCCAGGCAGGCTAATCAGCAATTAACATTGTACATCTGTCTTATCAAAGTTTCGGTCGGTGTTACAACTTTTTGTAGTGTGTGGTCACCTTTAGATTAGAGAAAGGGTAGAGTTCGTGTGAACCTTTTATTAACAACTGATCACACATTTCTATTGTGTCTTGAGAAAGGTGTCCTGTTGACACCGAAACGTTGATTAATAAATCTTTTCACGTATTAAGACTGGTGTGCAGTGGATGTATGAAGAGCTATATGTTGTATTGCGGTTTTGGCAGCAATGACCACTACGCACCCAGCATGAAGATTACCTACATGGTGTACAATGTCCGACTTGTTATAATGCACACTGCATGAAGGGGCCATATTCTCTATTGACCTTCTAGGAACCAAATTCTTATTAGCAGAATTGCAATCCAATCAACATCTCTGTACACTGTGCCTTTAATGCATTATAATTACTACATACGGTACTTCCTTGTCTAAATGACAAAATTGTGCAATTTCCTTTCAGAAATCATTTCTAATCACCCTCTAAAAAGTAACCAAGGGGCATATTTAGAAAGGTAATGTCTGATATTGAACCGTTGTTTTCCCGATGTCCTTGTTGCTTTTTGGACGGATACGGGATGATATTTCGAAACTGCCCAATATCACCCCACTGGAACAGCAATTACCAACCTTTAAAGGGCATGTCCACCCCGAAATTTAACTTTTGATATGTGGTAGGGCATGCTCCCCCAGCCCCAACCGCATTAATATAATTGTTAGAAAGTCCCCCGATTCTTACTTACCTGCCCTCTCTCCTCTGCTGCTGTGTTCAGGCCCTCTGCTTGCATGGAATTGCAAGCAGGGGGCGGGACCGGCAGCCGCGTCCGTGATTGGCTGAGAGGCAGGGAGGGCTGCACTGAGCATGCCTCAACCTTGATGAGGTTGAGGAAGTCTCAGGAACAGCATGAGTCACACACTGCTCCTACACAGCAGTTTCCTGGACTTTGGAGGGGCACAGCAGGGGAACTATTTTGAGCAGGAATGTAAGGTAAGGATTGTTTTAAACTACTTGATGTGGCCAGTAAGGGGTTAAATTTTAGTTTTGGGGGTGGACATGCCCTTTAAAAGACAGCATCAAATGTGAAATCATTAATAAAGCTCTTCTAATAGGCTGTGTGCTAAAATTCTTACATTGTAAGCTCTTATGTGTTCAGCACTATATAAGAAAATAAATGCATACATATGATCATGTGTTTACATACAGGTACATAATTTGGTTATTATGTTCGTATATTTTAACAGGCTGTGAATAGTCATAGGCCGCGTTTCCTTTTAGGTATGTGCTAGTGTGTGCATGCAATCTTTTTACATTAGTGGACGCAGCCTCAGGGAAGTTTGCACAAGCTAAAGGTATTTTACATTGCTACTTTAAAATAGCGTACAATGGATAATTTACTATTTTCTCCATTGAGCGAGCACAATTGGTTTTTTCTTTTAAAATGTTGCAAAAGTGGAAGTTTTATACTGGGAAGGTCCTTGGTGTGTGATTCATTCGTTCTCTGAATCATTTGTCTGTTCTGCCCATTCAGACATGGGAACGTTTGGGGCCTCTTTATATATGTATATATATATATATATACTATATTCTTATTGTTCGCCATATTATTAAACCACCAAAATGTCGCTGCTTTGCAATGAAATGTACAAGTGGACAATGGTGAAAATTCTGGCATCTTGTGTAAAGGCCAAACAAAGAAATATTAAAAATAGATTTACTTTGCAGTTTTGCTAATTACCTCCCAGGTAGGTAGGAGTAGGCTTTCCTACCTCCCCGGAAATTGTACTTTTTTAAATGTTTTATTCATAGTCGCCGTTTAAAGAAAAAGTGTCCTTTGTAAGTGGTACATATTTCCAGCTTAATTACCTCCCAACTTCTGTGGGGCCACAAAAGGAAGGGTGGATATGTCCCCCCCCCAAAATGTTGGATTGCTTTATGTCTGAATAAACTATAGGGGTTCTCCCCTTTTGTCACCTGCTCATTCGTGTAAAGTTCTGGTTCCTCTTTACATTAAACATCCATCCACAGCCCACCCAGCCAGGTCTCCAGACTGCCTAGGCCCTGCCAACTTTGGGATAAACTCTGGTGGTCTAGGTCATTAAGTCAAGCTCCTCAAACAGGGTTGTCATTGTGGTACTGGAGTAGTTGGGGGTATGGAATAGGATTTTTTCTGTGGTATTCATGTCCTATAAGGGTGCTAGGTCATCGTTTTACACACTACAATAGAATGCCAGAGATATAGAGCCATATTTATGACACGCCAATCTCCCCAACACCTCACGTGCAATGCCTGCGAGTAAACTTTGACTCTGAACTTTCCTTTAAACACCACATTAATACCCTGTCGCTTACAGCTCAAAAACATCTCACTCATCTGTCCCTTCCTTTCACAGAACGCTACCAAAATTCTAGTTCATGCCCTTATCATCTCTCGGCTGGACTACTGTAACACCCTCCTGTGCGGTCTACCAAGCAACTGACTGGCACCCCTTCAATCAATCCTTAACTCTGCTGCCAGGCTCATTCACCTCTCTTCCCACTTCTCACGCTGCCCCTTTCTGTCAATCTCTCCACTGGCTTCCCATCACCCAAAGGATCCAAATTAAGCTGCTAACCTTATCCTACAAGGCTCTCTCCAATACAGCCCCCCCATACATCTCTGATCTGATAAACAGATACTACCCAAGGCGTAACCTCTGCTAATGATCTTCTCCTCTCATCTACTCTAATCATCTCTTCCCAAGCCCGTATACAGGACTTTTCTCGTGCTGCCCCTCTGCTCTGGAACTCTCTTCCTCGCTTTATATGTCACTCACCATCACTTCATATCTTCAAACGCAACCTCAAAACTTACCTCTTCAGGCAAGGTTACAATCTGGGCCTGGACACTTCTACCCCTCTTACTGACCCATCGCAGACCCGCTAGTTATAATTCACTTACAACTTAGTTACAGCTACTGATCTGCTTCACCTTGTGTCTCATCCCCATCTCCTCTAGACTCTAAGCTCTCGGGCAGGGCCCTCCATCCTATTGTATCACAGTAATGCTGTAACTTACCACACTAAATGCTGCTGGATCAGCACTTACATTTTTTGCACTTTGTTTTACTTGCACTAGCCTTGTATGTAATATAAATCCACAATAATAATAATAATAATATTTATGAAGGCGCAGTATCGCTTTTTAGTGATATCTTTGAAAAATGACAGACAGAATCTCTAGAGGAAAATCTAGTGTCTACAGTAAGTAGTGTATGGGCACCTTTAGTGGTGTAGTTACCGTCAGTCCCAGAATCTTTATGACAGTCCCATCATTTAAAAAATATAAAATTAAATTATTAACTGGAATGTAATTTAAATTATTTACTGTCTACAAGTGTACTCAAATGATGCTCGGTAGTAACACACCTGTTCTAAGTACCCAATGAACTGAATTCTTCTTAAAAGGCATGTCCACCCCTTTTTATAACTTCTTTCTGTAGTGTAGGGCTCCCTCCCCCAAACCCAAACGCCATATTAGTTTCACACAAAACACCCCCGATATGTACTTACATCACCTCTTTCCCCCATCGATGTGTCACGGCCCTCTGCTTGTATGAAACTGCAAGCAGGGGGGCGGACTGGCAGCCGTGTCCGTGATTGGCTGCCTCTCAGGATGCGGCTTCCGGCTGTGCAGATCGACGGGGGAAAGAGGTGATGTAAGTACAGATAGGGGTGTTTTGTGTGAAACTAATATGGCGTTTGGGGTTGGGGGAGGGAGCCCTACACTACAGAAAAGGGGTTTTGTGCTAGGGGGAGGGAGAGAGAAACGAGAGGGAGGGGGAGGAGGTCTGTACTGCGCATGACAAAATTCTCCCGGAGGCTCCTGGTGGGCAGTTTTTTGGACTTTGGGGGGGGGGGTTACTGGAAAACCATTTGGAGCTGGGATGTGAGGTAAGGATTTTATTACTCTACATAGTGAGGCCAGTAGTGGGTTAAATTGTAGTTTTGGGGGTGGACATGCCCTTTAAGTGTCACTTTCAGAAAAACTTCAGGGAAAATATTTTCCATGTAATGCATTGCGATGTATACAAGTGGAACCTTGGCTTTAAAACTTCCTTCGTGTGAGTAACTTGGAAATGTCCCACCACGTGCAGATAATTCCTGTTTTTCAGGAACATTTTTAAACAATTGGTATAGTTTCTTGCAGGATGATAAATGAGCAGCCCAGTTTGCCTGGGTAATCACATGACTGGAATCTCACACTGTGCATTATCCTCCTCTTTTATTCATGGAATACCTTAACCCATTCACTTCCAGCTGAGAGGGGGGGTATTAATATGGTTATAATAAAGAATTCTACACAAGTGTCCTGAGATAGAAGGGACCTATGCGGTGGGGGGGGGCGTGACTGGTCAGTCGGCGTGACTGGTCAGTCTGGTGCATATGGTCCATTTTGTAGCCCGTTTAAGCTGGGTACACACGATTAGATATTTCGGTCCTAACGACCGATAGTTCAGTGTATCGGCCGATCGGACCGAAATTATCGAATCCAAATGTGCCCATGTCCGATCGACCGAATCGGACGATCGGACAGGGTGGAAAACCTCGTCCGATCGTGCGGTCCTCTATGGACCGCACGATAGGTCGCGGTGACTATCGGACGCGGCTGCTTTTGCCGCGACCGACAGTTCTTCCTCCTGGCCGACCGTTCGAAAGTATCGAACGGTCGGTCAGGAGGAAAAATCGCTAGGTGTGTACCTAGCTTTACACAAAATATTGAAATGCTTGGGATTGCTACTAGAATTTACAGTTTCTGACAAAGGTCTAAGGGCCCTATTTCTAAAAGATCGATATCGTTATCGAAAAAATACCGGTCGTTATCGGTAAATACCGATCGTTATTTTACGATAACGACCGTTATTTTTTCAATAACGATAGCGATCTTTTATAAATAGGGCCCTAAAAGTCTTGTCGCCTGTGTATATTGCAGTAACTCCTGCTATTAAACTGATTTTTAATTGGTGAAAATAGCTCATATGAAAAGCTAAAGCCCTCCCAAATAATATTAAATGTACTGGTAAAAAATAGTTTCACTGGAAAAAAGATTTATCATTTAATCCAGACAGAAAGGTCAAAATGTTGCAAGACAAAAGTGTAGTCGCCTATACAGAAAATGATCTACTTTACAGCCAATCCAAAAATATGTCTGCAAAATTCATCTTACCCCGCATATGCTCAATGATGTTCATGTCAGGTGACTGTTCTGGCCAATCATGGAGCATCTTGATCTTCTTCGCCTTAAGGAACTTTGATGTGGAAATGGAAGTATGCGATGGAGCACCATCCTGCTGCAGAATTTGGCCTTTTTTATGGTTGGGAATATATGAGGTAGCTAAGATTTCTTGGTATTTTACACTATTGATGTTGCCTTCCACCCTGCAGATCCCTCGCACACACCCATACTGGATGTAACCCCAGACCATGATTTTGCCTCCACCAAACTTCACTGTTTTCTGGGTAAATCTCTGGTCCATGCAGGTTCCATTAGGTCTCCTGCAATATTTGCGGCGACTGTGGTGTAATTCAACAGAAGATTCATCTGAAAATTCCAACTTTTGCCACTTTTCCAGCGTCAATCCTTTTAGCAGGCTGTGGGACTTGGCAAATGCCACACGGTTTTTCAATTGTCTTTTGTTTAGTGCTGGCTTATGGGCACTGATTCGACCATGGAGGCCATTTCGAGACAGAATCCGACAAACTGTTCTGGTTGAAACATGGATTTCAGGTGACCAGGTATCCTGGAGCTCTGCTGCAGTTGAAAATGGGCTTGCCTTGGATTTTCGAGCCAACAAACAGTCCTCTCGAGCAGTTGTCTTGCGGGATCTGCCTGACCTGGGCTTGTCAAAAACTTCTCCAGTCTCTTCAAATCTTTTCTTTATCCTCTGAACTTGACTCTAAGAGACATTGAAGGTGCCACATCAGCAGTGGATTTGGTCTTCAGCCTCTTGATAATCAACAGTTTAGTCTCAGGGTGAATCTTAGGCATGTTTGGAGAGGTCTATTTGCAGTTGATGTGAAGGTCTAGTGTACTGGGGTTCTTTTTATACACACCTGACACCTAATTGATCCATTATTAGTCACAGGTGAAGCCCATATGACAAGGCGACAACACTTATGTCTTTGGAAAAACTGACTCAATGGGCTTTACCAAGCTGTGAATATTAGAATACTTTTTGTTAGTTTCGTTTTGTATTGAAACATTATTACAAAAGCTGTTTGGGGTAAAATGAACCATTTCTTGAAACAAAATCTGCATTAGAATTATTGTTAAGCGGCACTTCAGGTCTATTTGTACACAAGCGACAAGACTTGTCAGAAACTGCACTAGAGTAGTTTAAAGAACAAATCTGGGCTTTATATTAATTGTCTATTGCAATGGGAGGTATTTCTAGTCTTTCTAAGCCTGGTACACATGGTACAATTTTGCACCTATCTTTTGGACCATAAGGGCTAGGCCACACTAGCATGTTTGCGCACACGATTGTGCATGAGATTTTGGTTAGAATGGAAACCAAATGCATGCGATTGCGCATCAGTTTGCGTTTTGCATGCACCATTTTATCACGCATACGTATGCGCTTATATAATTGTAAATGACAAAATCGTAAACGCGAAACAACGCACCAGAATCGCACCCGCAATAACGTTCGCAATTGCATGTGCAATTTGTGTTTGTTTTTAGTGGGGCCTCAGCCTAAGGCTACTTTTGGCAATTGCTGTTGCCGTTCCCTGACGGTCGCCGATAGAGAGGCTGCATGTAGCATTTCTCTAGCGGTAAAATCTGGAACCGCTCAGTTTCATCACTCATGTGAATGTAGCCTAATGATCAATAAACTGATTTTAGTCTGTCAGTCAGAAGAAAAGGTGCCCTAGGCGACATTGTAGCGTTACTGATCCCACTGCACATTGAAGACTACAAAATCAGACGAAATTTACTGTTGTGTCCGGTCGAACTGAGATTTGTCAGTGGCTGCAAATATTCCTGTCACAGGACGCCCTGTGTGAGGTTGTGGGAAATAAGGCAAACTAGGCCACACAAGCTCTTTTGCAATTGAAGGAGCTTTATTAATACGCACCAGTACCAAGCACAACCATATCCTACCAAACAAGCACTGTCCTTGGGATGCAGTTCCTGGGATCTCTGGGCCCGGGAGATTCAATAAAAGTTCTCATAGTTTAAAATGGTGCTAATTTTGCCCCAACCAATCAGATGTTGGCTTTCAAGTGTTACATAAGTTCTGATTGGTTGGGGCAAAATTAGCACCATTTTAAACTATGAGAACTTTTATTGAATCTCCCTGTATATTTTTCATAAGGAAACCAGGGGATTTGGAACTCCCATAAAACATGGTGTGCCTCAAGCAACTCAACCATATATGTATGTTTAGAAATTTTCTTTCACTTGAAACTGAATCTTTTGCTTAGATTTACTAAAGGCAACTTTAATAGAGATGAACTAGGGTTTTTCACTGTGAGAACAGTAAAGCTATGGAACGGTCTTCCAGCAGACGTTATGGCAGGTTCATTGGTCAGTTTAAAAAAAAAAAAAAGCTGGATTAGTTTCTGCAAACAATGAATCTTTCAAGTTACTGGTATTGATACATCTAGTAGAGTTGATCCAGGGAAATTTCCCCTTAATAAACTTGGTGGGGTTTTTTTTTTTTTTGCCTTCCTCTCTGGATCAAGTTAGGCAGGAAATGAGGCTATTGCTAGATGGGTTGGACTGGATAGACATATGTCTTTATTCAACCTCCAACTATAACTAAAGAATCTTTCAATGTATACCGTATATACTCGAGTATAAACCGAGGTACCTAGTTTTAGGTAAAAAAGGAGGAAAACCACATTGACTCGAGTATAAACCGAGGGGGTAGTATTTGCCACTTAAGATGTTTGGAAACTACAACTCCCAGAATGCTTTATTGCTGGGAGTTGTAGTATTCAAACATCTTAAGTTGCAAATACTTACTCTTATTTGTAAGTATTTGCCACTTAAGATGTTGCCCTTGTGTCCCTGTGCTATTCTCCTACAAGTCCTGCAAGTCAATGTTTCTCCTACCTTGTCCGGCAGCCGCTCGCTCCACAGCCTCTGCGCTTCAGGATGTCACTACTCGGCGCCGCAAAGTGAGAGGCGCCAGGTAGTGACATCTGGATGCGTGCTGAGGATGCAGATCGCGCGGCCGCCGGACAAGGTAGGAGAAACATTGACTCGAGTATAAACCAAGGTAAGATTTTCAGGCTTTTTTTAAAGCCTGAAAACCTCGGTTTATACTCGAGTAGGCCCTTGCTAATCCATATGCATGCACCCTGCAGGCCCTTGCTAATTTATATGCACGCACCCTGCAGGCCCTTGCTAATCCATATGCATGCACCCTGCAGGCCCTTGTTAATCCATCAGCATGCACTGTGCAGGCCCTTGCTAATCCATACGCATGCACTGTGCAGGCCTTTGCTAATCCATATGCATGCACTGTGCAGGCCCTTGTGAATGCATAAACATGCACATGCAGACTCTCACTAATCCATACACATGCAGTGGGCAGGCCCTTGCTAATCCACACACATGCACCCAATAATTATCAATATGTTTTAGTTTTAGAAACGTATCCAGCAGACTCTTGAAACTATACAATAAACTTGCCGTTACCACAACAGCTGGGAGACAGTTCTACAGTTTTACTGTTTTTACTGAAAAGAAACCTTTCCTAACCTGAAGATGAAACTTCTTCTTATTTCAAATGATGTCCACAGGATGTTAAAGGATATTGTACTGGTGAACAGTGCACCAGAGAGTTTATTGTATGGCCCATTAAATTCTTTGTATAAAGTGATTTCCAGTGTAAAAGACCCCAACTTGTCCATTCATCCATTTCCCTTATTGATTTTGTTGCCCTTCTCCTAAGTTGTCCTTTTTAGAAATTGGATTCTTAAACTGTCTTGCATATTCCAAATGAGCCCTCACTATTTATTTGTAGAGACTGAGGATAACATTTTTCTCCCTTGAATCTATTCCCCCCTTTGTATATTACAATATCTTGCTAGCTCTAGCTGCTACAGCTAAGTCTGTTATCTACTAGATCCTACAAATCTTTTTTTCAACAGAGATTCACTTAACACAAATTGCTGATAGTATAAGCAGTACAAGAATTGTTAACCCCCTAATGCATCACCTTACATTTATTAACATTGAATCTAATCTGCCACTCTGCTGCCCATTTTTACAAGCCTAGATCTGCTACAAAGTTTTGTGTCATCAGCAAAAACAGAAAACTTCCAAGCCCCCAAGTCTTTTAAAAAACGGTTAAATGGAATTGTCCCCAGCACAAAACTCTGTG
The DNA here is from genome assembly GCA_019447015.1 of Hymenochirus boettgeri. Taxonomy (NCBI): domain Eukaryota; kingdom Metazoa; phylum Chordata; class Amphibia; order Anura; family Pipidae; genus Hymenochirus; species Hymenochirus boettgeri. Next base: position 30,442,419 of record CM033477.1, read on the forward strand.
GCATCCCACTTACAACTTTAGTCCACATAGATGAAACACCTTTGACCACTACTCAAAGTCCAATTCACATTCCAAATGTGTTGCTTAAAGGACAATTATACTCACCTTTTCCCCGATCCACTGCAGCATAGTACCCAGGGTGAGGACCTAAAATCGCTAAGTCCTAACCCTGGGTACTTTCCCTAACTCCTGCACTACTTACCGCAAATCTGCTTCGCCGATCCACACTGTTCCACCTCTCTTCTACTGTCAGTGACAGTCGCGAGGCAGCCAATTGGAAGACACGCCTCCTTGCAGAGCGTATCTTCCTATTGGCTGCCTCGCGATCTGTCACTGAAGCAGGAAGAGCGGAGGAATGGAGCGATCGGCGAAGCAGATTTGCGGTAAGTAGTGCAGGAGTTAGGGAAAGTACCCAGGGTGAGGACTTAGCGATTTTAGGTCCTCGCCCTGGGTACTATGCAGCTATGGAGGAAGAGGAGCGAGGGTGAGGTGAGTATAGTTGTCCTTTAAGGCCAACAGACTTAAAATTATACACAGTGGCATAACTATAGAACCCCGTGACAGCAGCAGGACCTGAGGTCCAGGGCTGCCTCTCCCATGAAGCAGAGAGAGCCTTTTGGCTCGCGTGGAGCTCCTGCAACTTAGAGCAGAGGTGTCCGGCAGCAGCAATTTAAAAAAATTCAAATGCAAAAGGCACGCAGACGTGCAAGACGTACAGCAAAAGTTCACTATTTCTGACAATGTAGCTGTGTGCCTCTCCTGTCTCCTGATTTTGCTTCTGCCTGCCTTAACTTGAGTCCTAGCACAGTGAGTAAGACTAAACTTTTACATATATCAGTCACTGTGGGCAAACTTGTATGTACCAGTCACACTCATTGAGGGAAAATTTGTATTTAACAGTCACTGTGGGCAAATGTATATGTTCATGTCACACTGTGGGCAAACTTGTCTGTACTATTCACACTGTGGGAAAACTTGTATGTACCAGTCACACTGTGAGCAAACATGTATGTACCAATCATACTATGGACAAACTTGTATGTCCCAGTCACTGTGGGCAAATGTATATGTACTAGTCACAATGTGGGCAAACTTTTATGTACCAGTTATACTGCTGGCAAACATGTATGTGCCAGTCACTGTGGACACACTTATATGTACCAGTCACACTGTGGGCAAACCTGTATGTACCAGTAACACTTTGTGCACTCTTGTATGTAAGTGAGGGCTGACCTAACAGTGGCTGGTGAACTGGAGGACTGACCAAACAGTGGCTGGTGAACTGAAGGACTGAACTTGTAGTGTCTGCTAAACTGCAGTACTGAACTAACAGTGGCTGCTGAACTAGAGGGCTGACCTAATGGTGTCTGCAGAACTTGAGGACTGACCTGACAGTGTCTGCTGAACTGGAGGGCTGACCGAACAGTGGCTGCTGAACTGGAAGGCTGACCTTACATTGTCTGTTGAATTAGAGGGCTGAGCTAACAGTATCTGCTAAACTAACAGTGTCTGTTGAACTGGACTGCTGCCTAACAGTGGCTGTTGAACTGAAAGACTGAACTAAAGTTGTCTGCTTAACTTGAGGGCTGAACTAACATTGTTTGGTGAACTGGAGGGCTGGCCTTAAAGTGTCTTCTGAACTGGAGGGCTGGAGGGTTCAGCAGCCACTGTTAGGCCACCCCTCAAGTTCACCAGCCTGTGTCAAGTCAGCCCTCCAGCTCATCAGCCAGTGTCAAGTTAGCCTTTCAGTTCACAAGACACTGTTAGTCCACAACGCCCACCTCCACTTGGCTTGAAAAGTTTGGCTTAGGTGACAGAAGGTCTAGTAGGTCTTTGTGCAGCAGTAATAGAGGCCTTAAAGGAGAAGTTCAGTCCAAATACATATGCTTTTCAGAAAAAACAGCAGTATTTTTTTATCCCAATGACCTTAATCTGCCAATTCAACATTGTGTCTGTGTATAAATAAATGCAACTGAAATACTGACTTCCTGTTAGCAGGACCCCTAATAGAGACGGTAATGGTCTTGCCCTTGACCCGGCGCCTGGGTTGATTCAGTTGCTCAGTAGAGATCTGGGCATGTTTGACCCATCCAACAACCAATCAGTAGAAATTATTGTTAGGAACATTCCAAGGATATGGTGCATCCTGGGAAGAAAAAGGACCGTTAGAACCTGAAATGGCAGCTCACTAATGTCAACAGCAGGGAACAGCAAAGGGTATGAAATCAACTGATTTTTTAAAAATGGGAGAGAAAATGTAGAATAACTAAGAAGGCATTACACAAACTAACAATTTAACAAATATTGATAATCTCCACTGAACTTTAGCATTAGAATATAATACATAAGGCTAGGAATTTTCAATGGGGAGGTACAGTGGCGAGAATCTATATTACAGTCACTCAGTGATGTCACTGAGTGACTTCCTGTCTCTTACTGCCCCTCCACCTGTCTCTCCCCCTCCCTGTATTAGTCATTTATATAGGAAGCCCTGTTGATTATTGACTGACAATGTTCGGTTCTTCTTTCACTTTTCAATAGGAACGGTAATTAACTATTTATACATTAAACAGGGATTCCTATATAAATGACTAATACAGGGAGGGGGAGAGACAGTGGTAGTGGACAGGTTTTTGTTTTGGCTGGCCTTATGTATTATAAGAAATAATACGCTACCTACAGTGTAATATACGGATTTACTTCACCTCGGAGTTCCATGCCCTGTATAAAAGCACTCAGCCTGCGGCCTCGTGCTTCTATATGGTCATGGAACTCCTCGGTGGCGTAATATCCTTATATTACACCGTAGGTAGTGTATTATCCCTTATATAATGAAGGATCAGTGTTTGTGCATGTGTCAGATTTCCTAACAACAGGAGAGAATGGTAGCATGTTACCTGTAAGAAGCTTAACATGGGTTTGTATGTTACATGGACTACAGAATGTAATGTAGACTGTGGCCATAGCAAGCAACAAACAATGCCTGTTGGGGTGGTTTGGGGTGATTTTTAGACAATTGGTCAAGATTACACTTTATCTACAATCCCCATACAGACTGGCTGCATGCATTGATGACAGATTTTCCAGAGATGAACACGGAAGGGGCGGTGAGTTGAGCAAATGGACAGGTTAGAGTGGATAATGGGCAGGGCAAAGTGGTAATTGGGGGCCAGAGAATGGTGGCTGGTGGGTGGAGATGGACAAAAAGTGGCTGCAGGACTCTTATGCAGAATTTCTTCCCTGCAATCAGGGCAATCCCAGCCAAACAAGAATGTTTAGCAACCCTGGCTGCATGGCTACTTGGTCCACACCAGAGATCAATAGAATAAAGGGGAACCTGGACACATGCTAGATTGTTGGCCAGAGTGAACTTTTGTAGGCACTTTCAGTGCTTATTATAAGCAGGATATAACACCTGCCAAGGGGTGCGACTGCACCAGGGATGATTTATACCTTCCCACAGATACAAGGCAACCCCCAGCAGTGTCTATTAACTGCACATCAAGGGGGTCCCATCCTCTTTAGTTACTGCCCTGATGACTGCATTGATTTATTCTTTCAGCTACATTTGATGACTCTTGTTTGGTATTCTGGCAAGAGTGGGGGTGTTGGCGCTGCAGATCCCAGGCCCTGGTACGGGTAGATGTGTGTGGGACCAGACCCACAGGTGAGATGTTGAGTTGGGGTTCCACCGAGTCTGGGTCCTGACGCGAGGGAGGCTCAGGTCTAAATTCTGCTTTGGAGCCCTTAGGTTTGTAGCCATGTAACTGATTATATAGTGGATAATGCACCCCCAACTGTAAATTATAAGGATATTAGAAGTCACAGAGGAGTTCCGTGACCATATAAAAGCACGGAACTACAAGGTGACTTCTAATATCCCTTTAATTTACAGTTGGGGGTGCATTATTTATTATAACCTATCCCTTTGTGGCTTCTGGTTTCCTTCTCCTCCTGGAACTGTAAGATTATAAGACTATAATCTTACAGTTCCTCCCATAGAAATCCACTACAGGGGTAGGTTATAAGATAATAACCCTTTGCAGTAAAGTAAATGTATTATCTTCTGATTTGCCTTTTATTTTTTTACATTTTAATAATAACCATTAAAAACTGGCACCATAAATCACATACATTTGTTTTAAAGCAAAATGCACTGTCAATATAAACCCATTATTTTATACACTCTGCACATCCAGATTGCCTGTTTGTCTCTCTTTGCATTATGTAATAAATACTTGCTTTCTGCAGTTTATTGTACATAGTATTAAGCAAAAACTCATCGACCCATTCTACGTAATTGGTACAACCCATTGTGAATGGATGGGCCTGTAGAGGTGCCTTTGTAGTGAGGGATCATCTGCAAAGCTTGCTGCCTTTTTATTATTCTAGCAGACCCTTTTAACATCTTTCAGATTGCAGACTCATATTGGCAATTGTCAGAGGAACCCTAAGAGGAGATACTGCAGGGAAAGCCATTGATAAAATAGTATCATACAGGCTGCTTAAGGCATCCAGACATCCCCCTGCCCTCTCATTGGCTTCCTAGTCCCTCTTGTCTCTTTCTAGGCTTTTCCCTTCCCCACCCCCACATCACTTTATCCTCCATGTCATTGGGATTCTTTTTTCTCTGTTTCAATTCCTTTTTCAGTTTCCTTTGTAGATGCTTCTTACACTGACAATATCCGCTTAACCTAAATCCCTCAAATAAAAGAAAATGCTCTATGTCTCATTCTCTATGTGATAAAATCTCCAAATATTCTGCAAATTGGGATACTTTCTGGATATTGTCTCATTTGCTGTTCTGTAACCATTTTATAGGTATTTCCTATATGAGGCAGTCATATACTGGTAAAGCAATTGCTGCACTGCTCTTTTACTTTACATTTTATTTTTAAAGGAAAAAATAAAGAAAAGCTTAATTCTTCTCTTGTGCTTCTACGAATGAAAACATCACTTTGCATTATGGAATTTTTAATATTTCTTTATCTGCATTTTTTTGCATTAGAAAGAACTGTCAACTGCTGCACCAGTGATAAGGCCTTTCCTGGATCAATGACTTTATGGTGCACTATGGATAATACAATATACAAACAATGTATATTGTTCACTGATTATTCTATCTGCCACTGCATACCAATTATACGTAAGGTTCCCACAATCCAATATTTTATGTCTTCCGTTTATACTAGTGCTTTGACCTTTACATGCAATTTTGAAAGCTAAATGAAATGGGTTTGATGTATTTAATTTATGTTTCTCAAAATAATAAAAGATAATCAGGTAGATTTAAGAAAGGTTCTTATAGTTAAAAATTGTGCTAATTTTGCCCCAACCAATCAGATTTTATTCAACATTTGAAAGCTAATATCTGATCGGTTGGGGGGTTGGCAACTTTTATATAATCTCCCTGATGGTGCCCTAAATTAAATTGAAAATACAAAAAAATCAGCTCTGAGTTCTGCTTCATTTATTGATTTACTAAAATATTGTGGCTTATTTAGAAAAATACTGTGGATTTATAAAAAAACAAAGGGTACTTTGTGTGTAATGGAAGGATAATTGAGGTCTAATAATAAATACATTTCAAGGAATTTCCTTTGTGAAATAAGGGACCTTTTTGCTTTTTACATTGTTTTAAAAATGACAACGAAATAACTTAAAACCATTCCAGTCAAAGATGCTCCCTTTCGTCATGTTTCCCACGGTCCTTAGCTGCTGGTAAAGTAAAGGCTCTTACACACATACAGTGTTGAACCGATGAACGACCCCTGACCACGACGCATACGGGCGACGAACAGGCGTAACGGATGATAATCCTCGGTTGTGCCTCGTTAAATGATCCGGAATGCTTCCAAATGACACTTCAAATGTGGAAAGGGCTCTTTCCTGGTAAAGGACACCAAACACAAACAAGAACTCCTATCCTCATTGAAGGATTAATGTAGGCAGCCCTAAAGCTAGGTACACACAACAGATTTTTGAAAGATGACAGACAGGATCTGCAAGATTCTGTCTGCCATATTTCAAAGATCTGCATACACACAGTCCCGAGCGTTCTCCTTATACAAATCATAGACAAAATGCTCGGGAATGTGTGTTTCCCTCGGCCGCAGCAGACTCCTCTATAGTGAGTCTGCCGCGGCCGAGGGAAATTTTCCCTGTTTTCCGAACAAGCTTGGCCAACCCGGTAAACCAAGGTACACACAGTACCGATAAAGCCCCAATACCGACAGGCTGCCATTTTTACCAATGCTCATTTTACAATGGATAATAAACAAACTCCATTTTGACGGTTCAATTTTAGTGCAGGTTTACCACCCACTTCCATGGCCCTTTGCCAGATGTTAAGGTGGCGTGCATTAGCAGTAATTTACGTTATCACTTGGACAGTCAGAAGGTGTGTGGATATTATGTGCCCTCTGTACCAGAGCCAAGTTATATTGTATGTATTTAGTTGTTGCTAACATAAATTATAATTTAGAGGGAAGTTTTTGTTTTTATTTAGTTCTCCTTAACATTGGAAACACACAAACAGAATTTAAAGGGCCTCACAACAGGTTGGTATAACTTTTAGAATAGAAAATTGGCGATTGCGCATGTTTTACAAATATCTGGGGTTAAGGGACATGTTTAAGACTCTTCCAAAACTGAGCATTGTTAATTTCTTTATTTGGCTTTGTATTAATGTTGCTATTGCCTCTTAAGGCTGGTACAGATGGGTATTTTGCATTCAACCACTAACAAAAGGGGTCAGCGACCAAGGATGCCCAATCGAACAGCCATTTAATGGACAGTCGTTCATCGCCAGTGACATGCAAAATCACTTGCAAATGTTACAAGCAGCAACTTATGATCTTCAACCCCAATACTAATTTTGTCCTGAAAGGTGGGAAATAATACAGACAATAATATCAATCTTTTGAATGGAAATAAAAAAGCTGTCCCTGAAACGGCCAGTGCTTGGAACATGATTGTTGACACAATTTATGCACAATTTTATTTCTAGGAAAGAACAGTCTACTTCTAAAGCTTTATTTACTGTATCATACAGTATGTTAAGATTCTTGACCTTATTGCAGTTTTACGTCCTATGGTTTTATGTTTGTGACCAAAACACAACTAGATCTAAAAATAATTTACTATTCTCTGTCTTCCCATCCTGGTAGCCATTTTGCCTTTCTTCTGACAGCAGATAAGGCTGTCAATGCTTATTTAGATTAGCTTTTCCTTTACACGGAGAAACAAAATGGTGTTGACGTTCATGTTTACCTTACAGGTCTTTTATGCTTTGATGGAGAAATAAAGTTGTTGTTTTTTTTAAATCAGAATTCCAAAGGGGTGTGGATACCTGATAGCACAATACAGGTAGGTAGTTTATTAATTTTCTTTATTTAGCATCATTGTATCCATGGCTTACTGCAAGCCTGGAAGTGAGAGCCACTGCATATCCCTTCACCCATCCAGCTTCAGGAGCTTGTGATTAGACAAGTTCAATGTATGGTCAACTTTCATCTGATCCTCTTGTGCAACATACAGTAGACTAAGAAACACAGTGTAAAGGTTCGTACACACGTGCGATCGTGAAAGCCAACCCGCCACGCACGATGTGTACGAACGGCCGTTTCGGCAGATAATCATGTATGTGCACTTTATCGGCCGAAACGGGCGTTCAGTCAGGGATCGTTGCCTGACCGGCTGGGAGGATCTCCGAATAAGTGGCAATTTCAGCCGATAAAGTTCCCATACACGGCATGATTAATGGCCGTTGGTACACATCGTGTGTTGCGGGTCGGCACCCGCGATCACACGTGTTTCCGAACCTTACGGCATGGGCAGATAGTTATACAAGGCCATTCGAAACACCATCCTTTGCAGAGAACTTGATTTACCATCATGTGCAATGGTCCTTTCAACCCATTTGAACAAAAGACATTGGTCGGTCACAGAAACTAAAATACCACCAACATTTTAGGCCAATGGACTTCTGAAATATTGGTAGATTGGCCTGAAGTATCTGCTTGTGTGTACGTAGCCTTCCAGGTTTAATTTATACTGTACACATGTAGGCTTGTCTTCAGAGTGCCTTTTGTAAATAGACTTTGCTTTCCCCTTAAAGGGCATATTTGTCCCCCTAAAAAACTTTTAAAGATACAATAAGCACCCCCCAAAACCACCCATGGTTCCTCGCTGCACTCTGCCATCTGTTTTATGGCTTTGTGAAAGCCGAGCAGCTTGTGCAGCTGTCACGGACCTGAATGGTGGCTAGCACCTGGCAGACTTTAAGGTACGATATCTTGTCTCAGGAGCGCCAGGGACAAAGGTAAGCATTGCAAAAATTGGGTATTGGGGGTGTTAATTGTGTGTTTAAAAGTTTCTTAGGGGGTGAACATGCGCTTGCTTTTTACAATAGTGATATGCCATTTTCACTCAAATAATGGTACTGGCACATTACCTTCCATTCAAATTATATAGACAAAGGGGCGATTCAATAAAAGTTCTTATCGTTTAAAATGGTGCTAATTTTGCCCCAACCAATCAGATCTTATTTAACATTTGAAAGATAACATCTGATTGGTTGGGGCAAAATTAGCACCATTTTAAACAATAAGAACTTTTATTGAATAACCCTGAAAGAATATAGACATTTTTCCATGTGATGCCCAAGCACAAAATAGATGCAGAAAATTGCCAGAAAGTGTTCAGTGTTCCCTCCCTTGCAACCTTTACTAACCTGCCCAAGTCCTACCTTGCCAGTAGGTTAGAGGTGACAAAATAGGAGACCTGAGGTTGGGATTTCTGGGTTTCCCTTCTCTCTAGTTTATACCAAATAGTGCGAAATAAAATGTATGCACTTAAATCATGGGTCATAAATCTTATCATAAAATAAAGTAAAACTGGCATTGTGTGTCGAGGTCATGTAATGAAAGAAAGCTGAAGCAGGCGGTATTTAAAATGTTAATTTGCTGCTCTTACTCTTACACTACTAGAGCCCCGGTCATGTTTCCATTACACTGCTTATGTTATGAAATAACATACAACTGACAGTAGAAAAAATAGATGACTCATGCAATTAAGATAAAGATAGAATTGCACAGATAAGTGTGGAAATACAAATATAAATGAATAAATGTATTTGGACAGCAAGCACAACCCACAGGCAGCAAACCCCACAATAGACACACGCTATTATATGCAGGAGCGTGTACCATACAATAGTACAGTGTATAAGTCAGTCAGCTGGAAATATTGCATGGTGTGGGAGGGGGCGGCCGCAACTGAGCTCTGTGCCCGATGGCCCGAACGGAACACTATTGCCACAACCGACAGTCATTTGTCCCGGGCCGAGCGTCCTCTAGTAGCGAATGCTTGGTTGAGACAAATGGTCCGCTTGTGTGTACCTACATTTAGGAAGCCCCCAGACACCCCTGTATATGTTTATACATTTGTATATATCTATGTGCTAGGATTGCCACTTGGATGGAATTTCTCTTTGGGTCCATGCCAAAACACTGGCACTACCACTATACTAAAGCTGGGTACATCTGCCTTTTAATGGCTACGTTGTGTTGGGGAAATTACCGTTCCTGAGACCAACAAACATTCGCCATTTGGCTTTGGGAACAGTCAGTACTGACCAAAAATCTCTTGCCTTGTGTCGCCTCCCTGTACTGTGGTGTAGGGAACTGAAAATGATCGTTAATTGTGTGTCAGCCCCAGCTTTCACATTGTAGGGAAATCACTTGGGACTGTGTGTAGCCACAATGTTAGCAGAATCTTACAGATTCCGTCTGTGATCTGCTAAATACTGTGCGTACCCAGATTTTCAATGGTTGTCAGGCCCGTCCCAACACTCCTCCTGGGCTTGTTTTTTGTATGCTTACCATATCTCTGTACAGAGAAATGTACAGGATCTTGTTCCATCTGCTTGGTTTCATACATTGAGACACACAACATATTTATCTAGGCCAACGCCAGAATCTGTGGGTTTTTTTTCACACCTGACTAACTAACAGGAGCGTGTTAATGGTGAGAAAGAGAATTATGGAAACTAGAAATGTTTACCGGTCAAAAATCATAAACAAAAGATGCTGCATTCATGATCTTACCCTGAAAAAAACAGAAACCCCCACTATATACTGTATATAAAAATGCCCTGCAATCCATTTATAGTAAAATCATTATTTTCTTGTATGTATGTATGTATGTACAGTTTATTTATAAAGCGACACTTGGGGACGCAGCGCTGTACAATAACAAAATACAAAAAAGTCATACAAGGGGGATAAATACATAGATAGTTCAGTACATAAATATATCAATTATATAAATAGATATAAGTGCTAGAGCCTTGCCACAAGAGGAAAGGAGGTCCCTGTCCCATAGAGCGTACAATCTAATTAGGTAATCTACAGAAACAAAGTAATGGGTATAAGTGCAGGAGTGAGACTTATGCAGTGCAAATAAAACAATCATATACTCATATACTGTGCTGGTTACCAGATAGGTAGGATCTTAAGGTTCGTACACACCTGGCGATGTGCACCCGAGAGCCGACCCCCGACTGACCCTCGAGCCCAATGTACATACACGACGAACGGCCAAAATGGCCGATAGTCGCGCGTGTGTATGCGCTCGGTCGGGGGTCGTTCGGCGATCCATCTGACGCACCTCGTGCACATCGCAGGTGTGTACGAGGCTTAAGGCTAGATTTAAACCTGCTAATTGAGGTTTCTTGACGTAGAGAGAAGGGAATAGAATTCCAGAGGATGGGAGCTACGAGAGAGAAAGGTGAGAGGAAACAGTACGAGTGGGGGGGTCTGTACAGGAGCTGGTTCTGTAATGATCAAATGGTGCAGGCGGGAATATATGGGGAGACTAGAGAGAAAATATAAGGAGGTGCAGCAGAGCGAAGGTATTTAAAGGTCAGGAGAATGATTTTGCATACAATGCGCTGTTTAATGGGGAGCAAAGTTGTTGTCCAGTACAGAGGAGATTTGGGATCCTCTTTATTAGAGAGCAAAACAATACGTGTAGCAGAGTTTAGTATGGACTGAAGGGGAGAGAGGTAGGAAGCAGGAAGACCAGTAAGTAGTAGGTTACAATAGTCTAGGTGAGATAGAATGAGAGCATGCATAAGCATAGCAGTAGTCGGGAGAGAGAGGAATCTGCAGATTTTCTCTATATTGTGAGGGAAAAATCAGCAAGTTTTAGCAATATAGTTAATGTGTTAGAAAAGTAGAGAGATTCAATAATTGCCCCTAGGCAGCATGCCAATTGGATAGGGAAAATGGGGGTATTATCAACAGAGATAGAGAAAGATGGGACAGGACTAGGTTTAGGTGGGAAAATGATTAGTTCGGTTTTAGAAAGATTCAGTTTGAGGCAGCATCGCAACATCCAGGAGGAGATGGCAAGGAGACAGTTGGAGACACGTGATTGGATGTCAGGAGTTAGCGCAGTGGTGGACAAGTAAATAAAAAATCATCTGCCTATAAATGATACTTGAAACCAAAAGAGCTAATGACATCTCTCAAGGAAATAGTGTAGATTGAGAACAATAAGGGTTCAAGAACAGACCCCTGCGGTACCCCCACACTAAGAGGAACCAGAGATAAGTTGTTATTTGCAAAAGATACAGAGTAAGTTGAGTTAGAGAGATAGGATAGAAACCAGGATGCCACTTCATTCCGAATGCACAAGGAGTGAAGTATTTGCATTAGGAGGGAATGATCGACTGTGTCAAAAGCAGAGGAGAGGTCTAGAAGGATAGAACATTTACCATTGGTCTGGTAGTTAGTTACCATTGGAGGTAGTTAGTGATACAAAAGACTAAACATTCTAGCAGTTTTGGGCTATCGGTAAGAGAGAGACGGGTAGTAGTAAGCTAGACAAGAGGAATCTAGTGAGGGCTTTTTAAGTATGGGTTTAACATGGGCATGCTTAAAGATGGAAGGGAAAATTCCAGATGTAATTGAGGCATTTATTATGTGGGTCAGTATAGGGGTAAGCTCATGATTACAATGTTTCAATAATACAGATGGCATGGGATCAAGAGGACAGGTTGTGAGCGGACAGGACAGAAGCAGGCTAGAGACTTCTGAATGGGTCACAGGAGTAAAAGATCAGAGAATAGCAGAGGGAGGAAAGGGTAACATAAACAAACTGTCTTCCAGTGGACATTGTTATGGCAGGTTCATTAGACAGTTTAAAAAAAAAAATCTGGATGAGTTTCTGCAAACAAGGAATGTTGCAAGTTACTGGTATTGATACATAGAGTTGATCCAGGGATATTTCCAATTGCCAGGAAGGATTTTTTTCCCCCTTCATAAATTTTTTTTGCCTTCCTCTGGATCAACAGTTAAGGTGGCCATACACTATTACGATCGTAATTAAGATCTTAAACCGACCGATATTTTGATAGACAGATGTACAATATTAATTCTACTAAGATGTGCTATGTTGTTCGACATTCAATTTGTTTTGTGATTAATCTCGAATGTCCTCAATTGTGAGGTTACATTACATTAACACTTAATCAGAACTTCAGAAAACACTACAATCATTTTACCAATCGACTTAAAAAACGACTTTCCCGATCCTAATTACGATCGATATTACGATCTAATAAGATCGGAAAAAGGATAGTTTTTGGGCCAATCAATGGAAATGCCTAATTGTATGTCGGATTGTATATAAAATCGGTCTAGTGTATGGTCACTTTAGGCAGGAAATGAGGATATTGCTAGATGGGTTGGACTGGATGGACGTACATCTTTATTCAACCTCAAATACTATACTATACTAATTTGCCCCTATTAAATGGCACCCTTATTTATTACACCTAGCACTTGATGAGGATAGTGAATATTGGAGGACCTCCTAAAGTCCACTGGCAAAGGGAGGTCCAATGGATCCACCACTTGGTCAGTCCGATTTTGACTGGAAGACTTGAAGATGGGGGTTGGTCTTGACCACTGGATTTTAATTGAATTTTTTTAAATAGGACCATGAGAGTTTATGACAAGTTTCCATTAGGGATACATTGTCAACTACATACGGTATTTCCTATAACACATTTTACGTTACTAATGCCTAGCAAAGCACTGATTATAACTGGTGACATAGCAAAGCACTGTTAATAATTGTATAATTCACAGCATGTAGTTTAAGCTTCGTACACACCTATGATCTTAACACTTGGCGAACAACCCTGGTCTTGCTACTTTAGTAAATAAAAACCTTTATTGTTTTCTCATTAATCCCAATGAACTAGGTGACTTCTGTATAGTGACTATGACTCCACTGGTTCCCATTACAGATTATACAGATATAAAACAGCATTTAGTGCTTGGACCCATGTCTCCCTCATACAGGGTCCATCACTGTCTCTCCCCTCCCTGTAATGCATTGTGACAGCTGAATGACGCACCTCTCCTTAACCTGACTGGCACCTCCCATTATACAAACAGGTGCTATAATATAGCGATTCTCGTTGAAGCAAGTTTAACTTTCAAGTAAACAACCAGTCGACACCATGACATCACAGTCACCCTATAAACCGACCCTATATACTATTTATTATAGAACCTTCGATACAGTTTTCCATTCCAAAAATAATGGTACGTTCCAGCAATAGGCGGGGATGAAAAAAAAAAGGGAGGGCGGAGGCTCCGTATCACGTGACGTGCGACCGGCGGCCATTTTGTGATGCGGCGAGCTATTTAGAGCAGTCTGCTGAACCCGAGGTCTTCCAGTGTGAAAGCCGCAGCCGTACCATTCGGAATCTACGATTCGGTCCCTCTCTCTGTCTATCCCCCCCTTTCCCGTAGCTCCGCGTCGCTTGTTCTCTTTCCCCTAACCTCCTCCTGCTAAATCTTCTTTAATTTTGGGCCCCTTGATCGACCGACCACCATGTCTGCAACGGGCTCCGCACCTGAATACTCCGCCTTCTTCGCTGTCATGGGAGCTTCGTCCGCCATGGTTTTCAGCGGTGAGACATCTGCACCTCACTGACGTTATTTCTCCTATGTCTGTTATAGGGTAATGGGGAGACTGTGGTGTATTACTTATGTCTATTGAGCTGTGTGGGACACGATATAAAGGGAAATGTAAGGGTGCTAATACTCCCTTGACTTGGTTATGATATGGGGGTTCGGTAGGAGGGGAGTGGGTGCCTAATAGACGTAAGGGGAGCCCAGCATGCTGTCGTCACCTCGGTGACTAGCAGCTGGTGAGTGATCACATGACTGCAGAGGGAATGATGGAACCCTCTCTGCTGTCAAAACCGTGTACACAGTGTCCTATTCCTTTTCTTTAGAAAGGGGAATGAAACCTAGCAAAAATTGGCAGGTCTTATTTTAAGTTAAGGGCAAAAACATTGGATTTGTATACCTTACTATGCAATATGCACTGGGTGTTTCTTTCGTAATAGTAGGCCTATAACCTCTACTAGAGCTGTAGGGGTCATTATGCATTAATTGATCCTGTTTAAGGGTAAAGGTGACCATACACATGCGATCCCTAGCGCATTGCTCCATCAGATCACTTTGGCACACATGTGGTGGGAACACACGCGGAACCGACCAATCCCCAGAACGATCAGATCGACTCCATTTACTTAAAGTTCCCTGATGGGATTTACCCATTATCTTTAGTGTATGGCCACCTTTAGGAGTCAAATGTCACGTCCTTCATAGATGGTACATCTGTCGTATGTATTTAATATACAGTTAGACTGTAGCAGCTATTTAATTTGTAGTCTTTGTACAAGAGCAATTAAGTCCAGAAACCTCAACACATATAAATTGCTTGTGTGGGTTTTGTTCCTGAAAATGTCGGGGTGACCTGGCTCATTGTCTCGATAGTTTATCATCTTATTGACCCAATTGAACTTGGGCACATTATTTGTTCTAGTTGGGATTAGAAATTTGGGTTAAAATGTGCTTTAGCAAATAGACTTTTTAAAAGTGTAATTTTTTTTCTATTGTATAAACAGAGTTGCAAAGACCTATCTTTTACATTAGTAGACAGTCTGGTGTCTCCTCTACCTTGGTGCACTGGGGAAGAATTCACTAGTCACAATTTCTCCCCCCCATTGTAAAGAGTACTTTAAGAATTCTGAAGGAAGGTTTGCAAATCGGGAACTTGTGTAGAAATCCCCTTCCAAGTACCAGACTTGCTTCTTGTTCAAAAATGTATATTTAAGTGGCCATATGGACTTGCAAGTAATTAAATGTGGTTTGTTTCCTGGGAATTGTTCCACTGGCTTTGATAAAGACAACATTTTTTTTTTTTTAAGGTGTTAAGGTTTGTACACATGTGCGATTGCGCGTCCTGACGCACAATGTAGTCTATTTTGTTTGTTGGCTACCTGGCTTCAGGGATTTGTCTACCCATTGTTGTTAGTTGGCATTTGAGTGGGGAGATTTCCTACCCTCACTGCTAAAAGGGCTAGGAATCTGAGGGACAGATTGTCAAAGTCATTTTTGTGAGAACAAATGATCTATGGATACCTGGCTACAGAAAACACCTGTCATGGTTAATCGCAGGTGTGGTAAATGCGCATTCCGTGGATTCATAAGTGACATGGTGGTATATCCATATGGGTCCACATTCTCGATTAGGGAATTGATAACTTGCCATACATCACAGGTAGTCTATCTGATCACCTGTGAATGTGGCAAAAGGTATGTGGGGAAGAACTGCAGGAAATTGTGTTTGAATTCATGAACACGTAAGGGTCACCAAAAATCGTGATCCTCCGGAGCAGTGTGGCCAAGCATATTGTGGAAGTCCATCACAAGAATTCCCATGTTTAAATTCATGGGAATACAAACGGTGTGAATGGGCATCAGAGGGGGCGACGTTGATAAAAAAAAGATTGCAAACTGAGACCAGATGGATATTTAATTTGAAAACTCTCATTCCTGATGGGTTAAATGAGATTTCCTATACAAGTTTCCTCTGATCTGCCCGCTATGTATTCCTTTCACAAGTGATTTAGGCTTATTAGGTTCTATAGATCCCCAGTAATGGATAGTTCAGGAGATCTACAATGGATAGATGCAGTGACACTTATTTAGTACAGGATAACTGAGATTTGTGTCCACCCAGTCGATATCTGGGTGGACACAAATGTATTGTTACTATGTTTTTATATTGCATTGTGTTGATGCAATTTATACTTGCAACAGTACCCACTGAGTATAAGGCAACTGCACCTTTAAGACTTTTGTATATGAGAGGAAGTGAAGGAGTGACGTAGCACCCCGAGGAATCCAGTTAGTGGAGTTACCTCATGGGTGAAATGCGCGTCAGGTCTCCCTTAGGAACATACACCAAGCCCACTTTTGCTACCCGGTACTAGCAGCGAGAGCCTGCTATTCACCGAGCGCCAGCAACCCTTGCCTGGGAAGTGGGGGAAGTCCGGGGAGACCAGCCAAGATGGGATTTGGAGTGTACCAGAGTGAAGACCAGTCCTGTGTTACATCAGGGAGGCTTGATCCTGTCCTAGTCTTGCAGCTGGTCGTCCAGATTGGTAATATGTTTTTCTATTGAGGCCAATTGGTCTCGTTCTCAACAACGGTTTGTTACAGTGGGACTTGGAAGTACCTCTTGGGAATTTCCACTCCCGCTTTTCATACTTGGACGCTCCAGTTTTTATGACTATGGTGTATTTGTGCATTTTATAGGTACTTTGGTATGTGGTTTTATATGGCTGAATAAATCTTTCATTGTCGGCTGGGGATTTGTGATTCCCTGCTTGTTGGGTATTTTGGGATGTGATAGTACACAAGGAGCACCGCCCTTTAAAAGAGTGTCGCACAACAGCTTGTATACAGTGGGTTACGCGACTGGGATACAACACTTTTATTACTGGACTTTGATATTGCACAGTTAACATCAAAATTAGTATTGGAAGCAGTTTTGGAAATCTGCCGGTTCCTTCCTGTTGGATATAAGATTGAATGGTGTTTTTCACACTTATTCTTGACAATGTCTTCCATCTCTCATTAAAGCAACATGGTAACTTGTACTCAAGGCTTTCTCTACAGTAGCTATTGTTTAGTTTTGTGCAACAACATTAAAATCACAAGTTTGATAAATGGCTGTGTGAATTAAGCACTTATTTAATGTATAGGTCTGCCTTTAAGTGCTACTTACAAACATTTGGCTAGTGATTTGTAAATGTTTCCAGACACCATTGCCATTCTCAAAGATTCAAATGGCTGTCTCACCTCTACCTTTGCTCTGGGTGATTTAGGAAAATCTGGGAGTATAGGGGTCAGCTCCCATAATTCACCTTAGCTGGAAACACCCAGCTAAGGTGAATTGTCCAGGAAGAGGCAACTGTACCTGCTAACTAGCTACCTTGTGTTTGTTTCCCACTCCCCTTATGCTAAGCTGCATGTAACAGTTGAACTCAGTCCCCAGCTGCCAGTGTCTACCAGACAATCAGAGATAGCAGTGAATATTATTAGATTTTCCTGCTCAAACAGTGGGGGAAAGTGTTAACCCTTTTCATATGTATTTAGAAAGCAACTTGTTAAACCTTTATATTTGTGAGCATTTCTGCAAGAGACTGTCAGGCTCATTTACCAAGACTCGCTGGGCAGATATATGGAGTTAGTCGTGCTAACGCATCAGACGCTCACGATTTAATATCACGTTTGTGCTAGTTTTAGCGCAGGATTTTAACCAGGATTTACCCACAGTGATATCTGCTCTGGGTAAATGAGCCTGGGTGTCTTTGTATATGTTTATTTCTGCACTCTACCATTGATATTGGTGTGTGTATTGCTGCAATGTACATTTAGGGCACAGCCACACTGCAACGCACCTGAAAGTTTTTTTGGTGCGTTGCTGCGATTTCAATACAATTGGAAAATCACAATCGCATGAAAAATGCGCTTGTGTGGCCTAGCCCTTAAAAGTGTAAGGCAAGCTGCATTGATTTCAGTCATTGCATTGTTTTTAGCCATACAGCATGTATTTAATGCAATGGAACTTAGCTTTGCAGCAGGTCAATTTCCTGAGGCTGTGGCCCCACTTAAATGCAAGGGAGGACGCACGCTCGCAATCGTGGTCGCTTCCTTGCATGGGTGTTGCTTCCACAGTTGGACCCAAGCAGAGCTCATGCAATACAGACCAAAATAGCAATAGCACACTGAAACACATGGCATGTAGTGGGGCCAGTCCCATAGGCTATTACATGCCACTAGCACAATTGGAGTAGCCCTAAACGTTTGAGTCTTAAAGGGAAAGGTGGCAACCCCAGTAAAACTGAACTGACCACTTTACAAGGTACACTTATAAAAACAAAACGGCTCAGAGCTGCAGGTGAAGCATATTGACATGAACATGGTCTTACCACTGCTCTGTGCAATGCATTTTACAGGCCACCTTTCCCTTTAAGACCCAAACACGTATTAAATCTACATGTTGCAGTGCCATTTGCATTAAATACAAAACTGTATCAGCCTGCATCATGCTTCTAAAGAAAATACTAACAAGCTTTTGTTGTGTAGATATTATCAGGCCTATGTAATAAAAGTTCTTAATCGGATTGGTTTGCACCATTTTTAAGGATAAGAACTTTTAATACATAGGCCTGTATATGTGTTTGGGTCTTAAAGGCAAAGTTGGGAACCCTAGTTGGAAGAGTGTTTTTGATTATGCAAAACTTCCAATAGGCAGTCCACCTGCTGCATTAATTTTAACATGTTTGCATCCCTCTAACAGTACCCCTTTAATTGTCATTCCCTCCAATAATTCTTATTTGTACATTTATAGAAACATGGTGCAGAGCTGCAAGTGTCATACCCTCCAACATTACCCTTTTAATACGTACACTGAGGGCACGGCCACTGCACCGCAATCGCTCACGGAATCGCATGCATTTTCTTCATTAGGTATAGGAAAACGCATGCGATTGCAATTAAAATTGTGGAATGCAAATGCACCCGAAAACGTGCGTTTACAATGATCTCAAAAAAAAAGCTGCAGTGTGGCCTAGTCCTTATAGAACATGGTGCGGTGCTGCAGGTGGAGGATAATATAATGACCCTGATCTTAGCACAGCTCTGTGCAATGCATTTCTTAGCTTAGCTCTGTGCTACAGTTTGTTTTTAATTCAGCTGTTGGTATAAAAACTCTTCCTACCCTCCAACATTTCCTTTAATAAGGTTAACTGATGACAAATGCATTGCACAGAGCTGTGCTAAGATCAGGTTCACTTCACCTTTTGTCCCCCTACAGTTTTGCACCATGTGGTTTCTATAAAAACACACTCTTCCTACCCTCCAACATTACACTTTCCACTAATATTGCTGCAGCTGACGGGGAGAGCTAGAGACCTTCACACTACAAGCCATATTTAAAGGTGTGGTATCTTTAGCCATCGTTATGGCTTTGCTATCAAATCTTGTAAATGTATGATAGTGTACGTAAATCTACGACCGCCCGTAGAATATCACTACGGTAGTTTACAGCATGGTATACTATTGCCACGGTCAAACAGTAACAAACCGCGGCATTGCAAGTTTTTAAATATGGTCCTCCAACACTTAGGGCTAGGCCACACTGCTGCGCTTTTTTTGCACTTGCGTTTCATTGAAAACGCATCAAACGTGTGGAAAGTACAGGCTAGGCAAGGGAAATGTCAGCTTCAGATTTGGGGAACAAGAAGAACATAAAATGATCACATAGAGGTAAAGACAAGGCCCCTGAGTGGGATCTTCCATGCTGAGAAGGATGTTGAGGCAAGTACTTTCTAACTTAAAGGCGAACTAAACCCAA
The DNA here is from genome assembly GCA_019447015.1 of Hymenochirus boettgeri. Lineage (NCBI taxonomy): Eukaryota > Metazoa > Chordata > Amphibia > Anura > Pipidae > Hymenochirus > Hymenochirus boettgeri. The sequence goes on from CM033477.1 coordinate 30,462,219, forward strand.
AAAATCAAAGTTTAAGTTTAGTTCTCCTTTATGCTAGGTACAGGGCGCCCATACATGAACAGATTGTTACCCATGCATCTGTAAGGTTGATCCTTTCCGGACATAACTGGTAGAGTGTTGGTTTTATTTTAAAATAAAACCTATAACATTTAAATAAATGTTAATGTATTGTGCTAGAGATCATTTAGCTTACACTGTTTAAATCTGCTTCCAGCAAGAGCTCTCCTACTTACAAGCTCTGCACTTACTGCTTCACTTCCAGGTAAGGCAGTCTGTGATTGGGCGTGATTGTGATGTCGCAGCCAATCACTCACTGCCATTCCCGGGTTTGAGTCTCCTCTGTGGCTGCTCTGCAACAGAGAAAGCACAGCAGCTGCAGTGGGGAGGGAGTGCAGAGAAAGGAAGCGGCGGTGGATCCCAAACTTGTAAGTATGAATTCTCATGCTGGGAGTAGATTTAAAAAGCTGAATGACCTCTAGATTTTGAGGGGTCCTGCATAACATACTAAATTTTTTTGCAGAGGGGTGGACAGTTCCGTTTATATCTGTAAATTAATGCAATCCATCTCATCCTTTCTTGTGTCCTTTACTCTTCCCATTGAGGTCCTTTTCACTAGGTACATTTAGTTATTTAAACACTGCAGCCCTGACATATTAAACAAAACTTTATTTTCGGTAAAGAAATAAGAACTGTACTTTCAACAAGAAAATGGTGTTAATCACTTTAAGGGCTAGGCCACACGGTTGTGTTTTTGTTTTTTGCGATCGCACATACTTTTTCCTAACAAATTGCGGCAAGGCATAAGATTGCCTTTCTGTTTGCGATACGCAATCACATGCGATCACCATTTTAAAGTGCAATCGCATGCGATTTCATGTCTCTCTAAAGAAGAAATTGCAAACGCAGCAGAATCGCACACGCAATTGCGTGAGATTGTGTTTGCGACGCAGTGTGGCCTTGTCCTGAAGGTCCACATGACTGATGTGCTAAAGGTCGCCATACATACGAACAATAATGGGTAAATCCTGTCGGAGAATGACCGTAGTTAATGACAAAAAATTATCTGTCTCTGATCGTGTGGTGTATGGCCGCACGGACTACAGATTCCATACCGTGTATGAGGATCGGTCGTGTCTGTGCTGTTCCCACATTATGTGTGCTGACAGATACCAATGTGATCTGTGGAATCGCATGTGTATGGCCAGCTTAACTGTCATGCTATCTTGCGAAGACAAATTGTACAAGCTTTTAACAGAACCAAGTTGTCATTTGCAAGTCCTCCATAGTAACACGCAATCCAATGTTTGTGCATTGTATGTAGATTTAATAGAAAATCTAGGAGTAAGGGTGATCTGTACACTAAAATCTCATTTTTAAAAATCTTACATACAGTAAGATCCCACTGCTCCAAAAGATTTTTCGTAGATTCTGAGAAATCCTCATATGAAGTCACAGCATTTACAGGGAAAGACCTGACACTCCAGAAGCAGAAATTGTAATACCGTATATACTCGAGTATAAGCCGAGGTTTTCAGTCTTTAAAAATAGCCTCAAAACCCGACCTCGGCTTATACTCGGGTCATGGTAAATTTTCACAATCTGCTGCTGCTTACCGGTACTTCTCTATGTAACCAGCTACGTGTAACTTAATTCTCTGGATCCTGCTGCGCTGCATGTCTGTACTCTGCGGCTGTACTGTCCGGCGCCGAGTAGTGGCTCCTGCTGGCACTCTACACGCTGCTCTGCATGTCCGTACTCGCCGGCTGTCTAACTTACTGCCCGGCGCCAGCAGGCAGGATCCACTACTCGGCGCCGGACAGTGCAGCAGGATCCAGAGAATTAAGTTACACGTAGCTGGTTACATAGAGAAGTACGGTACCGGTAAGCAGCAGCAGATTTACCCTGATTTACCACATGTGAATGTTTTTGGGCCTTTCCTGGGGGGTGCTGTCCATAAAAAAAGCCTCATTCCTTGGCACTAAAGGGGTTTGGAAACTACAACTCCCAGCTAATAAAGCATGCTGGGAGTTGTAGTTTCCAAAACATCTGGAGTGCCAAGGAATGAGGCTTTTTTATGGACAGCAGAGTTCCCATAATTTCATTCCCTCGGCTTATACTCGAGTCAATCGTGGGTTCTTACTTTTTGAGGTAAAAATAGGTACCTCGGCTTATACTCGGGTCGGCTTATACTCGAGTATATACGGTATGTTCCCTGACCTCTTACTAGGATCTTTGGCTGCCTGCCAGAACACTTTCTGCAACATTTTAGGGCATGTCCAGCCTAAAACTTTTTTTATAGAAATGTACACCCCACCCCTAAACACAGGTTTCGAGTTATCTATGCATGCCAAAGATGCCCCTGAAGTGACTTACATAACCTGCTCCTCTGCTCTGTGGCCAATGCCACTCTACTTCCTGGTTCCATCAGTCATTAAGGCGTGAAGTCACTACCTGTATTGGCTACCTGTGGGATTTGTCCAGCCCTGACATTTATCCAGGGCACAATCTAATGGTGACCATAGAGGCTGTGATAATATCGGCCTATTGCTCTGTATGGGCAGAAATTTCGTCTGATCGATATTCTCAGCAGATAATATTTATGGCCACCATGAGCCTCTAAAGCAGAATATAGCTATGCTGGGAAATAAACACAATTGTTGGCCAAATCATTGCTACTTGGTTGCTCTTGCTGAAGCATCTCTCCAAGAGTTCCTGTTTTCCAAGGACTTGTATTGGCCTGATTTAACCGCAAGACTGTCCTGTAAATAATATGCTTCTAAAGCCTTCCCTACTTCTTCTAGTTTATGCTCTTGGCCTGCATGATCAGCCTCTTATTTAATGAAACTCTTAAAGGGGAACTGTGGTCCAAAAATGACTTTAGGTAAATTGATAGGAATTGCTCCACTGAGAAGTTATTTCCATTGTTTATTTTGCATAGTTTTAAAGATATTTACATTTTTGTGTGTGATATAGCAGCAGCATCACCAGGTCCCCTGCACTTCCTGCTCTGAAACTGTCAATCTGTCATGTCTCCTCCTCCCCTTTGCAGCCCCCCTGGTCCCTCCCACTCATGGACCCCATGTGGCCCTGCCCACTCGTGGGTGCCGTGGATTACTCAGAGCCCCCCCCTACAGAAAACTCTGTTGAATCGGCCTTTTCAGGCAGAGTGAGAACTCTGCCTAAAAAGGCTGTTTTCACACCGTGAAAGAGAAGGGCTGTAGATTCCCTCACCTTCTCTGTCAGGACTTCACACAGCAGAGAGGAGGAGGGACTTCATGTCTCCCTCACACACTGAGGGAGTCTGAGGCTGTGGTCGCCGGTAGCACTGTGCAGGAGAAGCCTCAGGAATGTCACAAGTCAGCCTCCCACCCATTAACTTTTTGGTCAGTTATTTCTGTGGATCTTGGACTGTGGAGCACATAGAGAGGTGGTTGATGGCTCGTTTTAAAGGTAGGAAACTGACCTTTCATTTAAACTCGACTTGTTTGGAGACCAGTTCCCCTTTAATATGCATCTACATGTTCACAAACCATTAATTTTCAGCATAATTTCACCAGTCTTAAAATGTGTACACACCTTTCCGATAGAGACAATTCCATCTGATAATTTCATCACTTGGGCATGGTCTTTTCGGTCAAAATTTCCCTTTTTTTGCGGCCTGCTCTCTGTACTAAAGTAAAGTGGGCTGCAATCAGGAAGTATGGCAGTCACAAACTCATCCCTGTACATTTGTGGCTACTCCCATCTATCAGATTACCAATCTGTCAAAGATCAGCCACTGTGTGTACCCACCTTTACCTACATACTAACAAGATATCTGGTAGTAAAAACATTTCTGAGCTCCAGCTATTGTAGTTACATAAGCACCCTTGTTTAATTTTGCAATATATGGGCTAGAACAGCTCGACAGCTTCTGGTCTAATTTGTGCATACATCTCTATACAGTGTCTTGTATACTAAAATGGCATAATTATATAGTTTTCTATTAACTAGGTGAGCAGCTAAATGAAAGTGTCATTGAGAGTAAGAAAACAATTGTGTAGCTTGGCATCACTTAGGCATAGGCTGCACTGCAAAAAATGCATTCTGGCAACAAACTTGTGAATTGAATTGTGACTGAAAAAAGGGCACGGCCACACTGCGGCGCCATCGCACACGGAATCGCATGCGATTTCATGTGTGATTTTATTGCGTTTGCGCATTCGTTTTTTCGTTAGGCATAGGAAAACTTTCGATTAAAAATGCAGAACACAAATCTCAACGCACCCGAAAATGTGCGTTTTCAATTATCTGAAAATGCATATGCAAACGCAAGAAAAAACGCGATATTGTGGCCTACCCTAAGCCTTTTTAGAAAGGGCATGCTTAAAATGGGAGTGGTAAATTTTCACGGTCATGTCTGCTTTATCCCTTGTCCAGAATTTTTCATACCTGAAATGCTGGTTGTTGCTTTTGTTCTTGGACAGGCATGCAATGTAGAAACTCCTTAAGGATGCCATACATGTGACAATCAGACTGGTAATACCAATAATAGTAGTAGAGTAGTATACAATAATTTTTTAGTGTCTAACAAGCAAGTATTGTAAAGTAGACTTTACAGTACGTATTGGTATTTTAATTGTTATTGTAGATTTGTATAGTGCCAACATTCCGTAGTTCTTTACAATTGCATGTTTATATTCACATCCGGCCCTGCCCTGAAGAGCTTACAATCTAAGTACATTATGTAACACATGCAACTAATCAGTATGTCTTTATGATTGTCGGGGAAACTGGAGTGCCCGGAAGAAACCCACACAAGCACAGGGAGAACTTACAATCTCCTTGCAGATGTGTCCATGTATAGTGGTGAATTCAAACACAGGACTTCAGCATGCTGCCCTATTGTATTTCTTGAATTTGCTAGATAATGCACCCATTAAAGGTTCTTACACACCTGAAGATATGCACCCAAGCCCGACGAAACCAATGTCAGATAGTCGCGTGTGTATGCGTTTGGTTACACGAACTGTCGGCCCCAGATCGACCCCTGACCAATCGTGTGGTCCCATAGGGAACCGCACTATCGGCCGTGATTTAACAGGCCCGATTGTCTGATAGGGGCGACCGAGTTTGGTGGGTCGGCTGCCCCACACCATACGGTATTACTGACCGCCACATGTTGCTATCTGTTGGTCACACTAATCTTGTAACTTGTACCCAGCTTTAGCCCTGTCTTGGTGCAATATATTACCTGGTAACCAATAACTGGACTACTCTATAAATACAGTACTAGGCTCATTGCTCATTGGCTAATGGGGTAGGAAATCTTATTAGTGCTTTTCACCTTGTCTTATTTATACTATTTAAATTTGCCAGTTGTAAATCTGGCAGGATTTGGTATGCAGTGAAACATTTGCTGGGGCAATGATATATGGCTTGTGAAAATGTAATTGATTTCTTAATGTTTATGTTCTTAGATTTTCTTGGAACATGTACCGTATGCTATAAAGTAAGGCCTTGCATTTTTAGTTTGTTGATCACACTACCACCCAAAATTATTACAAAGCGGCTAAATCGGTATAATGGGAGCAACAAGCTTTGAAGTTACCATGTCTATTTTACAAAAAGCCAAAGAACAATTCAAAATTTTCTTTGATTAAAATTACAGGTTTGCCAAGTAGTAAGTTTTTAAACCATTATTTGGACCATAATTGTTGAATCATCAGATTAAAGTAGCCAGTACACTGTTGGATGAAAGTGCTGATCAAACCATACCACCTTGAGCCCTCCTCCTTGGGTGGGTTTCTGCAGGATTACAAATACAATAATAGTATAGCGGGTATCATCAAATACAACATTATGTAAGCAACTGGACTTTTATTAAATGATTGGGAATAAAAACAGTGCAAGTGTTTTGCCTATTCTATTCAATTAGATCAACTGGACTTGAAGTTAAGTTCTTGAAGATCTTTTGCTAGTCATCAAACTGGATTTCTCAATTTGTACAAGAATCCGTTTTAATAAGCATGTAACAGCAAGGTGCTGACTCTGCGACTAGCAAGCAGTCATCTGGGACAAATCACTTTGTTGCAGCATAAATAAGACTTTTGCTACAATTGTTCTGTCCCATATGGAACCACAAACGGCCAGGGTTTAACATACCCTATCGTCTGTTCAGGTGCGGAAGGCCACAGCCTACACCATACAATGTTGCAGACCGATACCTGGTAATATCGGTTGTTTGGTCAGATTGTATTTTGTGTACCCAGCTTTAGGGACCTCATGAATGCAAGGCGTTGTTAATGTTATGGCAAGTTTTTTTTAATTCTGACAAATAAAAATAGGTTTCTTTAATCCAACATAAATGATCTCCTTGACACCTAGCTTGAGGTTGGGGTGGGTTAATGTGCTGCTTTGATAACCTTTCTTAGCCACAATGCAATAAACACCTTGCATTCAGGAGGTCCCGGACAACTTGCTGTTACATGCTGATAGGGATACATATTTATTGCCAACAGATTCTTGAAGTCATTCTTAATTAAGAGAGCCAGTCAGATGACTAGCGAAACATCTTCAAGAACTAAATTTCAAGTCCAGTTGATCTAACTATATACCATGACCTGGATGAATGAGAGCCAATACAAGTGGTTGGTGCAGGATGTGAACTTTCTCCCTTCATTGAGCCTTTTTTGTTTTAAAATTCCCTAAGCATGGAGAAACTGCTTTAACTGACTTATCAATGGAACTTTCTTCCCATCTATGTTGCCTCCTAGAGACTAATGAAGATTGTAGCACATGTCTCTGCAAAATTTGTGTATAGTATCTAGTCAATAGGAGGCAAATTGGTACTTGAGAATGCTTTGTTGCATTCAGACAGGAAGCTTTGAGTGACTTGTTAATGGCTGGTCACTTTAGGCATTTTGGTCAGAAATAAGTGATTTCTTCTTAGACATGTCCCACAACCTTACATTATTTCTGAGTTGGTTGGACTTTTTTTTTTTTTTCAAATTTGTAAAGAAAAATACGTTGCTATATTGAAATCTCCTTGTTTTCTTAGCACTAGGAGCTGCCTACGGCACGGCAAAGAGTGGTACAGGCATTGCTGCTATGTCCGTCATGAGGCCTGAGTTGATAATGAAGTCAATCATTCCTGTTGTAATGGCTGGTATCATCGCTATCTACGGTCTTGTTGTTGCAGTGCTTATTGCAAACTCCCTAACAGCAGGAATCACGCTCTACAAGTAAGTGTGCACTATATTGAGGTCTTTCCTCCCCCCCCCCCCCCCCCCCATATATGCAGTACCTCTAATTGTCAGCCCCCCCCCCTCTTTGGTCCTTCTGGGTATTAACTGTTGGAGGCAGACTTGATGATGAGGATGGCAGCTGTAGGTGCAGTAGAAAATAGTAGAATATTGCCAGGATTGGTAAAGGAGTGACTCTTCATTCATCAACCACCGCTTAAGTCTACAGCAACACTCAGCACATGGTAACAAATGTAAAGAGATCACAATGAATTTGTGCTGCAATATTTCCACTAATCTGTTATTAGAATGCATGCAATCTTCACAAAATTGTGATTGAATATGTTTTTGGAAGAAAATTGCTAGTGTAGACATCGACAAGCACTGGCATACGATTCTCACATGTGAACAGATTGGAAGCAAGTAAGAATTGCACCAGTGTGGCTTAACCCTTATAAACTTTGTTTAACAGAATGCTTCTTAGGGGATTCTGAATGGTTTAAGACTTGGTAGAACAAATGCAAAATAGATGTTTAAGGACAACTTAACAATTTTTTTTTTTTTTTTTTTTTTTTTTATCCTAGGAGCTTCCTACAGTTGGGTGCTGGCCTTAGTGTTGGTCTGAGTGGCCTAGCTGCTGGATTTGCCATTGGTATTGTGGGAGATGCAGGAGTGCGGGGTACAGCACAACAACCTCGACTATTTGTAGGAATGATCCTGATCCTCATTTTTGCTGAAGTCTTGGGTCTGTACGGTCTGATTGTGGCCCTTATCCTGTCTACAAAATGAAGACTTCAACTTCATCCCCCTGTTCTGAAAGTCAACACTTACAAAAAAAAAAATGGTTTTATCTCGTTGTACAGTCATCCTTCCTCTGCCCTCCATTCAATAGTTTTCTCCCTTTGATACCTGCGCAGTTGTAAGTTAGTGACTGTTGTGTGTTACCCTTTAGCTATATCCATCAATTGGACTTCAGGGCTTTGTCCTGACACCAGGCTTGTGGTCAGGAAGCAGGTGAATCCCTTCCGTGACCCTCACCTGACTCCTCTCTGCGTGCAGTTTTTTTTTTTTTTTTTCATTCCATCACCTGTTTGTTCCAAACAAGTTCCATGTATAAATATGATTCTAGAACTGTAACTTTCCCTTTACACTTAATGTTTTATTTATAAATATAAAAATCATATTGTTCATATTTTGAAAACAGAGCCAGCTTTTGTCCCTTCTCCTTTCCCAGTCTTTGCTGCAGATATTTAATCTTTAGCTGTATATGTGTGGGATTTCCTTGTAAGTGCTGAGAATTCCCTGGATGTAATAATTTGGTTCAAGATTGGTGTATTCTGATGTTGGAGTGAGGTCTCTATATAGTGATACATTTTTTTTTTTTTTTTTTTGTTTTTAATACAAAAATTAAATTCCAGTCTGTTAACTGGTAACAAGAACAAAATTTTAAAAAAGCAGAACCTGGACATGTATGGTAAACACCCCCTGCTGGGTTTCAGTTACACATTACCAAATAAAACATCTCCAATATGTTGTAGCTGTCCCTCTTTTCTACAGCCCCCAAAACAAAGGTTTACAAAGTGTTGTATAAAAAAAATCTACATACATGTGCAGTAAAACTTATTACAATGAATCCTTGCAATTAATTAGGTCATTTGAAGCCACAGAAACCACACAACATGTAAACTACCTACTACAAGGAAGCCCAAGGATTTGTACTTGTAGTAGGTAGTTTACATGTTGCACACATTTGCACATACGTTTTCGCCATTTTCAAAACACATGCAACTGCACAAAAAATGCTTAAACGGATGTGCATCGTAAATCGCAGAAACGTTTGCATTCCGGCAATTTCCTTGTTAGCGAAAAACACACTAGTGTGGCCTAGCCCTAAATGCCTACTTGATTGCAAAATGTTATCTTTTTGCTGTGTAATACAATATACATGTAAAGAATGCTTTAAACTGTTCTTTGAGGAGGGGGGGTTTAAATTCTTACTATACCATTCACACTATCCCACAACTACTACTATCCAGTCCACACTATCCCACAAAGCTGCTTGTACAGAATTGCTGCTGCCTTGGTCAAACATAATCCTCTGGAATGTGTGTTAGGGGAGTATGCTTCATTCAAGCCTTACTATTTGTACCACTGTCCCTTGCAATTTCAACTCTCTATTTTTTTTTCTCTTGACCCTTTAGCCCTCTTAATTCCAGAAGATAATTTGCTGTAAGCATCTAAACAGGTTATTCAGTAAATAAAATGTGTTGGATTTGTGGAATACTCCAGAATTCCACACAAGAGAACCTGGGTACACACATTTACCAGTGAAGGGCCAAATTTTTTTTTTTTGGTATTGTGTCCGTGAAATGAGTTTTTCCAACTTTCAGCGGTAGCATTGGGAATTGTAATTTCCTGCAGTCAGACCCCCGTACAAAAGTATAGGGCGGTGGTCATAGGGAGTGTGGCAGTTTTGACCATCTCCCTGTACTTTCTATAGAGAATGTTTTGGCAGTGTATAGCCATATATTTAAAAGATTGGCACAGTATGTACCCACCTAAAGTCTTGGTGAATATTTGATTGTATTGGTGATTTAAGACCTAAATATCTACTATTTAGTAATTCTGTGTGTGGAAAATTCTAATGGTTTTTTGTTCAATAAGTAAGCTTACTGTAATATTTTATAAATTTGTCTGTATAAAGCCAAGTATCAAAAGGTTTGTATATGAGCTAAAGTTTTGAGTGGATTGGTGGGGGTAATTGAGGATTTATGTGATAGCTAGTCCTAAAACTTGTTTTCTGTGCATCACAGCTGATCATGCAATTTGCTTAAGCCACTTTATATGTTCAATTTATTTTTGCAGCAACTAACTGCTCTATAGCTCCCACATGCTCTCATTCATTTACATGCTTGCCTATAGCAGATGGGAGAAATGTCGGTGACCCTGCCTGGGGGAAGGACAGAGAGCAGCCCATTACTCCACACATCAGTGTTTCTTAAATTAGTAATAGACTGCCCATAATTACAATGCCAAAATAGTTACCAGGTATATAACTCTGTACACATTAGATTTTCATTGCCTTACAAACAACTGCTACTGCCAATTATTTAAAGTGTGTGCAGCATTCAGCCTACAATGTTAACCAAAGTGTCCTTCTGGATTATTTAATAACAGTGTTGGCCATTATATCAGAATAAGACCATGACCCAGGGAGCTGAATTGGTGGACAGGATGTTGGTGTTGCAGTCTAGATAAATTGTGTCTGTAGATCAGTTTTACATTATAAACAGGTAAATGTCTGAGCAGGCAGTCCATTGTGTTGCCATTTTGTATGTGCACATTTGACTACACTGCTGTAAATTATTACTGAATATCCAAAGTTAATGATGCAGGAGCTTTATTAGGTGGATCAGCAGCTAATCAGACCTAACTCAGTATGGCAGCTAAAATGCCTGAGGTCATGTGACAGACTAAAGTATAACTGAACCATGTGATACTAGAAAGGATGTCTAGTCACCTGCTTTAAACTCGTGGAAAAATATTTGAGATAAAGTAAACCTAGTTGCTCATGTTTAGGGGAAAGGAGAACAAAACCCATATAATTTAATGCTCTGTGTACCGTTGTGTGTTCTTTCCGGCCATGTCTTGACCTCCGTTAAATGTACTCTTGTCTAATCTGGACTTTACCAGGATTGGGTAGTGACAGCTAGTAGGTATAACCAGTTAAGTTCCTGCAGTAGCTTAGGACTTGTGGGGGAAAAACAGCCAGTGACTCAAACTATGTAAAAATAAAACACATAAGCCCTGTGTTAAGGTAAGTTTCCAACATTAAAATGAGGTGTGATAAGGATTGCTGCTTTTGTCGAGGTGCTCTGCTTCACGATTTAGTGTTCATACTTATAGTATTTCGCCTTACACAAGTATAGAAGAATAGGTGGCACGGAAAAGTGTGCATGGCGTTTCTAAAATATATGGTAATTTAGGATTAACATCAACCAATGATGCCAAGATCATGCCAAATGAGCTGCAAAATGTTACTAATTAACGTTGGATCATGGATTGTAATTTAAAGAAATTTAAATATTGTAGGTCAGGGATGTGTCCCACCAGATGTTTAAAGGCAAACTCCAGCAGTCCTTAGTTATAAATGCTGCTGTAAGTACAGTCAGTTCAATATTGGTTTTCCTTTTACTCTTTAACATAAACATACTGTTAATGAGCATGATAGAATTTAGGGCTTGTTTGAACTAGGTCTGTTTTTGCAACAGACCATTTTTAAAAACGCATGGACATATAGAATTAAATAGTACCGTTAACACTATTGTGGCCCGGTCAAAAAAATTTACAGAAACTGACAAAAATGCATGCTGTGTCTTTCTGTTAGCTTCTAGTGTGAACAAGCCCTTAGGCTGTGTTAACGCACAGCGGCGGACACTATTTTCAATGGCACCGTTGTGCATTAATACAAAACTACTGCATGCAATGCATTTTTACAATGAATTACATAGCAGCGCTGTTTACTTACATTGCCATTATCAAACTTTTGCATTTCTCATAGTTGTGCATTGGATCCATATAACAGCCTCTCAGTTCCCCCCCAGCCCTTTGGCTTTTTAAAATGAGGGAAGAGGCCATCCACCCAGTGCTTTATGTTAAAGGCATAGGACCTCCCATAAAAGGGGCGTGCTGAGGGTGCTATTACCACATGGAAGCTTGACCAGGCTTCCCAATAAATACATACAAGGGTTGTGGAAGCACTCCAATTAGGCTAATTTACAACTATATTTAGAGGAAGTGCTACTGATCTGTTCAAACATTTATACAAACATAGAAAAGATAATCAATGCACATTCCTAGGCACCATACAATATCATTATCTGCACACTGGCATACTTTATAAATAAAGGGGTTTTATGTTGGTTTAACAATCCATTAAATAGGAGCGAGTCTGTTTGTTCTTACTTTACTGTCACAGATGAAATACCAGCTGGATGACAACTATTGGTCTTATTTTTAATAAGAGGTACAAAAATTTGCACGTTCTGTTAATATGCAGCAACCAATCAGATGTTACATTTTTACTGGTCTACTAAAGTTAGAAAAGATTTAGGGCTAGGCCCCACTAGCCTATTTTGGTGTGTGCTGCTTTAGCACAGCGCACACCAATAGAAGAGGGGATGGCCCCATTACCTCTGCCGTTGACCCTTTTCATAGCGCATGCGATCACCAGTTTTGGTACGTATCACATGCACTATGATAGGGGTACCAAAGGAATCACAGGGCAGGGAAGCATGCATGAATCTTGTGATTCCTATGGGGCCTTGCCCATAACATCTGATTGTTTCTGCTGGTTAAGGCTGGGTACACACCAATCAATAGAATATACTACATGAAATATCTTTTGTGTTCCCCAAAAAAAATCTGTTTTTTGCATACGGCTGCGGCAGATCAGATGTGCTGGAAAATCATGACTGATCACCCTCTATGGACAGCACGATCGGTCATGGCGAATGCTTGCTAGTACCCAGCCTTAAAGCACAGGCATACTTTTAAGCCTCTTATTAAATTAGCCCCTAATGGTGTCCATAGATGCAGCGATATGATCACTTAATACCGAGTATCGGCCAGTTATCAAATATGATGCCTGCTGCCAAAATCAGGCTGAGCGAATCAGCTGGTTTAGTAATTGGGATGGCCAAAAAATTTGGTTTATTGACTTTATGGGCCACAAACATCTGATAATATTGATCTGTCTATAGCCACCTAAAGCTTTGTACAGACGTATGATTTTGACACAGACTCCCAACCACAACGCATTTCTGCAATGGTTTGGCCAATGGTTAGACGTGTGTATGCGTTCAACCAAAATAGGCTAGTGGGGCCTAGCCCTAAATCTTTTCTAACTTTAGTAGACCAGTAAAAATGTAACATCTGATTGGTTGCTGCATATTAACAGAACGTGCAAATTTTTGTACCTCTTATTAAAAATAAGACCAATAGTTGTCATCCAGCTGGTATTTCATCTGTGACAGTAAGTAAGAACAAACAGACTCGCTCCTATTTAATGGACTGTTAAACCAAACATAAACCCCTTTATTTATAAAGTATGCCAGTGTGCAGATAATGATATTGTATGGGCCTAGGAATGTGCATTGATTATCTTTTTCTATGTTGTATAAATGTTTGAACAGATCAGTAGCACTTCCTCTAAATATAGTTGTAAATTAGCCTAATTGGAGTGCTTCCACAACCCTTGTATGTATTTATTGGGAGCCTGGTCAAGCTTCCATGTGGTAATAGCACCCCCACCCCCCTTTATGGGAGGTCCTATGCCTTTAACATAAAGCACTGGGTGGATGGCCTCTTCCCTCATTTTAAAAAGCCAAAGGGCTGGGGGGGACTGAGAGGCTGTTATATGGATCCAATGCACAACTATGAGAAATGCAAAAGTTTGATAATGGCAATGTAAGTAAACAGCGCTGCTATGTATTCATTGTAAAATGCATTGCATGCAGAGTTTTGTATTAATGCACACGGTGCCATTGAAAATAGTGTCCGCCGCTGTGCGTTAACACAGCCTAAGGGCTTGTTCACACTAGAAGCTAACAGAAACACAGCATGCATTTTTGTCAGTTTCTGTAAATTTTTTTGACCGGCCACAATAGTGTTAACGGTACTATTTATTCTATATGTCCATGCGTTTAAAAATGGTCTGTTGCAAAAACAGACCTAGTTCAAACAAGCCCTAAATTCTATCATGCTCATTAACAGTATGTTTATGTTAAAGAGTAAAGGAAAACCAAATATTGAACTGACTGTACTTACAGCAGCATTTATAACTAAGGACTGCTGGAGTTTGCCTTTAAACATCTGGTGGGACACAATCCCTGACCTACAATTTAAATTTCTTTAAATTACAATCCTGATCCAACGTTAATTAGTAACATTTTGCAGTCATTTGGCATGACTTGGCATCATTGGTTGATGTTAATCCTAAATTACCATATATTTAGAACGCCATGCACACTTTTCGTGCCACCTTTCTTCTATACTTGTGTAAGGCAAAATACTATAAGTATGAACACTAAATCGTGAAGCAGAGCACCTCGACAAAAGCAGCAATCCTTATCACACCTCATTTTAATGTTGGAAACTTACCTTAAACACAGGGCTTATGTGTTTTATTTTTACATAGTTTGAGTCACTGGCTGTTTTCCCCACAAGTCCTAAGCTACTGCAGGAACTTAACTGGTTATACCTACTAGCTGTCACTACCCATCCTGGTAAAGTCCAGATTAGACAAGAGTACATTTAACGGAGGCAAGACATGGCCGGAAAGAACACACAAGGTACACAGAGCATTAAATTATATGGGTTTTGTTCTCCTTTCCCCTAAACTGAGCAACTAGGTTTACTTTATCTCAAATATTTTTCCACGAGTTAAAGCAGGTGACTAGACTCCTTTCTAGTATCACATGGTTCAGTTATACTTTAGTCTGTCACTGACCTCAGGCATTTAGCTGCCATACTGAGTTAGGTCTGATTAGCTGCTGATCCACCTAATAAAGCTCCTGCATCATTAACTTTGGATATTCGTAATAATTTACAGCAGTGTAGTCAATGTGCACATACAAAATGGCAACACAATGGACTGCCTGCTCAGACATTTACCTGTTTATAATGTAAAACTGATCTACAGACACAATTTATCTAGACTGCAACACCAACATCCTGTCCACCAATTCAGCTCCCTGGGTCATGGTCTTATTCTGATATAATGGCCAACACTGTTATTAATATCCAAAGGACACTTGGTTGTAACATTAGGCTGAATGCTGCACACACTTTAAATAATGGGCAGTACGTTGTTTGTAAGGCAATGAAAATCTAATGTGTACAGAGTTATATACCTGGTAACTATTTTGGCATTGTAATTATGGGCAGTCTATTACTAATTTAAGAAACACTGATGTGTGAGTAATGGGCTGCTCTCTGTCCTTCCCCAGGCAGGTCACCGACATTTCTCCATCTGCTATAGGCAAGCATGTAAATGAATGAGAGCATGTGGGAGCTATAGACAGTTAGTTGCTGCAAAAATAAATTGAACATATAAAGTGGCTTAAGCAAATTGCATATCAGCTGTGATGCACAGAAACAAATTTTAGGACTAGCTATCACATAAATCCTCATATCACTATAACCTTTTGATACTTGGCTTTATACAGACAAATTTTATAAAATATTACAGTAAGCTTACTTATTGAACAAAAAACATTAGAATTTTCCACACACAGAATACTAAATAGTAGATATTTAGGTCTTAAATCACACATACAATCAAATATTCACCAAGACTTTAGGTGGGTACATACTGTGCCAATCTTTTAATATATGGCTATACACTGCCAAAACATTCTCTATAGAAAGTACAGGGAGATGGTCAAAACTGCCACACTCCCTATGACCACCGCCCTATACTTTGTACGGGGGTCTGACTGCAGGAAATTACAATTCCCAATGCTACCGCTGAAAGTTGGAAAAACTATTTCACGGACACATACCAAAAAAAAAAAAATTTGGCCCTTCACTGGTAAATGTGTGTACCCAGGTTCTCTTGTGTGGAATTCTGGAGTATTCCACAAATCCACACATTTTTTATTACTGAATAACCTGTTTAGATGCTTACAGCAAATTACTTCTGGAATTAAGAGGGCTAAAGGGTCAAGAAAAAAAAAATAGAGAGTTGAAATTGCAAGGGACAGTGGTACAAATAGTAAGGCTGAATGAAGCATACTCCCCTAACACACATTCCAGAGGATTATGTTTGACCAAGGCAGCAGCAATTCTGTACAAGCAGCTTTGTGGGATAGTGTGGGACGTATAGTAGTGTTGTGGGATAGTGTGGAGGGTATGTAAGAATTTAAACCCCCCTCCTCAAAGAACGTTTTAAGGCATTCTTTACATTATATTGTATTACACAGCAAAAGATAACATTTTGCAATCAAGTGAGCATTTAGGGCTAGGCCACACTAGTGTGTTTTTCGCTAACAAGGAAATTGCCGGAATGCAAACGTTTCTGCGATTTACGATGCACATCCGTTAAGCATTTGTGCAGTTGCATGTGTTTTGAAATGGCGAAAACGTTGTGCAAATGTGTGCAACATGTAAACTACCTACTACAAGTACAAATCCTTGGGCTTCCTTGTAGTAGGTAGTTTACATGTTGTGGTTTCTGTGGCTTCAAATGACCTAATTAATTGCAAGGATTCATTGTATAAGTTTTACTGCACATTATGTAATTTTTTTTATACAATCACTTTGTAAACCTTTGTTTTGGGGGCTGTAGAAAAGAGGGACGCTACAACATATTGGAGATGTTTTATTTGGTAATGTGTAACTGAAACCCAGCAGGGGGTGTTTACCATACATGTCCAGGTTCTGCTTTTTTAAAATTTTGTTCTGGTTACCAGTTAACAGACTGGAATTTAATTTTTGTATATAAAACAAACAAAAAAAAAAAATATGTATCACTATATAGAGACCTCACTCCAACATCAGAATACACCAATCTTGAACCAAATTATTACATCCAGGGAATTCCAGCACTTACAAGGAAATCCCACACATATACAGCTAAGATTAATATCTGCAGCAAAGACTGGGAAAGGAGAAGGACAAAAGCTGGCTCTGTTTTCAAAATATGAACAATATGATTTTTATATTTATAAATAAACATTAGTGTAAAGGGAAAGTTACAGTTCTAGAATCATATTTATACATGGAACTTGTTTGGAACAAACAGGTGATGGAATGAAAAAAAAAAAAAAAAAACTGCACCGAGAGGAGTCGGTGAGGGTCACGGAAGGGTTCACCTGCTTCCTGACCACAAGCCTGGTGTCAGACAAAGCCCTGAAGTCCAATTGATGGATATAGCTAAAGGGTAACACCACACAGTCACTAACTTACAACTGCGCAGGTATCAAAGGAGAAAACTATTGAATGGAGGGCAGAGGAAGGATGACTGTACAAGAGATAAAACCATTTTTTTTTTTGTAAGTGTTGACTTTCAGAACAGGGGGATGAAGTTGAAGTCTTCATTTTGTAGACAGGATAAGGGCCACAATCAGACCGTACAGACCCAAGACTTCAGCAAAAATGAGGATCAGGATCATTCCTACAAATAGTCGAGGTTGTTGTGCTGTACCCCGCACTCCTGCATCTCCCACAATACCAATGGCAAATCCAGCAGCTAGGCCACTCAGACCAACACTAAGGCCACACCCACCTGTAGGAAGCTCCTAGGATAAAAAAAAAAAAAAAAAAAAAAATTGTTAAGTTGTCCTTAAACATCTATTTTGCATTTGTTCCACCAAGTCTTAAACCATTCAGAATCCCCTAAGAAGCATTCTGTTAAACAGTTTATAAGGGTTAAGCCACACTGGTGCAATTCTTACTTGCTTCCAATCTGTTCACATGTAGAATCGTATGCCAGTGCTTGTCGATGTTTACACTAGCAATTTTCTTCCAAAACATATTCAATCACAATTTTGTGAAGTATTGCATGCATTCTAATAACAGATTAGTGGAAATATTGCAGCACAAATTCATTGTGATCTCTTTACATTTGTTACCATGGTGCTGATGTTTGCTGTAGACTTAAGCGGTGGTTGATGAATGAAGAGTCACTCCTTAACCAATCCTGGCAATATTCTACTATTTTCTACTGCACCTACAGCTGCCATCCTCATCATCAAGTCTGCCTCCAACATTAAACCCAGAAGGACCAAAGGGGGGGGGGCTGACAATTAGAGGTACTGCATATATGGGGGGGGGGGGGGGAGAGAAAGACACTCAATATAGTGCACACTTACTTGTAGAGCGTGATTCCTGCTGTTAGGAGTTTGCAATAAGCACTGCAACAACAAGACCGTAGATAGCGATGATACCAGCCTTCAACAGGAATGATTGACTTCATTATCAACTCAGGCCTCATGACGGACATAGCAGCAATGCCTGTACCACTCTTTGCCGTGCCGTAGGCAGCTCCTATTGCTAAGAAAACAAGGAATTTCAATATAGCACTTATTTTTCTTTACAAATTTGAAAAAAAAAAAAGTCCAACCAACTCAGAAATAATGTAAGGTTGTGGGATGTCTAAGAAGAAATCACTTATTTCTGACCAAAATGCCTAAGTGACCAGCCATTAACAAGTCACTCAAAGCTTCCTCTGAATGCAACAAAGCATTCTCAGTACCAATTTGCCTCCTATTGACTAGATACTATACACAAATTTTGCAGAGACATGTGCTACAATCTTCATTAGTCTCTAGGAGCAACATAGATGGGAAGAAAGTTCCATTGATAAGTCAGTTAAAGCAGTTTCTCCATGCTTAGGAATTTAAAAAAAAAAAGCTCAATAAGGGAGAAAGTTCACATCCTGCACCAACCACTGTATTGCTCTCATTCATCCAGGTCATGGTATATAGTTAGATCAACTGACTTGAAAATTTAGTTCTTGAAGATGTTTCTCTAGTCATCTGACTGGCTCCTTAATTAAGAATGACTTCAAGAATCTGTTGGCAATAAATATGTATCCCTATCCCATGTAACAGCAAGTTGTCGGGACCCCTGAATGCAAGGTGTTTATTGCATTGTGGTCAAGAAGGTTACAAGCAGCACATTACCCCCCCCCACCTCAAGCTAGGTGTCAAGGAGATCATTAATGTTGGATTAAAGAAACCTATTTTTATTTGTCAGAATTAAAAAAAACTTGCATAACATTACACGCCTTGCATTCATGAGGTCCCTAAAGCTGGTACACAAAATACAATCTGACCAAACAACCGATATTACCAGGTATCGGTCTGCAACATTGTATGGTGTAGCTGGGCCTTCCGCACCTGAACAGACGATAGGGTATGTTAAACCCTGGCCGTTTGTGGTTCCATATGGGACAGAACAATTGTAGCAAAAGTCTTATTTATGCTGCAACAAAGGTGTTTGTCCCAGATGACTGCTTGCTAGTCGCAGAGTCAGCACCTTGCTGTTATATGCTTATTAAAACGGATTTTGTACAAATTGAGAAATCCAGTTTATGACTAGCAAAAGATCTCAAGACTTAACTTCAAGTCCAGTTGATCTAATTGAATAGAATAGGCAAAACACTTCACTGTTTTTATTCCCAATCATTAATAAAGTCCAGTGCCTTACATAATGTGTTATTTGATGATACCCGCTATACTATTATTGTATTTGTAATCCTGCAGAAACCCACCCAAGGAGGAGGGCTCAAGGTGTATGGTTTGATCAGCACTTTCATCCAACAGTGTACGTGGCTACTTTATCTGATGATTCAACAATTATGTCCAAATAATGTTTAAAAACTTACTACTTGGCAAACCTGTAATTTTAATCAAAGAAAATTTTGAATTTTTCTTTGGCTTTTTGTAAAATAACATGGTAACTTCAAAGCTTGTTGCTCCCATTACCGATTTAGCCGCTTTGTAATAATTTTGGTGGTAGTGTGAATCAACAACTAAAATGCAAGGCCTTACTTTATAGCATACGGTACATGTTCCAAGAAAATCTAAGAACATAAACATTAGAATCAATTACATTTTCAACAGCCATATATCATTGCCCCAGCAAATGTTTCACTGCATACCAATCCTCGCCAGATTACAACTGGCAAATTTAAATAGTATAAATAAGACAAGGTGAAAAGCACTAATAAGATTTCCTACCCCATTAGCCAATGAGCAATGAGCCTAGTACTGTATTTTAGAGTAGTCCAGTTATTGGTTCCCAGTATATTATTGCACCAGAACAGGGCTAAAGCTGGGTACATTTACAAGATTAGTGTGACCAACAGATAGCAACATGTGGCGGTCAGTAATACCGTATGGTGTGGGGGCAGCCGACCCACCAAACTCGGTCGCCCCTATCAGACAATCGGGCCTTTTTAAATCACGGCCGATAGTGCGGTTCCCTATGGGACCACACGATTGGTCAGGGGTCGATCTGGGCCGACAGTTCGTGTAACCAAACGCATACACACGCGACATCTGACATTGGTTTCGTGGGCTGGGTCATATCTTCAGGTGTGTAAGAACCTTTATGGGTGCATTATCTAGCAAATTCAGAAATACAATAGGGCAGCATGCTGAAGTCCTGTGTTTGAATTCACCACTATACATGGACACATCTGCAAGGAGATTGTAAGTTCTCCCTGTGCTTGTGTGGGTTCTTTCCGGGCACTCCAGTTTCCCCGACAATCATAAGACATACTGATTAGTTGCATGTGTTACATAATGTACTTAGATTGTAAGCTCTTCAGAGGGCCGATGTGAATATAAACATGCAATTGTAAAGACTACGGAATGTTTGGCACTATACAAAATCTACATAACAATTAAAATACCAATACGTACTGTAAAGTCTACTTTACAGTACTTCTTGTTAGACACTAAAAATTATTGTATACTACTCTACTACTATTATTGGTATTACCAGTCTGATTGTCACATGTATGGCATCCTTAAGGAGTTTCTACATTGCATGCCTGTCCAAGAACAAAAGCAACAACCAGCATTTCAGGTATGAAAATTCTCTGGACAGGATAAAGCAGACATGACCGTGAAAATTTACCACTCCCTTTTAAGCATGCCCTTTCTAAAAAGGCTTAGGGTAGGCCACAATATCGCGTTTTTCTTGCGTTTGCCATGCATTTTCAGATAATTGAAAACGCACATTTTCTGGCGTTGAGATTTGTGTTCTGGCATTTTAATCAAAGTTTTCCTATGCCTAACGAAAAAACGAATGCGCAAACGCAATAAAATCACACATGAAATCGCATGCGATTCCGTGTGCGATTGCGCCGCAGTGTGGCCGTGCCCTTTTTTCACGTCACAATTCAATTCACAAGTTGTTTGCCAGAATGCATTTTTTGCAGTGCAGCCTATGCCTAAGTGATGCCAAGCTACACAATTGTTTTCTTACTCTCAATGACACTTTCATTTAGCTGCTCACCTAGTTAATAGAAACTATATATTATGCCATTTTAGTATACAAGACACTGTATAGAGATTATCACAAATTAGACCAGAAGCTGTCGAGCTGTTCTAGCCCATATGCACAAATTAAACAGGGTGCTTATGTAACTACAAGCTGGAGCTCAGAAATGTTTTTACTACCAGATATCTTGTTAGTATGTAGGTAAAGGTGGGTACACACAGTGGCTGATCTTTGACAGATTGGTAATCTGATAGTGGGAGTAGCCACAAATGTACAGGGATGAGTTTGTGACTGCCATACTTCCTGATTGCAGCCCACTTTACTTTAGTACAGAGAGCAGGCCGCAAAAAAAGGGAAATTTTGACCGAGACAATGCCCCAAGTGATGAAATTATCAGATGGAATTGTCTCTATCGAAAAGGTGTGTACACTTTTAGACTGTGAAATTATGCTGAAAATTAATGGTTTGTGAACATGTAGATGCATATTAAAGGGGAACTGTGTCTCCAAACAAGTTGAGTTTAAATGAAAGGTCATTTCCTACCTTTAAAACGGCCATCAAACCACCTCTCTATGTGCTCCACAGTCCAATTCCACGAAATAACTGACCAAAAGTTAATGGGTGGGAGGCTGACTTGTGACATTCCTGAGGCTTCTCCTGCACGTGCTCCGGCGACCACAGCCTCAGACTCCCTCAGTGTGTAGGGAACAATGAGTCCCCTCCTCCTCTCTGCTGTGTGAAGTCCTGACAGAGAAGGTGAGGGATCTACAGCCCTTCTCTTTCACAGTGTGAAACACGCCTTTTTAGGCAGAGTTCTCACTCTGCCTGAAGCGCCTTCAACAGAGTTTTCTGTAGGGGGGGGGCTCTAGTAATCCACGGCACCCTAGTGGGCAGGGCCACATGGGTCCATGAGTGGGAGGGACCAGGGGGGCTGCAAAGGGGAGGAGGAGACATGACGTTGACAGTTTCAGAGCAGGAAGTGCAGGGGACCTGGTGATGCTGCTGCTATATCACACACAAAAATGTAAATATCTTTAAAACTATGCAAAATAACAATGGAAATAACTTCTCAGTGGAGCAATTCCTATCAATTTACCTAAAGTCATGTTGGACCACAGTTCCCCTTTAAGAGTTTCATTAAATAAGAGCTGATCATGCAGGCCAAGAGCATAAACTAGAAGAAGTAGGGAAGGCTTTAGAAGCATATTATTTACAGGACAGTCTTGCGGTTAAATCAGGCCAATACAAGCCCTTGGAAAACAGGAACTCTTGGAGAGATGCTTCAGCAGAGCAACCAAGTAGCAATGATTTGGCCAACAATTGTGTTTATTTCCCAGCAGAGCTATTTCTTCTGCTTTAGAGGGCTCATGGTGGCCATAAAATTATCTTGCTGAGATATCGATCAGACGAATTTCTGCGCCCATACAGAGCAATAGGCCGTTTATCACAGCCTCTATGGTCACCATTAGATTGTGCCCTGGATAAATGTCAGGCTGGACAAATCCCACAGGTAGCCAATACCGTAGTTGACTTCAGCCTTAATGACTGATGGAACCAGGAAGTAAGTGGCATTGGCCACAGAGCAGAGGAGCAGGTTATGTAAGTCACTTCAGGCATCTTTGGCATGCATAGATAACTCGAACCTGTGTTTAGGGTGGGGTGTACTTTCTATAAAAAAAGTTTTAGGCTGGACATGCCCTAATGTTGCAGAAAGTGTTCTGGCAGGCAGCCAAAGATCCTAGTAAGAGGTCGGGAACATACCGTATATACTCGCGTATAAGCCGACCCTAGTAATAAGCCGAGGTACCTATTTTTAACCTCAAAAAGTAAGAACCCCCACGATTGACTCGGAGATAAGCCGAGGTGAATGAAATTATGGGAACTCTGCTGTCCATAAAAAAAAGCCTCATCCTTGGCACTCCAATTGTTTTGGAAACAACAACTACAACCCAGCATGCTTTATTAGCTGGGAGTTGTAGTTTCCAACCCCTTTAGTGCCAAGGAATGAGGCTTTTTTTTTATGGACAGCACCCCCCAGGAAAGGGCCCAAAACATTCACATGTGGTAAATCAGGGTAAATCTGTCCTGCGGCTTACCGTACCCGTACTTCTCTATGTAACCACTACGTGTACTTAATTCTCTGGATCCTGCTGCGGCACTGTCCGCGCCGAGTAGTTGATCCTGCCTGCTGGCGCTCGCAGTCCGCCGCTGCGAACTTACTGCCCGGTAGCATCACTACTCGGCGCATACACGTCAGACGCTGCAGAGCATGCGTGTAGAGTGCCAGCAGGAGGCCACTACTCGGCGCCGGACAGTAAGCCGCAGAGTACAGACATGCAGCGCAGCAGGATCCAGAGAATTAGTTACACTAGCTGGTTACATAGAGAAGTACCGGTAAGGCAGCAGCAGGGGGAGGGAGAGAGATAGGGGAGTCTTCCCCGCTGTCTTTTGGTTTCCCGGCTCCTCCTGTCGGCTGTGCTGGCACGGGGCGTTCGCTTGTGTCTGCGTCGGGGGGGTCGGGGTGGTGGCTGTCGTTGGCTGCGGGCTAGTTGTCGGGTGTTGTGGCCGGCTGCTGCGGGGGCCGGGTTAGGGGGCGGGGCGGCGGGCCGGACTCGCGGCCCTTTTGTGGTCGCTCTCTCCTGGCCGTCGCCCGCGACGGCCGCTGGGGGCGCTGGCTCGGGCGCGTCGGCGGCTCGTAGGTGCCTGCCTCCCGTTGGCTACGTGCGTCTGCGTCGGGCGGGGTGGGTGGGTGGGGCGCCTGGTTCCCTCTTCGCCCGCGCCGGGCGGTCCGGGGGGCTGGTCGCCGGCGCGGGCCGGCTGTCCTGGGGGGGGGATGCCGTGCCCGCGGGCTTTGCTCCTGCGCCCTTAACCAGTGGGAGGCGGCTCGGGCAGCGGCCGCCGGGACGAAGGGAGAGGCGAAGGGACGCCCGGACCGGGGGCGGGGGGCTGCGGGAGTTCGCACCGAGGGGGGGTGGGCCGGGGGGTGCGGGCAAGCGGAGGGGCGGGGGGCACAGAGGGGGGAGGGGGCGTGGGCGGGGGAGGGGGGAGGATTGGCGGGGCTCGCCGGTGCGTTGCTGGTTCCTTGTGGGTGTCGGGCGTCCGTGTGGCGGGGGGCCGGTTGGGTCCGGCTGGGACAGATTCGTGGGGTATTGAAGAGAATTATTTGAGGGGAAGGGGGGGGGAGGAGGCAATTCGGGGGCTTTATTGACTTGGGCGGGATTAGGGATAGACAGGACATTTGGTGATCGCAGGGGGGAGACGGGGAGGAAGGGCGAGCTGTGCAGAGGCTGGCGCGCTTCGGGGGGCTGGGCGTGCTGCGGGCATTGCGCCCGGCTCGCGCCTCCTCGGGGGGTCGGCGGACGCTGGGGGCTCTGTGCCCCTTTCCCCGCCCGCGTCTCCTCCCGCTGTCGGGTTTTGAGGCTATTTTTAAAGACTGAAAACCTCGGCTTACTCCCGTTTCGGTACTTCCTTTCTTTGCTTCTGGAGTGTCAGGTCTTTTCCCTGTAAATGCTGTGACTTCATATGAGGATTTTCTCAGAATCTACGAAAAATCTTTTGGAGCAGTGGGATCTTACTGTATGTAAGATTTTAAAATGAAGATTTTAGTGTACAGATCACCCTTACTCCTAGATTTCTATTAAATCTACATTACAATGCACAAACTTGGATTGCGTGTTACTATGGAGGACTTGCAAATGGACAACTTGGTTCTGTTAAAGCTTGTACAATTTGTCTTCGCAAGATGCATGTACAGTTAAGCTGGCCATACACATCGATTTCACAGATCACATTGGTGATCTTTCAGCACACATAATGTGGGAACAGCACAGACACGACCGATCCTCATACACGGTATGGAATCTGTAGTCCGTGCGGCCATACACCACACGATCAGAGACGATAATTTTTTGTCATTAACTACGGTCATTCTCCGACAGATTACCCATTATTTTCGTATGTATGGCGACCTTTAGCACATCAGTCATTGTGGACCTTCAGGACAAGGCCACACTGCGTCGCAAACACAATCTCACGCAATTGCGTGCGCGATTTTGTGCTTTTGCAATTTCTTCTTTAGAGAGACATGAAATCGCATGCGATTGCCACTTTAAAATGGTGATCGCATGTGATTGCGT
The DNA here is from genome assembly GCA_019447015.1 of Hymenochirus boettgeri. NCBI lineage: Eukaryota > Metazoa > Chordata > Amphibia > Anura > Pipidae > Hymenochirus > Hymenochirus boettgeri. Next base: position 30,487,594 of record CM033477.1, read on the forward strand.
ATCGCAAACAGAAAGCAATCTTATGCTTGCCGCAATTTGTTAGGAAAAAAGTATGTGCGAATCGCAAAAAACAAAAACAACACCCGTGTGGCCTAGCCCTTAAAGTGATTACATCACCTTTTCTTGTTGAAAGTACAGTTCTTATTTTTACCGAAAAATAAAGTTTTGTTTAATATGTCAGGGCTGCAGTGTTAAATAACTAAATGTACCTAGTGAAAAGGACCTCAATGGGAAGAGTAAGGACACAAGAAAGGACTAGATGGATTGCATTAATTTACAGATATAAACGGAACTGTCCACCCTCTGCAAAAAAATTTAGTATGTTGTGCAGGACCCACTCAAATCTAGGGTCATTCAGCTTTTTAAATATACTCCCAGCATGAGAATCATACTTACAAGTTTGGGATCCACCGCCGCTTCCTGTTCTCTGCACTCCCTCCCCACTGCAGCTGCTGTGCTTTCTTGTTGCAGAGCAGCGCAGTGGAGACTCAAACCCGGGGAATGGCAGTGAGTGATGGCTGCACCTCACAACTCACGCCCAATCACGACTGCCGTACCTGGAAGGAAGCAGTAAAGTGCAGAGCTTTGCTGGAAGCAGATTTAAAAAGTGTAAGCTAAATGAATCTCTAGCACAAACATTAACATTATTAAATGTTAAGGTTTTTATTTAAATAAACCAACACTACAGTTATGTCCGGAAAGGAATCAACCTACAGATGCATGGGTAACAATCTGTTCATGTATGGGCCCTGTACCTAGCATAAAGGAGAACTAACTTAAACTTTGATTTTTGGGTTAGTTCGCCTTTAAGTTAGAAAGTACTTGCCTCACAATCCTTTCTCAGCATGGAAGATCCCCTCAGGGCCTTGTCTTACCTCTATGATCATTTTATGTTCTTCTTGTTCCCCAAATCTGAAGCTGACTTTCCCTTGCCTAGCCTGTACTTTCCACACGTTTGATGCGTTTTCAATGAAACGCAAGTGCAAAAAAAGCGCAGCAGTGTGGCCTAGCCCTAAGTGTTGGAGGACCATATTTAAAAACTTGCAATGCGCGGTTTTTACTGTTTTGACCGTGGCAATAGTAACCATGCGTAAACTACGTAGTGGATATTCTACGGTGGTCGTAGAATTTACGTACACTATCATACCATTCACAGATTTGATAGCAAAGCCATAACCGATGGCTAAAGATACCACACCTTAAATATGGCTTGTAGTGTGAAAGGTCTCTAGCTTCCCCGTCAGCTGCAGCAATATTAGTGGAAAGTGTAAAGTTGGGGGGTAGGAGAGTTGTGTTTTTATAGAAACCACACATGGTGCAAAACTTAGGGGGACAAAAGTGAAGTGAACCTGATCTTAGCACAGCTCTGTGCAATGCATTTGTCATCAGTTAACCTTATTAAAGGAAATGTTGGAGGGTAGGAAGAGTTTTTATACAACAGCTGAATTAAAAAACAAACTGTAGCACAGAGCTAAGCTAAGAAATGCATTGCACAGAGCTGTGCTAGATCAGGGTCATTATATTATCCTCCACCTGCAGCACTGCACCATGTTCTATAAGGACTAGGCCACACTGCAGCTTTTTTTTGAGACATTGTAAACGAACGTTTTCGGGTGCATTGCCATTCCACATTTTAATTGCAATCGCATGCGTTTTCCTATACCTAATGAAGAAAATGCATGCGATTCCGTGAGCGATTGCGGTGCAGTGGTGGCCCGTGCCCTCACGTGTACGTATTAAAAGGGTAATGTTGGAGGGTATGACACTTGCAGCTCTGCCCATGTTGTTTCTATAAATGTACAAATAGGAATTATTGGAGGAATGACAATTAAAGGGGTACTGTTAGAGGGATGCAAACATGTTAAATTAATGCAGCAGGTGGACTGCCATTGGAAGTTTTGCATAATCAAAAACACTCTTCCAAATAGGGTTCCAACTTTGCCTTTAAGACCCAAAACATATACAGGCCTATGTATAAAAGTTCTTATCCTTAAAAATGGGTGCAACCAATCCGATTAAGAACTTTTATTACATAGGCCTGATATTCACACAAACAAGCTTGTGTATTTATTTTTTTAGGAAGCATGAATGCAGGCTGATACAGTTTTGTATTTAATGCAAATGGCACTGCAACATGTAGATTTAAAACGGTTTTGGGTCTCTTAAAGGGAAAGGTGTAAAACAATAGTATGGGCGGCCACGTCTCTCCTGGATGCTTCCCCTTTTCCTACCTACGTAACTGTTCGTGGCTTGGCGGGTGTGCTGTGGATCGGGGAGTCCCATCCCGTCTAATCAATACAAGGGAAATGAAAAGGAATCCACCGCACCTTCCTCCGATCGCACTATTTTCAAGTATCAAATCAAGACGGCATCGTTATTTAAAAGTAAATCATCCTTTATTGCGATCCTTAAAATCCAGCTAGGTGCTGCCGGGAGACAAGTGATGTGGGTGGTCTGACGCGTTTCGGGCCGGGGCCCTTACTCAGACTCATCCCCAAATTACATTCAATAAGTGATGATATACAAAAAACAAACCAATTGGTTAATTAATTAAAAACAGGTGTATTCCTGACAAGGTATTAATCCCTAATCACCTTGATAGATATGGGAGACCTAGCGTATCAACCCCCAGGTGTCCCAATCAAAGCAGCCAACTCCCTCAATCTTACTTATTTAGATTATCCTTTTTTATGATATTTTTTCACATTCTTTAAAATTTATCTACAGGACTATCATTTAAATGGGTTAGGTAATACAACATCAAGACAGTTTAAATGTATGCGATCCTTAAGGATCCCCTTCATAGGGATCAAACTTTTATCCATTTTTAGAAATAGGTTCAATATTAGTGATACAAGTTGTTGCGAGCATAGTTATATAGATGGTAATTATACACAGTTATTTGAATATCTTTTTAACACCATATACAAGTTAATCAAAGGACTAGGGGATAAATTTATAAGTGTGTAAAGCGTTTCCGATGTTCAACCTGATCTAAATATAATGAGCACTCCAGTGTTACTGTATTTCAAACTAACAGTGAAATGTCCCATCTGTAATTTAACCCATTTGGATTCTGTATCCAATTCAAGAATCCAAATGCTTCTCTTTTATTAACGTGTGTATTAAGGTCTCCCCCCTGAGGTTCGGTTTTGACTCGTTCTATACCTTGGAATGCACAGAATGAGATATCTCCTCCAGTGCATTCATGGAAATGTCTTCCAACTGGGGTTCTCATATCATTTTTAACGTATACCATTCAGATGTTCACGAATACGTTTTTAAAGGTCGTATTGTACGACCTATATATTGTTTGTTGCATCTTTTTAAGTAATTAATATACAACTGCCCGAGTACAGCAATTTATGAAGTCTCGTATTTGTAAGTTTTGTTAGTGTGTTAGATCTAAATTCGGTGTCCAACTTTTATACCTCACATGACTTACACGTGTATGCCAATTTAAGCTGCCCGTAGTGAAAGCCATGTTGTGTTTTTATTTTATTTCTTTTCCTATCGGGCCAACACAAACTAGGGGCTGTCATATCTCCTATGGTTCTTCCCCTCTGGCCTACTATTTTTATGCCCCCTAGTTTGAAATACAGTAACACTGGAGTGCTCATTACATTTAGATCAGGTTGAACACACGGAAACGTTACACTTATTAAATTTATCCCACTAGTCCTTTGTAACTTGTATATGGTGTAAAATAAGATATTTCAAATAACTGTTATAATTACCATCATATATAACTATTGCTCGCAAACAACTGTATCCACTAATATTGAACCTATTTTCATAAAATGGGATAGAAGTTGATCCCTATGAAGGGGATCCATTAAGGATCGCATACATTTAAACTGTCTTGATGTTTATTACCTATACGACCCATTTAAATGATAGTCGTGTAGATAAATTTAAAGAATGTGAATATATATAAAAAAGGATAATCTAAATAAGTAAGATTGAGGGAGTTGCTTGCTTGATTGGGACACCTGGGGTTGATTAACGCTAGGTCTCCCATATCTATCAAGGTGATTAGGGGTTAATACCTCTGCTCAGGAATACAACTGTTTTTAATTAATTAACCAATTGTTTGTTTTTGTATATAATCACTTATTGAATGTAATTGGGATGAGTCTATGAGTAAGGGCCCCGGCCCGAAAACACGTCAGACCAACCCACTCACTTGTCTCCCGGCCGCCTAGCTGGATTTAAGGATCGAAATAAAGGATGATTTACTTTTTAAATACGATGCGCGTCTTGATTTGATTACTGAAAATAATGGACGATCGGAGGAAGGTGCGGTGGATTCCTTTTCATTTCCTTGTTATTAAAGGGAAAGGTGGCCTGTAAAATGCATTGCACAGAGCAGTGGTAAGACCATTTTTCATTCAATATGCTTCACCTGCACTCTGAGCCGTTTTGTTTTTATAAGTACCTTGTAAAGTGGTCAGTTCAGTTTTACTGGGTTGCCACCTTTCCCTTTAAGACTCAAACGTTTAGGGCTACTCCAATTGTGTAGTGGCATGTAATAGCCTATGGGACCGGCCCTACTACATGCCATGTGTTTCAGTGTTCTATTGCTATTTTGGTCTGTATTGCAGTGAGCTCTGATAGGGTCCAATTGTGGAAGCAACACCCATGCAAGGAAGCGACCACGATTGGCGAGCGTGTGTCCACCCTTGCATTCAAGTGGGGCCACAGCCCAGGAAATTGACCTCTGCAAAGCTAAGTTCCATTGCATTAAATACATGCTGTATGGCTAAAAACAATGCAATGACTGAAACAATGCAGCTTGCCTTACACTTTTAAGGCTAGGCCACCAAGCCGCATTTTTCATGCGATGTGATTTTCCAATTGTATTGAAATCGGCAGCACCGCACCACAAAACTTTCAGGTGCGTTGCAGGTGTGGCTGGCCTAAATGTACATTGCGCAGCAATACACACACAATATCAATGGTTAGAGTGCAGAAAATAAACATATACAAAGACACCCAGGCTCATTTACCCGAGCAGATATCACTGTGGGTAAATCCTGGTTTAAATCCTGCGCTAAAACTAGCACAAACGTGATATTAAATCGTGACGTCTGATCGTTGCACGACTAACTCCATATATCTGCCCAGCGATTCTTGGGTAAATGAGCCTGACGTCTCTTGCAGAAATGCTCACAAATATAAAGGTTTAACAACTTCTTTCTAAATACATATGAAAAGGGTTAACACTTTCCCCATGTTGAGCAGGAAAATCTAATAATATTCACTGCTATCTCTGATTGTCTGGTAGACCACTGGCAGCTGGGGACTGAGTCAACTGTTACATGCAGCTTAGCATAAGGGGAGTGGGAAACAAGCCACAAAGTTAGCTAGTTAGCATGTACAGTTGCCTCTCTTCCTGGACAATTCACCTTAGCGGGTGTTTCCAGTCTAAGGTGAATTTGGGAGCTGACCCCTATACTCCCAGATTTTCCTAAATCACCAGAGCAAAGGTAGAGTGAGACAGCCATTTGTATCTTTGAGAATGGCAATGGTGTCTGGAAACATTTCAAATCACTAGCCAAATGTTTGTAAGTAGCACTAAAGGCACCTAATACATTAAATAAGTGCTTAATTCACACAGCCATTTATCAACTTGTGATTTTAATGTGTTGCACAAAACTAAACAATGGCCTACTGTAGGGAAAGCCTTGAGTCAAGTTACCATGTTGCTTTAATGAGAGATGGACGACATTGTCAAGAAAAGTGTGAACAAACACCATTCAATCTTATATCCAACAGGAAGGACCGGAATTTCCCCAAACTGCTTCCAATACTAATTTTGATGTTAACTGTGCAAATATCAAAGTTAAAAGCCAGTAATAAAAGTGTTGTATCCCAGTCGCGTAACCCACTTATACAATCTGTTGTGCGACACTCTTTTAAAGGGCGGTGCTCCTGTGTACTATCACATCCCAACAATACCAACAAGCAGGGATCACAAATCCCCAGCCGACAATGAAAGATTTATTCAGCCATATAAAAACCACATACCAAGTACCTATAAAATGAACAAATACACCATAGTCATAAAAACTGGAGCGTCCAAGTATGAAAAGCGGGAGTGGAAATTCCCAAGAGGTACTTCCCCAAGTCCCCACTGTAACAAAACCGTTGTTGAGAACGAGACCAATTGGCCTCAATAGAAAAACATATTACCAATCTGGACGACCAGCTGCAAGACTAGGACAGGATCAAGCCTCCCTGATGTATAACAGGACTGGTCTTCACTCTGGTACACTCCAAATCCCATCTTGGCTGGTCTCCCGGACTTCCCCCACTCCCAGGCAAGGGTTGCTGGCGCTCGGTGAATAGCAGGCTCTCGCTGCTAGTACCGGGTAGCAAAAGTGGGCTTAGGTCTCCCTTAGGAACATACACCGACGCGCATTTCACCCATGAGGTAACTCCACTAACTGGATTCCTCGGGGTGCTACGTCCTCCTCACTTCCTCTCATCTCTCTCATATACAAAGTCTTAAAGGTGCAGTTGCCTTATACTCAGGTGGGTACTGTTGCAAGTATAAATTGCATCAACACAATGCAATATTAAAAACATAGTAACAATACATTTGTGTCCACCCAGATATCTACTGGGTGGACACAATCTCAGTTATCCTGTACTAAATAGTGTCATGCATCTATACATTGTAGATCTCCGAACTATCCTACTGGGGATCTATAGAACCTAATAAGCCTAAATTACTTGTGACAGGAATACATAGCGGGCAGATCAGGAGAACTTGTATAGGAAATCTCATTTAACAACCTCAGGAATAGAGTTTTCAAATTAAATATCCATCTGGTCTCAGTTGCAATCATTTTTTTATCTACAACATCCGCCCCTCTGATGCCCATTACAACCGTTTTGTATTCCATGATTTTAAACATGGGAATTCTTGTGATGGACTTCCCACAATATGCTTGGCCACACGCTCCGAGGATCACGATTTTTGGTGACCCTACGTGTTTCATGAATTCAAACACAATTTCCTGCAGTTCTTCCCCATACCTTTTGCCACATTCACAGAGTGATCAGATAGACTACCTGTGATGTATGGCAAGTTGTCATTCCCTAATCGAGAATGTGACCCATAGGGATATACTACCACCATGTCACTTATGAAACCACGGAATGCGCATTTACACACCTGCGATTAACCATGACAGGCGTTTTCTGTAGCCAGGTATCATAGATCATTTGTTCTCCACAAAAATGACTTTGGCAATCTGTCCCCTCAGATTCCTAGCCCTTTTGCATTGAGGGTAGGAAATCTACCCACTCAAATGCCAACTAACACAATGGTAGACAAATCCCTGAAGCCAGGTAGCCAACAAACAAAATAGACTACATGTGCGTCAGGACGCGCAATCGCACATGTGTACAAAACCTTAACCCTAAAAAAAAAAATGTTGTCTTTTCAAAGCCAGTGGAAACAATTCCCAGGAAAAAACCACATTAATTACTTGCAAGTCCATATGGCCACTTAAATAGACATTTTTGAACAAAAAGCAAGTCTGGTACTGTGGAAGGGGATTCTACACAAGTTCCCGATTTGCAAACCTTCCTTCAGAATTCTTAAAGTACTCTTTACAATGGGGGGGAGAAATTGTGACTAGTGAATTCTTCCCCAGTGCACCAAGGTAGAGGAGACACCAGACTGTCTACTAATGTAAAAGATAGGTCTTTGACAACTCTGTTTATACATAGAAAAAAATACACTTTAAAAAAGTCTATTTGCCTAAAGCACATTTTAACCCAAATTTCTAATCCAACTAGAACAATAAGTGCCCAAGTTCAATGGGTCATAAGATGATAAACTATCGAGACAATGAGCCAGGTCACCCCCGACATTTAGGAACAAAACCCACACAAGCAATTTATATGTGTGAGGTTTTCTGGACTTAATTGCTCTTGTACAAGACTACAAATTAATAGCTGCTACAGTCTAACTGTATATTAAATACATACGACAGATGTACCATCTATGAAGGACGTGACATTGACTCCTAAAGGTGCGCATACACTAAAGATATATGGGTAAATCCCATCAGGGAACTTTAAGTAATGGAGTCGATCTGATCGTTCTGGGGATTGGTCGGTTCCGTGTGGTGTTACCACACACATGGTGCACAAAGTGATCTGATGGAGCAATGCGCTAGGGATCGAATGTGTATGGTCACCTTTACCCTTAAACAGGATCAATTAATGACATATGACCCCTACAGCCTAGTAGAGGTTATAGGCCTACTATTACTAAATAACACCGCATTGCATATTGCATAGTAAGGTTACAAATCCAATGTTTTGTGCTTAACTTAAATAAGACCTGCCAATTTTTGCTAGGTTCATTCCCCTTTCTAAAGAAAAAGGAATAGGACACTGGTGTACCGGTTTGTGACAGAGAGAGGGTTCCATCATTCCCTCTGCAGTCATGTGATCACTCACCGCCTGCTAGTCACCCGAGGTGACGACAGCATGCTGGGCTCCCCTAAGTCTATTAGGCACCCGCTCCCCATCCTACCGAACCCCCATATCATAACCAGTCAAGGGAGTATTAGTATTAGACCCCTTACATTTCCCTTTATATCGTGTCCCACACAAGCTCAATAGACTAAGTAATACACCCAACGTCTCCCCATTACCCTATAACAGACATAGGGAAATAACTAGTGAGGTGCAGATGTCCTCGACCCTGAAAACCATGGCGGACGAAGCTCACCTGACAGCGGAAGAAGGCGGAGTATGTCAGGTGCGGAGCCCGTTTGCAGACATGGTGGTCGGTCGATCAAGGGGCCCAAAATTAAAGAAGATTAGCCGGGGGGAGGAGGTTAGGGGAAAGAGAACAAGCGACGCGGAGCTACGGGAAAGGGGGGGATAGAACAGAGAGAGGGACCGAATCGTAGATTCCGAATGGTACGGCTCTGCGGCTTTCTCACACTGGAAGACCTCGGGTTCAGCAAGACTGCTCTAAATAGCTCGCCGCATCACAAAATGGCCGCCGGTCGCCGTCACGTGTACGGAGCCTCCGCCCTCCCTTTTTTTTTTTATCCCCCGCCTATTGCTGGAACGTACCATATTTTTGGAATGGAAAACTGTATCGAAGGTTCTATAAATAAATGAGTTATAGGGTCGGTTTATAGGGTGACTGTGATGTCATGGTGTCGACTGGTTGTTACTTGAAAGTTAAACTGCTTAAAATCGAGGAATCGCTTATTATAGCACCCTGTTTGTATAATGGGAGGTGCCATCAGGTTAGGAGAGGTGCGTCATCAGCACAGCTGTCACAATGCATTACAGGGAGGGGAGAGACAGTGATGGAACCCCCTGTATGAGGGAGACATGGGGTCAAGCACTAACATGCTGTTTTTATATCTGTAAATATGTTATGGAACCAGTGGAGTCATAGTCCACTATACAGAGAAGTCACCTAGTTCATTCCGCGATACTAATGAAAACACAATAGGTTTTTATTTACTAAAGTAGCAAGACCAGGGTTGTTCGCCAAGTGTTGAAGATACATAGGTTGTGTGTACAAGCTTTAACTACATGCTGTGAATGTATACAAGTAGTTAAATCTGCGCTGTTGCTCTGTCCAACCAGTTATAATCAGTGCTTTGCTAGGCATTATTAACGTAAAACATGTGTTATAGGAAATACCGATGTAGTTGACCATGTACTCCCTAATGGAAACTGTCCTAAACTCTCATGGTCCTATTTAAAAAATTCAATTAAAATCGTGGTCAAATACAACCCCCCTCTTCAAGTCTTCCAGTCAACTCGGACTGACCAGTGGTGGATCCATTGGACCTCCCCTTTGCCATGGACTTTAGGAGGCCTCCAAATCTTCACTATCCTCATCAAGTGCTAGTGTAATCAAATAATGTGCCATTTAATTTAGGGGCAAATTAGTATAGTATAGTATTTGAGGTTGATAAATATGTACGTCCATCCAGTCCACCCATCTCGCAATATCCCTCATTTCCTGCTAAAGTGGACCCATCACTAGACCGATTTTTATATCCATCCGCATACCAATTAGGCATTTTCCATTGATTGGCCCAAAACTGTCCTTTTTCCGATCTTAATTAGATCGTAATATCAATCGTAATTGGATCGGGAAAGTTTGTTTTTTAAAGTCGATTGTAAAATGATTGTAGTGTTTTCTGAAGTTCTGATAAGTGTAATGTACTGTAACCGCACAAGTTAGGATATTCGAGATTATCAACAAAACAATTGAATGTCGAACAACATGCAACATCTTAGTAGAATTAATATTGTACATCTGTCTATCAAATATCGGTCGGTTTTAAGATCTAATTACGATCGTAAAGTGTATGGCCACCTTAACTGTTGATTCCAGAGAAGGCAAAAAAAATTTAATTGAGGGGGAAAAAATCCTTCTGGCAATGGAAATATCCCTGGATCAACTCTATGTATCAATACCAGTAAACTTCAACATTCTTTTGCAGAAACTCCTCCAATTTTTTTTTAAACTGGGTTTTCTAATGAACCTCATAACAATGTCCACTGGAAGCAGTTTTTTTATGTTACCCTTGCCTCCCTCTGCTATTCTCTTATTTTTACTCCTGTGGACCCATTTCAGAAGTCTCTAGCCTGCTTCGTCCTGTCCGTCACAACCTGTCCTCTTGATCCCATGCCATCTGTATTAGTGAACATTGTAACATGAGCTTACCCCTATACTGACCCACAAAAATGCCCAATTACATCTGGAATTTTCCCTGGTCCTTATACACAGGGTCTGTAGGGTCTTATACACAGGGGTCTTTACACAGGGGTTCTTAACACAGGGGTCTTATACCAGGGCAGGGGTCTTATACACAGGGGTCTTATTCACAGGGTCTTGGTCTTATACACAGGGGTCTTATTCACAGGGTCTTGGGGTCTTATACACAGGGGTCTTATACACAGGGGTCTTATACACAGGGGTCTTATTCACAGGGGTCTTATTCACAGGGGTCTTATTCACAGGGGTCTTATTCACAGGGGTCTTATTCACAGGGGTCTATATCACAGGGGTCTTATTCCACAGGGGTCTTATTCACAGGGTCTTACACGCGGGTCTGAGGCTGAATACCATCTCCCCAAATAACAAGTCTCCTTCTCTTGCTTTTTTGTAGAATTGCTGCAAGTGATATGGAGGTCCTGGGCAGATGTTTATGGATTATGGGATCGAAGTATAACCCCGAGGGATGTGGTGTGTGACCTAGGCTTTGAGGCAGGGTTTCCCGATGTGTACCCAGGGTAGTCCCCTTAGTCCCGTTTGAGAGACATACATCAGATGGAGCTATGTAGCTGATGATTACTGTGATGATCGGGTGCTCTCGGTCCCATATGTGTTATATAGGGATTGTTTTGACTAGGTGTATCTGGGACTGGTGCTGTTCGATAGGAGCAGTCGTGCAGGGGATCTTCAGGACGGTTTGAGGTTTGGGACAGAATTCAACCTATGACTGAATTGATATATAAGATTATTTATGTCCGGTTAGCCGGAAATTGTGGATTTACTTACCTTGATGGGGCATTGCATGATTACACACTATAGCACAAGCATTAAAAGTTTGATGGAAGCACACTCTGTTTATCAGAAATATTCTGTTTATTGCATCACACAAAAATACACAACGTTTCGAAAACGTGCGCTTCCATCAACTTTTTATGCTTTGTATAGCTTGGAGTCCTGAAGGTAGAGGACTGAGGGAGGCAGCACCTGGTATTTACGGGCACATTGCCTGAAGGAGTCTAGGCCCACATTTGTGTTACAAATGATTACACACTAGCAAAGTATTGGAAGCTGTACAGACATTTAAAAGGTTCCCCTTTGTTAGTGATCCTGGAACCTGGAATGATACTATGGTATTAACAAGCTACATGTAATCTGTGATATATCATAACTATGTGTTTATAGATTTTAGATCTCAATACGTTATATTCTCGATTAGGTGTTTTATATAAGATAATGTGTTTTATTAAAATAATATAAATATCTAAAAACACAAATACGTAAACACATTAAGTATGCACTATGTCACTTTTGGGTTTTTTTGTATTGGCACTGTGCGCGCTTTGCCCGTTGGGGTGGTGGGTGTGCTTCTGCCACAGGGAGGCCAGGCTGTGACGTAGGCGGGTGGCCGGTCGGGCCCTGTTCCAGGTACAGACGCGCCCCTTTGATGGGGATGTAAGGCGGAGCTGGTTTACGTTACACATGTACACGGTGCAGGGATGTGAGCAGGCTTGTTATAAGGGGTGGTTTGGTATGGCACTTTGATCTTGATGACGGCACTAAACCCAGAGAGCATATCATGTCACTTGGAAAGAGTCCACAGGGAAAAAATGGAAAGAAAACAGAAGGAAACAAGAAAGAAGGAAGATCATATATATCAAAATAATCCCCTCCTCTTATCAAAGAAAGCACTGTAGGGCCAGCTGTTCATTAAGTCCTTTCGGAGACAGGATTATGTGATTTGAAATGCTGAGCCACTGCCATTTCTCATACTGGTATGTAGCTACCTTTTGTATTCCAAAGCATTTCGGATGGCCATCCTATCTGCTGCCCATGCAGTCTATATTATATTGGAGTGACATCAACAACATTCAGAGAAAGAATGGCCAACCATAGGGTGGCAGGTCTATTTGTACACAACAACAAGACTTTGTCAGATGATGTGTGTGTGTGTGTGTGTGTGTGTATGTATATATATATATATAAATTGAATCTCTACCCTAGACACACCTGGATAGTTATCTTTGTGTGTATATTGCATTATTTATTTTCATTAGTGTGGCTAATGTTTATTCCTAGGCACCTAAAGGAACATTTGAAGATGAACTGGAATGGTGTATTAAAACGCTGGAAACGGCTTCTCAACTTAACCCCTCTGCAAGACAGGGTTAGTAAGAGGGAGCAACCACTAATGTTTTGAAAATCTTGTCTTGTATTAAAAAAGCGGGAACTAGATACATAAGATAAATCCTGCTGATTAAATTAGAGGTTTGCCGACGTACAAAGAATATACTTTATTTTATGATTTTAATTGTTTAAATACATCTAATTTAGATAAAGTTAAAATATTGTAGTTCAGTTCTCTATGACATAGAGAGTTGCCATTTTTGTCTGATACTTTAATGCTGATTGGTTATATCTTGCACATGCTCAAGCTTAAAAAAGTTAATTGAGCTGAGAGAGGAGGCAGATACAGAAGAAACTTATTAAATATTTGGTTACAAATGGATGTGTTAAACTGCTTGTGAAGGTTCTCATTCATCCAGGTCATGTGTATATCTGTTGTATCAATAGATCAACTGGACTTGAAATGTAGTTCTTGAAGACGTTTCGCTAGTCATCCGACTGGCTTTCTCAATTCAGAATGACTTGTACAAGAATCTTTGGCAATTATGTACCCTGGAAAATACTCATTCTGAATTGAGAAAGCCAGTCGGCAGGTGTATGGGATCGGTCGGCCCTGTGTATGCGGTCGCCACCGCACGTGTACTGTCAATTACTAATCAGATCTGCCGGTGCACATGTGATCGTAATTGCATGTGTATGGGCACCTTTAGATTCATCCTGCGCTGGAGTTGGTCATGTTATTCATACTTGACAACGGTATGTAAATTAATTTATAGCACTCCCAAAGTATAGAGCTAAGAGGCAATTCATATTTCTTGAAAATGAAAATGTTAATTTAGGATGAATAAATGTGATCACCACCAGCTAAGTCCCTTGTATGCAAATATGTTAGCAGAAATGAAAACTGACAACTGGTTAGATGAAGCTGGTGCTTCATTCAGTCCATAAACAGTTTTACATAGACTCTAATCCATTCCAGGCATGTATAGTCTTCATCCAGACTAGAATTGCTATATCTCAAATAAAGCCAGATTCATCTCTGCCTTCTGGTTTTTGTTACCTATGTCTCTCAGCATCAGCTGATTTTATTACAGGGTTCTTAATTATCCTGTAATTTTTTTAATAAAATCTTACATGTGCTAACTATATGTCAAGTTATTAAAATCATTCTTTATACTAACTAGTACAAAGCATTTACATTTAATGGCAATCTTAAAATAAGAGGAGACCATGGGAAGTAGCAGAACATTAGCATATACCTATGGGATGTGCAGAACTTTAAAGTCCAATTTCTCATCCTCATAGTATAGAAAACTATGTTACCGTATAACTTCCTTTTTACATTTCTGCAAACCTGCCTTTTCCTTTAATGCCTTACTGAAGCATCAGACACTGAACAAATACTAAAAGTCCTGCGCTCTAGGAAGGCCCCTTTGTAAGGAAACGACAGGTCATGAACCAGGTGTTTGAAACTATCGACTTAAAATGGCAGAGGAAAGGCAAGCTCAAGAGAGAGCAGGTGAGTAATTTAAACCCTACTAAACCTCTAAATATATATACCGTTCAAGATGGTTAGCTTTGTATTGGGTTCTGTATACTGACCCTTCTAAGACCAATGCAAAATCAATGAAACTGTTATGTAGAGAGAAATTTATTTAAAGCACTTCATGTGCAGATCTGACTAATGGGTATTTGATATTAGAGGAACACTAAACATTTTGTAAAAAAGTTGAATAATACGTACATCCCATTGTAAAAGGCAAATATTTAATTTGCTGCCTCCTTATTTGTATTTGTATCCATTTTATAGTAAATGGTGTGTCAAAAACCCATATAGTTTCCATAATAGTCAGTGAGGAAATGTTCTTATGTAAAGCGTATTAATATGGTTCCAGAATCCAGATGACATTTGCCAGCTAAAATGCAAAATGTTAATGTAATGGTATAGGTACTAAAAATACCTTAAACTACAGTCCTCTCTATCTTTAGTTCTATTCAGTGTTTTATCATGGCTAACTACTATTTGTCTCATAGGGTACACATATGGGACCCAGTGGGACAGATACATATCTGTATTTTCGGTACACACAGACTTATTTGTGGCCTTAGTAGCTTAGTTAGATTTATAAATTATATATGCGTTTCATAAAGCAGAAAATGTTAAAATTTTTCAAAGTATAGCACCTTTTTACTTTTTTAGTTCTAATTCATTACTTCCCCTTGTTTAAGCTCACAATCTTACTCAGACTCACAAACAAGAATGTGCTCCTCGGGATTTAGGAGTGTGGCTTATAGGAAGTGTTCAAATATGGAAAGCCACACTGGGCATTGGTTCACTTCTTCAGACAACAGCTTTGCTGTTCAGTTTCAATCCAGAAGAGCCAGATAAGGGTGAGTATTGTGAAACTAGGATATTGGGAAGGGACAGCCTAAACCTGTAAAAACTGAAGACCATAAAGGATTATGGCCAAAGTTGCATTTTAAGCAGTGGATCTCAATTTGCCATTGATTTCCAGTACCAAAGGACGCTGCTACACCTTACAAAGCCACAATAACATGTTTACACAGAGGGATATAGCCTTCTCAGAACATTCAAACCATCTAAACATTCATCTCCAGAGGATAAACCAGAAGTTCTGAAAAAAACCCAAAATTAGAAATGCAAAGCAACATAGGCAATGCAGCTGTGAATAAAGTTGTGAATTCAGGAGATCCTCCGAAGAAAAAAAAGAAAAAGGGGTCTCGTGGAGACAAACCCACTGGAGCCAATACACTGATGGCAAAGACGAAACTCTCAGAATTAAAGCAGGAAAATCTTTCTCTACTGACGCAGAACATCAGCCACAGGTAAGAAGCTGCTCAGTACTGTTTGTTTTTATGCAAGCTGACATTCCATCTTCTACAAGGTATAGTCTTTGCCATGGGTAAATTTATTGGGGGGGTTTTAAAGCAAGTATGCTTGGGAATTGGTTACTCAGAAGGCACATACACTACATAATATTTTCTATGTCTTTAGTTTGCTATATTACCGTATTTAATTTTTTCTCCTTTGACATTATCTACATAAGGACACCTCCAGTCCTCCCTTCCTCCACAGAGACCCCTTTACAGTCCATGTTCTCATCCCTGGTTTCGCATTAGTGGAAATGTGCATACTGCAAACTTGTGCTTGTCGGGTCCTGCCCAACTCACCTTCCATCTATGTCCAGGGCCTGGCCCATGGAAGATGTGTTTTGAAGAGGGGAGTCTTTCCATTGTTAGTCTGGACAGAAGAGGAGCACAGGGACCAGAACTGGCAAATGCCAGTAGCACCTATGGTCCAGATCCTCACTCTGTACTTCATTTGGGGAAGGGAGGAGAGGTAGGCTGGGTTTGTCCTTTAATTTAATATCCTGACAACTGTATTTTCTTAAGCAGCCAACAATCCTTTCTCGCAGCTTAGCTATATGGGTGTAATACACCAGTAATGTGCCTTGTGCAGTGCAGCTTGTCTTGTGCCAAAAGCACAGCTACAGTCACCCATAATGTCCATTGTGGCAAGGCACTGCTATGAAACATATATGAAATTATTGAATTGTTCAATTGCAGTATTAAGTGTCCCTAGTACTTACGGGATATTCCCTGAACCAATTTCCCAATACACTTTAGACTGACGTTACAGCTGTAAGGCCAATCATAAATGTAGTCTGGCCGGGGAACTTCACAAGTAGAAAACATTGGAGAGGAAAATTGCTAAAGCCGACTTTTGTCTGAACCGGGTAGGTTCAGGGTTAGTCAGTAGAATGTTTACACATTGTCTAGTGTTAGTAAAACACATTACATGTTACTGAGGAAGAGCCTTGGCTTTACCCTGGTTATATGTTTTATCCAAACCCGGTAGGTTAAACATAACTTTCAAATGAAGTTGCCCATCTTGCCATCCACAGTTACCTTGTGATTTAGCTCAAAGGGTTTTAACACTAATTGCCCACATTCGGTTGGAATACCCCTATGATAGCCCTTGAGTTTAAGATGTATGTTACACTGTCTCCAGGGTGGAGATGATGATTTGCGAAAAGAAACTTGACTGGTGTGGGACAGCTGAAATTGGACTTCAGAGGCAAATCTACTCCAAAACAAGGTGATGTTTACAGCAAATACCCTTTTCCTCCTTAAATATCAGTGTCTTAAAACCAAAGAATTCTTAGTTTCCTTGTATTGTTATTCTTTCTAAACTGTTGGTGTTTCCCATACCCGGGTAAATACCAACTAAAGTAATTGACATTTAATACAAACAAACATGTGGAAATATAAACTGGCCTCATTTATGTAATGCTATGATGGAAATCCCTGGAAATCATTCCTCTTAGGGAACACAATGAATGGAAATTGCTAATTTTCCTGTATTTTAAGGATGACTTTATTGGAAAAGGTGCTCTGTTCTAATTAGGTTTTATTAAAACACTAAACTAAAGACAAGTGTGAACACAGACAAAGATTTAAAATTGTATTTATTTCATATTGGATACTTTTGGACCAATGCTTTAGATAACTACATTCAATGTTAATAAAAAATTAAAAAAACTTGTGCTCAAATACTTTAATAGAAGTTAGAAGAAATGAATTGTAATGTAATCAGAAGCTGTTGATATCACCCACACGTGTGCACGCTTAGATGTTTACTTAGATGTTCTCTAAAGGCTGGGGGGTGAGTAAAAATGACAAATCCTTGCTTATAGTGATTAAAATTTAGTCACGCTGAGGAAGCCATGCGTGCTATTAAAACACTACGCAGTGAAAAAGCTCCATTAGTGAAGAAGCGACAGGTGATGCGTGCAATTTTTGGGGACTATCGTAAAAGATGGAAGAGAGAACCAGAAGCAGCTACTGATGCAAGCTGGTAAATAAAAACATTTTTTTTCTATTGCAATAACATTTCTGCATCCTTGGGCATCATGAAATCCCAGTCACAGATGAGGTGATAAACCAAGGCCATTCATGGGAATGAATCACATCGATTCTCAGGGTATTTACCTGATTTTAGGCCTTTTGGGGCCCTCTCCAATGATTGTGGATCTTTTACGTAGGCCCACTAAGGTGACCAGCAATCATACTGTAATGTAGTGGCTCTCAAACAACCAATCCTCAGAAGCATGAGAAGTTCAGTCTTTATGTTTGTGTCTGAATCAGGGCAGATTAAAAGAAAAGATCCATAAATATGAAATCAATGTTGTGCTATTGAAACAGACATTTTAGAATATTTGGTTTGTTTTCTTTTACATACATGCCTAATTTCCCATTCAATTACAAGCAGATTCTGCATGTATATACTCGAGTATAAGTCGAGTTTTTAGGCTTTAAAAAAAGCCTAAAAATCCTACTTCGACTTATACTCGGTCACTAACTTTAAATCCGGAGCCGCAGGCTTCCTGTCTCCTCCCATCCACTGTACTGTGCCAACATCACTACTCGGGCGCCAGTCTTAACCCCCGGCGACGAGTAGTGACGTTAAGCACATGAACAATGAGTGCGGAAGAGACGGAATCGTGTGGCTGCCAATTTAAAGTTAGTGCGTCAGCCATTTACTAGAACAAGGACTAAGACAAGTCCTCTCCTTTACTGGGGGTGGGTGGATGGGGGTAGGTGCATTGCTGCCACTGAAGATTTTTGGAAACTACAACTCCCAGCAACTAAAGCATGCTGGGAGTTGTAGTTTCCAACATCTGGAGTAGCAAGGAATTAGGGTGTGGTGTGGGATTTTCTCCATTTAAAGGGCAACAATGCCTTATACAATACAGAATCTGGAGGATGTATCTATTGTTAAATATTGCCTTCTGATTCTGTATTGTCTTGAGACTTTAGTTGCCCTTTAAATGACAGCAGAATCCCATACAGTAAATGCAATACTGGATTTGGCTTTAGGGTATGGGATTAAATGTATGGAAATTCTGCTGTCCATTTAAAGGCGCAATAAAGCCTCAAAAAATATAGAATCAAAGGCAGCAGTGGTCAAAAATCTACCCTCAACTTATACTCGAGTCAATCAATTGTACCCATTTTTCAGGTAAAAATTGTTACCTTCCGACTTGGATCGACTTATATGCAAACCATACAGCAAATTCTATTGAATCTGTCACTCGTTTATGGCAGTTAATATGTTAACTAGATCAAATTTCAGTGTTTTGGGTGAATATGCATAGCAAGACTCCGACTTTAAATATATGCAGTTCCCACAATTGCCACCTGATGGTTAATTTAATGGCCAGTAAAAATAATCCATGGCTTGTGCCAATGGTTAGTCATTGTTGGGATTGTCATTATCAGAAATTCCACTGTTAATATCGGCAGATTCTGTCATATTTACAGGATCTACTTACTTCATGTATGTATTTGCTTAGCTTAAAGAAAACAAAAAACACAATTTTAGCCCCACACTCTGAAAGGCACAGTTCCCTAAGAATGCATACAACTCACTGGGCGTAGGTACCAGGGTCGCAAAGGTCGCTGTTGAGACTGGGCCCATGTACCTTGGGGTCCCGCAACAGCCAAAAATCAGATTTGTCCACTCACAGCTTCCTTTCCTTCGGTTCACTTCTGCATTCTGTGCGCATCTATTTGAGTAATTACGCCGCGCAGGGCTAGCAACCAGGAGCCAGAGGAAAGGAGAACAGCCTCAGGTCAGAGTCTATGAGTGAGGTCATCCTCATTGGGGGGGGGGATTGGGCACACAGTGCTTGGCCAGGCTGCCAGTGTCTTTGTATGGTAATAATTTACAACTGCCAATAATTGGTAAATGGTTGGCATTGTCTTTGTGACAACTGTTTTTTTTACCAGTGTCGTGCCAACCATTTACCAGTGTGTTTCCAACCAATTTTCCAGTGTGGCCAAGCATTTTAACCATTGCATGTTTGCACAGCATCTTATCATTTATGCGTGCTGAGCATTATATCAATGTGCCAAGCATTTTACCAGTCTGTGTGCCAAGCATTTCACCAGGGTCTGTGTGCCAATCACTTACCTGCTGATGTGTTTTGCGATGGGGTTGGGGGGCCCATCACCAAATTCTGCACCAGGGCCCATAGGTCTGTAGCTACACCGCTGATACAACTATTAAGTTAGAGAACATAAACCCTTGTCTAGCATAATATCATGACATGTACACAGGCTATTAAGGCTTCCTCTCCAAAGGCAATTCAATCCTTCAAATGCAAGTTGTATATAGGTCAATCACACCCAACCCGCATGGCTGTGATGTCAACCGTGACATCCTGACCGCCAGTTGCTAACCAGAAGAACAAGAAGCAAAAGGAGGGGTAACAGGATATCAGGCAGTATTTCAAGTTAGTCTTACATCTCTCAGATTTCCAACTGTTTGCATTTTTTCATTTGAGGGGTGGACTTGGCCTATAAAATGTACAATTTGTCAGATTGTAATGTTATTTATCTGAGATCATGTGTATGTTTTGTTAACAACCTAATGTGTCGCATTCTTATTTCAGCTGCTAAATCTGCACGAGTAAAAGAAGTGGCAGCAGGATTAGACAGAGCCACAGCAATAATTTCGGCAGAGCTAAACAACTTGTACAGAAGCCAAGAGCAAGCAAAGACTAGCCAGCATCCTCTTTAAGGTCCTCCACTGATGATTCAAATGGTGCGCATCCAATAAGAGAGATTTATTTTTCAGTCTTCCCAGGAGACCTTCTGCTTTAACTTTTTTTAAGTTGGAAGTAAATCAGTAAAAGTGTCCTTGCTCTGTGACACGGTGAAGATTTCATTAAACATCATCAATCCACGGTGACTCCTTATTAAAAATGTTAAAGTTCTATATGATTTATTGCCCTAATTTCATTATTGGAAACTGAGAAACCCCGTGTTAAAGACAAAGTTAGGGCACGGCCACACGGCAACGCAATCGCATGCAATTTCATGTGCGATTTTGTTGCGTTTGTGCTGCGGTTTTGATATAGAAAACCGCTTGCATTGCATTAAAAAATGCGGAACGCAAATCGCAAGCGCAATCGCATGCAAAAAGCGTTTTAGGTGCGTTGCCGCAATTCCATTATCAAAAAAACCGCATGCGCAAACGCAAAAAAACGCGATAGTGCGGCCTAAGCCCTTACTAATAAAAAATCAATATTGTTCAAGCAATTTTGTTATGTATGTATTTATTTTTTTTTTTTCTTATAAGAAAAATATACCTTTTGTTAATGGATTTGTTTTAAGGGGTTGGCTGAGTTTAATCAATATTGATAAATGGTTTAAAAAAAAAGTGAAGAACATTTATTTATTTATTTTTATCAGTTTGAGGAATCTTTCCTATACCTATGTATTATTATTTGTAATTACACAGCATTTGTCAAGTATCTACTGAAATTTATCTGTTTTGGCTGTTGGGCTACAGATGTTGCTACTAAAACCCAAAAAAGGTCAGATTAACACCACTCTTCAGACACATCCAGCAAAGAGGGACGCATGCAATTCTAGGCCAAGTGATTAAATGACTCTGCCCAGAGTCTGGTTAATCTCTTTTTTTAGGTGGCCATATATGAACGATAATAGGTAAATTCCGTTGGGAAACTAAGGATTTACCTATTGTTAATGTGTGGGGCTGTTCCCGACCGATCAGAGTGCTGACGAACGACCCGTAGTCAGCACTCCTAACATTGGGATTGACGGAAAATTTACATTGTCATTATCGGCTCCCTTTACTTGAAGTTAGAAGGAGCCGAAACAATTGTGAGTGTGTATTGCCGCACGATTCCCATACGCGTATGGGGATGGTCAGGTCTGTGTGGCTGTTCCCACAGCATGTTGCTGACAGATACCAAGGTGACATGTCGGCACACAGGCTGTGGATCGCAGGTTTATGGCCTCCTTTACTCTTCTATTGAAAGGTAATTTTAAATGATGAATGCAAATAGGTAGTCTCTTTCCTCAATCAGCAGCATTGGGTAGAGTCATCTTGTTTTCCCAAAGCATTGCATCATGTTAGTGTTCAATATAAAGTATAGTGAACAGGCAGCAGGCCAGGATAACAGCTAGTGATGACTGTGTATGAGCTACATGGATAAAGTCACACTAGCAGTTTTCCTGCCTGTTTTGTTACTTTATTCATTATCTTTTGTAATATTTACTGATGCATAGATTGGGTGTAACTCAATTGCCACAACCTAGCAATGGATTATTTGAGTATCATTTAGTGTTACCACCTCCCCCTACATAATAGGTTTGCAGTCAGACAAAGATGCAATTCTGACATGTTAAATACTCTATGGCTGATACAATTGTAATTGGGCCGAATGGCCGATATTTCTGTGTGCTGGTTCAGTTGGCTCAAAAATTGGAAGTGATTTTAAGAAAGGCTGAAACCAATGTTTCAGATTGGAAATGCTTGTTAAATCAAGGACGATCCACTTATATCTTTTCTCCAAATCCATCATAACATAGAGCAAATATCAAAAAGTTTGGGAAATATGTCTCGCATCTCTAGTAATGGAACCCCATATACCTACCCTACCTTCCCACTCCTCATCCTAACTACTTTTGCTGCAACTGTAAAGTGATTCGTACTGCATGCCTGTTCGACACTTGCAAGCAAATATCTTACTGTGTGTGTACCCGCCTAATAACCTTTGGCTCCCCTTTACCAAAGCTGTCCAGTGGTAAACAATATTCACTGGAAGCTAGAAAATAGAGTAAAGCTGACCATAAACCTGAAAGAGTGTACCACTGTAACTATTTTGAAGATGACAGAATCTGCATACGTCATACACAGGCCAATGGTTTTCCTATCTGATTTTTGATCACCAAAGCAATTTTTTGGTCTCTTACGATTGTCCCCTGGCAGACTTTGAACCTGTTTGGTGTACACAATTTATCTTAATTTGTTTACCCAACTTTAGACATTAAGTCGATTTGATGTTGGAAATGACGAAATGTGATTTGGCTTTGTCTAATGCTGCAATCATTTTTACCTGTCATTCCCCCCCGCCAGAAAACACTTACAAGGACGCTACTCCTGTAAAGTTATCAGAACATTGTGGAAATGTTGGACAGTGAGAGCTAGTGCATGGGCTCCTAAACCCGTTTCCCTTAATGCAAACTGGAGATCCATCAAATAGAATTTGTGTTCACACGGCCACTTTACTCAGCCAGGTCCAAAACAAGACATGCTCTTGCAGAAATGGTCTTCCTGTTGATAAGGCAAAGGGAAAAATAGAGGGCAGGACAAAGCGTCCTAGTGGGGAACACTTTCTAGATGACTGTTTGCAGCAATTTAGTGAGCTTGAGCATGCTCAGAGGTGGAAGCTAGGGAAATAGCATTAGTCATTGGCTTGATGTCAAGAAAGAGGTAATATGACATTGTGCACATTTCAAGTTGCTCTTTATCTTTCAGCTTTCTAACTTGCAATTTTGGGGTTGAGGGGTGATTTAGGGGGATTAGATTACCCCTCTAAAAGAAACTATAATTCTTGCATGATGGGAAATTCCCTCTCCCAGCTGACCCTCCCAGACTGATGGGGACATTCCTCCCAAAAGAAGAAAGTGTGGCTCTGGGTAATCTCACCCCATGTAAGTATTTAATGCCAGCTATCAGCTGGTAAATAGGCTTGCAGTGGCGCAAGGTTCTCTCTTTCCAATACTCCACACGCCGCTGCAAACCAGGGGTTATAAATCATGCTAGCCATATAAATCAATTTTAAAGAGCATGTCCACCCCATTTTCAGAAATTTTGCCATATCCTTCACCCAGCCCCCAAATGCTATAAAAGATTTTACAGGAACTCCCAGATCTTACTTACCTACTTACCTGTTTCCCACAGCATACGGTACTCAGCCCGCGCTTGCATGGAACTGAAAGGCAGCCAATCACGGACGCGGCTGCCGTTGCACAGAACGCCGGGGGGGAGAGGGAAGTAAGGATTGGGGAGTTCCTGTAAAATCTTTTATAGCGTTGGGGCTTGGGAAGGAACTATTATATGTGCAAAGGGGATATTATGGTAGGGGGAGGATTACAAAACGCGAGGGGAGGAGGGGGGCCTGCAGTGCGCAACAAAATTCTTCCGGAGGAGAGACAGGAGCAGAGTCCTATATGGACTCTGCTACCTCCTGTTGTCCAGTTTTTGGGAGTTGTGGGGGGATTCAGGAGAACCATTTGGAGCTGGGATTTGAGGTAAGGATTTTACACATTACGTAGTGGGGAAACTATAGTTTTGGGGGTTCGACATGCACTTTAAACATAACAGCTCAGTGGCCACCCAACGCCACATCTTAAATCTCCTATGGAGTGTCTAGTAAAATAATGTACTGGACTTCCTGTGACACAGGACCCCAATACTGTCCTTATTGCTATTGCTCAGTAGAAATCGGGGCAAGACACAATCACCCAGCAGCCATTGAGGGTAAAATTATTATAGGAAGGATTCCTGCAGAACCTGAAAGAGAAGCTCACGAGTCACTACTGACCCATCAGGCATAAAATGAAATACAACCCATGATATATATATTTTAAATAATTAATTAAGAGATTATGTGGATTACAGATGTGTAATAACCAGACAGCTATATAACTTAGGTAAGTAATAAGATGTGTAATAAAACGTTGAAAAAGTATTTTCCACTAGAATTTTGATAATGTGCGCCATTACTGTATTGCCCTTCATTTATCAAAAGGTCGTTCTATTTCTAGGGTCAGAGGCAGATCCCAGCACCTGTACCTCCAACTAACCTAAACATTCCTTGCCGTACGCAATGTTAGTTTGCGAATCGATTTTCATCAGACTAGTCTAGGAACTTACGTCACTTACGTAGACGCTCGTTACTTATCTGCTTTACGCTCTTCGGAAATTTGTGTCTTTCCGGTGCCATCAATTCTAGTTTCTATGTTTCAAGATGGCGGCTACGCGTCAGAGCGAGCGCGACGGTGCAGCGGATTCTTAGGAGAGACAGGCAACGAAAAGGCGGCAAAATGTAGGGAGGGGGGGCGGCTATATATCTCTTTCCTCTGGACGATTTGCATGTGTATTGTTTAATCTTTACAGGGTATTAACCACAGTGGGACGAGGATTATAAATGGTGTCTGTATGATTGTAAAAACAAACAGTGGGGGTTAGTTTTAGGACCCGTGTAGGACGAGGGTCTGGGTGTAGGCCGCAGCCCGGTGTATAAGTTTTGTAACGCTTCTCTCTGTCCTACCGCGACCCTTTCTTTATTTCTTTGCTAACTGTTTTTTATTTTTAGTCTTTTCCACTTCATATAATGAAACCCATAGACAACCCCCACTTTTAAAAGGGTCTCTGCCTCAATCACTACGTTTAGTGGCGTTATTGGGCCCTTCTGCTACAGAGGATTTCAATATTGCAAATATGATGGTTACTTGTGTGGGTCTTGTAATAACTGTTGCTATAGTTTGTATCGAGTCTATTTTTGGTAGGAAGACATGCACAGGTTAGGGAACTTAAGTCAGCATGTTGTATACTACTTTGGGAAGTAAGAATGTATGCTATAGGATTTTTTGGTTTTATTGTAATTTTGCAGGGATTTGCATTTATTTGATTACGGTTTGTGGGTATTTCATGGCTGTGAATTTTATATATCTAACTGGAATTTAAGGTGTTACGTTGTCATTTAGTCCATAATAAGGTGCCCGTACAATAAAGACATTACACATATGTTCAATCTCTCATAAGACAAATGTCCAATCTAAACGAGGCCATACACTACAAAAGGTACTAATTGGATCTTAAAGGAACACTAAAGCTTTCTGTAAGTATACGCCATCTGTTTCTATTATTCACAGGGAGGTGAGGATGCTTATTCCCTCTTCCTTTGAATAATAGAACACCCAGGGGACAATGCCGAACATACCTTACCGGCGCTCCACTCGCAGCTGCTTCTGAGCTGACAGCCGTGCTGCTGATCGAACGCCTATCTTTGTATTGGTGCGCATGCGCCAAAGATAGGCACTTGGTCGGGGCAGCGCAGCTGCGAGTGGAGCGCCAGTAATGTAAATTCCAGTGTCCTGGGCGTTCTATTATTCACAGGGAGGTGGGAATAAGCGTTCTCCCCTCCCTTGAATAATAGAAAGGTGCAATATTCTTTAAAAAGTGTTTATGTTGTTTAGTGTTTCTTTAACGCGACTAATACTTTGATAGACAGATGTACAATGTTAATTGTATGTACATGTACCATATGTATTGTTTGACATCAATTTGTTTCGTGGTTAATGTCGAATGCCCTGGGCAGATCTTCGAACGAGCAGCAGTTTTGCCCGATAAAGTCCCCATACACGGGATGATTATTGCCCAAAACGGCCGTTTTTACCATCGTGTGTCACGGTCGGCAGCCCTGATTGCGCATGTGTATGAACCTCTCAGTCCATTTCGTAGTGCCGGGCTGGGGATTGGTTTCAGAGTGATCAATGGGAAGAAAACAAACTCCTTAAAGGACCTGTAAACTCCCTTAAGCCCCCAAATAACTATGTCCCATTCGTTTTCATATTCACAGGGAGGTGAGAACTTCTTATTCCACTCCCTGTGAATCAATAGACGCTCGGAGGACCTGAACTTACCTTAAACGCCGCTCCACTCGCAGCCGCTCCTGCACTGACGCCGCTCTTCCCGACCACGCGCCAATTCAAAAGACTTGTCTTATGCGCATATCGCGCCAATTCAAAAGACAGGGAGCGCGCGATCGGGACAGAACAGCTGTTCTTGCAGGAGCGCTGCGAGTGGAGCGGGGTAAGGTAAGTTCCAGGTCCTCGAGCGTCCTATTATTCACAGGGAGGTGAGAAAAGCGTTCTCACTCCTGTGAATAATAGAACGAATGGGACATACTTAAGTTTTGGGTTTGGGTTCCTTTAATATTCTACAAGTCCTGAGCCTGGAGGAGCAGGGCCAGACTACACTATAAACAGCATGGTCATGGGGTGATCATGGGGGAGGTAGATAAATTGATATGGTTGAAAGCAGCATACTTTCTTCATTTAATGCTCCTTGTGTTTCAGGGCTTACATAGGCTTTTAGATGTTACTAAACGTGACTAAATTTGTGCAAGAGTTGAACTCTGGTCACTTGTGTTTGGAAATAAGAAGGTGCTTTGGAATTTGATTTTTGTAGTGAATCAAGTTACTTTGATTTGTTTGCATACACTGAACCATTTTGACACCGATTCAGCGTTCAAATCCACCATCACATCTAACAACTTTTTTTTTTTTTTTTGTTTTGAGTCATGTTTTTGGGCCTGTGAATGAAAATTTGGCGTGTAGTCTGATGTTCTGGCTTATAATCTTGAGATCCCTTGTAGAAATACCAATTATTTTGTGTCATTAACAGGAATATGCAAACGTGACCGTAACTTCAAAATTTGCCATTTAGGGCAGTTTAAGATGTTTCTTCAGACTTTGAGCTAGTATTATCTATTTATAACATAGACTGATGGCATAGGCGTGAGAACATTTCAGTCTTTATACATTTCACAGTACCTTGAAATATCCCTGGACTTGGGGGTCCAATGTACTCTTGGTACTAACTTTCACAGTTTTGGTATTGGGCTGGCTACAAAATTTTGACTTTGGCTACTAATAACAAAAAAAAAAAATCCACCCTGTTTATTGCATATGCTTGGCAGATTGTCCACCATCAAATAATGTCGGTCGTTAGAATTGTTTGCAAATAGTTATTATAAATTAACAGAATTAAGGACTCAATCTGGATTGCTGCATAAAGTTCCTAAATGGAAGTTTCCTAGTTAACAGATGGTGGTTTTTGATTTGCGTTTTTGTGTGCCATCGTATCTCTTCACATAATGTTACTGATTAGCAGTATTAACACTGACTTTTGCTGCCGCCCCAATTAGGCTGTTTTGTAGGTGCACCCTCACCCAGCAAACGAAAGGACCGTTTCGATAGACCCGAGCCAAAGAAAGACTGAAAGAGAAGGCACCAGGAAAAGCAAACCCACAGGACAAGGATCGTGGGCGTGATAAGGCACGAAAGCGCGCGCTATCTAGTGTAGCATTACTGGTGGTGAAAGTGGTATTGTATTATTGAGTTTTTTTTTTTAATTTTTATTTATTTATTGATTTTTTAGTAATCAGTATATTATTTTATTATTTGTTAAGATTTTTATTTTATATTATTGTAGTTTTATTTATTATTTGGGGCGTTATATTCAATGATTCCTTGTTTTTTTTTTATGCTAGTTGCTTTTCTAAGGCTATTTTTCCCAGCGATTCCATGAAATTAGTGGACAATAAACAATGCATTGGCATTTAGCAAACTGATGGGGAATAGCTTACATGACGGAGATTACAAGTGTTGCTCAGTGTGCACCGTGGCGACCAAGTCGTGAAGTCTAACTGTGTCTTTAAAATGATATCTGTACTAATATTAATGCTATTGGCATTTTCCTTTTTAATAGCTCATACCTTTATGCTCAGATAAGAACTTAATGTTTCTTTTGATCTGTGCAGTCCATTCCCGCTCAAGTTCCTCTTCAGTTCCTCATCCGCGTTTCAAGCTCGTGGTTCTCCAGCTCAGGTTCCAGTTCTTAATCTGCTTCACAGCTCGCTGGAAGTTCAAGCTCCCTCGAAGCCTAGTTCCTAGTAGTTCCATGATGGGTCACCAAGTCCTTCCTCCCGGCGTCGGCATGACAACACGTGAGACGATCCCGTTTCAAAGTAAGTTTTGCTTTTCAATCTCACCCACATTAGCTTTACTGGAAGAAATGCTTTTTTTTACATTGGATGTGGAACACTTTCCCATAAATGTTATTTACTTGCCTTTTGGAAGATTTTTATTTATTTGCTATGATATTTTACTGTATGATGTGTAGATCCAACAACAACCAAAAGCGTGATGAAAAGAGAAACAGAGGAGGAGCCCAAGTCCACGAACACGCAAAGTGCACATTGGAGGCTGGAAGAATAAAATTAACAAAGGTTTGTATGGCCTTTCGTAAATCTTGTTCTTTTTCACTGAAGGTCTTTGGCAGTTTTTTGGGCAACGAAATGAGAATTATAACAAGTTGATTGTAGATTAATATTAATAGCACCCAATCATTATAGTGTTGTTACACTTGTAGCTACTTAACACAAGATACATTTGATCAGATTTTCTAACTAACCGTTTTCTGACTACTTTATAGACTGGTAAAGGACTGTTGAGTTTCTTAATAAAGATCTTGTTGGTAATTCATTTCATTCATTTTGTTGTGGATATAGTACCAAAACAACGGTAAGCTGTAAAGCACCAATTTTTGTCATTCAGTATTATGTAATTGCCTTAAAACTTCCAACCCAAAAACCAATGGCTGTAAAAGGTTGTTACATTTTATGTAATTGGTTTTATTTCTATTTAGTCAACTCTATACTTTTACATTTCCTGTCCATAATGGTCTTCTGCAAAACTTAACCTAGTTGCTAGGTCTCACTTGCAATTCAGTCTTGCTTCCAATGCGCCCTATTCCACTTTGTGCACACGATCCATTATTGTAACGGCTTTTTTTACTCGTCACTTTTTGTGCCAATATTGCGTTTGTTCCAATAATCGCACAGCAAATCTAAACACACAAGCGCTTGCAATGTGCAGCGTGCGTATTAATGGACCATCCCTTACTATTGAGCAGTCTGTTTTACTTTACTGCTTACACACGCGAAGCCATGATAGATTTAGGAACGGATCATCTTTCATGGTACTCACTATTCGGAATGTAAAGTCATCATTCACTGCTGAAACATTATTTCGGTGTTTAATAAAGATCTTCTGGGAGCAGCAGGCTTTTTTTTTTTTTTTTTATTTATTAAGTTCTGTTTTTCAACTCTTAACATGTTCAGGATCACATTGTAGGATCTTTTCCACCTATGGCAAAATAAAGATTGGTAGAGAGTCTGTAGATCGTCTACCACCCACATCTCTCCAAGGGTGATGCTTATGTTTGAATTTGAAGCTCCAGAGCACGATAAATAGCATATGAAGCACATGGATGGAGTGAACACCGGATATAATGTAAGTCTGATTATATATTTTTAGTTTCTCAAAAGTAACAGAATACACAACAAGCTATTTAGTTAGGTTAACCCTTTCAGTGCCGAAGATTTTCAGGATTTTTCCCTTAATGATCTTTAGACTATTTATCAGTAGTGAAACCTTGGACAGTAAATCAGGACTATTATACATTGTTTTTTTCAGCACAAAGGTGTACTTTAAAACGCGTAACATGAATTTGTGACTTTTTCTAGAAATTTTACTAAAATAATGGGGAAAAAATGTACAAAATTTGCAAATTTTCATTGGATTTTCCCATTTTTATTTTGTTTATTTTAAGTTAACAACCAAAATCTTACTGTTTCTAAAAGCTCTTGTACTCCCGAGTACAACGGACCAACAGATATGTGAGTACCACCACTTTTCCTGTACATGAGGGCACCCACCCCCAACCCCCCTCCAAACTAAAACTGCACCTTCAACGAATATTACACCAAATTAAATGTATAACCACTTATGTTGTTAAACATAGAATACTCTTCCAATTAACTACAATTCCCCACAAGTGAGGTATTGTTTAGAAACACACACCCGCCAGGATTTTGGTGAGGTAGTTCGATAAACTACATAAACAGGTTCCCCACATAACATGTGCAGTAATCAGGGGTGTCCTTGTCTATGGGGCACCACTTTGAATATTAACCAGACCTGTATATTGTGTGTCCTTGTAAGTTGGTGTACACAACATCTGTTGCCTTAGAGTTTGTATCCATTAAGGTAAATTGTCTGTCCAGTAATCTGTCCTCCCAACAGGTGGTAACAGGATCTTATACACAGGATCTTATACACACTGTCTTATACACAGGGTCTTATACACAGGGTCTTATACACAGGGTCTTATACACAGGGTCTTATACACAGGCAGGGAGATTCAATATAAGTTCTTATCGTTTAAAATGGTGCAAATTTTGCCCCAATCAATCAGAAATTATGTAACATTTGAAAGCTAACAACTGATTGGTTGGGGCAAAATTAGCACCATTTTAAACGATAAGAACTTTTATTGAATAACCCGAGGGTCTTTTACACAGGATCTGGTGTTCATTCAATATCTCTCCAAAGCACACACCACAATCTACTTTCATTTTCTCTCCTCCTAGCCATAGAGAACAGGGATGTCTTGTCTTTTATTACTCACTGACACCACCTGCAGGCTGGAGGTGGTATATAAGGAGCCTTGGTGTACACATCCACTACAATACACATCATATCCTGTGCAGCAGACAGAAACTTTTTTTGGATTACACTTCCTTTCACATGGAGCAGTCCCAGGGGTGTGGTTTAACCTCCCATTTGCCATTCCATTTTAAAATAGGGATCTCAGCTCTGTAAGTAAGTTTATGTACTGTGTATAAGACCCTGTGTATAAGACCCTGTGTATAAGACCCTGTGAATAAGACCCTGTGAATAAGACCCCGTTACCACCTGTTGGGAGGACAAATTATTGGACAGACAATTTACCTTATTGAATACAAACTCTGAGATAAAGTGTACACCAACTTACAAGGACACACAATATACAGGCCTGGTCAAAATTCAAAATGGTGCACCATAGACAGGGACACCCCTGATTACTGCACGTTATGTGGGGAACCTGTTTATGTGCACTTTCTGCTTTGTGCCAGACCACCAGAGTAACCCACTGTGTGCCATGCTACCCATAATCCTTCCATAGAGCAGTGATCTGGTACAAATTGGTGACAGTGGTGCTGGTAATACCATTTATTCTCCCTGTTTTCTTTGTACTGTATATTTGTTCTCTGTATTAAGCTATGGAGGCTGCTACTGATAGTATTGATTTAAATCCTCCTGTCATGGTACCTGCAGATGAAATTCCCCAATTATACTCTGTAGCTCTACCAGGCCCAATTGCCAAACCTATTTTTAAACCTGATCCATTTGATGGGGTAACAAGGGAGTGGACTGATTGGGTAGAACAATGTGAATTGGCAGCCACTATTAATGGTTGGGATGAAGGTGGTCGCTTGCAAGCCCTTAGCCTTTTGCTTAGTGGTAAAGCTAGGCAGGTATACTAAGGATTTACTGTAATACTGAAAAAAAGGCAGTTATTAAAAATTGCTCCGAAGCAATTTTTGGCAATTAGATCTGTATAATAGTATATAAAGGATAAATCCATTTCTTTAGGTAAACTGGGAATGAGAAATGTTTGTTTATACGTTAGATTATGAGGGCAATGCTATTATAATAACATGATGCTGTGAGGTACCTTCAGTTATAATATATGAGGTACCATCACCACTTGCCGTGGTGAATACTAATAAGTATTAACCTAGCATGTTTAGTTTCAACCACACAGTGTGGCAGTATTGCCTGGGTCTACTCTCAGACCTGTGGGAATATCCTATTTGGTCCCTTTGGAAGCTGGTGACTGAGTAACAGTTTAAAATATACCTGTGTAAAGATTCTATATCCACACATAGCAAAACATACACACACATATCTGTTGTATTCAATTAGATCAATTAGAACAGATATACCAAGACCTGGATGAATGGGAACCTTCACAAGCATACACACACATAATTTCCATTGTGCACCAACGGGCACACTTTTGCTAGTATATATATAGTAACAAGTGACAAGAAAACTTAAACTTACTTCTTCCATTGGGTGGGAAAATCCTCTTGTCAGCTCACTGTACTATTTATGCTCTGCTACTTGGTAATGGTTAGGAGCGAAAAAAACTACAATGAAAGAAAATATTTACATTCTCAACAAACATCTCAGCTTCCGTCTGTAGTTGTTGTGTTTGTCTTTAGGAATAATTTTTTGTTATTTTTGGCACGTTTGAAATGAACACTTTTGTTTGTAGATTTGAAGGTCTAAGGCTAGGCCACAGTAGAGCATTTCTCACAAGCTTAAGATTGTGTTTTGCAATCGGTTAGTGCGAGAGAAATACATGGCAGTGCATATCTACGTGGGTGTTTGTTATACCAGGCAGAACATACTACGTATATGTTTCCATCCTCTGTAATAGAATATATCCAATTGAAATTAACATATGTTGCTTTAAATAATTTTGCAACATTTCCACAGAACTGATTTTGTATCAGTTAAATCTAACACACAACTTCAAGCAACAGTACAGTCTCTTCACAGCAGCCATCTACAGATCAAGGTGGCCATACACATCAGCGATATTAGGTAAATCCTGTCGTGGACCAACAGAATTTACCAAGTATCGCAGTGTGTAGGGGACGAAACAGACCGACTGTAATGCCAATGACCGTAGTTGGAATTATGGTCAGTCAAGAGGGAAAATTTATGTTGGTCGGTTCTTTACAGTGAGAACGGTGAAACTGTGGAACTGTCTTCCAGCAGATGTGGTAATGGCAAGTTCATTGAATAGCTTTAAAAAAGGCCTGGATAAGTTTCTAAAACTAAAGAATATTGAGAATTACTGGTATTAATACATATAGATCTGGTTGATCCAGGGATACTTTCCGATTGCTGTTTGGAGTCAGGAAGGAATTTCCCCCCCTTTTTAGCTGTTTTTTTTGCCTTCCTCTGGATCAACAGTTAGGTTGGGTTAATAAAAAAAGGGTGAATAGGTTGGACTTGATGGACGTATGTCTTTATTCAACCTTAATTACTATGTTACTATGTATCGGCTCCCTTTCCTTTAATGTAAAGAGAGCCGATACTATAGGCCAGGGTTCCCTCTAAGTTATACGCTCGTACACAGCTCTGCAGGCCTGCGCACACAGGTTAAAGTGGTGCACACAAAAAAAATCTGCTGGAATATATGTGCTGTGGTATGGAGCACACAAAACGTTACTTTATATGCACACAGAAAATATATTTCTGTGCACACAGCCGATTTGAAATTAGAGGGAACATTGCTATAGGGCCATGTATGGCCGCATGCCGACCAATCCTCAGACTGCATATGATCGGTCAGGCCCATGTGTGCGATTCCCATCTCATTGTTCCGACAGCACAATGCGATGGAAGTTGTATGTGTATGGTGACCTTAAGTTTTTGTCCCTAGCAAGTGCTTGGCTGGTACAAATGACTGTCGGAAACATCCAACAGTTTGCGCAACCAATTGTGTGGTCACATAGGGAATCCGCCGGTGGGTCCGTATCAGATGATACACTTTTCAAAGGTCCCGACGGACTAAGTACTCTATGCGCATGGGCAAGTGCGATGTGCATAGAATGCAGAGTCTGTCGGGACTATGTGGCGGAGGATTAAGTGAGCGATCGGGTATGGATCTTCCCTTCGTTCCTGATTCCTGCAGGTTTTATTGAAGAACAGTAAGACCAGCTCCTTTACCTCCCCTTCTTCAATAAAACTGAATACCAAAAATTTTTTTTAGCTGTGGAGATACCCTATAATTCCAACATTTAAAAATCAGGTATGCTGCAAGATGTGGTGCTATAGAATTCCAGAATAATAATGATCAGATTTGATAATTAATGTTATGTTTTGATAAGATACACAGTACTAAATTACACAAACATTAAAGTTTATAGAGTTGCAACTTTTTTTTGGGAAATCCTATTATGATTGGAATGTAAAACAAGGATTAACATAGGGTGAACTATAAGCAGTAAAAACAAACTTAACACTGGGGAACTGTAAATTGGACATGATTAGTGAAAGTAATTAGTAAGATACACACAAGGTACATGCAGACAGGGACGGGGGAAGTGAGACTAGATCAAACATATTCCTGATTGTGGCTGAGGAATCCCATGTCCTTATTTAGACCACTTTAGAACCCTCTACACACACATTTCCAGCCATGGGCAGATGAATGTTAGTATCCCACAAGGCTTTACTGACCTCCTGAACCTCCTCCTCCTGTCTCTGCAACTGGACCTCCCACTCTGAAACTGAACACAGCAGCAGAGGAGGAGGAGTTTCTATCCCTGCCCCTCACTTATTCCTTCCTGCCAGCAGTGTCAGTTCTCAGTAAAGTTTTTTTTAAAAAAAACTTTACTTATACCTGACACTGCTGGCTGGGGACAACACCAGGACAATGTGGCAGTGACAGAAAAAATCCCTGAACATCATGTATGTATGTACAATTTCACGCTTGGGTACGCAGTACAATACAGAATATACAAACGGGGATAAGTTCAAGCCGTTATACAGATAAATTAACTTTACATAAAGTTTGAAAGGTTAAGAATATAGTGGATAATGCACCCCCAACTGTAAATTATAATGATATTAGAAGTCACAGAGGAGTTCCGTGACCATATAAAAGCACGAGGCCGCAGGCCGAGTACCTTTTATACAGGGCATGGAACTCCAAGATGACTTCTAATATCCCTTTAATTTACAGTTCAGGTGCATTATTTATTATAACCTATCCATTTGTGTCTTCTGGTTTTCTTCTCCCCCTGAGACTGTAAGATTATAAGGCTATAATCTTACAATTCCTCCAAGAGAAATCCAACAGGGTAGGTTATATATCTATAACTATACAATATGTGGTGTGCCTTGACATATTAGAAAGAGCTTACAATCTAGTGGGAGGGACAACATACAGATACAAGTGGGTGACAACATGTGTGAGTTTTAATTATTATTAAAGGCATGTCCACTCCTAAAATCGTTTTTTAATATTATGCTCCCCCATGTCCCCCAGCCCCAACCGCATGTTTCGTTTTTTTTTCAAAAAGCTCCACAAACTCTTACTTACCTCCTCGATCCTCCGCCGCACTGCTGGCCCTTGCCTGCGAGAATGCAAGAGAGGGGCGGGACCGGCCAGTCGCGTCTGTGATTGGCTGAGCGGCAGCCAATCACGGACGCGGCTGCCGGTCATTCAGTGCGGGAGGAGGAAAGCGGGAGGTAAGTAGAGGTTGGGGAGCTTTTTGAAAAAAAAACATGCGGTTGGGGTGGGGGACATGGGGGCATATATTAAGGGGATTAAGCTAGGCGGAGGGATAGTAGAACGGGAGGGAGAGGGAGGGAGAGGGAGGGAGAGGGAGGGGGGCTGCAGGTGCGCATGGCAAATATCTACCGGAGGCTAGATAGCAGGCAGAGACCTGCTATCCTCCTGGTGGTTAGTTTTGAGACTTTGGGGGGGGTGTACAGGAGAACCCTATGGAGCTGGGATGAGGTAGGATTAAACTCACACTACCTGGTGGGGGCAGTTGTAGTTGGGGGGATTATAGTTTGTGGGGTGGACATGCCCTTTAATATATTAAACCAAAGTATGTCTTTATATTTTTCAACATCCATAGATCACTTGGGCCGTGTAACTGTACAGCAATGCTTAGTACAGGGATGACAAACCTTAGCACTCCAGATGTCTCCCAGGCATGCTGGGAGTTGTAGTTCCTAAACATCTAGACTGCCAAGGTTTGACATCACTGCTAGGGAACAATTAATTGCAGTATTTCTAAATGAAACTTTGTGGTTATATCGCAGGCGTTGAAAAATAACACTGCACCTCTAAATACTAAATGTTGGTCAGCGGTAATATATGACTGCACCATTACTTTACTGCAGTGACGTAAAATATAGACTAGTAGTTAATGTACTGATAATGCACAGTTCCGTATTTTAGGCCACGGTTAGTAATTTGTGCCTCCTTTGTAAATATCCGATAATGTTCAGTAATTTAATTAGTAATAGCTACAAAGGAGATAATTTCATATTGCTTCTTTAAGGCTAGGCTACAGTGAGCTTTTAAGCATGATCCAATTGCTCTCTTAAAAGCACACACTAGTGTGGCCCAATTGAAGTGGCCACACTAGGTGTGTTGTGGGCGTATGCGTTCCGTTGATCACATGCGATCACTATTTTTGGTGCGATCTCCAAATATTACCAGGATTGCAGTGCAAACAGCCACCAAAGCGCACAAATGTTTCCTTTTTACTTCCCTCTCTCTTCAGCAAAACAAGATAGAAGTGAGGCAGCAGCTGGACTGTCTGCTCCAGTGCAATATTTACATGTCTTTAAAATACTTTCATTTTGTGAATGAATCAAAAAACTAAAGATCTCCCTCTCCTAATTTAATTCCAGCGCTATTAAGATGAAAACAACCAATGACACCCAATTGCCTTCCCAGGGTAATAATTAGGCTGAAACCAAAAACAAGATATCATTTAAACAACCAGTGCTTAAAACCATCATTATTTTATTAGTGGAGTTTTACAGTTTATTTTGTAATAAAATGAACACTCTAAAATTCTTGGTACAGAGTGTGGGTTTTATAGCATTAACCCATGATGTCCCAACTTCCTAATTACATAATACTATACATATAGTTCCCAGAATATGTTCCCAGCCACATGTGGCCCACTCATGAGAAATTGCAGCCTGCAGGTCTAGTGGATAAGCATCAACTCGCAATATGGAGTGTGGTCAGGGCAGACTAGAGGCAAGTGGACATGGGGCCATGGAAACAACCTGGTAGCTGGATAGGGTGCCACTAGTGCAGCCCCCAGGCTGAGCCCGGTTGAGCACCACTGGCACAGACATAATTGGTCAATTTAAATTCTAGTGCCACTAAATTTATTTCATATGTTATTTTCAAAATCTTAAGCCAAATCATAAAACATTAACAACAAAAAGTACCTGCTAAGGGGGTATGAAAAGTTTATAGTTCAACTGAAATGACATTTATAGTCACAGATTATATATTCCTGCATTAAGCTATATAGCTGCTTGTTTATAATGCTAATTTATGTAATTATAGCTATGTGGAGGGCCATCTGCTGGTTGAATTTGGAATCGTACATTTACGACCAAATGTTCGTTAATTAACGAACGTTCGATCGTAGAAAACCGTGCGGTAGTAAACTACCTCAATGGTATTCTATGGGGATCGTAAATCTACGATTTCGTTATCGTAGATTTCCGTTCGGTATCGTAAATTTACGATCGTTAAACCGATCATTAATCTCCGATTGGTTTAATGATCATAAATATACAATACCGATCGTTAAAGGCGCGGCGTTGCTAAAAACCGATACCGCGGCTTTATAAATTAGCCTATAGTAATTTTACAGTGTGATGGTAGTATGGTAAACTAGCAAACCCGCCGTGCGCCCGCTTGCCGCACGCACTTCCTCAGATCCCTCCCACTTTGTGGGAAGTGGTTGAATAACACGGAGTTCGTGCAAATGCGCCTGGCATCCGTGCATATTTACAGCCTTAGGCTAGTATATAAGATGCCATTAATCAACTAACCGCCACTGGTGTCAGCTTTAATTTAATTCCAACAGGTATCCAACATAACAGGTCAATAATTCTGTATGATAGCACAGAGCAGGTAGATACGAGTCCAAATAGAATCTGCCTTATTTACCATGTGGAGAGAGACTTCTATTGGTTGAATCTGGACATTACATACCATTTCAAAATACATTACTTTAAAGGTAACTCAATAAAGTAATGGGTATTGTGCAGGGATACAATACATTTTCAAATAGAGCTAGAAGATACATCAACATGTTTCCTATAAAGCAAGTGGATATGTTTCCTTATGCTCGTATAACAGGACATGTACCGGTAGATTATTAACGGCTCATAGCCACTTGCTTATTGGATTGGATAATATCTTAAAGTTAGTGGCGGTGTGTTCATTTATTAATAACTCCATATCAGTAAATATTTATATCTTTTATAGTGTATTGTTGCCTACCAGTGCTCAAAAATTAATTTAAAATTTGATGTAATTACTACATTCAACCAACAGATGGCCCTCATAGACCAACATTATAAAAAATCATTTTGGACCACAAGTTAACATGTCACTTCACGTCACACCTTTCTGGGGGTGGGGATTCAAAGACCTACAAAATAAGTAATATGGCAATGTACAATTAGTCTCGGCACAGGCATAAAATATAAGGGTATATTTATTATAGTGTGTATAAAGAGCAAGGTGCTGAAGAGTTATATACGTAACAATTCATAGCAAAAGAATAGAGGAAATACTCCAGCACACTCAAATTCTGTTCCAAAGATAAAAATCCCTTTAATATGCAGTACTGGGGGATATAATCACAGTGACAGTCTAATACCGTATTATACTCGAGTATAAACCGTCTCGAGTATAAACCGAGGCACCTAGTTTTAAGAAAAAAGGAAAGAAAAATACATTGACTGGAGTATAACCGAGGGGGTAGTATTTGCCACTTAAGATGTTTGGAAACTACAACTCCCAGCATGCTTTATTGCTGGGAGTGTGTAGTTTTCAAACATCTTAAGTGGCAAATACTTACAAATAAGAGTAAAACCTTCTTATTTGTGCATATGTATGCACAAATAAAGGAGGATTTACCCCTATTTGCAAGTATTTGCCACTTAAGGTGTTTGAAAACTACAACCCCAGCCTGCTTTGTTGCTGGGAGTTGTAGTTTTTAAACATCTTAAGTGACAAATACTTGCAAATAGGGGTAAATCCTCCTTTATTTGTGCATACATATGCACAAATAAAGAAGGTTTTACTCTTATTTGTATTTGCCACTGGTGTATAGTTCTCCTACCTTGTCGCGCGGCCACTCGCCCTCTCATCCTTGGTGCGCATCCGGATGATGTCACTACTTGGCGTCCCAAAGTGAGAGGCGCCGGGTAGTGACATCATCCGGATGCGCACCGAGGATGCGGATCGCGCGGCCGGTGACAAGGTAGGAGATAGGCTGACTCAAGTATAAACCGAGGTAAGATTTTCAGGCTTTTTTTAAAGCCTGAAAACCTCGGTTTATACTCGAGTATATACGTTATGTACTTAAAAACAATTAAAAATAGTTCACAATAAAAATAGTCCCTTAGAACAAACCATTTAGATAACCCACAATCCCAGTCAGTATATTAAACATAGACTGCAACTTATTATACTCATCTGTCCAAAGTCAGTATGTCTGTCAACATATACAACGGAGGTATAAAGTAGGCTTTTTGAGCTGGGGCTGGCAAGCAAGGGAACACAAACCGCTGGACGCGTTTCGCCAGTATGGCGAAGAATGGCTTGTTCTAAGGGACTATTGTTATGTGTGAACTATTTTTAATTGTTTTTAAGTACATATATAAACTGTCACTGTGATTATATCCCCCAGCACTGCATATTAAAGGGATTTTTATCTTTGGAACAGAATTTGAGTGTGCTGGAGTATTTTCTTTTGCTATGAATTGCTACAAATGAGTAATGACTTAATGACTCTGATAGGAAAGATGTAATACATTTACATAAACTATATAAAAAAACAGACTTTGTACTGTGTACTGCGTCGCAGAACAGTAGTGGCCTATCTAACTACACAGCACATTTAAATTGTGGATTCATTGTGATTAGGTGGAAAGCATTACTGAATGTTCACAAAAACTGTGATGGATCTTTAAAATGGAAGCTCTCTTTACATAAGCCCCAACAAAGGTTGCCACGTTTCCCTTTAAGATCTGAACACGTATAAAATCAACCGCTATAGTACTAAATGCCATGGCATGTATGGCTACACTGAAATCAAGGCAGCCTGCATCACGCTTTTAATGGAAATGGAAAGACATGGTCTGCAATAAGTACACGTTACCGTTAACTCTGCCCTGGACAGAAAAATGGTGCGGGGCCAGAACAGGTCAGGAAGCTAGGCTTAAATTTATATACTCTTCAGAGGTAAGAGCATTTTAAGTCCTCATCCTAGGTACATTAGATGGAAGGGGGTAGGTATTTGCCTCCCGTGTTTGTCGCCCCTCCAGCAGATCTCCCAGTTTCCCAGACTGAGTACAGCCTTCAGTCATGACCGTGAAAGATGATGCCACAGCTAATTACTGCAGGGTCTACCTGGGGATTCCTCCTCTGAGCATGTTAGAAGCTTTTGAGAGGGGGGGTGCTTATCACTTGGGGTCAACATGCATTGCTCATACTCTGCTCCTTTTTTGCTGTTTCATTGTGTATGTTAGCGCACACATGATTGAGCACACATCATTTCTAGCAAGGACTTTCCATCAATTGAGGCATGTGCAGACATTTGGCACAATTTCCTGAGGACATTCTTTCTTATAATATATATAGGGGCATAACTACCAGTGGAGCACTGGGAGCAACCGCAGGGGAGGGGCAACCTTCTTATTTTTCCTATGACAGATATAGCCTCCTCCCAGAAAACCACTGTAGATGAAGCACGGATAGGGGCCCCATCATAGTTTTGCTGGGGGGCCCAGTGATTCCTAGTTACGCCACGGGGGGTGGGGGGGGAATTGGGTTGGGTTATACATTATATAAGGGGGAAAAAAGGGAAAATTTGCATTAAAGGGACAGTGAGTTTCTAATTTAATTTTAATTTTACATTTCTATTATTGAGAACTTAAAAAAAAAGATCAAATGATGATATGTGTATATAAATAGACAGTGCACATCAGTATAAATGTTTCCCATTGCATTTAGGGATTTTACTTTGTGGTAGACAAGATGTCACAAGACTTGGACAGAAGGGAGGCACTCCATTTTGCAGTATATTTCCGCTGACAAGGAAAGACAACTAGTTATATCTCACAACTAGTTAACCCTCCGTTTAAAGCAGACAACATAAAATGATCATCTAAAGAACTGTGTGGAGCATTAATTAGTCTATTGTAGTCCATGTGTACACTCATTCGGATCATTACCATTTATCTGGGTGTCGATAAATCTAGGTGCAATGATTTGTCTGTGATAGCATTTCAATTGCAAAACTAAAACTAAAAATTTGCTTTAAAAATGCACACACACAAAAAAAAACATTGAAGCAAATACAATTTATGTCTTAAATATAAAAATTTAAGATAATTCGAAATCTAAAGAAATAGGGGACAGATAAACAAAAAAATGGTCCAGTTATAGTTGGGAAGAATGATAGTTTCCAGTAATGGGCAACTTATAAAAACATTTTTTTCAGTACAGATGCTCTTTAATGTAATATTGCGTCATGGCAACAAAAAAATGATACTGATGAGGTTATAGTGTTTTCTGCAACCTCTTTTTTTATTGTCCCTTTATAAATGACCTGCCTTACATATACAGCCAAACACTGATCATGTCA
The DNA here is from genome assembly GCA_019447015.1 of Hymenochirus boettgeri. Classification (NCBI taxonomy): domain Eukaryota; kingdom Metazoa; phylum Chordata; class Amphibia; order Anura; family Pipidae; genus Hymenochirus; species Hymenochirus boettgeri. The sequence continues at coordinate 30,529,525 of CM033477.1, forward strand.
CCTTTGAAGTTTATGGTCCCTCAAGATCCTGCAGTTCCTAATCTGGACATTGGGGGCTTCAGTCACAGATTTATTTAATGGCATCTCCACGTCCTTCCAGTTCCAAAGGGAGTTCATTAGTTCCACACAACAGCCCTGCTGTATGACACAGTTCACTGCAAATCCCTCCTGGGCTCACTGACCCCGTGTTATCCTCTTCAGATCACTTTTACATAGGGAGAACAGTCACATTCACATTATAACTTAGGTGACAGGACAGCCTATGGCCCTTCATGTGACTATGAAAAGCTTACTCTGTGAGATGATAGGACTATTTTCAACAGCCATCATGAATAGGGCAAAACAACGTTCTGAGCACCATCTTACGGAGGTTAAAAGTCTGTAGGTGAATTAATATTTGTTCGATCTAACCGTAATTATTATTAGAAACAAGAAAAGCAGGTTTAACATAATTTTATAATGTACCTTATCGTTTTTTTGGATGTTGCAACTCCACGAAAATGCAGGAGGGGGCAGTGCAGGTTACAAGTTATTCTATAATATATAATAGGCTGTGCAAACACCTAGGTATATTACTTTGATAGTATGATTCTAGTACTGTTTAAGGGCTAGGCTTTCACGCAATTCCAATTGCATTTTATGATCCACTGTGGATTGCCACAGTATGTGCTCTGCGATCTGTTTCCCAATTACCAAAATAAATTTAATAAGAGGCTTAAAAGTATGCCTGTGCTTTAAGGCTGGGTACTAGCAAGCATTCGCCATGACCGATCGTGCTGTCCATAGAGGGTGATCAGTCATGATTTTCCAGCACATCTGATCTGCCGCAGCCGTATGCAAAAAACAGATTTTTTTTTGGCCAACCAAAAGATATTTCCATGTATAGTATATTCTATTGATTGGTGTGTACCCAGCCTTAACCAGCAGAAACCAATCAGATGTTATGGGCAAGGCCCCACTAGGAATCACAAGATTCATGCATGCTTCCCTGCCCTGTGATTCCTTTGATGTACCCCTATCATAGTGCATGTGATACGTACCAAAACTGGTGATCGCATGCGCTATGAAAAGGGTCAACGGCAGAGGTAATGGGGCCATCCCCTCTTCTATTGGTGTGCGCTGTGCTAAAGCAGCACATTTCAGTCGGGAGTTGTTCGTTGATCTACCATGGCTGATCACCGAATGACCCCCGACCAAACGCATCACACACTCCACATATCATCCAAAACGGCTGTTCGACACGTGTGTGCATGCACTCGGGGGTCAGGAGTCTGTGTCAAAATCGTACGTCTGTACGAAAAGCACAAGAACAACTGTCATAAAAATAGTATCACCTCTAATAACTGATATATATATTGTTGCTTTGTAAATATGCCCTTTGGTTTTGAAACGGCTAATAAAGAGTGCTAATGTTTGCTATTAATATGCAGCAACCAATCAGATGATGCATAAATGCATTATAACCTAGTTAAACACTAACATCTGATTACTGTAAATTAATATCACAAGCAATATATATATAGAAATGGGATAGTATACATCCCCGCAGAGTGCAACTAGAGACCAAATTAATTCAATACATACAAAAATTAGAAGCCTAGTGCACATCCAATTAATTTGCTTAAATTTTACTTTACCATTGTAATACAACTTGAAAACAGCACATCTTTTTCACATAAGGCTGCGGAATTCCATCAAGGGAGTTGTAGTTTCCAAACATCTGTGGGGCCAGGTTAGACATCCCTGAGTTAGGCTGGCGACCACACTACAAAATGTGAGTGAATATGAAAACGAAATTTTGCATGTTTTTACCCACGTTCCCATACATTTGCACTGCGATTTTGACAATAAACATGATATTGGAATGCATTCATAAAAATGGTGATCGATTGGCACTCTGGAACAGATCGCAGAGCACATACTGTGGCAATCCACAGTGAGCATAAAATGCAATTGGAATTGCGTGAAGCCTAGCCCTTAAACAGTACTAGAATCATACTATCAAAGTAATATACCTAGGTGTTTGCACAGCCTATATATATTATGAATAACTTGTAACCTGCCACTGCCCCCTCCTGCATTTTCGTGGAGTTGCAACATCCAAAAAAACGATAAGGTACTTTATAAAATAATGTTAAACCTGCTTTTCTTGTTTCTAATAATAATTACGGTTAGATCGAACAAATATTAATTCACCTACAACTTTTAACCTCCGTAAGATGGGTCTCAGAACGTTGTTTTGCCCTATTCTGATGGCTGTTGAAAATAGTCCTATCATCTCACAGAGTAAGCTTTTCATAGTCACATGAAGGGCCTAGGCTGTCCTGTCACCTAAGTTTATATGTGAATGTGACTGTTTCCCTATGTAAAATGATCTGAAGAGGATAACACGGGGTCAGTGAGCCCAGGAGGGATTTGCAGTGAACTGTGTCATACAGCAGGCTGTTGTGTGGAACTAATGAACTCCCTTTGGAACTGGAAGGACGTGGAGATGCCATTAAATAAATCTGTGACTGAAGCCCCAATGTCCAATTAGGAACTGCAGGATCTTGAGGGCCCATAAACTTCAAAGGTGACATGATCAGTTTGGCTGTATATGTAAGGCAGGTCATTTATAAAGGGACAATAAAAAAAGAGGTTGCAGAAAACACTATAACCTCATCAGTATCTATTTGTTGGCCATGACGCAATTTACATTAAGAGCATCTGTACTGAAAAAAATGTTTTTATAAGTTGCCCATTACTGGAAACTATCATTCTTCCCAACTATAACTGGACCATTTTTTTTTTGTTTATCTGTCCCCTATTTCTTTAGATTTTCGAATTATCTTAAATTTTAATTTAGACATAAATTGTATTTGCTTCAATGTTTTTTTTTGTGTGTGCATTTTAAAGCAAATTTTTAGTTTTAGTTTTGCAATTGAAATGCTATCACAGACAAATCATTGCACCTAGATTTATCGACACCCAGTAAATGGTAATGATCCGAATGAGTGTACAATGGACTACAATAGACTAATTAATGCTCCACACAGTTCTTTAGATGATCATTTTTGTTCTGCTTTAACGGAGGGTTAACTAGTTGTGAGATATAACTAGTTGTCTTTCCTTGTCAGCGGAAATATACTGCAAAATGGAGTGCCTCCCTTCTGTCCATCTTGTGCATCTTGTCTACCACAAAGTAAATCCCTAAATGCAATGGGAAACATTTATACTGATGTGCACTGTCTATTTATATACACATATCATCATTTGATCTTTTTTTTAAGTTCTCATAATAGAAATGTAAATTAAAATTAAATTAGAAACTCACTGTCCCTTTAATGCAAATTTTCCCTTTTTTCCCCCTTATATAATGTATAACCCCCCCCACCCCCCGTGGCGTAACTAGGAATCACTGGGCCCCCAGCAAAAACTATGATGGGGCCCCTATCCGTGCTTCATCTACAGTGGTTTTCTGGAGGAGGCTATATCTGTCATAGGAAATAAGAAGGTTGCCCCTCCCCTGCGGTTGCTCCCAGTGCTCCACTGGTAGTTATGCCCCTAATATTTATAAGAAAAGAATGTCCTCAGAAATTGTGCCAAATGTCTGCACGTGCCTCAATTGATGGAAAGTCCTTGCTAGAAATGATGTGTGCTCAATCATGTGTGCGCTAACATACACAATGAAACAGCAAAAAGGAGCAGAGTATGAGCAATGCATGTTGACCCCAAGTGATAAGCACCCCCCCCTCAAAAGCTTCTAACATGCTCAAGGAGGAATCCCCAGGTAGACCCTGCAGTAATTAGCTGTGGCATCATCTTTCCACGGTCATGACTGAAGCTGTTACTCAGTCTGGGAACTGGGAGATCTGCTGGAGGGGCGACAAACACGGGAGGCAATACCTACCACCCCCTTCCATCTAATGTACCTAGATGAGGACTTAAAATGCTCTTACCTCTGAAGAGATATAAATTTAAGCCTAGCTTCCTGACCTGTTCTGGCCCCGCACCATTTTTCTGTCCAGGGCAGAGTTAACGGTAACGTGTACTTATTGCAGACCATGTCTTTCCATTTCAATTAAGCGTGATGCAGGCTGCCTTGATTTCAGTGTAGCCATACATGCCATGGCATTTAGTACTATAGCGGTTGATTTTATACGTGTTCAGATCTTAAGGGAAACGTGCAACCTTTGTTGGGGCTTATGTAAAGAGATCTCCATTTTAAAGATCCATCACAGTTTTTGTGAACATTCAGTAATGCTTTCCACCTAATCACAATGAATCCACAATTTAAATGTGCTGTGTAGTTAGATAGGCCACTACTGTTCTGCGACGCAGTACACAGTACAATTCGTTTTTATATATTTATGTAAATGTATTACATCTTTCCTATCAGAGTCATTAAGTCATTACTCATTTTACCAATTCATAGCAAAGAAAATACTCCAGCACACTCAAATTCTTTCCAAAGATAAAAATCCCTTTAAATGCAGTGCTGGGGGATATAATCACAGTGACAGTTTATATATGTACTTAACAATTAAAAATGTTCACACATAACAATAGTCCCTTAGAACAAGCCCATTCTTCGCCATAACTGGCGAAACGCGTCCAGCGGTTTGTTTGTGTCCCTTGCTGCCAGCCCCAGCTCAAAAGCCTACTTTATACCTCCGTTGTATATGTTGACAACATACTGACTTTGGACAGATAGTATAATAAGTTCAGTCTATGTTTATATACTGACTGGGATGTGGGTTATCTAAATGGTTTGTTCTAAGGACTATTGTTATGTGTGAACTATTTTAATTGTTTTAAGTACATACCGTAATACTCGAGTATAAACCGAGGTTTTCAGGCTTTAAAAAAGCCTGAAATCTTACCTCGGTTTATACTTGAGTCAGCCTATCTCCTACCTTGTCAGCCGGCCGCACGATCCGCATCCTCGGTGCGCATCCGGATGATGTCACTACCCGGCGCCTCTCACTTTGGGACGCCAAGTAGTGACATCATCCGGATGCCACCAGGATGGAGCGAGTGGCCGCCGGACAAGGTAGGAGAACTATACACCAGTGGCAAATACAAATAAGAGTAAAACCTTCTTTATTTGTGCATATGTATGCACAAATAAGGAGGATTTACCCCTATTGCAAGTATTTGTCACTTAAGATGTTTAAAAACTACAACTCCCAGCAACAAAGCATGCTGGGAGTTGTAGTTTTCAAACACCTTAAGTGGCAAATACTTGCAAAGTAGGGGTAAATCCTCCTTTATTTGTGCATACAAGGCACAAATAAGAAGGTTTTACTCTTATTTGTAAGTATTTGCCACTTAAGATGTTTGAAAACTACAACTCCCAGCAATAAAGCATGCTGGAGTTGTAGTTTCCAAACATCTTAAGTGGCAAATACTACCCCCTCGGTTTATACTCCAGTCAATGTATTTTTCTCTTCCCCTGTCAGGGATGTGTCCCACCAGATGTTTAAAGGCAAACTCCAGCAGTCCTTAGTTATAAATTGCTGTGTAAGTACAGTCAGTTCAATTGGTTTCATTTACTCTTTAACATACACATACTGTTAATGAGCATGATGAATTAGGGCTTGTTGAACTAGGTCTGTTTTGCAACAGACCATTTTTAAAAACGCATGGACATATAGAATTAAATAGTACGTTACCACTATTGTGGCCCGGTCAAAAAAAATTTACAGAAACTGACAAAAATGCATGCTGTGGCTTTCTGTTAGCTTCTAGTGTGAAACAAGCCCTTAGGCTGTGTTAACGCACAGCGGCGGACATATTTTCAATGGCACCGTGTGGTGCATTAATACAAACTACTGCATGCAATGAATTTTTACAATGAATTACATAGCAGCGCTGTTTACTTACATTGCCATATATCAAACTTTTGCATTTCTCATAGTTGTGCATTGGATCCATATAACAGCTCTCTAGTTCCCCCCCAGCCCTTTGGCTTTTTAAATGAGGGAAGAGGCCATCCACACCAGTGCTTATGTTAAAGGCATAGGACCTCCCATAAAAGGGGCGTGTGAGGGTGCTATTACCACATGGAAGCTTGACCAGGCTTCCCAATATACATACAAGGGTTGTGGAAGCACTCCAATTAGGCTACATTTACAACTATAATTTAGAGGGAAGGTTACTGATCTGTTCAAACATTTATACACAACATAGAAAAGAAATCAATGCCACATTCTAGGCACCATACAATATATATCTGCACCATGGCATACTTTATAAATAAGGGGTTTTAGTTGGTTTAAACAATCATTAAATAGGAGCGATCTGTTTTGTTCTTACTTTATGTCACAGATGATGAATACCAGCTGGGATGACAACTATTGGTCATTTTTAATAAGAGGTACAAAAATTTGCACGTTCTGTTAATAGCAGGCAACATCAGATGTACATTTTACTGGTCTACTAAAGTTAGAAAAGATTTAGGGCAGGCCCCACTAGCCTATTTTGGTGTGGCTGCTTTAGCACAGCGCACACAAATAGAAAGAGGGATGGCCCCATTACCTCTGCCGTTGACCCTTTTCATAGCGCATGCGATCACCAGTTTTGGTACGTACCACATGCACTATGAGGGGTACATCAAAGGAATCACAGGGGCAGGGAAGCTGCATGAATCTTGTGATTCCTAGTGGGGCCTTGCCCATAAATCTGATTGGTTTCCGCTGGTTAAGGGCTGGGTACACACCAATCAATAGAATATACTATACATGGAAATATCTTTTGGTGGCCAAAAAAAAATCGGTTTTTGCAACGGCTATGCGGCAGATCAGATGTGCTGGAAAATCATGACTGATCACCCTCTATGGAAGCACGATCGGTCATGGCGAATGCTGCTAGTACCCAGCCTTAAAGCACAGGCATACTTTAAGCCTCTTATTAAATTTATTTTGGTAATTGGGAAACAGATCGCCAGAGCACATACGTGGCAATCCACAGTGGATCATAAAATGCAATTGGAATTGCGTGAAAGCCTAGCCCTTAAAACGTACTGAATCTACATCAAAGTAATAACCTAGGTGTTTGACAGCCATATATATTATTTAGAATAACTGTAAACCTGCACTGCCCCCTCCTGCATTTTCGTGGAGTTGCAACACTCAAAAAAACGATAAGGTACATTAATAAATTATGTTAAACCTGCTTTTCTTGTTCTAATAATAATTACGTTAGATCGAACAAAATATTAATTCACCTACAGACATTTTAACCTCCGTAAGATGGTGCTCAGAACGTTGTTTTGCCTATTCATGATGGCTGTTGAAAATAGTCCTATCATCCACAGAGAGTAAGCTTTTCCATAGTCACTATGAAGGGCCATAGGCTGTCCTGTCACCTAAGTTATAATGTGAATGTGACTGTTCTCCCTATGTAAAAGTGATCTGAAGAGGATAACACGGGGTCAGTGAGCCCAGAGGGATTTGCAGTGAACTGTGTCATACAGCGGCTGTTGTGGGAACTAATGAACTCCCTGGAGAACTGGAAGGACGTGGAGATGCCATTAAATAAATCTGTGACTGAAGCCCCCACTGTCCAGATTAGGAACTGAGGATCTTGAGGGACCATAAACTTCAAAGGTTGACATGATCATGTTTGGCTGTATATGTAAGGCAGGTCATTTAAAGGGACAATAAAAAAAGAGGTTGCAGAAAACACTATAACCTCATCAGTATCATTTTTTTTTGTTGCCATGACGCAATATACATTAAAGGCATCTGTACTGAAAAAAATGTTTTAAGAGTTGCCCATTACTGGAAACTATCATTCTTCCCAACTATAACTGGACCATTTTTTTGTTTATTGTCCCCCCTATCATGTAGATTTCGAATTATCAAAATTTTTATATTTAAGACATAAATTGTATTTGCTTTCAATGTTTTTTTTTTGTGTTGGTGCTTTTTAAAGCAAACTTTTTATTTTTGTTTTAGTTTTGCAATTGAAATGCTATCACAGACAAATCATTGCACCTAGATTTATCGACACCAGGATAAATGTAAGATCCGAATGAGTGTACACATGGACTACAATAGACTAATTAATGCCCACACAGTTCTTTAGATGATCATTTTATGTTGTCTGCTTTAAACGGAGGGTTAACTAGTTGTGAGATATAACTAGTTTGTTTCCTTGTCAGCGGAAATATACGCAAAATGGAGTGCCTCCCTTCTGTCCAAGTCTTGTGACATCTTGTCTACCCAAAGTAAAATCCCTAAATGCAATGGAAACTTTTATGATGTGCCTGTTATTTATATACACATATCATTCATTTGATCTTTTTTAAGTTCTCAATAATAGAAATGTAAATTAAAATTAATTAATTAGAAACTCACGGTCCCTTTAATGCAAATTTTCCCTTTTTCCCCCTTATATAATGTATAACCCCCCCCACCCCCCGTGGCGTACGAGGAATCACTGGGCCCCCAGCAAAATATGATGGGGCCCCCCTATCCGTGCTTCATCTACAGTGGTTTTCTGGGAGGAGGCTATATCTTCATAGGAAAAATAGAAGGTGTGCCCCTCCCCCTGCGGTTGCTCCAGGCTCCACTGGTAGTTATGCCCCTATATATATTAAAGAAAGAATGTCTCAGAAATTGTGCCAAATGTCTGCCAATGCCTCAATGATGGGAAGTCCTTGCTAGAAATGAGTGTGTGTCAATCAGTGTGGCGCTAACATACACAATTTGAAACAGCAAAAAAGGAGCAGAGTATGAGCAATGCATGTTGACCCAAAGTGATAAGCACCCCCCTCTCAAAAGCTTCTAACATGCTCAGAGGAGGAATCCCCAGGTAGGACCTGCAGTAATTAGCTGTGGCATCATCTTTCCCGGTCATGACTGAAGGCTGTACTCGTCTGGGAGGAAACTGGGAGATCTGCTGGAGGGGCGACAAACAGGGAGGCAAATACCTACCCCCTTCCATCTAAGTACCTAGGATGAGGACTTAAAATGCTCTTACCTCTGAAGAGTATATAAATTTAAGCCTAGCTTCCGACCTGTTCTGGCCCGCACCATTTTTCTGTCCAGGGCAGCAAGTTAACGGTAACGTGTACTTATGCAGACCCATGTCTTTCCATTTCCATTAAAAGGTGATGCAGGCTGCCTTGATTTCAGTGTAGCCATACATGCCATGGCATTTAGTACTATAGCGGTTGATTTTTATACGTGTTCAGATCTTAAAGGGAAAACGTGGCAACTTTGTTGGGGCTATGTAAAGAGAGCTTCCATTTTAAAGATCCATCACAGTTTTTGTGAACATTCAGTAATGCTTTCCACCCAATCAAAATGAATCCACAATTTAATGGGCTGTGTAGTTAGATAGGCCACTACTGTTCTGCGACGCAGTACACAGTACAAAGTCTGTTTTTTTATAGTTTATGTAAATGTATTACATCTGTCCTACAGAGTCATTGAAGTCAAACTCATTTGTAGCAATTCATAGCAAAAGAAAATACTCCAGCACACTCAAATTCTGTTCCAAAGATAAAAATCCCTTTAATATGCAGTGCTGGGGGATATAATCACAGTGACAGTTTTTATATAGTACTTAAAAACAATTAAAAATAGTTCACACATAACAATAGTCCCTTAGAACAAGCATTCTTCGCCATACTGGCGAAACGGTCCAGGGTTTGTGTTCCCTTGCTTGCCAGCCCCAGCTCAAAAAGCCTACTTTATACCTCCGTTGTATATGTTGACAGACATACTGACTTGGACAGATGAGTATAATAAGTTGCAGTCTATGTTAATATACTGACTGGGATTGTGGGTTATCTAAATGGTTTGTTCTAAGGGACTATTGTTATGTGTGAACTATTTTTAATTGTTTTTTAAGTACATACCGTATATATCGAGTATAAACCGAGGTTTTCAGGCTTTAAAAAAGCCTTGAAAATCTTACCTCGGTTTATACTTGAGTCAGCCTATCTCCTACCTTGTCAGCCGGCCGCGCGATCCGCATCCTGGTGCGCATCCGGATGAGTCACTACCCGGCGCCTCTCACTTTGGGACGCCAAGTAGTGACATCATCCGGAATTGCGCACCAAGGATGAGGAGCGAGAGTGGCCGCCGGACAAGGTAGGAGAAATATACCCCAGTGGCAAATACAAAAGAGTAAAACCTTCTTATTGTGATATGTATGCAAAAATAAGGAGGATTTACCCCTATTGCAAGTATTGTCACTAAGATGTTAAAAACTACAACTCCCAGCAACAAAAGCATGCTGGGAGTTGGAGTTTTCAACACCCTTAAGTGGCAATACTTGCAAATAGGGTAAATCCTCCTTTATTTGTGCATACATATGCACAAATAAAGAAGGTTTTACTCTTATTTGTAAGTATTTGCCACTTAAGATGTTTGAAAACTACAACTCCCAGCAATAAAGCATGCTGGGAGTTGTAGTTCCAAACATCTTAAGGGCAAATACTACCCCCCTCGGTTTTATACTCCAGTCAATGTATTTTTCTTCCTTTTTTCTTAAACTAGGTGCCTCGGTTTATACTCGAGACGGTTTTATACTCGAGTATATACGGTATATAGACTGTCACTGTGATTATATCCCCCAGTACGCATATAAAGGGATTTATCTTTGAACAGAATTTTGAGGGTGCTGAGTATTTCCTCTATTTGCTATGAATTGTTACGTATATAACTCTTCAGCACCTTGCTCTTTTAACACCACTATAATAAATATACCCTTATATTTTATGCCTGTGCCGAGACTAATGTACATTGCCATATTAATTTGTAGGTCGTTTGAATCCCCCACCCCCAAAAGGTGTGACTGAAGTGACATGTTAACTTGTGGTCCAAAATGATTTTTATAATGTTGGTCTATGAGGGCCATCTGGTTTTGAATGTAGTAATTACATCACAATTTTAAAATTAATTTTTGAGCACTGGTAGGCAACAATACAACTATAAAGATATAAATATTTACTGATATGGAGTTAATTAAATGAACACCGCCACTAACTTTAAGATACTTATCCAATCCAATAAAGCAAGTGGCTATGAGCCGTTAATAAATCCGGTACATGTCCTGTTATACGAGCATAAGAAACATATCCACTTGCTTTATAGGAAACATGTTGATGTATCTTCTAGCTCTATTTGAAAATGTATTGTATCCCTGCACAATAACCCATTACTTTATTGACGTTACCTTGTAAAGTAATGTATTTTGAAATGGGTATGTAATGTCCAGATTCAACCAATAGAAGTCTCTCTCCACATGGTAAATAAGGCAGATTCTATTGGAACGTATCTACTGCTCTGTGCTATCATACAGATTATTGACCTGTATGTTGGATACCTGTGGAATTAAATTAAAGCTGACAACAGTGGCGGTTAGTTGATTAATGGCATCTATATACTAGCCTAAGGCTGTAAATAGCACGGTGCCAGGCGCATTGACGAACTCCGTGTTATTCAACCACTCCCACAAAGGGGAGGGATATGAGGAAAGTGCGTGCGGCAAGCGGGCGCACGGCGGTTTGCTAGTTTACCATACTACCATCACACTGTAAAATTACATAGGGCTATAATTATAAAGCCGCGGTATCGTGTTTTTAGCAACGCCGCGCCTTTAACGATCGGTATTGGATATTTATGATATAAACCAATCGGAGATTAAGATCGGTTTAACGATCGCTTAATTTACGATACCGAACGGAAATCTACGATAACATAATCGTAGATTTACGATCCCCATAGAAACCATGAGGTAGTTTACTACCGCAGGTATTCTACGATCGAACGTTCGTTAATTAACGAACATTTGGTCGTAAATGTACGATTCCAAATTCAACCAGCAGATGGCCCTCCACATAGCTATAATTACATAAATTAGCATTATATAACAAGCAGCTATATAGCTTAAATTGCAGGAATATAATCTGTGACTATAAAGTCATTTCAGTTGAACTATAAACTTTTCATTACCCCCTTAGCAGGTACTTTTGTTGTTTGTTAATGTTTTATGATTTGGCTTAAGTTTTGAAAATAACATATGAAATAAATTAGTGGCACTAGAATTTAAATTGACCAATTATGTCTGTGCAGTGGTGCTCACCGGGCTCAGCTGGGGGCGCAAGTGGCACCCTATCCAGCTACAGGTGTTTCCATGGCCCCATGTCCACTGCCTCTAGTCTGCTGACCACACTCCATATTGCGAGTTGATGTTATCCACTAGACCTGCAGGCTGCAATTTCTCATGAGTGGGCCACATGTGGCTGGGAACATTCTGGGAACTATATGTTAGTTATATGTAATTAGGAAGTTGGGAAATCATGGTTGAATGCTATAAAACACCACACTCTGTAACCAAGATTTTAGAGTGTTCATTTTATTACAAATAGAACTGTTAAACTCCACTAATAAAATAATGATGGTTTTAAGCATGGTTGTTAAATGATATCTTGTTTTTGGTTTCAGCCTAATTTTACCCTGGGGAAGGCAATTGGGTGTCATTGGTTGTTTTTCATCTAAATACAGCATGGAATAAATTAGGAGAGGAGATCTTTAGTTTTTTGATTCATTCACAAAATGAAAGTATTTTAAAGACATGTAAATATGCAACTGGAGCAGACAGTCCAGCTGCTGCCTCACTTCTATCTTGTTTTGCTGAAGAGAGAGGGAAATAAAGGAAACATTTGTGCGCTTTGGTGGCTGTTTGCCACTGCAACCTTGGTAATATTGGAGATCGCACCAAAAATATGATCGCTGTGATCAACGGAACGCCGTACGCACAACACACTAGTGTGGCCACTTCAATTGGGCCACACTAGTGTGTGCTTTTAAGAGAGCAATTGGATCATGCTTAAAAGCTCACTGTAGCCTAGCCTTAAAGAAGCAATATGAAATTATCTCCTTTGTAGCTTTACTAATTAAATTACGTGACATTATCGGATATTTACAAGGAGGCACAAATTACTAACCGTGGCCTAAAATACGGAACTGTGCATTATCAGTACATTAACTAATAGTCTATATTTATACGTCACTGCAGTAAAGTAATGGTGCAGTCATATTACGCTGACGCACAACATTTGATATTTAAGCAGTGCATATTTTCAACGCGCCTGCGATATAACCACAAAGTTTCATTTAGAAATACTGAATTAATTGTTCCCTAGCAGTGATGTCAAACCTGGCAGTCTAGATGTTTAGGAACTACAACTCCCAGCATGCCTGGGAGACATCTGGAGTGCTAAGGTTTGCATCCTGTACTAAGCATTGCGGTACAGTTACACGGCCAAGTGATCTATGGATGTTTGAAAAATATAAAGCAATACTTTGGTTTAATATTATTAAAGGGCATGTCCACCCCAAAACTATAATCCCCCCAAACTACTGGCCCCACCATGTAGTGTAGTTAATCCTTACCTCACACCCAGCTCCATAGGGTTCTCCTGTAAACCCCCCCCAAAGTCTCAAAACTAACCACCAGGAGGATAGCAGGTCTTGCCTGCTATCTAGCCTCCGGTAGTATTTGCCATGCGCACTGCAGCCCCCCTCCCTCTCCCTCCCTCTCCCTCCCTCTCCCTCCCGTTCTACTATCCCTCCGCTAGCATTAATCCCCCTTAATAATATGCTCCCCCATGTCCCCAGCCCCAACGCATGTTTTTTCAAAAAGCTCCCCAAACTCTTACTTACTCTCCGCTTTCCTCCGCTGCACTGGAATGACCGGCAGCGCGTCCGTGATTGGCTGCCGCTCAGCCAATCACAGACGCGACGTGCCGGCCCGCCCCTCTGCTTGCATTCTCGAAGCAGAGAGGGCCAGCAGTGCGGCGGAGGATCGAGGGGAGGTAAGTAAGAGTTGTGGAGCTTTTTGAAAAAACGAAACATGCGGTTGGGGCTGGGGGACATGGGGGAGCATAATATTAAAAAACGATTTTAGGAGTGGACATGCCCTTTAATAATAATTAAAACTCACACATTTGTCACCCATTGTATCTGTATTTGTGTCCCTCCCACTTAGATTGTAAGCTCTTCCTAATATGTCAAGGCACACCACATATATGTATAGTTATAGTATATAACCTACCCCTGTAGTGGTTTCTCTTGGAGGAATTGTAAGATTATAGCCTTATAATCTTACAGTCTCAGGGGAGAAGAAAACCAGAAGACACAAATGGATAGGTTAATAAAAAATGCACCTGAACTGTAAATTAAAGGGATATTAGAAGTCATCTTGGAGTTCCATGCCCCGTATAAAAGGTACTCGGCCTGCGGCCTCGTGCTTTTATATGGTCACGGAACTCCTCTGTGACTTCTAATATCATTATAATTTACAGTGGGGGTGCATATCCACTATATTCTACCTTTCAAACTTTATGTAAAGTTAATTTATCTGTATAACGGCTTGTGAACTTATCCCCGTTTGTATATTCTGTATTGTACTGCGTACCCAAGCGTGAAATTGTACATACATACATGATGTTCAGGGATTTTTTCTGTCACTGCCACATTGTCCTGGTGTTGTCCCCAGCCAGCAGTGTCAGGTATAAGTAAAGTTTTTTTAAAAAAAACTTTACGTAAAGTTTTTTTTAAAAAAACTTTACTGAGAAATGACACTGCTGGCAGGAAGGAATAAGTGAGGGGCAGGGATAGAAATCCTCCTCCTCTGCTGCTTGTGTTCACATTTAGAGTGGGAGGTCCAGTTGCAGAGACAGGAGGAGGAGGTTCAGGAGGTCAGTAAAGCCTTGGGGGATACTAACATTCATCTGCCCATGGCTGGAAATGTGTGTGTAGAGGGTTCTAAAGTGGTCTAAATAAGGACATGGGATTCCTCAGCCACAATCAGGAATATGTTATGTCTAGTCTCACTTCCCCCGTCCCTGTCTGCATGTACCTTGTGTGTATCTTACTAATTACTTTCACTAATCATGTCCAATTTACAGTTCCCCAGTGTTAAGTTTGTTTTTACTGCTTATAGTCACCCACTAGTTAATCTTGTTTTACATTCCAATCATAATAGGATTTCCCAAAAAAAAGTTGCAACTCTATAAACTTTAATGTTTGTGGTAATTTAGTACTGTGTATCTTATCAAAACATAACATTAATTATCAAATCTGATCATTATTATTCTGGAATTCTATAGCACCACATCTTGCAGCATACCTGATTTTTAAATGTTGGAATTATAGGGTATCTCCACAGCTAAAAAAAATTTTTGGTATTCAGTTTTTATTGAAGAAGGGGAGGTAAAGGAGCTGGTCTTACTGTTCTTCAATAAAACCTGCAGGAATCAGGAACGAAGGGAAGATCCATACCCGATCGCTCACTTAATCCTCCGCCACATAGTCCGACAGACTCTGCATTCTATGCACATCGCACTTGCCCAGCGCATAGAGTACTTAGTCCGTCGGGACCTTTGAAAAGTGTATCATCTGATACGGACACCGGCGGATTCCCTATGTGACCACACAATTGGTTGCGCAAACTGTTGGATGTTTCCGACAGTCATTTGTACCAGCCAAGCACTTGCTAGGGACAAAAACTTAAGGTCACCATACACATACAACTTCCATCGCATTGTGCTGTCGGAACAATGAGATGGGAATCGCACACATGGGCCTGACGATCATATGCAGTCTGAGGATTGGTCGCGCATGCGGCCATACATGGCCCTATAGCAATGTTCCCTCTAATTTCAAATCGGCTGTGTGCACGAAATATATTTCTGTGTGCATATAAAGTAACGTTTTGTGTGCTCCATACCACAGCACATATATTCCAGCAGATTTTTTTTGTGTGCACCACTTTAACCTGTGTGCGCAGGCCTGCAGAGCTGTGTATGAGCGCACAACTAGAGGGAACCCTGGCCTATAGTATCGGCTCTCTTACAAAAGGAAAGGGAGCCGATACATAGTAACATGTAATTAATGGTGAATAAAGACATACGTCCATCAAGTCCAACCTATCACCCTTTTTTTATTAACCCAACCTAACTGTTGATCCAGAGGAAGGCAAAAAAAACAGCTAAAAAGGGGGGAAATTCCTTCCTGACTCCAAACAGCAATCGGAAAGTATCCCTGGATCAACCAGATCTATATGTTATAATACCAGTAATTCTCAATATTCTTTAGTTTTAGAAACTTATCCAGGCCTTTTTTAAAGCTATTCAATGAACTTGCCATACCCACTCTGCTGGAAGACAGTTCCACAGTTTCACCGTTCTCACTGTAAAGAACCGACCAACATAAATTTTCCCTCTTGACTGACCATAATTCCAAACTACGGTCATTGGCATTACAGTCGGTCTTGTCGTCCCCTACACACTGCGATACTTGGTAAATTCTGTTGGTCCACGACAGGATTTACCTAAATCGCTGATGTGTATGGCCACCTTGATCTGTAGATGCTGCTGTGAAGAGACTGTACTGTTGCTTGAAGTGTGTGTGTTAGATTTAACTGATACAAAATCAGTTCGTGGAAATGTTGCAAAATTATTTAAAGCAACATATGTTATTTCAATTGGATATATTCTATTACAGAGGATGGAAACATATACGTAGTATGTTCTGCTGGTTATAACAAACACCCACGTAGATATGCATGCCATGTATTTCTCCCGCACTAACCGATTGCAAAACACAATCTTAAGCTTGTGAGAAATGCTCTACTGTGGCCTAGCCTTAGACCTTCAAATCTACAAACAAAAGTGTTCATTTCAAACGTGCCAAAAATAACAAAAAATTATTCCTAAAGACAAACACAACAAACTACAGACGGAAGCTGAGATGTTTGTTGAGAATGTAAATATTTTCTTTCATTGTAGTTTTTTTCGCTCCTAACCATTACCAAGTAGCACGAGCATAAATAGTACAGGAGCTGACAAGAGGATTTTCCCACCCAATGGAAGAAGTAAGTTTAAGTTTTTCTTGTCACTTTGTACTATATATATACTAGCAAAAGTGTGCCCGTTGGTGCACAATGGAAATTATGTGTGTGTATGCTTGTGAAGGTTCTCATCATCCAGGTCTTGGTATATAGTTCTTAATTGATCTAATTGAATACAACAGATATGTGTGTGTATGTTTTGCTATGTGTGGATATAGAATCTTTACACAGGTATATTTTAAACTGTTACTCAGTCACCAGCTTCCAAAGGGACCAAATAGGATATTCCCACAGGTCTGAGAGTAGACCCAGGCAATACTGCCACACTGTGTGGTTGAAACTAAACATGCTAGGTTAATACTTATAGTATCACCACGGCAAGTGGTGATGGTACCTCATATATTAAAACAGAAGGTACCTCACAGCATCAGGTTATTAATAGCATTGCCTCATATATCTAACGTATAAACAAACATTTCTCATTCCCAGTTCTAAAAGAAATGGATTTACCTTATTACTATTATACAGATAATTGCCAAAAATTGTTCGGAGCAATTTTTAATAACTGCCTTTTTTCAGTATTACAGTAAATCCTTAGTATACCTGCCTAGCTTTACCACTAAGCAAAGGCTAAGGGCTTGCAAGCGACCACCTTCATCCCAACCATTAATAGTGGGCCAATTCACATTGTTCTACCCAATCAGTCCACTCCCTTGTTACCCCATCAAATGGATCAGGTTTAAAAATAGGTTTGGCAATGGGCCTGGTAGAGCTACAGAGGATAATTGGGGAATTTCATCTGCAGGTACCATGACAGGAGGATTTAAATCAATACTATCAGTGCAGCCTCCATAGCTTAATACCGAGAACAAATACACAGTACAAGAAAAACAGGAGAAATATGGTATTACAGCAACCACTGTCACCAATTTGTACCAGATCACTGCTTATGGAAGGATTATGGTAGCATGGCACACAGTGGGTTACTCTGGTGGTCTGGCACAAAGCAGAAAGTGCACATAAACAGGTTCCCACATAACGTGCAGTAATCAGGGGTGTCCCTGTCTATGGTGCACCATTTTGAATTTTGACCAGGCTTGATATGTGTGTCCTTGTAAGTTGGTGTACACTTTATCTCAGAGTTTGTATTCAATAAGGTAAATGTTGTCCAATAATTTGTCCTCCCAACAGGTGGGTAACGGGGTCTTATCACGGGTCTTATTCACAGGGTCTTATACACAGGGTCTTATACACAGGGTCTTATACACAGGGTCTAAACAGGGTCTTATACACAGGGTCTTATACACAGGGTCTTATACACAGGGTCTTATACACAGGGTCTTAGGGTCTTATACACAGGGGTCTTATACACAGGGGTCTTATACACAGGGGTCTTATACACAGGGGTCTTATACACAGGGGTCTTATTCACAGGGTCTTGGTCTTATACACAGGGGTCTTATCACAGGGTCTTGGTCTTATACCAAGGGGTCTTATACACAGGGGTCTTTTTAAACAGGGGTCTCTTATACACAGGGGTCTTATTCACAGGGGTCTTATTCACAGGGGTCTTATTCACAGGGGTCTTATTCACAGGGGTCTTATTCACAGGGGTCTTATTCACAGGGGTCTTATTCACAGGGTCTTACACGCAGGGTCTTGAGGCTGAATACCATCTCCCCAAATAAACAAGTCTCCTTCTCTTGCTTTTTGTAGAATTGGCTGCAAGTGATATGGAGGTCCTGGGCAGATGTTTATGGATTATGGGATCGAATGTATAGGACCCCGAGGGATGTGGTGTGTGACCTAGGCTTTGAGGCAGGGTTTCCCGATGTGTACCCAGGGTAGTCCCCTTAGTCCCGTTTGAGAGACATACATCAGATGGAGACTATGTAGCTGATGATTACTGTGATGATCGGGTGCTCTCGGTCCCATATGTGTTATATAGGGATTGTTTTGACTAGGTGTATCTGGGACTGGTGCTGTTCGATTGGAGCAGTCGTGCAGGGGATCTTCAGGACGGTTTGAGGTTTGGGACAGAATTCAACCTATGACTGAATTGATATATAAGATTATTTATGTCCGGTTAGCAGGAAATTGTGGATGTACTTACCTTGATGGGGCATCGCATGATTACACACTATAGCACAAGCATAAAAAGTTTGATGGAAGCGCACTCTGTTTATCAGAAAATATTCTGTTTATTGCATCACACAAAAATACACAACGTTTCGAAAAACGTGCGCTTCCATCAAACTTTTTATGCTTGTGCTATAGCTTGGAGTCCTGAAGGTAGAGGACTGAGGGAAGCAGCACCTGGTATTTACTGGCACATTGCCTGAAGGAGTCTAGGCCCACATTTGTGTTACAAATGATTACACACTAGCCAAAGTATTGGAAGCTGTACAGACATTTAAAAGGTTCCCCTTTGTTAGTGATCCTGGAACCTGGAATGATACTATGGTATTAACAAGCTACATGTAATCTGTGATATATCATAACTATGTGTTTATAGATTTTAGATCTCAATACGTTATATGGTCTCAGATTAGGTGTTTTATATAAGATAATGTGTTTTATATAAAATAATATAAATATCTAAAAACACAAATACGTAAACACATTAAGTATGCACTATGTCACTTTTGGGTTTTTTTATGTATTGGCACTGTGCGCGCTTTGCCCGTTGGGGTGGTGGGTGTGCTTCTGCCACAGGGAGGCCAGGCTGTGACGTAGGCGGGTGGCTCGGCGGCCCTGTTCCAGGTACAGACGCGCCCCTTTGATGGGGATGTAAGGCGGAGCTGGTTTACGTTACACATGTACACGGTGCAGGGATGTGAGCAGGCTTGTTATAAGGGGGTGGTTTGGTATGGCACTTTGATCTTGATGACGGCACTAAACCCAGAGAGCATATCATGTCACTTGGAAAGAGTCCACAGGGAAAAAATGGAAAGAAAAACAGAAGGAACAAAGAAAGAAGGAAGATCATATATATCAAAATAATCCCCTCCTCTTATCAAAGAAAGCACTGTAGGGCCAGCTGTTCATTAAGTCCTTTCGGAGACAGGATTATGTGATTTGAAATGCTGAGCCACTGCCATTTCTCATACTGGTTATGTAGCTACCTTTTGTATTCCAAAGCATTTCGGATGGCCATCCTATCTGCTGCCCATGCAGTCTATATTATATTGGAGTGACATCAACAACATTCAGAGAAAGAATGGCCAACCATAGGGTGGCAGGTCTATTTGTACACAAGCAACAAGACTTGTGTGTGTGTGTGTGTGTGTGTGTGTTTGTATATATATATATATATAAATTGAATCTCTACCCTAGACACACCTGGATAGTTATCTTTGTGTGTATATTGCATTAATTTATTTTTCATTAGTGTGGCTAATGTTTATTCCTAGGCACCTAAAGGAACATTTGAAGATGAACTGGAATGGTGTATTAAACAGCTGGAAACGGGGCTTCTGCAACTTAACCCCTCTGCAAGACAGGGTTAGTAAGAGGGAGCAACCACTAATGTTTTGAAAATCTTGTCTTGTATTAAAAAAGCGGGAACTAGATACATAAGATAAAATCCTGCTGATTAAATTAGAGGTTTGCCGACGTACAAAGAATATACTTTATTTTATGATTTTAATTGTTTAAATACATCTAATTTAGATAAAGTTAAAATATTGTAGTTCAGTTCTCTATGACATAGAGAAGAAGTTGCCATTTTTGTCTGATACTTTAATGCTGATTGGTTATATCTTGCACATGCTCAAGCTTATAAAAAGTTCATTGAGCTGAGAGAGGAGGCAGATACAGAAGAGAACTTATTAAATATTTGGTTACAAATGGATGTGTTAAACTGCTTGTGAAGGTTCTCATTCATCCAGGTCATGGTATATCTGTTGTATTCAATTAGATCAACTGGACTTGAAATGTAGTTCTTGAAGACGTTTCGCTAGTCATCCGACTGGCTTTCTCAATTCAGAATGACTTGTACAAGAATCTTTGGCAATTATGTACCCTGGAAAATACAAGTCATTCTGAATTGAGAAAGCCAGTCGGCAGGTGTATGGGGATCGGTCGGCCCTGTGTATGCGGTCGCCACCGCACGTGTACTGTCAATTACTAATCAGATCTGCCGGTGCACATGTGATCGTAATTGCATGTGTATGGGCACCTTTAGATTCATCCTGCGCTGGAGTTGGTCATGTTATTCATACTTGACAACGGTATGTAAATTAATTTATAGCACTCCCAAAGTATAGAGCTAAGAGGTAATTCATATTTCTTGAAAATGTAAAATGTTAATTTAGGATGAATAAATGTGATCACCACCAGCTAAGTCCCTTGTATGCAAATATGTTAAGCAGAAAATGAAAACTGACAACTGGTTAGATGAGAGCTGGTGCTTCATTCAGTCCATAAACAGATTTTACATAGACTCTAATCCATTCCAGGCAGTGTATAGTCTTCATCCAGACTAGAATTGCTATGATCTCAAATAAAGCCAAGATTCATCTCTGCCTTCTGGATTTTGTTACCTATGTCTCTCAGCATCAAGCTGATTTTATTACAGGGTTCTTTAATTATCCTGTAATTTATTTTAATAAAATCTTACATGTGCTAACTATATGTCAAGTTATTAAAATCATTCTTTATACTAACTAGTACAAAGCATTTACATTTAATGTGCAATCTTTAAAATAAGAGGAGACCAATGGGAAGTAGCAGAACATTAGCATATACCTATGGGATGTGCAGAACTTTAAAGTCCAATTTCTTTTTTTAAACTCATCCTCATAGTATAGAAAACTATGTTACCGTATAACTTCCTGTTTACATTTCTGCAAACCTGCCTTTTCCTTTAATGCCTTACTGATAGCATCAGACACTGAACAAATACTAAAAGTCCTGCGCTCTAGGAAGGCCCCCTTTGTAAGGAAACGACAGGTCATGAACCAGGTGTTTGGAAACTATCGACTTAAAATGGCAGAGGAAAGGCAAGCTCAAGAGAGAGCAGGTGAGTAATTTAAACCCTACTTAAACCTCTAAATATATATACCGTTCAAGATGGTTAGCTTTGTATTGGGTTCAGTTATACTGACCCTTCTAAGACCAATGGCAAAATCAATGAAACTGTTATGTAGAAGATAAATATTATTTAAAGCACTTCATGTGCAGATCTGACTAATGGGTATTTGATTATTAGAGGACACTAAACATTTTGTAAAAAAGTTGAATAAATACGTACATCTCCATTGTAAAAGGCAAATGTTTAATTTGCTGCCTCCTTATTTGTATTTGTATCCATTTTATAGTAAATGGGTGATGCAAAAACCCATATAGTTTCCATAATAGTCAGTGAGGAAATGTTCTTATGTAAAGCGTATTAATATGGTTCCAGAATCCAGATGACATTTGCCAGCTAAAATGCAAAATGTTAATGTAATGGTATAGGGTACTAAAATACCTTAAACTACAGTCTCTCTATCTTTAGTTCTATTCCAGTGTTTTATCATGGCTAACTACTATTTGTCTCATAGGGTACAACATATGGGACCCAGTGGGACAGATACATATCTGTATTTTCGGTACACACAGTACTTATTTGTGGCCTTGAGTAGCTTAGTTAGATTATATAAATTATATATTGCGTTTCATAAAAGCAGAAAAATGTTTAAAATTTTTCAAAACAGTATAGCACCTTTTTACTTATTTTAAGTTCTAATTCATTACTTCCCCTTTGTTTTAGCTCACAATCTTACTCAGACTCACAAACAAGAATGTGCTCCTCGGGATTTAGGGAGTGTGGCTTATAGGAAGTGTTCAAAAGATATGGAAAGCCACACTGGGCATTGGTTCACTTCTTCAGACAACAGCTTTCGTTTCAGTTTCAATCCAGAAGAGCCAGATAAGGGTGAGTATTGTGAAACTAGGGATATTGGGAAGGGACAGCCTGAACCTGTAAAAACTGAAGACATAAAGGATTATGGCCAAAGTTGCATTTTAAGCAGTGGATCTCAATTTGCCATTGATTTCCAAGTACCAAAGGACGCTGCTACATCCTTACAAAGCCACAATAACATGTTTACACAGGAGGGATATAGCGCTTCTCAGAACATTAAACAAACATCTAAACAGTCATCTCCAGAGGATAAACCAGAAGTTCTGAAAAAAACCCAAAATTTAGAAATGCAAAGCAACATAGGCAATGCAGCTGTGAATAAAGTTGTGAATTCAGGAGATCCTCCGAAGAAAAAAAAGAAAAAGGGGTCTCGTGGAGACAAACCCACTGGAGCCAATAACACTGATGGCAAAGACGAAACTCTAGCAAGTAAAGCAGGAAAATCTTTCTCTACTGCAGAACATCAGCCACAGGTAAGAAGCTGCTCAGTACTGTTTGTTTTTATGCAAGCTGACATTTCCATCTTCTACAAGGTATAGTCTTTGCCATGGGTAAATTTATTGGGGGGGTTTTAACAAGCAAGTAATGCTTGGGAATTGGTTACTCAGAAGGCACATACACTACATAATATTTTCTAATGTCTTTAGTTGCTAAATATACCGTATTTTAATTTTTCTCCTTTGACATTATCTACATAAGGACACCTCCAGTCCTCCCTTCCTTCCACAGAGACCCCTTTACAGTCCATGTTCTCATCCCTGGGTTTCGCATTAGTGGAAATGTTGCATACTGCAAACTTGTGCTTGTCGGGTCCTGCCCACATCACCTTCCATCTATGTCCAGGGCCTGGCCCATGGGAAGATGTGTTTTGAAAGAGGGGAGTCTTTCCATTGTTAGTCTGGAATCAGGAAGAGGAGCACAGCGGACCAGAACTGGCAAATGCCAGTAGCACCTAGTGGTCCAGATCCTCACTCTGTACTTCATTTGGGGAAAGGGAGGAGAGGTAGGCTGGGTTGTCCTTTAATTTAAATCCTGACAACTGTATTTTCTTAAGCAGCCAACAATCCTTTCTCTCAGGCTGTA
Source organism: Hymenochirus boettgeri (assembly GCA_019447015.1). Taxonomy (NCBI): domain Eukaryota; kingdom Metazoa; phylum Chordata; class Amphibia; order Anura; family Pipidae; genus Hymenochirus; species Hymenochirus boettgeri. The sequence goes on from CM033477.1 coordinate 30,553,370, forward strand.
GCTATATGGGTGTACATACACCAGTAATGTGCCTTGTGCAGTGCAGCTTGTCTTGGTCCAAAAAGCACAGCTACAGTCACCCATAATGTCCATTGTGGCAAGGACACTGCTAAATGAAAACATATAATGAAATTATTGAATTGTTCAATTTGCAGTATTAAGGTGCCCTAGTAACTTACGGGATATTCCCTGAACCAGATTTCCCAATACACTTTATGACTGACGTTACAGCTGTAAGGCCAATCATAAAGTGTAGTCTGGCCGGGGAACTTCACAAGTAAGAAACATTGGAGAGGAAAATTGCTAAAGCCGACTTTTGTCTGAACCGTGTATTGTCAGGGTTAGTCAGTAGAATGTTTACAGCATTGTGCTAGTGTTAGTAAAAACACATTACATGTTACTGAGGAAGAGCCTTGGCTTATACCTGGTTATATGTTTTATCCAAACCCGGTAGGTTAAACATAAACTTTCAAATGAAGTTGCCCATCTTGCCATCCACAGTTACCTTGTGATTTAGCTCAAAGGGGTTTTAACACTAATTGCCCACATTCGGTTGAATAACCCCTATGATAGCCCTTGAGTTTAAGATGTATGTTACACTGTCTTCCAGGGTGGAGATGATGATTTGCGAAAAGAACTTGACTGGTGTGTGGAACAGCTGGAAATTGGACTTCAGAGGCGAAAATCTACTCCAAAACAAGGTGATGTTTACAGCAAATTACCCTTTTCTCCTTAAATATCAGTGTCTTAAACCAAAGAATTCTTAGTTTCCTTGTATTGTTATTCTTTCTAAACTGTTGGTGTTTCCCATACCCAGGGTAAATACCACTAAAGTAATTGACATTTAAATACAAACAAAACATAGTGGAAATAATAAACTGGCCTCATTTATATGTAATGCTATGATGGAAATCCCTGGAAATCATTCCTCTTAGGGAACACAATGAATGGAAATGTGCTAATTTTCCTGTATTCTAAGGATGACTTTATTGGAAAAGGTGCTCTGTTCTAATTAGGTTTTATTAAAACACTAAACTAAAGACAAGTGTGAACACAGACAAAGATTTAAAATTGTATTTATTTCATATTGGATACTTTTTGGACCAATGCTTTAGATAACGTAACATTCAATGTTAATAAAAAAATTAAAAAAACTTGTGCTACAAATACTTTAATAGAAGTTAGAAGAAATGAATTGTAATGTAATCAGAAGCTGTTGATATCACCCACACGTGTGCACGCTTAGATGTTTACTTAGATGTTCTCTAAAGGCTGGGGGGTGAGTAAAAATGACAAAATCCTTGCTTATAGTGATTAAAATTTATGTACAGCTGAGGAAGCCATGCGTGCTATTAAAACACTACGCAGTGAAAAAGCTCCATTAGTGAAGAAGCGACAGGTGATGCGTGCAATGTTTGGGGACTATCGTAAGAAGATGGAAGAGGAGAACCAGAAGCAGCTAAGACTGATGCAAGCTGGTAAATAAAAACATTTATTTTTCTATTGCAATAACATTTCTGCATCCTTTGGGCATCATGAAATACCAGTCACAGATGAGGTGATAAACCAAGGCCATTCATGGGAATGAATCACATCAGATTCTCAGGGTATTTACCTGATTTATGCCTTTTGAGGGCCCTCTCCAATGATTGTGGATCTTTTACGTAGGCCCACTATAGGTGACCAGCAATCATACTGTAATGTAGTGGCTCTCAAACAACCAATCCTCAGAAGCATGAGAAGTTCAGTCTTTATGTTTGTGTCTGAATCAGGGCAGATTAAAAGAAAAGATCCAGTAAATATGAAATCAATGTTGTGCTATTGAAACAGACATTTTAGAATAATTTGGTTTGTTTTCTTTTACATACATGCCTAATTTCCCATTCAATTACAAAGCAGATTCTGCATGTATATACTCGAGTATAAGTCGAGGTTTTTAGGCTTTAAAAAAAGCCTAAAAATCCTACTTCGACTTATACTCGAGTCACTAACTTTAAATCCGGGAGCCGCAGGCTTCCTGTCTCCTCCGCATCCACTGTACTGTGCCAACATCACTACTCGGCGCCAGTCTTACCCGGCGACGAGTAGTGACGTTAAGCAACTGAACAATGAGTGCGGAAGAGACAGGAATCGTGTGGCTGCCAGATTTAAAGTTAGTGCGTCAGCCATTTAACTAGAACAAGGACTAAAGACAAGTCCTCTCCTTTACTGGGGGTGGGTGGATGGGGGTAGGTGCAGTGCTGCCACTGAAGATTTTTGGAAACTACAACTCCCAGCAACTAAAGCATGCTGGGAGTTGTAGTTTCCAAACATCTGGAGTAGCAAGGAATTAGGGGTTAGTGTGTGGGATTTCTCTCCATTTAAAGGGCAACTAATGCCTTATACAATACAGAATCTGGAGGATGGTATCTATTGTTAAATATTGCCTTCTGATTCTGTATTGTCTTGAGACTTTAGTTGCCCTTTAAATGGACAGCAGAATTCCCATACAGTAATAGCAATACTGGATTTGGCTATTAGGGTATGGGATTAATGTATGGAAATTCTGCTGTCCATTTAAAGGGCAACTAAAGCCTCAAAAAAATATAGAATCAGAAGGCAGCAGTGGTCATAAAATCTACCCTCAACTTATACTCGAGTCAATCAATTTGTACCCATTTTTCAGGTAAAAATTGGTACCTCGACTTGGATCGACTTATATGCAAACCATACAGCAAATTCTATTGGAATCTGTCACTCGTTTATGGCAGTTAATATGTTAACTAGATCAAATTTCAGTGTTTTGGGTGAATATGCATAGCAAGACTCCGACTTTAAAATATATGCAGTCCACATTGACCCTGATGGTAATTTAATGGCCAGTAAAAATAATCCCATGGCTGGTGCCAATGGTTAGTCATTGTTGGGATTGGTCATTATCAAGAAATTCACACTGTTAATAATCGGCAGATTCTGTCATATTTACAGGATCTACCTTACTTCATGTATGTATTTGCTTAGCTTAAAGAAAAGCAAAAAACACAATTTAGCCCACACAGCTGAAAGGCACAGTTCCCTAAGAATGCATACAACTCACTGGCGTAGGTACCAGGGTCGCAAAGGTCGCTGTTGAGACTGGGCCCATGTACCTTGGGGTCCCGCAACAGCCAAAAATCAGATTTGTCCACTCACAGCTTCCTTTGCCTTCGGTTCACTTCCGCATTCTGTGCGCATCTATTTGAGTAATTACGCGCGCGCAGGGCTAGCAACCAGGAGCCAGAGGAAAGGAGAACAGCCTCGGGGGAGAGTCTATGAGTGAGGTCATCTTGAGGGGGGGGGGGGGGGGATTGTGCACACAGTGCTTGTGCCAGGCTGCCAGTGTCTTTGTATGGTAATAATTTACAACTGCCAATAATTGGTAAAATGGTTGGCATTGTCTTTGTGACAACTGTTTTTTTTACCAGTGTCTGTGCCAACCATTTACCAGTGTGTTTTCCAACCAATTTTCCAGTGTGCCAAGCATTTTACCATTGCATGTTTGCCAAGCATCTTATCAGTTTATGCGTGCTGAGCATTATATCAATGTGCCAAGCATTTTACCAGTCTGTGTGCCAAGCATTTCACCAGTGTCTGTGTGCCAATCACTTACCTGCTGATTTGTGTTTGCGATGGGGTTGGGGGGCCCATCACCAAATTCTGCACCAGGGCCCATAGGTCTGTAGCTACACCGCTGATACAACTATTAAAGTTAGAGAACATAAACCCTGTCTAGCATAAATAATCATGAGTACAAGGCATATTTAAGGCTTCCTCTCCAAAGGGCAATTCAATCCTTCAAATGCAAAGTTGTATATAGGTCAATCACACACACACGCATGGCTGTGATGTCAACCGTGACATCCATGACCGACAGTTGCTAACCAGAAGAACCAAGAAGCAAAAGGAGGGGTAACAGGATATCAGGCAGTATTTCAAGTTAGTCTTACATCTCTCAGATTTCCAACTGTTGCATTTTTTCATTTGAGGGGTGGACTTGGCCTATAAAATGTACAATTTGTCAGATTGTATAGGTTATTTATCTGAGATCATGTGTATGTTTTGTTAACAACCTAATGTGTCGCATTCTTATTTCAGCTGCTAAATCTGCACGAGTAAAAGAAGTGGCAGCAGGGATTAGACAGAGCCACAGCAAAGTATTTCGGCAGAGCTTAAACAACTTGTACAGAAGCCAAGAGCAAGCAAAGACTAGCCAAGCATCCTCTTTAAGGTCCTCCACTGATGATTCAAATGGTGCTGCATCCAATAAAGAGAGATTTATTTTTCAGTCTTCCCAGGAGACCTTCTGCTTTAACTTTTTTTAAGTTGGAAGTAAATCAAGTAAAAAGTGTCCTTGCTCTTGTGACACGGTGAAGATTTCATTAAACATCATCAATCCACGGTGACTCCTTATTAAAAATGTTAAAGTTCTATATGATTTAATTGCCCTAATTTCATTATTGGAAACTGAGAAACCCCAGTGTTAAAGACAAATGTTAGGGCACGGCCACACTGCAACGCAATCGCATGCAATTTCATGTGCGATTTTGTTGCGTTTGTGCATGCGGTTTTAGATATAGAAAACCGCATGCGATTGCCATTAAAAATGCGGAACGCAAATCGCAAGCGCAATCGCATGCAAAAAAGCGTTTTAGGTGCGTTGCCGCAATTCCAATTATCAAAAAAACCGCATGCGCAAACGCAAGAAAAACGCGATAGTGCGGCCTAGCCCTTACTAATAAAAAAATCAATATTGTTCAAGCAATTTGTTGAATGTATTTATTTTTTTTTTTTCTTATAAGAAAAATATACCTTTTGTTAATGGATTTGTTTTAAGGGGTTGGCTGAGTTTAATTCAATATTGATAAATGGTTTAAAAAAAAAAGTGAAGAACATTTATTTATTTATTTTTATCAGTTTGAGGAATCATTTCCTATACCTATGTATTATTATTTGTAATTAACCAGCAGTTGTCAAGTATCTACTGAAATTTATCTGGTTTTGGCTGTTGGGCTACAGATGTTGCTACTAAAAACCAAAAAAAGGTCAGATTAACACCACTCTTCAGACACATCCAGCAAAGAGGGACGCATTGCATATTCTAGGCCAAGTGATTAAATGACTCTGCCCAAGTCTGGTTAATCTCTTTTTTTTAAGGTGGCCATACATATGAACGATAATAGGTAAATTCCGTTGGGAAACTAAAGGATTTACCTATTGTTAATGTGTAGGGGCTGTTCCCGACCGATCAGAGTGCTGACGAACGACCGTAGTCAGCACTCCTAACGATTGGGATTGACGGAAAATTTACATTGTCATTATCGGCTCCCTTTACTTGAAGTAGAAGGAGCCGATACAATTGTGAGGTGTATTGCCGCACGATTCCCATACCGCGTATGGGGATTGGTCAGGTCTGTGTGGGCTGTTCCCACAGCATGTTTGCTGACAGATACCAATGTGACATGTCGGCACACATGCTGTGGGATCGCAGGTTTATGGCCTCCTTTACTCTTCTATTGAAAGGTAATTTTAAAATGATGAATGCTAAATAGGTATGTCTCTTTCCTCAATTCAGCAGCATTGGGTAGAGCTCATCTTGTTTTCCCAAAGGCATTGCATCATGTTAGTGTTCAATATAAAGTATAGTGAACAGGCAGCAGGCAGGATAACAGCTAGTGATGACTGTGTATGAGCTACATGGAATAAAGTCGACACTAGCAGTTATCCTGCCTGTTTGTTACTTTATTCATTATACTTTGTAATGGATTTACTTGATGCATAGATTGGTGTAACTCAATTTGCCACAAACCTAGCAATGGATTATTTGAGTGTATCATGTTAGTGTTACCCCTCCCCTCTACATAATAGGTTGCAGTCAGACAAAGATGCAATTCTGACCATGTTAAATTACTCTATGGCTGGATACAAATTGTAATTGGGCCGAATGGCCGATATTTCTGTGTGCTGGTCAGTTGGCTCAAAAATTGGAAGTGATTTTAAGAAAGGCTGAAACCAATGTTTCAGATTGGAAATGCTGTTAAATCAAGGACGATCCACTTATCTTTTCTCCAAATCCTACATAAACATAGAGCAAATATCAAAAAGTTTGGGAAATATGTCTCGCATCTCTAGTAATGGAACCCCATATACCTACCCTACCTTCCCACTCCTCATCCTAACACTTTTGCTGCAACTGTAAAGTGATTCGTACTGCATGCCTGTTCGACACTTGCAAGCAAATATCTTACTGTGTGTACCCGGCCTAAATACCTTTGGCTCCCCTTTTACCAAAGCTGTCACAGTGGTAAAACAAATATTCACTGGAAGCTGAGAAAAGGGAGTAAAGCTGACCATAAACCTGAAAGGTGTGTACACACTGTAACTATTTTTGAAGATGACAGAATCTGCAATACGTCATACACAGGCCAATGGTTTTCCTATCTGATTTTTGATCAGCCAAAGCAATTTTTTGGTCTCTTACGATTGTCCCCGTGGCAGACTGTGAACCTGTTTGGTGTACACAATTTATCATTAATTTGTTTACCCAACTTTAGACATTAAAGTCGATTTGATGTTGGAAATGACGAAATGTGATTTGGCTTTGTCTAATGCTGCAATCATTTTTACCTGTGACATTCCCCCGCCAGAAAACACTTTACAATGGACGCTACTCCTGTAAAGTTATCAGAACATTGTGGAAATGTTGGACAGTGAGAGCTAGTGCATGGGCTCCTAAACCCGTTTCCCTTAATGCAAACTGGAGATCCATCAAATAGAAAGTTGTGTTCACCAGGCCACTTTACTCAGCCAGGTCCAAAACAGAGACATGCTTCTTGCAGAAATGGTCTTCCTGTTGATAAGGCAAAGGGACAAATAGAGGGCAGGACAAAGCGTCCTAGTGGGGACAACTTTCTAGATGACTGTTTGCAGCAATTTAGTGAGCTTGAGCATGCTCAGAGGTGGAAGCTAGGGAAATAGCATTTAGTCATTGGCTGTGATGTCAAGAAAGAGGTAATATGACATTGTGCAGCATTTCAAGTTGCTCTTATATCTTTCAGCTTTCTAACTTGCAATTTTGGGGTTTGAGGGGTGATTTAGGGGGATTAGATTACCCCTCTAAAAGAAACTATAATTCTTGCATGATGGGAAATTCCCTCTCCCAGCTGACCCTCCCAGACTGATGGGGACATTCTCCCAAAAGAGAGAAAGTGTGGCTCTGGGTAAATCTCAGCCCCATGTAAGTATTTAATGCCAGCTATCAGCTGGTAAATAGGCTTGCAGTGGCAGCAAGGGTCTCTCTTTTCCAATACTCACACAGCCGCTGCAAACCAGGGGTTAAAATCATGCTAGCCAATCATAAATCAATTTTAAAGAGCATGTCCACCCCATTTTCAGAATTTTGCCATATCCTTCACCCAGCCCCAAATGCTATAAAAGATTTTACAGGAACTCCCCAGATCTTTACTTACCTTACCTCTTTCCCACAGCATACGGTACCAGCCCGCTGCTTGCATGGAACTGAAAGGCAGCCAATCACGGACGCGGCTGCCGGCTGCACAGAACGCCGGGGGGAGAGAGGGAAGTAAGGATTGGGGGAGTTCCTGTAAAATCTTTTATAGCGTTTGGGGCTGGGGGAAGGAAAGCTATTATATGGCAAAGGGATATTATGGTAGGGGGAGGGATTACAAAACGCGAGGGAGGGAGGGGGGGGCCTGCAGTGCGCAGGACAAAATTCTTCCGGAGGAGAGACAGGAGGCAAGAGTCCTATATGGACTCTGCTATCCTCCTGGTGTCCAGTTTTTGGGAGTTTGGGGGGATTACAGGAGAACCATTTGGAGCTGGGATGTGAGGTAAGGATTTTTACACATTACATAGTGGGGGAAACTATAGTTTTGGGGGTCGACATGCACTTTAACCACTAAACAGCTCAGTGGCCACCCAACGCCACATCTTAAATCTCCTTATGAGTGTCTAGTAAAATAAATGTACTGACTTCCTGTGCACAGGACCCCAAATACTGTCCATTATTGCTATTGCTCAGTAGAAATCTGGGCAAGACACAATCACCCAGCAGCCATTGAGGTAAAATTATTATTAGGAAGGATTCCTGCAGAACCTGAAAGAGAAGCTCACGAGTCACTACTGACCACATCAGGCCATAAAATGAAATACAACCCATTGATATATATATATTTAATTAATTAATTAATTAAGAGATTATGTGGAATTACAGATGTGTAATATACCAGACAGCTATATAACTTAAGGTAAGTAATAAGATGTGTAATAAAAACGATTGAAAAGTATTTTCCACTAGAATTTTTGATAATGTGCAGCCATTACTTGTATTGCCCTTCATTTATCAAAAAGGTCGTTCTATTTCTAGGGTCAGAGCAGATCCCAGCACCTGTACCTACCAACTAACCTAAACATTCGCTTGCCGTACCGCAATTTTAGTTTGCGAATCGATTTTCATCAGACTAGTCTAGGAACTTACGTCACTTACGTAGACGCTCGTTACTTACTGCTTTACGCTCTTCCGGAAATTTGTGTCATTTCCGGTGCCATCAAATTCTAGTTTCTATGTTTCAAGATGGCGGCTACGCGTCAGAGCGAGCGCGACGGTGCAGCGGATCTTAGGAGAGACAGGCAACGAAAAGGCGGCAAAATGTAAGGGAGGGGGCGGCTATAATCTCTTTCCATCTGACGATTTACATGTGTATTTGTAATTAATCTTTACAGGGTATTAACCACATTGGGACGAGGATTATAATGGTGTCTGTATTGATTGTAAAAACAAACAGTGGGGGTTAGTTTTAGGACCCGGTGTAGGACGGAGGGTCTGGGTGTGTAGGCCGCAGCCCCGGTGTATAAAGTGTTTGTACGCTTTCCTCTCTGTCCTACCGCCGACCCTTTCTTTTATTTCTTTCTACCTGTTTTATTTTTAGTTCTTTTCCACTTCATATAAATGAAACCCATAGACAACCCCCACTTGTTAAAAGGGTCTCTAGGCCTCTAATCACTACGTTTAGTGGCGTTTAGTGGGCCCTTCTGCTACAGAGGATTTCAAATAATTGCAAATACTGATGTTTACTTGTGTGGGTCTTGTATATACTGTTGCTATAGTTGTAGGTCGAGTCTTATTTGTGGTAGGAAAACATGCACAGGCTTAGGGACACTTAAGTCATGCAATGTTGTATCTACTTTGGGAAGTAATAATGTATGCTATAGGATTTTTTGGTTTTATTTGTAATTTTTGCAGGGATTTGCATTTATTTGATTACGGTTTGTTGGTTATTTCATGGCTGTGAATTTTATATATCTAACTGGAATTTAAGGTGTTACGTTGTCATTTAGTCCATTAAGGTGCACGTACACTAAAGACATTACACATATGTTCAATCTCTCATAAGACAAATGTCCAATCTAAACGAGGCCATACACTACAAAAGGTCATAATTAGGATCTTAAAGGAACACTAAAGCTGTTTCTGTAAGTATACGCCATCTGTTTCTATTATTCACAGGGAGGTGAGGATGCTTATTCCCTCTTCCCTTTGAATAATAGAACACCCAGGGGACACTGCCGAACATACCTTACCGGCGCTCCACTCGCAGCTGCTTCTGAGCTGACAGCCGTGCTGCCTGATCGAACGCCTATCTTTTGTATTGGTGCGCATGCGCCAAAGATAGGCACTTGGTCGGGGCAGCGCAGCTGCGAGTGGAGCGCCAGTAAGGTAAGTTCCAGTGTCCCCTGGGCGTTCTATTATTCACAGGGAGGTGGGAATAAGCGTTCTCCCCTCCCTGTGAATAATAGAAACAGGTGCAATATTCTTTAAAAAAGTGTTTATGTTGTTTAGTGTTTCTTTAAACCGACTAATACTTTGATAGACAGATGTACAATGTTAATTGTATGTACATGTACCATATGTATTGTTTGACATTCAATTTGTTTCGTGGTTAATGTCGAATGCCACTGGGCAGATCTTCGAACGAGCAGCAGTTTTGCCCGATAAAGTCCCCATACACGGGATGATTATTGCCCAAAACGGCCGTTTGTACACATCGTGTGTCACGGGTCGGCACCCATGATTGCGCATGTGTATGAACCTTCAGTCCATTTCGTAGTGCCGGGCTGGGATTGTTTCCAGAGTGATCAATGGGAAGAAACACTCCTTAAAGGACCTGTAAACTCCCCTTAAGCCCCCAAAATAACTATGTCCCATTCGTTTCTATTATTCACAGGGAGGTGAGAACGCTTATTCTCACCTCCCTGTGAATAATATGACTCTCGGGCGGACCCTGGAACTTACCTTACACGCCGCTCCACTCGCAGCCCGCTCCTGCACTGACAGCCGCTCTGTCCCGACCACGCGCCAATTCAAAAGACTTGTCTTATGCGCATGCGCGCCAATTCAAAGACAGTGCGGCGGATCGGGGACAGAACAGCTGTTCTGTGCAGGAGCGGCTGCGAGTGGAGCGGCGGGTAAGGTAAGTTCCAGGTCCTCCGAGCGTCCTATTATTCACAGGGAGGTGAGAATAAGCGTTCTCACCTCCCTGTGAATAATAGAAACGAATGGGACATACTTAATTTTGGGGGTTTAGTGTTCCTTTAATATTCTACAAGTCCTGAGCCGTGGAGGAGGCAGGGCCAGACTAGCACTATAAACAGCAATGGTCATGGGGTACTATAGGGGGAGGTAGATAAATTGATATGGTTGAAAGCAGCATATTTCTCATTTAATGGCTCCTTGTGTTTCAGGGCTTACATAGGCCTTTAGACTGTTACTAAACGTGACTAAAAATTTGGTGAAAGAGTTTGAACTCCTGGTCACTTGTGTTTGGAAATAAGAAGGTGCTTGATTTTTTGTTAGTGGAATCAATGTTCCTTTATTTGTTTGCCATACACTGAACCATTTTGTTACACCGATTCAGCGTTCAATCCACCATCAACATCAAACTTTTTTTTTTTTTTTTTTTGAGCAATGTTTTTTGGCCTGTGAATGAAAATTTGGCTGTAGTCTGATGTCTGGCTTTTAATCTTGAGATCCTTGTAGAAAATACCAATTATTTTTTGTGCATTAAACAGGAATATGTCAAAGTTGACCGTAACATTCAAAATTGCCATTTAAGGCAGTTAAGATGTTTCTTCAGACTTTGAGCTAGTATTATTCTATTTATACATTAGACTGATGTGCATTGAGGCAGGTGAGAACATTTCAGTCTTTTAACATTTACAACAGTACTTGAAATATCCCTGGAGCTTGGGAGCCAATGTACTCTTGGCTACTAACTTTTACAAGTTTTGTGGTTTTATGGGGCTGGCTACAAATATTTTTGACTGGCTACTAATAACAAAAAAAAAAATCCACCCTGGTTTATGCATATGCTTGGAGATTGTCCACCAGCAAATAATTGTGGTCTGTATGAATTGTTTGCAAATAAGTTATTATATATACAGATTAAGGACTTCTGGATTGCTGCATTAAAGTTCCTAAATGTAAGTTTTCCTAGTTAACATATGGTGCGTTTTTTTGTTTGCGTTTTTTTGCCTCGTATGCTTCACATAACTTGTTACTGATTATCACTATTATAACTGACTTTTGCTGCCGCCCCCTTAATGCTGTTTTTGTAGGGCACCCTCACCCAGCAAACGAAAGGACCGTTCGGAAGACCGAGCCAAAGAAAGGACGAAAGAGAAGGCACCAGGAAAAGAAACCACAGACAAGGATCGTGGGCGTGATAAGGCACGAAAGAGGCGCAGTGCTTCTAGTGGAAGTAGCAGTAGTAGGTATGTGGTGGGCAGTATATTCAATGCTTCCTTGTTTTTTTTTTATGCTAGTTGCTTTTCTAAGGCTATTTTTCCCAGCGATTCCATGAATTAGGTGACAGATAAACAATGCATGTAGCATTTAGCCAACTGATGGGGAATAGCTTACATGACAGGAGCTTACAAATGTTGCTCAGTGGCACCTGGCTGCCAAGTCTGAAAGTTCTAACTGTGTTCTTTAAAATGATATCTGTTACTAATATTAATGCTATTGGGCATTTTCCTTTTTATAGCTCATACCTTTATGCTCAGATAAGACGTTTAATGTTTCTTTTGATCTGTGCAGTCATTCCCGCTCCAGTTCCTCTTCCAGTTCCTCATCCGGTTCAAGCTCTGGTTCCAGCTCAGGTTCCAGTTCTTCATCTGCTTCCAGCCGCTCTGGAAGTTCAAGCTCCTCTCGAAGCTCTAGTTCTAGTAGTTCATCTGGGTCACCAAGTCCTTCCCGGCGTCGGCATGACAACCGGAGACGATCCCGTTCAAAGTAAGTTTTGCTTTTCATCTCCCCACATTAGCTAATTGGAAAGAAATGCTTTTTTTTACAGTGATGTGGAAACCTTTCCCATTAAATGTCTATTTACTTGCCTTTTGGAAATTTTATTTATTTGCTATGAGTATATTTTACTGTATGATGTGTAGATCCAAACAACAAAAGCGTGATGAGAAAGAGAGAAAGAGGAGGAGCCCAAGTCCCCGACCCACGAAAGTGCACATTGGGAGGCTGACCAGAAATGTAACAAAGGTTTGGTATGCCTTTCGTAAATCTTGTTTTTTCTTTTTCACTGAAGGTCTTTGCAGTTTTTGGGGCAGACGAAATTGAAATTATAACAAGTTGATGTAGTTAATATTATAGCACCCAATCATTATAGTTGTTTCACTGTATGACTCTTAACACAGATACAATTTTGATCAGATTTCTAACAAAGTTTTCTGATTACTTTATAGACTGGTAAAGACTGTTGATTTTCTTAATAAAGATTCTTGTTGTAATTCATTTCATTCATTTGTTTTGGATATAGCTACCCAAAACAAAGGTACAGCTGTAAAGCCACAATTTTTGTATTCAATTATGTAATGCCTTAAACTTCCAACAAATGGTGTAAAAAGGTTGTTACATTTATTATGTTTGTGTTTTTATTTTCTATTTAGTCAATCTATATTTTACATTTCCTGTCCATAATGTTCTTCTGCAAAAACTTAACCTAGTGTGCTAGGTCTCACTTGCAATTTCAGTCTTGCTTCCAATTCGCCCTATTCCCACTTTGTGCACACCGATCCATTATTGTAACGCGTTTTTTTACTCGTCACTTTTTGTGCATATTGCGTGTGTTCCAATAATCGCACAGCAATTAACACACAAGCGCATTGCATGTGCAGCCGTGCGTACTAATGGGACCCATCCCTTACTATTGGAGCAGTCTGTTTTACTTTACTGCTTACACACGCTGAAAGCAGGATAAGATTTAGGAACGGATCATCTTCATGGTACTCACTATTCTGAATGTAAAGTCATTATTCTGCTGAAACATTATTTCAGTGTTTATAAAGATCTCTGGGAGCAGCAGGCTTTTTTTTTTTTTTTATTAAGTTACTGGTTTCAATCTTAACATTTCAGGATCACATTGTAGAGATCTTTTCCACCTATGGCAAAATAAAGATGGTAGAGATGCCTGTAGATCGTTACCACCCACATCTCTCCAAGGGTTATGCTTATGTTGAATTTGAAGCTCCAGAGGAAGCAGATAAGGCATTGAAGCACATGGATGGAGGTAAACCGGATAAATGTAATGTCTGATTATATATTTTTTATATTTCTCAAAAGTAACAGAATACACAACAAGCTATATTAGTAGGTTAACCCTTTCAGTGCCAGCAGAATTTTCAGGATTTTTCCCTTAATCGCTTTAGACTAATTTTACAGTAGGAAACCTTGCAGTAAATCAGGAATATTATACATTGTTTTTTTCAGCACAAAGTGTACTTTAAAACGGTAACAGAATTTTGTAACTTTTCTAGAAATTTTACTAAAATTATGGGGAAAAAATGTAAAATTTGCAAATTTTCATGGATTTTCTCCATTTTTATTTATAGTTTATTTTAAGGTTACAACACAAAAATCTTACTGTTTCTAAAAGCTCTTGTACTCCCGAGTACAACGATACCACATATATGTAGTTACCCCACTTTTCTGGACAGAGACACCCCCCAACCCCCTCTCCCCAAACTAAAACTGCACCTTCACGAATATTACACCAAATTAAAATGTATAACCACTTCTGTTTGTTAACATAGAATATCTTCCAAATTAACTAAAATATCCCCACAAGTGAGATATTTTTAGAAACTACACACCCGCAGGATTTTGAGTGAGGTAAGTTTCGATCAAAATGCAGATACCTGGGCGCAGCGCTTCGTCCAATTGTAAGTTATTTTCTCACATTTTCCTTTTTTTTTCCTCAACTGTAAAATCAGAGACAAAATCAAATGCGAAAATCAGCTAAAAACCGCAGAGGAAAGTTCAACCGCATCTCAAAAATATGAAAGCCTAACCCCTCCAGAATAAAATGGTATGCCACATTCATAGGTATACCCAGAGGCATGGCTACCAACTAACCCAGAGCGGGACCAATGCCAAATGTCGGTAGCAGCAAAAAAATAATTATCCAGCTTTGCATTTGAACAGTCTGCAGTTTTTCCCACAAAACACCCCCCGAACTCAGAATTACCTGAAATCTACACACCTTCAGCTATGTAATGCTGTAGTTTGTTCATTCATACCAGCAATGTTGTGGGCGTAGTTCTTCATAGAAGTTTGCACTTTTCGCAGATTTTCTAAAAAAAATGAACATCAAACATTCAAAAGGTAGAAATCATGTCAAAACCTCATGGAATGTAAAAAAAAAGTTACTAAATATCAATCTCCCAAATGTCCTGAATCAAACGGTATGCCATATGCATGGTTACACACGCGGACGTGGAAGCGAAAAGCCACGAAGTGAGACAATGCACGATGGCTCAGAAAAATATTTAGCCAACTCTGAATTTGAACAGTCTTCAGTTTTTTCCACAAAACAACCCCGTAACTCAGAAATACCCCACACAAACTATATATTCCTGAAATCGTTCCTATGTAACGCTGTAGTTCGTTTATTCATACCATCAATGGTGTGGGTGCAGTTCTTTGTAGAAGTGTGAACTTTTCTGAAAAAATTAACAAAAAACTTCAAAAGGTAGAAATCATGCCAAAACCTCATGGAATGTAAAAAAAAAGTTACTAAATATCAATTTCCCAAATGTCCTGAATCAAACGGTATGCCATATGCGTGGTTACACACACAGATGTGGAAGCGAAAAGCCACAAAGTGAGAGAATGCATGATTGCATAAAAACCGCAAAAATATTCAGCCAACTCTGAATTTGAGCAGTCTGCAGTTTTTCCCCACTAAACATCCCCCACAAACTATATATTCCTGAAATCTAAACACCTTCGGCTATGTCCTAAATGAATAAAACCTGTTGCGTACTGAAGGTGTTTAGATTCCAAAAAATATATATTTTTGGGAGAAATTCTATATAGAGGGGTGTTAGTCTGACAACTGAAAAGTTGCTGTAATTGGGCCACTGTGAATAGGCTCACTTTGTGGCTAGTCGATTCCATGTCCGTGTGTGTAACCATGCATATGGCATACCTTTTGATTAGGGCATTTTAGGGATTGATATTTGGTAAATTTTTACATTCATAGGATTTTATGATTTCTTCCTTCTCGAAAGTTGATTTTTGTTAAAGAACTCGTCCACACCATTGATCGTATGAATGAACAACTACAGTGTTAATCCGAAGGTGTTTAGACGCATACGTCCGCGTGGTAACCATGCATATGGCATACCGTTTGATTCAGGACATTTGGGAGATTGATATTTAGTAACTTTTTTTTTTACATTCCATGAGGTTTTTTTTACATGATTTCTACCTTTTGAAGTTGATGTTCATTTTTTTTAGAAAATCTGCGAAAAGTGAAACTTCTAGAAGAAACTACGCCCACAACATTGCTGGTATGAATGAAAAAAACTACAGCATTACATAGCTGAAGGTGTGTAGATTTCAGGTAATTCTGAGTTCGGGGGGTGTTTTGTGGGAAAAACTGCAGACTGTTCAAATGCAAAGTGGATAATTATTTTTTTGCTGCTACCGACATTTGGCATTGGTCCCGCTCTGGGTTAGTTGGTAGCCATGCTCTGGTATACTCATGAATGGCATACCATTTTATTCTGGAGGGGTTAGGCTTTCATATTTTGAGATGCGGTTGAACTTTCCTCTGCGGTTTTTAGCTGATTTCGCATTTGATTTGTCTCTGATTTTACAGTTGAGGAAAAAAAAAAGGAAAATGTGAGAAAATAACTTACAATTGGACGAAGCGCTGCGCCCAGGTATCTGCATTTTGATCGAAACTTACCACTCAAAATCCTGCGGGTGTGTAGTTTCTAAAATATCTCACTTGTGGGGATATTTTAGTTAATTTGGAAGATATTCTATGTTAACAAACAGAAGTGGTTATACATTTTAATTTGGGTGTAATATTGTGAAGGTGCAGTTTTAGTTTGGGGAGGGGGGTGTGGGGGGTGTCTCCTGTCAGGAAAAGGGGGGTAACTACATATATGTTGGTATCGTTGTATCGGGAGTACAAGAGCTTTTAGAAACAGTAAGATTTTTGTGTTGTAACCTAAAATAAACTATAAATAAAAATGGAGAAAATCCATGAAAATTGCATTTTACATTTTTTCCCCATAATTTTAGTAAAATTTCTGAAGTCACAAAATTCTGTTACCGTTTTAAGTACACTTTGTGCTGAAAAAAACAATGTATAATATTCCTGATTTACTGCAAGGTTTCCTACTGTAAAATTAGTCTAAAGCGATTAAGGGAAAAATCCTGAAAATTCTGCTGGCACTGAAAGGGTTAACCTACTAATATAGCTTGTTGTGTATTCTGTTTACTTTTGAGAAATAAAAATATATAATCAGACATTACATTTATCCGGTTTACCCATCCATGTGCTTCAATGCCTTATCGCTTTCCTTGGAGCTTCAAATTCAACATAAGCATAACCCTTGGAGAGATGTGGGTGGTAACGATCTACAGGCATCTCTACCATCTTTATTTTGCCATAGGTGGAAAGATCTCTACAATGTGATCCTGAAATGTTAAGATTGAAACCAGTAACTTAATAAAAAAAAAAAAAAAAAAAAGCCTGCTGCTCCCAGAGATCTTTATAAACACTGAAATAATGTTTCGCAGATAATGACTTTACATTCAGAATAGTGAGTACCATGAAGATGATCCGTTCCTAAATCTTATCCTGCTTCAGCGTGTGTAAGCAGTAAAGTAAAACAGACTGCTCCAATAGTAAGGGATGGGTCCCATTAGTACGCACGGCTGCACATGCAATGCGCTTGTGTGTTAATTGCTGTGCGATTATGGAACACACGCAATATGCACAAAAAAGTGACGAGTAAAAAAACGCGTTACAATAATGGATCGGTTTGCACAAAGTGGGAATAGGGCGAATTGGAAGCAAGACTGAATTGCAGTGAGACCTAGCACACTAGGTTAAGTTTTTGCAGAAGAACATTATGGACAGGAAATGGAAAATATAGATTGACTAAATAGAAAAAAACACCAATACATAATAAATGTAACAACCTTTTTACACCATTTGTTGGAAGTTTAAGGCATACATAATCTGAAAACAAAAATTGTGGCTTTACAGCTGTACCTTTGTTTTGGGTAGCTATATCCACAAACAAAATGAATGAAATGAATTACAACAAGAATCTTTATTAAGAAATCAACAGCCTTTACCAGTCTATAAAGTAATCAGAAAACTTTGTTAGAAATCTGA
Organism: Hymenochirus boettgeri; assembly: GCA_019447015.1. Classification (NCBI taxonomy): domain Eukaryota; kingdom Metazoa; phylum Chordata; class Amphibia; order Anura; family Pipidae; genus Hymenochirus; species Hymenochirus boettgeri. The sequence goes on from CM033477.1 coordinate 30,571,111, forward strand.
TCAAATTGTATCTGTGTAAGAGTCATACAGTGAAACAAATATAATGATTGGGTGCATAATATAACTACATCAACTTGTTATAATTTCAATTTCGTCTGCCCAAAACTTGCAAAGACCTTCAGTGAAAAAGAAACAAGATTACGAAAGGCATACCCACCTTTGTTACATTTCTGGTCAGCCTCCCAATGTGCAATTCGTGGGGCGGGGACTGGGCTCCTCCTCTTCTCTCTTTCTCATCACGTTTTGTTGTTTGGATCTACACATCATACAGTAAAAATACTCATAGCAAATAAATAAAATCTCCAAACAAGTAAATAGACATTTAATGGGAAGGTTTCCACATCACTGTAAAAAAAAGCATTTCTTTCCAATTAGCTAATGTGGGGAGATGAAAAGCAAAAACTTACTTTGAAACGGATCGTCTCCGGTTGTCATGCCGACGCCGGGAAGGACTGGTGACCAGATGAACTACTAGAACTAGAGCTTCGAGAGGAGCTTGAACTTCCAGAGCGGCTGGAAGCAGATGAAGAACTGGAACCTGAGCTGGAACCAGAGCTTGAACCGGATGAGGAACTGGAAAGGAACTGGAGCGGGAATGACTGCACAGATCAAAAGAAACATTAAAAGTCTTATCTGAGCATAAAGGTATGAGCTATAAAAAGGAAAATGCAATAGCTATTAATTAGTAACAGATATCATTTAAAGAACACAGTTAGAACTTTCAGACTTGGCAGCCAGGTGCCACTGAGCAACATTTGTAAGCTCCTGTCATGTAAGCTATTCCCCATCAGTTGGCTAAATGCTACATGCATTGTTTATCTGTCACTAATTCATGGAATCGCTGGGAAAAATAGCCTTAGAAAAGCAACTAGCATAAAAAAAAAACAAGGAAGCATTGAATATACTGCCCACACACATACCTACTACTGCTACTTCCACTAGAAGCACTGCGCCTCTTTCGTGCCTTATCACGCCCACGATCCTTGTCTGTGGTTTCTTTTCCTGGTGCCTTCTCTTTCGTCCTTTCTTTGGCTCGGTCTTCCGAACGGTCCTTTCGTTTGCTGGGTGAGGGTGCCCTACAAAAACAGCATTAAGGGGGCGGCAGCAAAAGTCAGTTATACTAGTGATAATCAGTAAAAGTTATGTGAAGCATACGAGGCAAAAAAACGCAAACAAAAAACGCACCATATGTTAACTAGGAAAACTTACATTTAGGAACTTTAATGCAGCAATCCAGAAGTCCTTAATCTGTATATATAATAACTTATTTGCAAACAATTCATACAGACCACAATTATTTGCTGGTGGACAATCTCCAAGCATATGCATAAACCAGGGTGGATTTTTTTTTTTTTTATTAGTAGCCAGTCAAAAATATTTGTAGCCAGCCCCATCCAAAACTTGTAAAAGTTAGTAACCAGAGTACATTGGCTCCCAAGCTCCAGGGATATTTCAAGTACTGTTGTAAATGTTAAAAGACTGAAATGTTCTCACTGCCTCAATGCACATCAGTCTAATGTATAAATAGAATAATACTAGCTCAAAGTCTGAAGAAACATCTTACTGCCTTAAATGGCAATTTTGAATGTTACGGTCAACTTTGACATATTCCTGTTTAATGCACAAAAAATAATTGGTTTTTCTACAAGGATCTCAAGATTAAAAGCCAGAATCAGACTACAGCCAAATTTCATTCACAGGCCAAAAAACATTGCTCAAAAAAAAAAAAAAAAAAAGTTTGATGTTGATGGTGGATGAACGCTGAATCGGGTGTAACAAAATGGTTCAGTGTTGCAAACAAATAAAGGAACATTGATTCCACTAACAAAAAATCAAGCACCTTCTTATTTCCAAACACAAGTGACCAGGAGTTCAAACTTTCACCAAATTTTTAGTCACGTTTAGTAACAGTCTAAAGGCCTATGTAAGCCCTGAAACACAAGGAGCCATTAAATGAGAAATATGCTGCTTTCAACCATATCAATTTATCTACCTCCCCCTATAGTACCCCATGACCATGCTGTTATAGTGCTAGTCTGGCCCTGCCTCCTCCACGGCTCAGGACTTGTAGAATATAAGGAACACTAAACCCCCAAAATTAAGTATGTCCCATTCGTTCTATTATTCACAGGGAGGTGAGAACGCTTATTCTCACCCCTGTGAATATAGGACGCTCGGAGGACCTGGAACTTACCTTACCCGCCGCTCCACTCGCAGCCGCTCCTGCACAGAACAGCTGTTTCTGTCCCGATCGGCGCCCTGTCTTTTGAATTGGCGCGCAATGCGCATAAGACAAGTTTTTGAATTGGCGCGTGGTCGGGACAGAGCGGCTGTCAGTGCAGGAGCGGCTGCGAGTGGAGCGGCGTGTAAGGTAAGTTCCAGGTCCTCCGAGCGTCCTATTATTCACAGGGGGTGAGAATAAGCGTTCTCACTCCCTGTGAAAATAGAAACGAATGGGACATAGTTATTTGGGGGCTTAAGGGGAGTTTACAGGTCCTTTAAGGAGTGTTTCTTCCCATTGATTCATCTTGGAACAATCCCGCCGGCACTACGAAATGGACTGAAGGTTCATACACATGCGCAATCAGGTGCCGACCGTGACACACGATGGTGTACAAACGGCCGTTTTGGGCAATAATCATCCCGTGTATGGGGACTTTATCGGGCAAAACTGCTGCTCGTTCGAAGAATCTGCCCAGTGGCATTCGACATTAACCACGAAACAAATTGAATGTCAAACAATACATATGGTACATGTACATACAATAAACATTGTACATCTGTCTATCAAGTATTAGTCGGTTTTAAAGAAACACTAAACAACATAAACACTTTTTTAAAGAATATTGCACCTGTTTCTATTATTCACAGGAGGGGAGAACGCTTATTCCCACCTCCCTGTGAATAATAGAACGCCGGGGACACTGGAACTTACCTTACTGGCGCTCCACTCGCAGCTGCGCTGCCCCCCAAGTGCCTATCTTTGGCGCATGCGCACCAATACAAAAGATAGGCGTTCGATCAGGCAGCAGGCTGTCAGCTCAGAAGCAGCTGCGAGTGGAGCGCCGGTAAGGTATGTTCGGCAGTGTCCCCTGGGTGTTCTATTATTCAAAGGGAAGAGGATAAGCATCCTCACCTCCTGTGAATAATAGAAACAGATGGCGTATACTTACAGAAACAGCTTTAGTGTTCCTTTAAGATCCTAATTATGACCTTTTGTAGTGTATGGCCTCGTTTTAGATTGGACATTTGTCTTATGAGAGATTGAACATATGTGTAATGTCTTTAGTGTACGGCACCTTAATGGACTAAATGACAACGTAACACCTTAAATTCCAGTTAGATATATAAAATTACAGCCATGAAATAACCAACAAACCGTAATCAAATAAATGCAAATCCCTGCAAAAATTACAAATAACCAAAAAAAATCCTATAGCATACATTATTTACTTCCCAAAGTAGATACAACATTGATGACTTAAGTGTCCCTAAGCCTGTGCATGTCTTCCTACCACAAATAAGACTCGACCTACAAAAATATAGCAACAGTATATACAAAGACCCACACAAGTAAACATCAGTATTTGCAATTATTTGAAATCCTCTGTAGCAGAAGGGCCCACTAAACGCCACTAAACGTAGTGATTAGAGGCCTAGAGACCCTTTTAACAAGTGGGGGTTGTCTATGGGTTCATTATATGAAGTGGAAAAGAACTAAAATAAAACAGGTAGAAAGAAATAAAAGAAAGGGTCGGCGGTTGACAGAGAGGAAAGCGTACAACAAACTTTTACACCGGGGCTGCGGCCTACACACCCAGACCCTCCGTCCTACACCGGGTCCTAAAACTAACCCCCACTGTTTGTTTTTCAATCAATCAGACCCATTATAATCCTCGTCCCAATGGGGTTAATACCCTGTAAGAATTAATTAAAAAATACACATGAAATCGTCAGATGGAAAGAGATTATAGCCGCCCCCTCCCTTACATTTTGCCGCCTTTTGTTGCCTGTCTCTCCTAAGATCCGCTGCACCGTCGCGCTCGCTCTGACGCGTAGCCGCCATCTTGAAACATAGAAACTAGAATTTGATGGCACCGGAAATGACACAAATTTCCGGAAGAGCGTAAAGCTAGTAAGTAACGAGCGTCTACGTAAGTGACGTAAGTTCCAGACTAGTCTGATGAAAATCGATTCGCAAACTAAAATTGCGGTACGGCAAGCGAATGTTTAGGTTAGTTGGTAGGTACAGGTGCTGGGATGGATCTGCTCTGACCCTAGAAATAGAACGACCTTTTTGATAAATGAAGGGCAATACAAGTAATGGCTGCACATTATCAAAATTCTAGTGGAAAATACTTTCAATCGTTTTTATTACACATCTTATTACTTACCTTAAGTTATATAGCTGTCTGGTATATTACACATCTGTAATTCCACATAATCTCTTAATTAATTAATATAAATATATATATATACATGGGTTGTATTTCATTTTATGGCCTGTGTGGTCAGTAGTGACTCGTGAGCTTCTCTTTCAGGTTCTGCAGGAATCCTTCCTAATAATAATTTTACCTCAATGGCTGCTGGGTGATTGTGTCTTGCCCCGATTTCTACTGAGCAATAGCAATAATGGACAGTATTTGGGGTCTGTGCACAGGAAGTCAGTACATTTATTTTACTAGACATATAAGGAGATTTAAGATTGGTGTTGGGTGGCCACTGAGCTGTTTAGTGGTTAAAGTGCATGTCGACCCCCAAAACTATAGTTTCCCCCACTACGTAATGTGTAAAATCCTTACCTCCATCCACAGCTCCAAATGGTTTCTCCTGTAATCCCCCCAAACTCCCAAAAACTGGACAACAGGAGGATAGAGAGTCCATATAGGACTCTTGCCTCCTGTCTCTCCTCCGGAAGAATTTGTCCTGCGCACTGCAGGCCCCCCCTCCCTCCCTCGCGTTTTGTAATCCCTCCCCCTACCATAATATCCCTTTGCCTATAATAGCTCTTCCTTCCCCGCCCCCAAACGCTATAAAAGATTTACGAACTCCCCCAATCCTTACTTCCCTCTCTCCCCCCGGCGTTCTGTGCAGCCGGCAGCCGCGTCCGTGATTGGCTGCCTTTCAGTTCCATGCAAGCAGCGGGGCTGGTACGTATGCTGTGGAAAGAGGTAAGGTAAGTAAAGATCTGGGGAGTTCCTGTAAATTTTTATAGCATTTGGGGCTGGGTGAGGAGATATGGCAAAATTTGAAAATGGGGTGACATGCTCTTAAAATTGATTATGATTGCTAGCATGATTTTAACCCTGGTTTGCAGCGGCTGTGTGAGTATTGGAAAAAGAGGACCCTTGCTGCCACTGCAAGCCTATTTACCAGCTGATAGCTGGCATTAAATACTTACATGGGCTGAGATTTACCCAGAGCCACACCTTCTCTCTGTTTGGGAGAATCTCCCCATCAGTCTGGGGAGGTCAGCTGGGAGAGGGAATTTCCCATATGCAAGAATTATAGTTTCTTAGAGGGGTAATATCTATCCCCCCTAAATCACTCCAAACCCCAAAATGCAAGTTAGAAAGCTGAAAGATATAAGAGCAACTTGAAATGCTGCACAATGTCATATTACTCTTTCTTGACATACAGCCAATGACTAAATGCTATTTCCCTAGTTCCACCTCTGAGCATGCTCAAGCTCACCAAAAGTGCTGCAAACAGTCATCTAGAAAGTTGTCCCCACTAGGACCTTTGTCCTCCCTCTATTTGTCCCTTTGCCTTATCAACAGGAAGACCATTTCTGCAAGAAGCATGTCTCTTGTTTTGGACCTGGCTGTATAAGTGGCCTGGTGAACACAACTTTCTATTTGATGGATCCCAGTTTTGCATTAAGGGAAAGGGTTTAGGAGCCCATGCACTAGCTCTCACTGTCCCAACATTTCCACAATTCTGATAACTTTACAGGAGAGTAGCGTCCATTGTAAGTGTTTTTTGCGGGGGAATGTCACAGTAAAAATATTTGCAGCATTGAACAAAGCCAAATCAATTTCGTCATTTCCAACATCAAATGACTTTAATGTCTAAAGTGGGTAAACAAATTAATGATAATTGTGTACACCAAACAGGTTCACAGTCTGCCACGGGGACAATCGTAAGAGACCAAAAAAATTGCTTTGGCTGATCAAAAATCAGATAGGAAAACCATTGGGCTGTGGTATGACGTATTGCAGATTCTGTCATCTTCAAAAATAAGTTACAGTTGGTACACACTTTCAGTGTTTATGGTCAGCTTTACTCCCTTTTCTCAGCTTCCAGTGAATATGTTGTTTACCACTGTGACCTTTGGTAAAAGGGGAGCCAAAGGTATTTGCCGGGTACACACAGTAAGATATTTGCTTGCAAGTGTCGAACAGGCATGCAGTACGAATCACTTTACAGTTGCAGCAAAAGTGTTAGGATGAGGAGTGGGAAGGTAGGGTAGGTATAGGGGTTCCATTACTAGAGATGCGAGACATATTTCCCAAACTTTTTGATATTTGCTCTATGTTTATGTAGGATTGGAGAAAAGATAAGTGGATCGTCTTGATTTTAACAGCATTTCCATATGAAACATGGGTTTCAGCCTTTCTTAAAATCACTTCCATTTTTGAGCCAAATGACCAGCACACAGAAATATCGGCCATTCGGCCCAATTACAATTTGTATCCAGCCATAGAGTAATTTAACATGGTCAGAATTGCATCTTTGTCCTGACTGCAACCTATATGTAGAGGGGGGGGGTAACACTAACATGATACACTCAAATAATCCATTGCTAGGTTTGTGGCAAATGAGTTACACCAATCTATGATCAAGTAAATCCATTACAAGTATAATGAATAAAAGAACAAACAGGCAGGATAACTGCTAGTGTCGACTTTATTCCATGTAGCTCATAACAGTCATCACTAGCTGTTATCCTGCCTGCCTGCCTGTTCACTATACTTTATATTGAACACTAACATGATGCAATGCCTTGGGAAAACAGATGAGTCTCTACCCAATGCTGCTGAATTGAGGAAAGAGAGACATACCTATTTAGCATTATCATTTTAAAATTACTTTCAATAGAAGAGTAAAGGAGGCCATAAACCTGCGATCCCACAGCATGTGTGCCGACATGTCAACTGGTATCTGTCAGCAACATGCTGTGGGAACAGCCCACACAGACCTGACCAATCCCCATACGCGGTATGGGAATCGTGCGGCAATACACCTCACAATGTATCGGGTCCTTCTACTTCGTAAAGGGAGCCGATATGACAATGTAAATTTTCCGTCAATCCATGTTAGGAGTGCTGACTACGGTCGTTCAGCACTCTGATCGGTCGGGAACAGCCCCTACACATTAACAATAGGTAAATCCTTTAGTTTCCAACGGAATTTACCTATTATTTCATATGTATGGCACCTTAAAAAAAGAGATTAACCAGACTTGGCAGAGTCATTTAATCATTGGCCTAGAATATGCAATGCGTCCCTCTGTGCGGATGTGTCTGAAGAGTGGTGTTAATCTGACCTTTTTTTGGTTTTTAGTAGCAACATCTGTAGCCCAACAGCCAAAACCAGATATAAATTTCAGTATACTTGACAACTGCTGGTTATTACAAATAATAATACATAGGTAGAGGAAATGATCCTCAAACTGATAAAAATAAATAAATAAATGTTCTTCACTTTTTTTTTTAAACCATTATCAATAGGAATTAAACTAGCCAAACCCTTAAAACAAACCATTAACAAAAGGTATATTTTTTTATAAGAAAAAAAAAAAAAAAAAAATACATTCAACAAATGCTTGAACATATTGATTTTTGTATAACAAATAAGGGCTAGGCCGCACTATCGCGTTTTTCTTGCGTTTGCGCAGCGGTTTTTTTGATAATTGGAATTGCGGCGCAACGCAACCTAAAACGCTTTTTGCATGCGATTGCGCTTGCGATTTGCGTTCCGCATTTTTAATGGCAATCGCATCGGTTTCTATATCTAAAACCGCATGCACAACGCAACAAAATCGCACATGAAATTGCATGCGATTGCGTGTGCAGTGTGGCCGTGCCCTAACATTTGTCTTAACACTGGGGTTTCTCAGTCCAATAATGAAATTAGGCAATTAAATCATATAGAACTTTAACATTTTTAATAAGGAGTCACCGGATTGATGATGTTTAATGAAATCTTCACGTGTCACAGAGCAAGGACACTTTTTACTTGATTTACTTCCAACTTAAAAAAAGTTAAAGCGAAGGTCTCCTGGGGAAGACTGAAAAATAAATTCTCTCTTTATTGGATGCAGCACCATTTGAATCATCAGTGGAGGACCTTAAAGAGGGATGCTGGCTAGTCTTTGCTTGCTTGGGCTTCGTAACAAGTTGTTTAAGCTCTGCCGAAATACTTTGCTGTGGCTCTGTTATCCGCTGCCACTTTTTTACTCGTGCAGATTTAGCAGCTGAAAATAAGAATGCGACACATTAGGTTGTTAACAAAACATACACATGATCTCAGAAATAAACCTATACAATCTGACAAATTGTACATTTTATAGGACCAGTCCACCCCTCAATGAAAAAATGCAACAGTTGGAAATCTGAGAGATGTAAGACTAACTTGAAATACTGCCTGATATCCTGTTACCCCTCCTTTTGCTTCTGGTTTTCTGGTTAGCAACTGTCGGTATGGATGTCACGGTGACATCCCAGCCATGAGTGTGTGTGTGATTGACATATAACAACTTTATTTGAAGGATTGAATTGCCCTTGGAGAGGAAGCTTAAATAGCCTTGTTATGATTATTTATGCTAGACAGGGTTTTATGTTCTCTAACTTTAATAGTGTGTACAGCGGTGTAGCTACAGACCTATGGGCCCTGGTGCAGAATTTGGTGATGGGCCCCCAACCCATGCAAACACAAATCCAAGGTAAGTGATTGGCACACAGACATGGTGAAAGCTTGGCACACAGACTGGTAAAATGCTTGGCACATTGATATAATGCTCAGCACGCATAAACTGATAAGATGCTTGGCAAACATGCAATGGTAAAAGCTTGGCACACTGGAAATTGGTTGGAAAACACCTGGTAATGGTTGGACAGACACTGGTAAAAAAACAGTTGTCACAAAGACAATGCCAACCATTTTACCAATTATTGGCAGTTGTAAATTATTACAATAAAAGACACTGGCACTGGCACAAGCACTGTGTGCACCAATCCCACCCCCCCCCCCCCCCCCCCCAATGAGGATGACCTCACTCATAGACTCTGACCTGAGGCTGTTTCCCTTTCCTCTGGCTCCTGGTTGCTATAGCCCTGCGCGCGCGTAATTACTCAAATAGATGCGCACAGAATGCGAAGTGAACCGAAGGCAAAGGAAGCTGTGAGTGGACAAATCTGATTTGGCTGTTGCGGGACCCCCAAGGTACATGGGCCCAGGCTCAACAGCGACCTTTGCGACCTGTACCTACGCCAGTGAGTTGTATTGCATCTTAGGGAACTGTGCCTTCAGCTGTGTGGGCTAAATTGTGTTTTTTGCTTTTCTTTAAGCTAAGCAAATACATACATGAAGTAAGGTAGATCGTAAATATGACAGAATCTGCCGATTATAACAGTGTGAATTTCTTGATAATGACCAATCCAACAATGACTAACCATTGGCACCAGCCATGGGATTATTTTTACTGGCCATTAAATTACCATCAGGGTCAATGTGGACTGCATATATTTTTAAAGTCGGAGTGTGCTATGCATATTCAACCCAAAACACTGAAATTTGATCTAGTTAACATATTAACTGCCAAAACGAGTGACAGATTCCAATAGAATTTGCTGTATGGTTTGCAATAAGTCGATCCAAGTCGAGGTACCAATTTTTACCTGAAAAATGGGTACAAATTGATTGACTCGAGTATAAGTTGAGGGTAGATTTTATGACCATGCTGCCTTCTGATTCTATATTTTTTTGAGGCTTTAGTTGCCCTTTAAATGGACAGCAGAATTTCCAACATTAATCCCATACCCTAATAGCCAAATCCAGTATTGCTATTACTGTATGGGAATTCTGTGTCCATTTAAAGGGCAACTAAAGTCTCAGACAATACAGAATAGAAGGCAAGTATTTAACAATAGATACCAATCCTCCAGATTCTGTATTGTATAAGGATTAGTTGCCCTTTAATGGAGAGAAATCCCACACACTAACCCCTAATTCCTTGCTACCCAGATGTTTGGAAACTACAACTCCCAGCATGCTTTAGTTGCTGGGAGTTGTAGTTTCCAAAAATTCTTCAGTGGCAGCACTGCACTACCCCCATCCACCCACCCCCAGTAAAGGAGAGGACTGTCTTTAGTCCTTGTTCTAGTTAAATGGCTGACGCAATAACTTTAAATCTGGCAGCCACACGATTCCTGTCTCTTCCGCACTCATTGTTCAGTTGCTTAACGTCACTACCGTCGCCGGGTTAAGACTGGCGCCCAGAGTAGTGATGTTGGCACAGTACAGTGGATGCGGAGGAGACAGGAAGCCTGCGGCTCCCGGATTTAAGTTAGTGACTCGAGTATAAGTCGAAGTAGGATTTTTAGGCTTTTTTAAAGCCTCTAAAACCTCGACTTATACTCGAGTAATACATGCAGAATCTGCTTTGTATTGAATGGGAAATTAGGCATGTATGTAAAAGAAAACACAACCAAATTATTCTTAAAATGTCTGTTTCAATAGCACAACATTGATTTCATATTTACGGATCTTTTCTTTTAATCTGCCCTGATTCGACACAAAAACTAAGACTGAACTTCTCATGCTCTTCTGAGGATTGGTGTGTTTGAGAGCCACTACATTACAGTATGATTGCTGGGACCTATAGTGGGCCTACGTAAAGATCCACAATCATTGGAGAGGGCCCTCAAAAGGCATAAATCAGGTAAATACCTGAGAATCTGATGTGATTCATTCCCATGAATGGCCGTGGTTATCACCTCATTGTGACTGGTATTTCATGATGCCCCAAAGGATGCAGAAATGTATGCAATAGAAAAATAAAGTTTTTATTTACCAGCTTGCATCAGTCTTAGCTGTTCTGGTTCTCCTTATCCTCTTACGATAGTCCCAAACATTGCAAGCATCACCTGTTCGTTCTTCACTAATGAGCTTTTCACTGCGTAGTGTTTTAATAGCACGCATGGCTTCCTCAGCTGTACCTAAATTTTAATCACATAAGCAAGGATTTTGTCATTTTTACTCACCCCCCAGGCTTTAGAGAAATCTAAGTAAACATTAAGCGTGCACACGTGTGGGTGATATCAACAGCTTCTGATTACATTACAATTCATTTCTTCTAACTTCTATTAAAGTATTTGTAGCACAAGTTTTTTAATTTTTTTATTAACATGAATGTTACGTTATCTAAAGCATTGGTCCACAAAAGTATCCAATATGAAATAAAATAAATACAATTTTAAATCTTTGTCTGTGTTCACACTTGTCTTTAGTTTAGGTTTTTAATAAAACCTAATTAGAACAGAGCACCTTTTCCATAAAGTCATCCTTAAAATACAGGAAAATTAGCACATTTCCATTCATTGTGTTCCCTAAGAGGATGATTTCAGGGATTTCCATCCAAGCATTACATAAAATGAGGCCAGTTTATTTTTCCACTATGTTTGTTTGTATTTAAATGTCAATTACTTAGTGGTATTTACCCGGGTATGGGAAACACCAACAGTGTTAGAAAGAATAACATACAAGGAAACTAAGAATTCTTTGGTTTAAGACACTGATATTTAAGGAGAAAAGGGTAATTTGTGTAAACATCACCTTGTTTTGGAGTAGTTTTCGCCTCTGAAGTCCAATTTCCAGCTGTTCACACACCAGTCAAGTCTTTTGCAATCATCATCTCCAACCTGGAAGACAGTGTAACATACATCTTAAAACTCAAGGGCTATATAGGGGGTATTCAAAGAATGTGGGCAATTAGGTTAAAACCCCTTTGAGCTTAACACAAGGTAACTGTGGATGGCAAGATGGGCAACTTCATTTGAAAGTTTATGTTAACTACCGGGTTTGGATAAAACATATAACCAGGTATAAGCCAAGGCTCTTCCTCAGTAGTAACATGTAATGTGTTTTACTAACACTAGCACAAGCTGTAAACATTCAATGACACCCTGACCATACACGGTTCAGACAAAAGTCGGCTTTAGCCAATTTTCCTCTCCAAGTTTCTTACTTGTGAAGTGATCCCCGGCCAGACTACACTTATGATTGGGCCTTACAGCTGTAACGTCAGTCATAAAGTGTATTGGGAAATCTGGTTCAGGGAATATCCCGTAAGTTACTAGGGCATTAATACTGCAATTGAACAATTCAAATTTCATTAAGTTTTCATTTAGCATGTTGCCCACATGGACATTATGGGTGGTGCTGTGCTTTTGGACCAATGACAAAGCTCATGCACAAGGCACATTACTGTGTATGTACACCCATATAGCTACAGCCTGAGAGAAAGGATTGTTGCTGTAAGAAAATACAGTTGTCAGGATTTTAAATTAAGGACAACCCAGCTACCTCTCCTCCCTTCCCCAAATGAAAGTACAGAGTGAGGATCTGGACACAGGTGCTACTGGCATTTGCCAGTCTGGTCCGCTGTGCTCCTCTTCCTGATTCCAGACTAACATGGAAAGACTCCCCTCTTTCAAAACACATCTTCCCATGGGCCAGGCCTGGACATAGATGGAAGGTGATGTGGGCAGGCCCGACAAGCACAAGTTTCAGTATGCAACATTTCCACTAATGCGAAACCGAGGGAGAAACATGGACTGTAAAGGGTGGTCTCTGTGTGAGGAAGGGAGGACTGAGGTGTCCTTATGTAGATAATGTCAAAGGAGGAAAAATTAAATACGGTATATTTAGCAACTAAAGACATTAGAAAATATTATGTAGTGTATGTGCATCTGAGTAACCAATTCCCAAGCATTACTTGCTGTTTAAAACCCCCCCAATAAATTTACCCATGGCAAAGACTATACCTTGTAGAAGATGAAATGTCAGCTTGCATAAAAAACAAACAGTACTGAGCAGCTTCTTACCTGTGGCTGATGTTCTGCAGTAGAGAAAGATTTTCCTGCTTTACTTGCTAGAGTTTCGTCTTTGCCATCAGTGTTATTGGCTCAGTGGGTTGTCTCCACGAGACCCCTTTTCTTTTTTTTCTTCGGAGGATCTCCTGAATTAACAACTTTATTCACAGCTGCATTGCCCTATGTTGCTTTGCATTTCTAAATTTTGGGTTTTTTTCAGAACTCTGGTTTACCTCTGGAGATGACTGTTTAGATGTTTGTTTAATGTTCTGAGAAGCGCTATATCCCTCCTGTTGTAAACATGGTTATTGTGGCTTTGTAAGGATGTAGCAGCGTCCTTTGGTACTTGAAATCAATGGCAAATTGAGATCCACTGCTTAAAATGCAACTTTGGCCATAATCCTTTATGTCTTCAGTTTTTACAGGTTAGGCTGTCCCTTACCCATATTCCCTAGTTTTCACAATATCCACCCTTATCTGGCTCTTCTGGATTGAAAACTGAAACGAAAGCTGTTGTCTGAAGAAGTGAAACCAATGCCCAGTGTGGCTTTCCATATCTTTGAACACTTCCTATAAGCCACATCCCTAAATCCCGAGGAGCACATTCTTGTTTGTGAGTCTGAGTAAGATTGTGAGCTAAAACAAAGGGGAAGTAATGAATTAGAACTTAAAATAAGTAAAAAGGGTGCTATACTGTTTTGAAAAATTTTAAACATTTTTCTGCTTTTATGAAACGCATATATAATTTATATAATCTACTAAGCTCTCAAGGCACAAAAATAAGTCACGTGTGTTGTACCGAAAATACAGAATGTATCTGTCCCACTGGGTCCCATATGTTGTACCCTATGAGACAAAAGTAGTTAGCCATGATAAAACACTGGAATAGAAATAAAGAGAGAGGACTGTAGTTTAAGGTATTTTAGTACCTATACCATTAACATTAACATTTGCATTTTAGCTGGCAATGTTCATCTGGATTCTGGAACCATATTAATACGCTTTACATAAGAACATTCCTCACTGACATATGGAAAAATATGGGTTTTTGGCATCACCATTTACTATAAAATGGATACAAATAAAATAAGGAGGCAGCAAATTAAATATTGCCTTTTACCAGGAGCTGTACGTATTTATTCAACTTTTTTACAAAATGTTTAGGGTCCTTCTAATAATCAAATACCCATTAGTCAGATCTGCACATGAGTGCTTTAAATATTTATCTTCTACATCACAGTTTCATTGATTTTGCCATTGGTCTTAGAAGGGTCAGTATAACTGAACCCAATACAAAGCAACCATCTTGAACGGTATATATATTAGAGGTTTAAGTAGGGTTTAAATTACTCACTGCTCTCTCTTGAGCTTGCCTTTTCCTCGCGCAATTTAAGTCGATAGTTCCAAACACCTGGTTCATGACCTGTCGTTTCTTACAAGGGGGCCTTCCATATGAGCGCAGGACTTTTAGTATTTGTTCAGTGTCTGATGCTTATCAGTTAAGGATATAAAGGAAAAGGCGGTTTGCAGAAATGTTAAACAGGAAGGTTATACGGTAACCATAGTGTTTCTATACTATGAGGATGTTTAAAAGAAGATATGGACTTTAAAGTTCGCACATCCCATAGGTATATGCTAATGTTATGCTACTTCCCAATTGGTACTCCTATTATTTTAAAAGATTGCACATTAATGTAAATGCTTTGTACAGTTAGTAGTAAAGAATGATTTTAATAACTTGACATTAGTTAGCACATGTAAGATTTTATTAAATTAAATTAACGGATAATTAAAGAAACCCTGTAATAAAATCAGCTTGATGCTGAGAGCACTAGGTAACAAAAATCCAGAAGGAGAATGAATCTGGCTTTATTTGAGACATAGGCAATGTCTAGTCTGGATGAAGTACTATACACGTGCCTGGAATGGATTAGATCTATGTAAAATCGTGTATGGACTTGAAGGAAGCCACCAGCCTCTCACTAACCAGTTGTCCGTTTTCATTTCTGCTTTTAACATATTTCATACAAGGGAACTTAGCTGGTGGTGATCACCATTGTTTCAATCCTAAATTAAATTTACATTTCAAGAACTATATTGACCTCTTCATGCTCTATACTTTTTTTGGGAGTGCTTATAAATTATACATACCCGTGTCAAGTATGACTAACATGACAACTCCGGCAGGACTGAATCTAAAGGTGCCCATACACATGCAATTACGATAAAGTGCACGGGCCAGATCTGATTAGTAATGACAGTAACACGTGCGGTGGCCGACCGCATACACGGGCAGACCGATCCCCATACAAAAACCTGCCGACTGGCTGTCTCAAGTTCAGAATGACTTGTATTTTCCAGGTACATAATTGCCAAAGATTTCTTGTACCATATTCTGAATTGAGAAAGCCCAGTCGGAGACTAGCGAAACGTCTTCAAAGAACTAACTTTCAATTCATTGATCTCTTGATACAACGATTATACCATGACTGGTTGATGGAACCTTCACAAGCAGTTAACAATCCATTTGTAACCAAATATTTAATATTCTTTCTGTATCTTGCCTCCTCTCTCACTCATCAGAACTTTTTATTGAAGCTTGAGCATGTGCAAGAGATATAACCAATCAGCTTAAAGTATCAGACAAAAATTGGACTTCTTCTCTATGTCATAGAGAACTGAACTCACATATTTACTTTATCTAAATTAGATGTATTTAAAAATACAAAAATCAAAAATAAAAAGTATAATTCTTTGTACGTCTGCAAACCTCTAAGTTAATCACAGGATTTTTCTTATTATCTGAGTTCCCGCTTTTTAATACAAGACAAGATTTTCAAAACAGTTAGTGGTTGCTCCCTCTACACCCTGTCTTGCAAGGGTACGTTGCAGAAGCCCGCTTTCCAGCTTGCGTTTTAATACACCATTCCAGTTCATCTTCAAATTTCCTTTGGTGCCTAGGAATAAACATTAGGCCACACTAATGAAAATAAATTCAATGGCAATATACACACAAGATAACTATCCAGGTGGTCTAGGGTGAGATTCAATTTAATCATATTATATATAACAAACACACAAACCACATCCACACAACGTCTGACAAAAGTCTTGTTGATCTTGTGTACAAAAGACTGCCACCCTATGGTTTTGGCCATTCTTACTCTGAATGTTGTTGATGTCCTCAATATAATATTTAGACTGCATGGGCACAGATAGGATGGCATCGAAATGCTTGGAATACACAAGGGAGCTACAAACCAGTATGAGAAATGGCATTGGTCTCAGCATTTTCAAATACATATCACATACTGTCTCCGAAAGGACCTTAAGACAGCTGGCCCTACAGAGTGCTTTGCTTTGATAAGAGGAAGGGGATTTTTTGATAATATGATCTTCTTGCTTTTTGTTCCGTTCGTTTTTCTTTCCATTTTCCCTGTGGACTCTTTTCATCAAGTGACATGATATGCTCTCCTGCTGGTTTAGTTGCCGTCACATCAAGAGTCAAGGTGCCATACCCAAACACCCCTATATAACTAAGCCTGTCCATGCCCTGCACCGTGTACATGTTGTAACCGTAAACCATCCGACTACATCACCATCAACGGGGCAGTCGTACCTGGGAACGGGCGTCCGAGATCCACCCGCCTACGTCAACCAGCCTGGCCCTCCTCGTGGCAGAGAGCACACCAACCCCCCAACGGGCACAGCGCGCCACAGTGCCAATACATAAAAAAAACCACAAGTGACATAGTGCAGTATTAAGTGTCTGTACGTATTGTGTTTTTAGATATTATTATTATTATATAAAACCATTATCTATATTAAAACACCTAATCTGAGACCATATAAACGTATGAGAATCTAAAATCTATAAACACATAGTTATGAATATATCACCAGATTACATGTAGCTTGTTAATACCATAGTATCATCAGTTCCAGGATCACTAATAAAGGGGGAACCTTTTTAAATGTCTGTACAGACTTCCAATATTTGGCTAGTGTGTAATATTTGGCTAACACACAATGTGGGCCTCAGACTCCTTCCGGCACATGTGTCAGTAAATAACCAGGTGCTGTGCCCTCAGTCCTCTACCTTCAGGACTTCCAAGCTATAAGCACAAGCATAAAAAGTTGGATGAAGCGCAGTTTTCTCCGAACGTGTGTATTTTTTTTGTTGTGATGCAATAAACGAATATTTCTGATAAACAGAGTGTCGCTTTCCATCAAACCTTTTAGTGTTCTTGTGATAGTGTTGTTACATGCGATCCCATCAGGTAGTACATCCACAAATTTCCGTGTAACCGGGACAAAATAATCTTATATATCTATCCGTCATAGGTTTGAATCTGTTCCCAAACATCAAACCGGCTGAAGTCCTGACACGACTGCTCCTAGGAAGCGAAAAGCCACGAAGTGAGACAATGCACGATGGCTCAGAAAAATATTTAGCCAACTCTGAATTTGAACAGTCTTCAGTTTTTTCCACAAAACAACCCCGTAACTCAGAAATACCCCACACAAACTATATATTCCTGAAATCGTTCCTATGTAACGCTGTAGTTCGTTTATTCATACCATCAATGGTGTGGGTGCAGTTCTTTGTAGAAGTGTGCACTTTTCTGAAAAAATTAACAAAAAACAACTTCAAATGGTAGAAATCATGCCAAAACCTCACGGTATGCCATATGCGTGGTTACACACACAGATGTGGAAGCGAAAAGCCACAAAGTGAGAGAATGCATGATTGCATAAAAACCGCAAAAATATTCAGCCAACTCTGAATTTGAGCAGTCTGCAGTTTTTCCCCACTAAACATCCCCCACAAACTATATATTCCTGAAATCTAAACACCTTCGGCTATGTAACACTGTAGTTTGTTCATTCATACGATCAATGGTGTGGACGCAGTTCTTTAACAAAAATCAACTTTCGAAGGAAGAAATCATAAAATCCTATGTAATGTAAAAATTTACCAAATATCAATCCCTAAAATGCCCTTAATCAAACGGTATGCCATATGCATGGTTACACACACGGACATGGAATCGACTAGCCACAAAGTGAGCCTATTCACAGTGGCCCAATTACAGCAACTTTTCAGATTTGTCAGACTAAACACCCCTCTATATTAGAATTTCTCCCTAAAAATATATATTTTTGGAATCTAAACACCTTCAGCTACGCAACGGTGTTATTCCTTTATGCATATCACCAATGGTGTGGGCGCAGTTCTATGTAGAATTTTGCACTTTTACCAGATATTCTGGAAAAATGTACAAAAATACAGTTAAAACTCCTGGCAAATTCTAATGTAATGTAAAAAAAAAAACTTGTCAAGTATCAATCTCCCAAATGCCCTGAATCAAACTGTATGCCATATGCATGGTTACACACACGTGGAAGCCACTACTCACAAAGTGAGCCAATGTGCAGTGGCCCAATAACAGCAACTTCCCAGATTTTTCAATCCAAACATCCCTCTAACTCAAATACCCCCTAAGACTATATATTCTCAGAATCTACACACCTTCAGCTAATCAATGGTGCAATTTTGTAATTCATACTATCATTGGTGTGTGTGCAGATCTTCGTAGAATTTCACTACAAGTTTCAAAGTTAAAAATCCTATCAAACCCCCAAGTAATGAAAAGAAAAGTTACTAAATATCAATCTCCCACATGTCCTGAATCAAACAGTATATACATAGGTGCACACAGAGACATGGCCTCTAACTCAAATGGGAAGCATGCACAAGTGCAATTACAAGAAAAAAATCAGTGCTCTGTAATTTCAAGCTTTCTCTTATTCATAGTGAAACTGTCCCGAAACTTGGAAATGACCCCCACTAAATATCAATCTCCCACATGTCCTGAATCAAACTGTATGCCATATGTAAGGGTGCACACACACATGGCCACCGACTAACTCAAATGGAAAGCATGCACAAGTGCAATTATAAGTGCTCTGTAATTTGAACAGCCTACACTTTTTCAAAGGAAACCATCCCGAAACTTGGAAATACCCCCACAAACTATATATTTTTGAAATCTACACCCCTTCAGCTATGTTACGGTGGCAAGCTTTCATACATACATAAAGAATT
Source organism: Hymenochirus boettgeri (assembly GCA_019447015.1). Taxonomy (NCBI): domain Eukaryota; kingdom Metazoa; phylum Chordata; class Amphibia; order Anura; family Pipidae; genus Hymenochirus; species Hymenochirus boettgeri. The sequence goes on from CM033477.1 coordinate 30,590,317, forward strand.
CCAGACGCAGTAATCCTTAGAACTCATTTTATTTTACATAAAGTCTCCTAAAAACAAAGATGATTCAAAGGTTGATATCCTACCTAAACCCACTTGACAAGCAAAAAACCCCGCTAAATGTCAATCTCCCACATGTCGAATCAAACGGTATGCCATATGCATGGATGCACACAGATGTGGCCACCAACTAACTGAAATGGGACGCATGCCCAGGTGCAATTACAAGAAAACAATCAAAGTGCTCTGTAATTTGAACAGCCTATGCTTTTTCAAAGGAAACAGCCCGGAAACTTGGAAATACCCTACATAAACTATACGTTTTTGGAATCTAACCACCTTCACCTACGTAACGTTGTAATGCTTTCATACACACATGAAGAATTCCAGACATAGTACTCCATAGAACTCGGGGCTTTTAGGAGATTTTGTAAAAAATAAAATAAGGTGATTCAAAGGTTGAAATCCTACCTAAACCCACTTGACAAGCAAAAAAACCCACAATGTCAATCTTCCACATGTCTTGAATCAAATGGTATGCCATATGTGTGGGTGCACACAGAGGCGTAGCCAAATATGAGGCATGCACAAGTGCAATTACAAGAAAAAATTCAAAGTGTTCTGTAATTTGAACAGCCTATTCAACTTGGAAATACCCCTCACAAACTATATATTTTTGGAATCTACACACCTTCAGCTACGTAAGTGTCATGCTTTCGTATACACATGAAGAATTCCAGGTGCTGTTATTCATAGAACTCCGTGCTTTTGTAAAAAAAATAAAATAACAGGACTCCAAAGGTTGAAATCCTACCTAACCCCACTTGGCAAGTAAAAAACGTCAATCTCCCACATGTCCTGAATCAAACGGTATGCCATATGGGTGGGTGCAAACAGACGGGGCCACCAACTAGCTGAAATGGGACCCATGCGCAATTGCAATTACAAGAAAAAACGCCACAACCCACCCCCAATTCCCCTTTTAGTGGTATTTTAGTGAAAACCAGTTAGTACGTAGAGTCACACACTTTTTTGCACACTTTACTGATCCTAAAAATTCAATCCGGTCTTTTTTTTGGTACCTCTGCAAAATTTCCTACTAAAATAGACTTAGTTTCCCTTGAAATCGGACAAATAATTATCTGCGTTTACTTTATCAATATCACCGGGGGCATTGGGAAGCTTGGAGCATGCGTTTTTTGCTAATTTATAGTTTTAGGGTTAAAAAAACGTGTGTATCACTAAGAATTTTTTTTGTGTGCATTTTCCCCTTTTTTTTGGGATCATTCCCAAAGATGATCATCAAATCATCTTAGGGAATGATAAGGAACTTGGAATACGGGCATAAATGCCCATTTTCCAATTCGAAATCCGATCGGAAAAATCACTTCCCGGAAATCATTTTCCAGGAAGAGATTTTTCATTCATTGGCAGAGATCAATAATTTGGTGATCAGAAGTAATCACCAAATTTTGATCTCTGTCCCCTAAGTAGCAAGGACTTAGGAAAAATCCTTTCTGTGAATGGAACTTTGAGTTCCATTCACAAAAGCTATAGTAAAGCTGTCACACTGACAGCTTTACTATACCCAGGTACTGCACTGTGATCTGAATGGAGATCCCAGTGCAGTACTTTCACTAGACCACCAGCATCCTACCACTCTTAGGGAAGACCCTGGTGAAGGAGGAAATTCAGTGACATCTCCAGGGTCTCCCTTATCGCCTATCTCTCTTTCTGCTCTGCTCCCGGTAAGGACTTCAAAAAAAAAACAAAACAAAAAAAAAACTTTTTTTTAAGGGGGAATCTACAGAACGTGTAATTTGAGCCTTTCATGCACAGAACGTGAATATATGTTCTGTGGCACTGAAAGGGTTAATGACTTTTCTACCAAGAACATAAATATTCTAGAATATACATTCAAGTCTGTAGTGTTCTAATTGTAACAATCTCTATTATTTTATCAGGACAGATTGATGGACAGGAAATCACAGCATCAGCTGTGTTAACTCCATGGCCCATGCGCGGGATGCCTCGAAGGTTCAGTCCTCCTAGAAGGATGTTACCACCTCCCCCAATGTGGCGTCGTTCCCCTCCACGTATGAGGAGGAGGTAGTGTATTTTGTATTTTCCTCCACAAATGGCAGAAAGGAAGAGTTGTTTGAGCTCTTGTTATAACAAGATGTTTTTTCTGTAGGTCAAGGTCCCCTCGTCGCCGTTCTCCAGTTCGCCGGCGTTCACGATCCCCTGCAAGGCGCCGTCATCGCAGCCGCTCAAGTTCAAACTCATCACGGTGAATTTCCATTTTCCCTCCTCCTTGACATCCACATTGCGGACTCCCTCTACAATCAGGAACATTCGAAACAGTTCCCGTTCCTAAAGGGTTTTATTTTTTATGCTATTTTTTTTTTCTTGTTACGTTTAAAGACCAGACTCCTTTAACATCTATGGTTTTGCAGTATCCTAAAATTGCTGCTCTTCCTAAAATAGCAGATTTGATGTTCGCTTGTTAAACAATTCTTCTAAATTAAGAGAAAAAAAAGAAAGTTGTACAGTTGGTTTGTTTTTTAAATCTTGTTTTTATCTGTTCCATGTCTGTACAATAAAATACAGAACACATGGTTATAGAACTTAATAATGCGTAATGTTTTGGTCTGCTCTTCCTGAAATAGAACATTTTATTAGGGTAACCAACACATAATGAAAATCTGGTTAGTATGATGAAGAGCTTCAGATGTACTTCGCCGTTTTTCCACAGTGACCTTGTGGCTTGAAATATTAGGTTTTTTTATTTTCATTCAATTCAGCAGGAATGTAGTTTCTTTAAAATCTTCAGTGTGTGTAAATTCGGTGCATTTTTCCGGTGCAGTACCTCTTAACATTGAAATAAAGGTATTGAGATCATTTTTGAACAAATGTATTAAAGGTGGACTTGCAGTGAATTGCTCAACCTTGAAAATGTATTAAACTCCTTTACCCTGGGAGAGGTCTCTCTGCCCTTAAACTATCAACGTTTCCACATCAACCAGAACATGAGCTGAGCGTGATCATTCTGCAGCAGTTTGAACTGTTTTATCCCTGTTCCAAGACTTGATGTTGTAGAGTTGTTCACTTCTAAATTAAGAGAGAAAAAAAAGTTGTACAGTTGATAAATTGGTTCGTTTGTTTTTGTTTTTTTTTTAATCTGTTCCATGTCTGTACAATAAAATACAGAACACATGGTTATTGAACTTGTGCTAAGTGTTTTGGGCTTTTTATTTAAATTTAAAAATTTCTCCGGATTAAAAACAGTCCAAGCAACTATGTCTTCAGACAAGTTCCATGGTGATCCAAAACCACGGTTATATTGGGTGCCGCCATATGTGTAAGCTACAATGTTTGTTTTTGGTATTTAAGAAGTGCTTTTATGTTTGATAGTTTTCCATATTTTTTATTTCTCTCCATTTGTTTATATTTGGGTTGTCAAGCACAGGTGACCCAATTGCGCACAAAAGGCTAGGCCACATTAGTGCACTTTTTAAGTGCGATCCGATCAAGCTTTTAAAAGAGGATACTAGTGCGTTGTACACTGCGCATGCGATCCATGTTTTTGTTGATTTGCACAATCGCATGCACTCGGCATGATCAAAGCACACAGCAATATGCACTAACGCACTGGTAACGCTGTCGCAATCGTGCTAGATTCCGGAGTGGCTTCAGCCTTACTGACTTACATGGAGAACTAACCTTTCTAAATTAAGCTAGGTGCACCCTATTTATAAACACCACATATTGTATTTTTTTTTAGTACTTCCTAGTATTTTTACAGCCATATCACATTTGTTTTTGTCTGTTTTTACATAAAAGGAAATTGACAGAAAAATCTATTTTAACGCAACCTTGGTACTTAAAAATTGAGGAAATACATATGAAGATTTTTGATGCGTTGTTTTTGGGTGCGATTTGTGTTCTGCAATGTTTTTGCGCAACTGCATGCGTTTTCTATTGCTAAAGAAAAAACGCATTTGCAAACGCATCAAAATCGCATGCGATTCCGATTGCGTTTGTGGCGCAATGTGGCCATATCCTTAGAAGGGGTTGTTGCATATATTGGTCATATATTAGATGCACAAACTCATTATAAGGCATATGCATTATCGGGCATGTAAATGTACAAACCTGATGCTCCACTCGACTTATATGCGAGTTTGTATGTTCTCCCTGTGCTTGCGTGGGATTCCTCTGGGCACTCTGGTTTCCCCCACAATCATAAACACATACTAATGTGGTAAAACAGGTTTTATGTGTCAAATAAATGTGCTTAGATTGTAAGCTCTTTGTGGCAGGGCCTGTCAATATATCCATGTAATTATAAAGAGCCTAGTGCTATATAAATCAAGTACACACAGTTGGCACAGAGAAATTAGTAAACCACCCAAAACTCAACCCACTGTACACCCCTCCCCTTATTATAAGCACCATAATTGATATCTCTATAACTGGGCGTCCCCAGGTAGGTACCAACTAAAAGGTCTCTTAAAATGGCCTGAAAACAAAGTGCTCCTAGGTAAAGTGGCTTAGTGCTGTAGATATTATTAAAGTCTGGATCACATTCCAGATATATTTGTAAATCCAAATACGTGGTTTATCAAGAAGTGTCCCAGCCAACAATGGCCTCTGCTCCTTCCACGCATATACTCAACAGCCTCTGGAAACAAAGTGCAATATGGATGCTATGAAGAATCAGGCTCTGGCTTACCGGGACTTGTGATAAGGAATCTCCTGGTGTCATACCTTGAGGCTACTCCTCCTGCTGTTGCTATACTTGCACAAGCTTTTACAATGGTCGAGCCTCTGTCCATGCTTCACCCGGTCCAAATAGCTCTTTGACTTGTCCTGTGCCAATCAATGCTGTTTCCATACCACCGAACCATAAACGTCACTTGTCAGCCGTATAACTTGTCAGCTATATAAATCCTCAATAATAAATATTCTTCTCGGATCCATGGCTATGATTATAAAGGTTCGGTAGCACTATTTTGTGATGCCCTGACTTTAACAATCATACATTTATGATCATATATCGTATAATGACCTATACAATACCATTGCGATAGTCTACTACCGCATGGTATTTTATGGCTAAACTATCCTAAATGTACGACTGCGGACATACTTTAACGAACATTTGCAGTATCATTACATTCAGATACCGTGGGTTTTTAAATACCACCCTAAATCTTGTCTGTAATTTCGAGGTAGTGTATGGGCCAGCTTAAAGCTAGGCACAGATAGGCAATAGATAATTGACATTTGGAACAGTTGTATAGATGGATGTGCACCGGCACATGGATAACCGATGCCCATACAGCACATGGGGCAAAATGGATGAAACCGTGGTATTGGAAACAAATCAAGTTATCGTAGAATTATGGCTACAGCCGTACATTTACAATTGCACGTCCGTACAATTCCAAGTGGTTGTAACTACCCCTATGGTATTATATAAGTGATCATAATTTTGTTACCGTTATTATAGTGATCATTGATGGTGCGAAATAGCGAAACTGAGCCTTTATAAATATGGCCCATGTGAGTTGGTCTGGGTGATAACACCTTTATATTTAGTAGTGGCTGTTTTTGGGGGGGGATTCTGTTCTGTTGGTTACTTTGGACCATATTTTATAAAGATTGGTTATCGGTAAAGTCTGGTCGTTTTTCCAATTGTGAAAGTGCTTTGTCACAGCTGATACCTGGCAAAAGTTCCATACAAAAGTCAATGGTGTGATACTGGGCAGTACCAAGTTACGGGTGCAGTGCCCATTTACACCACAGCCACAAAGCACATTCACCATAGGAAAAACTACCGCTACTAGCGGTAGTTTTTCCGATTGTATTAAAAATCAGTTATTGAACTTTTGCCCATAAGGATTATTTATAAAAAGGGCCCTTTGATCAGTATTTATAAAGGATCTGTGGATGGAATTTATTAAATCTGCATTATCAAAAAATTCCATAACTGGGGGTTATTGTAAAAGGGCTATAATTAAAAATAAGAAAAATAACCCAACTAATACATTAGTATAAACAGTACAGGATTTTAATATGAAATAAAAACAAAATGGATATAGAACACAAATGTTGCAAATATCAATAACCAATTGATCAATTGCTAGTAATTTCTTATCCTTATTACCCCTCTTGGCTAGCCAGCCCTCCCAATAATTATGTTAATGGTGAAATAGGTGTAACACACCCAGCAACACTAAAAACTTCAAATAGTAATTAAGTTACCGTAAGTATCCAGTTATCAAAAGTTTTTTGTTAAAGTTTATGGGCTATTCCTAATGGTATTGGAACCCTAATTCAGAAATCTTGTTTGTATTAAAAGATGCTAGTCAATTAGCATTCTTCTAGAATGCAATAATGCCCTGTGTTCCTGTTATAGTCTAGTATATAGTTGTGCAATACACAATCATGTAGTAAGATCAAGTATCAGCTGCTTTCTGTGGGAAAAACTTTCTGCATCTGTTGTGTCTGCTCGGGTCATGTGACACTGCTCCTCAAAGCCATGCTTCCAACTCTCAGCTCTCACTACTTTGGCTTATCAGGGTTTCCAAATGCAGTCCAAACATACAAATACCGTTATGCCGTAAAAGCAGAAAATTTGTACTTGTTATTTTTCTTTCCTGGACCAGGCCAGCCTCCCCCAGTGATAGATTTTGGGTGTGTCCTACCCCCTCTTGTCTTTAACGACTGTACGAGCATTAAAACCTGAAAGACAGTAAGGGTGAGGCCACACTGCAACGCACAGGAATCGCGCACAAAATCGCGAGCGTTATCGCACGCGATTGTGTGCGCAATTCTTGCGCGTTTTGCGCATGCGTTTTCGCCTTTTCACGTTATGGACACCATAACGCGAACGGACGCGCAATCGCATGCGCATCGGAAATCGCGGGAATTTTTGTGTTTCCATTTTAGCGAAAATCGTGGGCGCAAACGCGAGCGCGAAACGCGGGCGCAAATGCGTGAAAAATGCGCTAGTGTGGCCTAGCCCTAAAAGGAGGGGGACCCAACTACTGCCGTGTTACGGACAAGGAAAGGAAAATTACGTAAGTATGAATTTTCTGCTTTCCCTGGTCCTTACATGGCAGTGATTAACTAATGGGATCTGAAAAGCTAAAAAGACTCAGAGAGAGGCAAAAATGCTGCTTAGAAATAATTTATTGAAGTGAGGCAGATAATACTTGTTTTTGTCAAAATCTGCTTGGGAAGAAGCAAATACATCTAGGTTGTAGTGCTTAAAGCTAGGTACACACCTAGCGATTTTTCCTCCTGACCGACCTTTCGATACTTTCGAACGGTCAGCCAGGAGGAAGGACTGTCGGTCGCGGCAAAAGCAGCCGCGTCCGATTGTCACCGCGACCGATCGTGCGGTCCATAGAGGACCCACGATCAGACGAGGTTTTCACCCTGTCCGTCGTCTGATTCGGACGAATGGTCGATCGGACATGGGCACTTCGGATTCGATCATTTCGGTCCGATCGACCGATACACTGAACTATCGGTCGATCGGACCAATATCTAATCGTGTGTACCCACTTTACAAAGGTATTCATGGATGTCCAAGTGGCTGCTCTGCAAATCTCTAGAGTTGCTTGAGCAGAGAAGACCCAAGAGGCTGCCAAAGATCTGGTAGAGTGTGCTGTAACCCTAGACAGTGGTGCTGTTTCCATATTTGCATAAACTTGTCTAATTCAATTTTTAACCCATGCTGAGATGGTTAAGGAAGAGGGTTGCAATCCTTTCCTATTGCCAGAGTGGAGGATAAAGAGAGAGTCTGTCTTTCTGATCTCTGCGGACCATTCTATGTCGATTTTGAGGGGTGATTGTTCTCTGATGACTCGTTTGAGATACAGAAAGCTAGAATAATATCTTTGTTGATGTGGAATGAGGGTAATACCTTGGGAAGGAAGGAAGAATCCATTTGAAGGATGACTGTCATTGAGGAAGGAAATTAAAGGGTGAGAAGCCCTGAGTAATAATAACAAAAACACAAGGTGCTCAGACTCCACATGTGACCCATATACTTTTCATGAAACCGGTGAATTTGTAATTAAACTCACTTATATAGAATAATGGTTCGGGTGCCCATGCCCCGAACACTCCGCTTGAATTGTATATCGATCCCGGACTATGTCTTATATATAAATAAAAAATGGCTCACCATAACAATCAGGTGGCCTGGGTACGGATAGTTCCAGGCCTGTCGCTAGACCAATGTAGTCCATATCAATAAGTGTGTAAAAGTGGCGCAGTTGCCGGAACACACACAAACACTTTCATAATGTATCAAAGTTCTTTTTTGTTGCTGAGAGCTCTGATCTCAGTGACTCTTCTGGCAAATGTTATTGCCACAAGATAAATTGACTTGAATGTGAGGTCCTTCATATTGTAGGTAAGTAGAGGATCAAATGGTGGCTCCTAAAGAGCTTGCAGGACTAGCGGTAAGTCCCAGAGAGGCACCTTCAATCTAATTTGTGGTTCAGGGTATTTGACTCCTTGGAAAAAATGGATAATGAAGGGATCCAGAGCCCATATGGTGTTTGATAATGCTGACAGAGCAGATACATGAGATGCCAAGCTGAGGTTTTTGTAAAGACCATCTTGAAGGAATTCAATTATGTTTTCTAATGTTGGAGTAAGGGGAGAAATGTTCTGAGTGGGAGTTTGATGGCTGGGTAGAGGGATAGTTGCAGAGCCCAATGAAAGCATGGTCTCCTGGGCCACCAAGGTAAGATGGCTCTCTCATCCCTGATCTTCCTGAGGACTTACAGGATGAGAGGAATGGGAGGAAAGATGTAGAATTTGTTGCAGATGGTTTGAAATGGGGGGGGGGGGGGTGTCTTCCTGCTGAGGTGATCTGCAGAGAGATTGATGGATCCTGGAATGTGAAAGGGTGGCTCTGACAGACATTTGGTGATATGCCTCAACTTTGTGCTGAAAGTTTACCCTATTTTCTTGATATAGGTCACCACTGTCATGTTGTCTGAGAGGGTCAAGATGGGGTTCCTCTCTATGTGGAATTGGAAAGCTTTTAGCGCTTGGGGTACTACCATCATCTCCCTGAGATTCTGATGCCAACCCAAGGGGCTGGCATCTGTGGTGATAGTTGTCCAGTTTGGTGTATCTAAAAAGATGGAGAAGACTTTTTTCTCTTTTGGCCACCTCTTTGCTCACTTCTTGGGTCAAGAATATTAGTTGATTCTGTTGTTTTTTTTCTTAAATTGGTTTAGGAAGGAGATCTGAAATGTTCTTATGTGACACATTGCCCATTTCTCTGAGTCGAGAGTGGAGATTAATTTCCCTAGGTCATGCTGGCAAACCCAGGCTGTGGAAACTGGATGTGCTAGGAATTTCTTGATTGAAGAAATTATGTCCCTTTGACGGTCTAGTGGAAGGGATGTAGTCATGTTCTGGGAATTTAGTAAAAGTCCCTAGAAATTGAATCTGATGGGATGGGATTAGACTGGATTCTTCCCAGTGGATGATCCATCCATGATCTTGTAGACATGACAGGGTGATTTGAATGTGAAATTGAAGGGTTGAGAGATTCTGTGCTTTTATTAGATTATTGTCTAGATTTACAAATATTTGTAGCCCTTGAGATCTTAGATGGGCTAGGATTGGAAGAAGAACTTTGGATAGAACCCTTGGGCTGTGGCCACCGAAGGTAGAGCTCTGTATTGGTAGTGGAATCCCAGAATCGAAACCTAAGAATTTTCTGTTGGTTTGTGAGATGGGGATGTGAAAATTGAAGTAGGCAATCATAATAGAAAAAGGCAACACAAAATAAAAAATCTCCTTGAATGTATATTTTTAATTTGATGGGTTTCATCTTGAATTTTTGGATGTAAAGGAAGCTGTTAAAAGGGTATGTCCACTGGAAAAAAACCTGCAGGAGCCAGGAGAGAAGGTAAGCTACCTCCCCTATCGATCTCTCCCCTGCCGCGTAGTCTGACAGGTCCACGACGGACTCTGTTTTCTATGCGCGTGTGCAAGTTAATTTGATTGATTTAATTTATCACTAGGAGAGGGACCAGCCTGTCAATTGTTGGATCGGAAGGATAAACCCATTAGTTAACCACTGCCGTGTAAGGACCAGGGAAAAAACAACCAGGCTACGCGTTTCAATTCCTCATGCCGTGGGGTCAGCCCATTTACCCTTTCCTTTTATGTCCATGATCTTTCAATCGTCTCCCTGTATCTTTATTGTTTCAATATACTTTATATTCAACTTGATTCTTTCAGCTTTCGTCTTTATGGCCATCATTTTACATTTTCTTTTATTTCATCTTATACCAATTTTAACATTTCATTTAATTTTGTTTCAGTATAAGTCCATAGATTACATAGATCCATAGATTACATTTGATGAGATATATTTGTGTGTCATTTTTTCTTTTCCTAATACTTCTATACATCTATTTTCTTTGTTCATGTCCATAATAATTAATGCTATCGTATATACTCAAATGTAAGTCAATCCAAGTATAAACCGATGTACTAATTTTTACCTGAAAAATTAGTAAAAACTGATTGACTCAAGGGTAGAAATTGTGACCACTACTGCCCCTCTGATTCTGTATTGTTTTGAGGCTTTAGTTGCCCTTTAAATGGACAGGAGAATTCCCATACAGTAGTCCCATACAGTAATAGTAAATCCAGTATGGCTTTACTGTATGGGACTGCTGTATGGGAATTCTACTGTCCATTTAAAGGGCAACTAAAGCCTCAAAACAATACAGAAACAGAAGGCAACAATAGATACTATCCTCTTTCTGATTCTATATTGTTTTGAGGCTTTAGTTGCCCTTTAAATGGACAGCAGAATTCCCATACAGTAATAGCCACACTGGATTTGGCTATTACTGTATGGGAATTCTTCTGTCCATTTAAAAGTCAACTAATGCCTCATTCCTTGGCACTCCAGAACTCCAGATGTTTGGCAACTAAACTCCCAGCATGCTTTAGTAGCTGGAAGTTGTAGTTTCCAAACATCTGTAGCAGCATAGGTTGAAATCACTGGCACCCAATGGTCTTAACAGATTACATTATATATTTGTGTTTATAAATCCCCTAGATGTGTTTAGTGATTTACTCTGTGGCCAACAGGGGGCAATAGGTTATAGGTTGGCTCTAAATGTCTCTACAACCTGGGATCTCTCATTAAGGGTTAATCTGTGGTACTAGGGCAGTGATGTCACTTCTGTTTTATTTTATTACAAAAAGTCTGTAATGATTTGATACTTGCATTGGAGGTCACGTTATGCTGGATAAATATATCAATTCATTCTGTGCATACCCTACCCATCTATACATCCTATATGTATGTATAGTTTTATTTATAAAGCGCCACATGGGTACGCAGCGCTGTTCAGGTAGCACTATATTGCCTATCCTATTAGTATGAGTGTTGTCCTATGGTAACCTATTTTAACCGTTTCCTGATGTTGTCATGTGTATCGCCCATATCATACATATATTCATAAACATTTGAAAACAGTGCTCCCGTGTGTAGTGACAATGTACTTCTGTTTGTGCCTTACTCTCGTATTTGGTATGCCTATCTCATGTGTTTGGCATATTATATGCAAACTAGAGAATACCTTTATTAATATTATCTATGGAGATTAAAATATTGAGGAGTACCAGTATGCTGTGAAGGCGAATGTACCCATATTGGTGTGGTAAGTTAGGGGAAAGTTCTTAATGTTACAACAAATCATAAAAAAACCCTAAAAGGGATACATAAGGGTGCTGTGCTTTGAAGATGACCTTATAACTACTTACTGTACTAAAAGTGACTATTGCTGGCAATTCAAACCAAATTGTTTTATGTTTCTAGTGTTGTTTACCTATCTAAAGTGACAAGTGCTCAATATTAAATACTAGCAAACCCCCAAGTCTTCATAGAATCATTCAACCCTGCATTTAAAGACCTCTCCCCCCCTTTCTTTCCCTTCTCCTACCCCCTCTCTTTCTCTCTCTCCGCCTCCTCTCTTTCCCCTCTCTTTCTCCCCCTTCACTTTCTCTCCCTCCTCTCTCACTCTCTCCCTTCCCCCCTCCTGAAAACGGCATTGAGGTCTAGCGTGCACACATGTAGGGGTCAGCATCTCCAATGGCAGTGGCGTGCGGACAGTGGAAGGAGGGGTTGATTATGCGTCATGATCCACGCATATCGACACCTCTTGGTTAGTATATAGGATAAGTGCAGGATACACTACTGTGAAGAAAATCTTAAATAAATATTCTAGTAAATGCTACTAGAATTTGGTATTGTATGGGCGTATGGAAATTTACATCCACTATTGTAGATTTATGGGCGCGGTTAAAAGGGTGGTATCACTAAATAAATTGCTCCGTCTGCGTTTAGAACCAGACTTCTACCACTCTGTCTGCTCACTAGTTTAAATACTAAAAAATATTTTGCAGGTTTTGTCCCATTGAAATCGACAGCTTCTACCGGTGATTGTTTTGATAGCTATAATGGTTCATTTTGGAACATTACTAATAACAAATATTTCAAAAATACACCCATAGGGCCCTATTTAAATGTTCCAATTTGAGATGCCATGGGTATGTATGAGTCATACATTTATGACCACACAGACATACAATACCTAACAGTAGTAAACTAACACTATGGAATTGTATGGGTCATCATAAATGTATGTTTGTGATCAACAGTAAAATTGCCTATCGTTAAAGGTGCAGTATTGCTACTTTATACCTTTATAAATAGGGCCTATAGAGTTATGAAAAATTCTTATTAACAGGGCAGCCTGTATAATATAGATTACTTTGTTTCCTTTAAAAGCTATTTGCAAAGAACTGACTGTATAAATTATTTCTGGCATGTAAGGGATAGCAGTTGCTGTGCACATGTGCTATGCAGTTCTTATTTCCTTTCGCTAATCTGCACCCACCCCTGGTTTCTCTAGGAAACTTCTTTGTTTTCATTTGCTGATTATGCAAAGGGCCCAGCAAGGAAAGAAGGGCCCTATTTATAAAAGATCGTTATCGCTATCGAAAAAATAACGATCGCTATCATAAAATAACGACCAGTATTTTCCAATAACGACCTGTATTTTCCGATAACACCCGGTATCGGAAATTACCAGTCGTTATCGGAAAATACCGGGCGTTATCGGAAAATAGCGGTCGTTATCGGAAAATACCGGTTGTTATTTTACGATAGCTATTGTTATTTTTTCAATAACGATCTTTCATAAATAGGGCCCTAAGATGGATTGAGCTCTGCATTGTATTTCATTTACATACCCACAATGCTTTAAACAACGAGGCTATCATAAACAATAGTCAGAACAGCAGCAAAAAGGGCAATAGAGACACCCAGAATCACATTGCTCAATAAACAAACAATACAATCTAAGGATAACAAGATACCGTTGTTATCAATTTACAATGCTCAATCCGAACAAATCAAAAAGGTTGTAAAAACGTATTGGAATCTACTGAGCAATGATAAGAAGGTGGGGTCATTATTCAAACAACAACCTATATTTGTGTACAAGAATGGTGGTAATTTGGGAAAACAGCAAGTCCACTCAGACTATAAAAGTGAAAGAAAGATAGAAACATCAAGAAACACTAAAAGGATTGGCACATTCCCATGTTTAAACTGCCGAGCATGTACAGCAATAATTAAAGGGGGAAAGCGCTTCTTGGCCTTTTGGCTAAGATCAAGTGTAGTATCTGTTCTTATCAGTGGAAACAGGGGCTACCTCTATGGCGAGGGAGGTGAACCCCCCAGTACTGCTGTGAGAATGGGTCTGCACGCTACACAATATATGATCAGTGCCTAAAGCTGGAAACGTCACTTCCCTGTCTTTTGGAATAAGACTGTGTGAAGTATCCACTCTGGCCAGTGCATGGTTGAGGGGGGAAGGCAGGCCGCCCCCCTAGCTCCTGCCTGGTTTTGAGTGGATATGGAGCCTGGTCGAAGCCTTGAGGCAGGGGGGTGCAAAAGCTTGGGCTTTCCACAGCACTACTGTGCACAGGGGGCATGTGTTTATAGCACTCCCTATACTTCCTGCCATAGCTTCGGCTATGGCGAAACAATTTTTTGGCTCTGGCCTATTATTTTGGCTCACATGATTAAATCCACCCCCTATTTATTTAACACATAGCACTTAATGGCACTTATTTTGTGTTTTTTGTTTTGTTTTGTTCACTTATTGTGGCAGGATTGCCTGGGTCCTTTTTAGGACCTTCAGGCTTATCCCATTTGAACCCCCACTGGACGCTTCCTGGTGGCAGCTGGGAGCAGAGAGGGAGGGCAAGTATGGTGTGGTCCCTGACGCCTACAGGCCGAAGGGACCTACGTGGCCTCCCCCTAGCTCTACGGCTTAACAGCTATGGGCATAAGGGGGAAGCAGATGGATCCCGATCCACTTGCACGTTTGCTGCACTTGGTGAAAGATCACTGAAAGCACGCTCCCCAAGCTTTCGATAAAAATAAATAAATAAATAATTAAAGGGGAAAGCATATCTTATCCCGCTCAAGGTAACCAGATCAAATTGAGACGTTTTGCTAGTTGTATCACCACGGGGGTCATATATATGCTAAAATGTCCTTGCGGACTAATGTGGAATAACAAAAAGACAGATAAGGACCTGGATAGGTGAACACAAAAGAGACATAACTAGATGTAACCTGGAGAAGAATGAAAGAGTGACATCACAACTGGTGTTGGAGGTGGTAAATAAAGCACCCAGGGGTGGAGATTACAATAAAAAGCTCCTACAAAGAGAATTGAGCTCTGCATTGTATTTCATTTACATACCCACAATGCTTTGTACAGATCAGTGTAAGGTGAATTTGTCATACACTGACAATTTTTGAATGAAAAAAATTTTTTTGCACAATTATTTTCAGTAAACTTTTTATTATATTATTTAAATCATAATTTTTGCATGGTACATGCTTGAAGTGATATCTCTCTCTTATGGTTATTTAACAAAAACCTGAAACCCATAATGTATCTGATCAAAACTAAATGTATACTCTGGTTTCTCTTCTGACCGAAGAAATCTTTCGCCGTTTTACGGTGGAACATGGCCCACCGTTGATTAAATGACACTATTATTTATTGACACTAGCACTTAGAACACTACGCACTTGTGTTTTTCGTTTGCTTTTGTATCGCGTATTGTGGTGGGATTGCCTGGGTCCTTTTCAGGACTTTTAGGCTCTTCCCATGTGAACCCCCCCCTGGAAAATTCCTGGTGGCAGCTGGGAGCGGAAAGGGAGGGTAAGTATGGTGGTTCCTGACTCCTACCGGCCGAGGGGACCAATGTAGCCTCCCCCTAGCCCTACGGCTTAACAGCTATGGGCACAAGGGGGAGGCAGATGGATCCCGATCCACTTGCACGTTTGCTGCACTGTGGTGACTATCACTGAGAGCACGTACCCCGAGCTTTCGATAAAAAAATTTTTTTTAGGCTTGTTTAAAACCAAGCTATTGTAAAGTCTGAATGATAGATTCAATATGTTCTTTTAATTTAGGAAATTATGGAACACCCTGATATAGCAGTTTAAGTACATATCCATATTAAAAGCAATTGTTTGCTGTAGTGTTACTTCCCCCTTCCCAATCTAAATGCAATGTGTGTTTGTAAAAAAAGAAGTTTGCACAATTTTACCAGACTGGGTTCTTTTGGCTTCAGCTACGAATGCAGCTTTTGGGAATGAAGTTATAATGGGGGGCTTGGTCTACAGCCGCTTCTGACGGCTATTGATTGGGGGGGTGGGGGGTGGGAATCTGTCTCACACAGACAGCTCCAAATCTTTTCTTTCTTGGACTTTAGACAGACAGTGCAGGAGAACCATTTGGAACATTTTTAACACTACACAGTGGGGCCAGCATGGGGTTAAGTTTTAGTATTAGGGGTGGTAACAATCATAGCTGTAACCGAACATTTATGACCACTACTAAAGTTTTAATGATTGTTAAAGGCACGGTATCGTAAAATAGCAATAATGTGCCTTTATGAAAATGTCACCTTGTTGCTAATGGAAACAGTGTTTAAAAATATTAACATCTTTATGTTAGGCTACATTCCCACTGACGCCTGATAACCCTGCAGGGTACATGGCACTTGTGCGATGTTCCCCTGCATTATCTTACTGTAGCTCAGTATAGTATTGGTACATATTACAGACCAGTACACGGATTGACAGTCTGCAAGTATAGTGCTATTGGTTATACATATTACGAAGTACAGGCCAGAACACAACCTTTCGATATGTAAATGTGATTCACCTGTAAGTAATTTTTCATTTTAGGGCTGGACTTTCCCTTTAAAATGAACCCTATGGCCCATATCCATGCTATTTTGCGATAATGCGCTTTTACTGATCGTACATCTATGACCATGATCTTAGACTTAAGAACTCCCATTCAATACCATTGTGGTATTTTACTTCCACATGGTATTGTACGAATGTTCAATCATACATTTATGAACGTAAAATGTACAATCACGGCCATGATAGTACTTAGTACGGTCATGATAGAACCATGATACGGCCATGATAGTTCTTAGTACGGCCATGATAGTACCATGATACGGCCATGATAGTACTTAGTATGGCCATGATAGTACCATGATACGGCCATGATTTTACAAATTATTAAATATGGTTCTATGAACTCTATGTAAAACTTGTAAGAAGTTATATTGCTGGAAAACTTTAGCAATATTATTTCCTGTTTTAACCAGCCTGTAGCCGTGTGACCAGTCTCAGTCTGCATGAATAGGACCCTCTTATTAAGTTTTAAGTTAGCATGCTCCCCAGAGATTCCGGTGACTACACTGACAATCTATGTACAGCCTACTGATTTGCTATACCTTATGGGTTCTATTTGTTAACCATAACTTTATGTTTGTGGTCATGGTAGTACACTACCATTGTGTATAGGTGATACCATGCAATAGTACAATGCTGTGATACAAAAGAAAACTTTAAATTGTTTATTGAACCATATTCAATAACCTGCAGTATCAGCAACTTCTGATACCGCGGTTTATTAAAAAAAGTATGACATACCCTCTAACATTTCAAAGACAAAAAACTGTACACTTGGACATGCCCCTTGTACCACCCAAACCCCTCCCACAGCCCCTCCCCCAAATTATATATGGCTCCGCCCCAAATCTGGATATTAATATCGCCAATTATTTCTAAATGTAAATAAGTAGTTAAAAGTTGTTGCTGGCAGACATGTATATTTAATGAAGTGTTAATGATAGCAGTTACTGGCCCCCTATAAATAGAGCTAGACAGATAGAGTTAGATAGATAGATAGATAGAGTTAGATAGATAGACAGAGTAAGATTTATAGATAGATAGATAGATGGATAGATAGATAGACAGAGTAAGATAGATAGATAGACAGATAGAGTAAGATAGATAGAGTTAGATAGATAGATAGATAGATAGATAGATAGATAGATAGATAGATAGATAGAGTAAGATAGATAGAGATAGATAGATAGATAGATAGATAGATAGATAGATAGATAGATAGATAGATAGATAGATAGATAGATAGATAGATAGACAGAGTAAGATATATAGATAGATAGACAGAGTAAGATAGATAAAGTTAGATAGATAGATCGATAGACAGATAGATAGAGTAAGATATATAGACAGATAAACAGAGTAAGATAGATAGAGATAGATAGAGTTAGATAGATAGACAGAGTAAGATATATAGATATACTCTCAGCAGAATGAGACAGAGAGATCAGGTGGTAGGCCAAGATTCATTCTCTGTGGCTGAGCCTGAACCCCGCAGAGGCCAGGCCGCATGCTGCTCTGCTGCCTGCACAGCTCCCTCAACTGACCAGCGAGTCCCATCCGACACTGACTAGGAAAGTCACGTGCACTGCAGTGACTGATCGATTGGACCAGCCACCTGCTCACACTGATCAGCTCTTCCTCCACTGCTCTCGGCTCAGTCAGGGTGAGCACGGCCCACGGCAAATAATTATACAATGAATATAATACGAGCAGCAGATCAGAATTTTTTATTGCGGCCCAATAATACCGCTGGCACACATAATCCGGCGGTGCACATCCCAGGAACCCGGTAAAAGCCGGTACTTCTGTTTTGCCAGGTAGTGCCGTTTCATAAACGGTACAATACCAGGAAAATCGGTACACTTGGAGGTTATGGTATGATCATGGCTGTAAATTTGACCACCTCCAGTCAGGCTTCCGGCCTAACCACTCCACGGAAACTGCACTCACTAAAGTGACCAATGATCTACTTAGTTCTAAATCTAAAGGTCACTACTCTTTGCTCATTCTTCTTGACCTGTCCTCTGCTTTTGATACTGTTGATCACCCTCTACTTCTTCAGATCCTGGCCTCCTTGGGTATCCAGGACACTGCACTTTCTTGGCTATCCTCCTATCTCTCTGTTAGGACTTTTAGTGTTTTCCACTCTAACAATTAACTCCACCCCTCGCCTCCTCCCTGTGGGGATCCCGCAAGGCTCAGTACTCGGTCCTCTTCTTTTCTCCATCTACACCCATGGCCTTGGACAACTCATTAGTTCATTTGGATTCCAGTATCACCTGTATGCGGATGATACCCACATTTACATCTCCGCCCCAGACCTCCCTACACTAACATCCCAGGTCCCAGACTGCCTTAATGCCATCTCTGCCTTATGTCCTCCCGCTTCCTCAAACTCAACATGGACAAGACTGAACTTGTCCTTTTCCCACCCTCACGATCTGTTCCCCTCCCTAGTCTTTCTATTAATATTAACAACACACCCATATTCCAATCTCCTCATGTCCGCTGCCTGGGAATAACGCTAGATTCCGATCTTTCTTTCGACTCAAAAGCATCTCCCGCATTCGACCTTTCTTCTCGAATGAAGCAACAACCGCCTGGCACCGCTTCAATCCATTCTCAACATTCATTTCTCTTCTCGCTTCTCTAATGCCTCTCCTCTCTGTCAGTCCCTCCACTGGTTGCCCATCATGCAAAGGATGCAGTTCAAGCTGCTTACCCTATCCTATAAAGCACTATCCAACACAGCCCCTCCATATATCTCAGAGCTGATCCACCAATATCGTCCCAGGCGCAACCTCCGCTCCACAAACGATACCCTCCTCCCCTCCACTCTTGTCACCTCTTCCCATTCCCATATTCAGGACTACTAGTGCTGCCCCTCTGCTCTGGAAGTCCCTTCCTCCATCTGTCCATCATTCACCATCCCTTAATACCTTCAAACGTAACCTTAAAACCCACCTCTTCAGGCAAGCATATAACCTGGCCTAAACATTACACCTCTTACTACCCAATATGATCCAACCCGCCTTTCAGGCTCCACTGTCAATCTATTTACAGCCTGCCGATTCCCGCAACCTTATGTCTCATCCCCATATCCTCTAGTCTGTAAGCTCTTTGGGCAGGGTCCTCTCTCCTATTGTATCACGGTATTGCTGTAAGAAACTCATCATTCGGTTTACTTATATTATGTATTACCTGTGTATGTAATATGTATGACTTTGTATGACTATGTAATTGTAAAGTGCCACGGAAGATGTTGGCGCTATATAAATCCATTATAATATTAATAATAAATAGTGCACTACCGCAATACACAATTCCAATTGTGAACGTAATTTTATGATCACGATCGGAATTGTACATCTGCGTTTATAAATGTAGTTCCACAATCGTACACTTGTGAATGCAGTAACATTAGTTATTTAAAGGTGCGGTTTCACAGATTATCGATACCACTCCTTTATAAAAACAGCCCACTGTTCCATACTGATGTTCACATGCCCATTGTAGGTGCTATTGGCAGTGGACAGTAGTCTGAATGGGCACCCTCGCCAGCTTGCAGACATATAGGCAGCAAACTGTGATGCACTGTTCTGACACCTTTAATCCACCTTTGGAATTACAGTTGCACTTCTACTTATTTATTTTATAGAAAGAGAGGGATTTTGTGCTGAAAATGTGCAGTGCAATGGAGAGACCCCTGAATCACTAGACAATGCCAAACTGGATCAATAACACAGCCAACCTTCTCTCCTCATGTGCATCAATGAGCCTTGGCCACCTGTGGGCGTCGCTGGCTTTGCTTTCTTGGACGGCTATGGGCCATATTTATAAAGCTGCAGTATAGCGATACTGGACTTTAAAGGACAATTATACTCACCTTCCCTCCGCTCCTCTCCTTAGGTCAGTACCTTTTACCCAGGGTGAGGACCTGAACCGCTAGGTCCTCACCCCTGGGTTCGCATAACTTGAAGCACAGCGTAACTGAAACGCTGCTCTGGTAGGCTTCGCCCCCTCCTCTTCTTGTGCGAAGAGGCCAATAGGAAGGCACTCTCGTTGCAGAGTGTGCCTTCCTATTGGCCTCGTAGCCGATGGGAGGAGGGGGCGGAGCCTACCAGAGCAGTGTTTCAGTAATGCGAACCCAGGGGTGAGGATCTAGCGGTTCAGGTCCTCACCCTGGGGATAACGATCGGTATTTTACGATAACAATACCGATCTTTTATAACTAGGGCCCTATATTCTAATGTTGGTAAGAATGATCAGTGTGTTCTCAGATCTACACCAACCCCTGGTTCCTCTCATATGAAGCTTCCTTGTTTCCAGCTGCTGATTAGACAAAATATTGTCAGCAGGGAACCAGCCCTACAATCTCCACCTCATTTACATACCCACAATGCACTGCACAGCTCAGACTAACCCGAATTTGTAGTTTCCCTCTAAATCTTATGTAAGAAATGAATTAAATTGCAGAATTTTGTTTGAGGGAACATTAAAAATGATCTTTATAACCACGGTAGATATTGTATGAGCGAGGCTGTAAATGTCTCTCTCAGTTATTCCTAGGACAAGCTGCATCCGGGGCAGAATTTCTCTGCTTCATGTTTATACTCTGGTTTCTCTTCAGACCGAATAAATCTTTCGCCTTTTACTAAAGATTTCCGTGGAGAGGAACAATTATGAGTTTCTGCAATTTTTTGAGGCTTGACCTGTGTCAAGCTATTAATGTGTTAAATGTCAGATAGTAATTAATCTGAGTGGGAGAATTAGTCACACGGTAGTGTAATCTAAGTGGTTGGAAGGTGCTTTTATTGGAGTAATTCAATTAGTTGTGTACATGGCTGAGTTGCAGAAGAAGTAATAGGTTGTTTGTGGGATTTTTAGTGAATTAGTCTGTGTAATTATAAGAATGGGACTGTGTTTATAGTGATCAGGAAAAGTACTGCTAGTTGCAGATTGTTTTTTTCTCTATGTAAGGGCACGGCCACACTGTGCTGCGATTCTGGTGCACTTGCGCATGCGATTTCTCCTTTTGAGATCCGAAATCGCATGCAATTGCGCATAGAAATGGCAATTGTGTGTGTTGCCGCAATTGCAATGTTAGCAAAAATCGCATGCGCAAATGCAAAAAAAAAAAAAAACACTAGTGTGGCCTAGCCCTTAATGTTGCTTTTCAGCTGCAAGGAATTTTTTCTCTGAGGTTGAAAAGCTGATACAGGCCAGGATCAGCCCATTGACTTCAATAAGATTTAAAGGGCATGTCCACCCCCAAAACTATAATCCCCCCACTAATGGCCCCACCATGTAGTGTAATAAAATCCTTACCTCACATCCCAGCTCCATAAGGTTCTCCTGTAGTACCCCCCCAAAGTCCCAAAAACTGCCCACCAGGAGGATAGCAGAGTCCATATAGGACTCTGCCTCCTTATCTGGCCTCCGGGAGAAGTTTGGCATGCGTACTGCAGCCCTTCTCCCCCTCCCTCTCCCTCCCGTTTTGCGATCCCTCCCCCTACCATAAAACCCCTTGCCCATATACATACTACGAAATATCATATCTCGCCACATGTTACTTGAATCAACACGGTTATGCCATATGCGTGGATTGACCACACAGAACGTGGCCATCCAACTAGCTCCAATGGGACGCATGCCACAATGCAATTACAAGAAAAAATCAAAGTGCCTCTGTAATTTGAACAGCCTACCTTTTCTAAGGAACAGCACCAAACACTGGAGATTCCCCCCACAAACTATATATTTTGGAATCTACACACCTTCAGCTACGTTACGGTTTCATGCTTTCATGCATACATGAAGAATTCAGACCCAGCGATCCAAAGAACTCCGTGTTTTTACGAGGTTTTGTGAAAAATAAAATGAGATGATTCAAGGATTGAATAACCTACCTAAACCCACTTGACAAGCAAAAAAACCACTAAATAGCAATCTTCCACATGTCCTGAATCAAACATATGCCATATGCGTGGATGCACACAGAAGCGTGGCCACCAACTAGCTCAAATGGGACGGCATGCACAATGCAATTACAAGAAAAAATCAAAGTGCTCTGATAATTGAACAGCCTACCTTTTTCTAAAGAAACAGTCCCAAAACATGGAAATCCCCCACAAACTATATATTTTGGAATCTACACACCTTCAGCTACGTTACGGCTGCCATGCTTTCATACATGCATGAAGAATTCCAGACCCAGCGCATCCAAAGAACTCTGTGTTTTTACGAGATTTTGTGAAAAATAAAATGAGATGATTCAAGGGTTGAAATCCTACCTAAACCCACTTGACAACAGCAAAAAAACCCACTAAATAGCAATCTCACATGTCCGTGATCAAACGGTGTGCCCATTTCGCGTGGGTGCAGAACAAACAGAGACGAGGCCACCAACTAGCTCAAATGGGACGCATTTAGAAGTGCAGTTACAAGAAACAATTTTTAAAACGCCACAACCCACCACACACACACTCTCCCCCTTTACTAGGTATTGTATTTAGTGAATAAGTCGGTTAGTAGGAGAGTCACACACGTTTTTGCACACTTTACTGATCCTAAAAATTCAATACGGTCTTTATTTGGTACCTCTGCAAATTCCTAATATAAAAAATAGGCTTAGTTTCCCTCTGAAATGGTACAAATAAGTATCCGCGTTTACTTTACCGATATCACTGGGGAACTTGGAGGAGCTTGGGGAAGACAACGTTTTTTTTAATTTATAGTTTAGGTGGTAAAAAAAAAAAAGGTGTGTGTATCACTTTAAGAATTTTTTGTGTGTATTTCCCCTTTTTTTCCCGATCATTCCCAAAGATAATCATCAGATCATCTTAGGGAATGATACCGAACTTGGAATACGGGCCCCCGTTTTCCAATTCGAAAATCCGATCGGAAAAAATCACTCCGGAAATCATTTTCCAGGAAGTGATTTTTCATTCATTGGCAAAGATCAATAATTTGGTATCAGAAGTGATCACCAAATTTTGATCTCTGTCCCCATTTTTTTCTAAGTATTCGCTAAGTAGCAAAGACTTAGAAAAAATCCTATTGTGAATGAAAGGATTTGAGTGCCCATTCCACAAAAGCTATAGTAAAGCTGTCAACGAAACCTTACTACCATCAGATCCATGTCTAGACCCCCCCCTCCCTCCCCCCCCCCCCCCCCCATGCCCCCCCCCCCCCCCCCCCCCCTCTCTACCTGGACTTCCTAGGTTCCCCCTCGCCCCCCCCCCCCCAACGTAGTACACAGTCCTGTCAGCATGACACCTCCCCCCCCCCACACTACAGGTATCACCATTAAATTAAAACCCCCCAACATCGCTACCTCCACTTAGACACTAGGGGGCCACATCGAGCACGCTGATAAGGGAAAGACCCCCAGTGAAGGGGGGAAGACTTTCTTTGTGACTCACTGGGGGTACATCCCTTATCGGGACATACCATTTGAATCAGCACGCGCGACCTGGCAATGGAGGAGGGAGCGACCTTTTGGGGCTTGCAAATCCTGATCACCCCTATCGGATTCTTATGAGAATCAAAGGTGGGTATCGAGGTGTGGGCCGGGTCTGGACGGGGGCGGGGGGCGGGCAGGCACTTGAATGCTGCCCCCGATTGCCCCTAGCGACATAACTCCTTTAATTGTTCCACTTCTTTTGCTTAGCACTATAGCAAGCAGGCAACACAAGTGCCCCTGTGCCATATAGCCTCAGCTAGTATCTGCGCTGGCACAATGTGCACGATCGCAGATACTTACTTACACTGGGACCCCATGGGAGAAAATGCTAGGGCAACACTAAAAAAGAGGAAGACCTAGACGTCCAGGACATCACGGCTTCCTTTCCGCCTGCGCCTCCTGCCACTCCTGAAGAGCCGCATGAAGTTCTGGAGAAGTGATTCCTTTCGGGAACAGATTTGGGGATTGATATCCTTCCGAGTCCCCCCCCCTGGAATTCGCGACACAAACCCGAGGGCCGGACTCGAGGGGCCTAGGGCCCGGGCACGTCTGAATGTGCCCACCCGCGGAATCGCCCTAGCGGGAGGGCAAATTGTTTTTTTTCTTAAAGCGGAAGGCCACAGAGCGTAATCACGATACGTGATGAGTCAGCTTGGTACATTCACGCACAGATCGCTGAATATATCGATCGGTGGCAGGAAAAGCGCGTTAATGAGCACAAAGGTCCACGAAATGTGTCGGTCACAAACACCCTTTATTGACAAGTGTGTAACACACAGTGCTAAAAACCCCTCCTATATAGCAGTATCACACGATGAAGCTGACATCATATCACAAATCCCACTCCCCAGGGGTTCAAAAATGCATCTATAGTAACACTAGACCAATCCGTGTTCAGCAGCGAGATTCCAATCCATAGGGCGATGGTATGCCAACAGTAGAGAGAGAACCAGAATAAAGAGAATCCGTAAAATACAGAAAACACCAACCCAAGTGCTGAAAAACATGTAATAAATCTAATAAAAAATAAAAAAAATTACATGACTAAGAATAAAGTACATATGACAAAATAACCTAGACACTGCCAAAGGGCCTATCAGAGCAAGAGCTAACCAGGTAAATAGGTAAAATAAAGATAAGAAGGCCCTATGGGCAGAAGGAGCCCAAAGCTATTATAGTATAGTCGAGCAAGCTAATATATTTATAGAACATGCCAGTATACGCTAACATGTAGCAATATCGAGCTATAATAAGTGGCTTGACCCATCCAAGGCTATAATATTCACGCACAGACGCAATCATAGTTAAGCAGAAAAAAAAACTAGTTGTAGACAAAGCACCCAATATTGATGCTTAGTTCACCTCCCCACCGACCTGACCATTGGGAAAATAAGCGCAGTCAATTTTTTATCCAAATGGTCTACTTTTTGCCTAGCGGAGGCGAACCGTCACCAACCCCCCCAGCCTGTAGTTCAACAACCTTAGTCTTTGTTTTTTTGTTTTTATACAAATGCCGCCCCATCTAGGTTTGAGTAGAGATTATGAGCACCCATTGTGTGGAAGTGGTCTAAGCCACCGCCCCAGTATCTGAAATTCTGGCCCCCCATAGCGACATAGACCGGCCCCTATTGCTACTAAGAAAAAGCGGGAGACGGGAGATGGAAAAGACCCCTGGAGAGGGTAGCGGAATAAGAACGTCTTGCGAGATAAAAACCTAATCCTAAAGTCAGAATATTAAACAAAAAAAGAAAAAACACAAAAATCAAACAATAGAAGCCAATCTGCAGTTTGCAAAAACAATCAAACCAAATAAATCAACAGCAAAAAAAAAACAAACGACCCGGGCCGTTTACCGCTGCATAACGGCCGTTAATTTACGATAACGGTCGTATTTACACGACTGAACGGCCGCTCGGTTATTGACCGCAAAACGACCGTTATTCCGAGTAATAACTTGGTAACTGTATATCTGGTAAATAACGACCGGTATTTACACGATAACGTACCCGCCGTATGAAATACGCATATTGGCCTAAATCAACGGGCGTTATCGGCCTAAATAACGGCTCGTTTATCGCGATAAATAACGGTCGTTATCGCTAAAAACCCCGGTGTTGCGATTTTACGATACGCATCGGTATATTTACGAGATAACAGGCATAACGATCTTTTTTATAAATACAGCGGCCCATACGGCTCGTAATATTACCCTGTGCTCTTGTTATACGCTTTGGACTGTCTAGTAGTACTTGCCCTCCATAAGACCATACCAGAAGGCGGCCCCATTTTAACATATAGACAACCGCCATGAAGTATCACAATGTAACAAAACAATGCGATGCATAGCCAAAAACTCTTGTGTTAACGAGGCTGCGCTCCCTTTAGTGTTTTTTTTTTTTTCCACTGGTTTTTTTTGTTCTCTTTCCCCTCGGCAGATGGTAAGCATATCTTGGCGCTTTATTACTTTAAAGTGTTTTTCTTGTTTTGTTATTCTTTTTTTTTTTTTCTTACTCTTTTTTTTTTAGTTTTTTTTTGTATGTTTCTTTAATTTTTTTTTTTTACTTTCCTAATTCTCCCTCCCCTATTCTAATTTGCTTTTGTATAGATACGAACTTTTAGTATGCAATTTTTTTAGGTATGTGTCCCCCTTTGGATCAACTAAAGTGCCAGTATTGCAGTATGGACAGCGCCCCGATAGGTTCCCATTTTAGAGTTTTTTTGAACTTTAATTTTTTTGTAACATTTTTTTATAATAATTAAATAGATCCATAAATCTCATTTGAAGGTGATGCGCGCAGAAGATTGTCTGCAGGCGAATAGAGATATCCCTTAATGCATGTTTTGACGCGCCTGTCTGATGGTAGTGTAAATAGTGGCAGGCCTCTGTAGAGACCACCATGGGGACCGACCCATATGCAATACTTGGCGATAGAGAATGAGCAATATTTTATGAATTGTATTTTCTACTAGCCTCGACTTTGTTGTGTGCCAGCCATATTTAGAACACAAGATGCGATCTCTCTTCCCCCTGCAACTTGGTTCTGTTGGTTTTTAGACTTTGTGCACTCTGTAGCGTACGTAGTTCAGCTGCGGAATACTTGTCGCAAACTGTCTATAAGTGGAAACCATTGTGACTCTGGTGAACAATCTTTCTATGTTCGTAGACCCCTGCCTCCCCCTTAAACAGTATAGGCACAGCTCGTATCCAGCACCCCGCATTTTTGTATTTTAGATAGATCAGATGAAAGTCTTTTGGAACACTACTGAGGATTATATGCGACCTCGTGATGCGAGATTGCCCCACTCCCCCCAGATGCATAATAGTTGACGGGCAGTGGAAGCTCTGCTTGACGTGCGAGTAAATTAAATTTTTGCCCGATCCATGGCCGGCCCCGCCGTAGAGTCTGTGCCACAACTTCTGCTGCCTTATCTTGTAATGAAAGAAGACAGGCACGTTATGGTTCTAAGGAAGTTAACATGTTTGCATGGGTGGGTGTCGAAAAAGTGGATTGATAGTGCCCCGGATAGTTGATTCATTAGCCTTTGCTTCAGTCATTGCTATAATTCAGCCGGAGCATGCCAGCCCCCACAATTTAGGATAAGATGTCATCAATAGCAAATTTTAAGACAAAAAGTGTTTTTTTATAAAAAAAGTAAACAAAAAAAAACTTTAGGAAGGATGAACGCCAAGACGTAATAGAAAATAGGGGAAGGTTGCAGAAGAGATAGGAAATATTTGATGCATTCTTGTGTTCTGTGTTTAGAAATTATCCCAGGGAAAGGAGGGGATGTGGGACGGGGAGTGGGGGGAGGGGGGGGGGAGGGGGGATAATTTTCTTTTTTTTTAGTATGGGGGGCGGGGGGGCGGCGGGTTGTTTATTTCCCCGAAGGTATTTGTTTCCCGCCAACGCCAAAAAACCCCACACCAAAACCCCCCCCAGTAAACTACCCAAATGGCATGAAAAATATATGTGGCATGAAGCGATGGAGCCCCTACTGCCCCAGCGCCAAATAAAGGCACCAAGCGGCAAAAACGCCGGCGCCACATAAAAACCCAAACGACGAAGACACAACCCCACCACCTAAAAAAAAAAAAAAAATCAAAAATTAAACATCGAAAAAAAACATACAACCTCAACCGACACCGGGCCTCATCTCCACAACAAAAAAAGGAAAAACAATACCATGGTGTGGTACCTGTTGGATGTCTGATCTTCAGTATACTCTTTTCGACTTAAATAGTTTTTAGCTAGCCTACTAAGGTTAAGACAATCAGAGTAGAAGTATTATAGATAAATAAAAAAAACCAAGATAGAAAGTACACATGTTTGAACGAAATAGAATAATATGTTTATACATATTACTAGTTCAAAGAAGTTGTGGTTGTTTTTTATGCATAGCTAGCCTCTCTAAGAGGGCCTGTTCAATGCCTGTTAATCCCCCCCCCACCCTCTCTTGTTGGGGGGATAGAAGTATATAAACTTTGTATATCTATTGTGGCTAGATATAGGTCATGATCAGGTAATTCACTGTATGATATTGGGATAACAGATCTGTCGTATCCTGCAATACTGTGTTATAGTTTAAACTATTGCGTTGCGCGGTGTGTATCAATAAATTTGGAAAGAGGCTCTAGAATGGACCCAGATACCGAAACAATGGGCGACCGGGGCAGGTTGTCCAATGTGTTGTGAATTTAGGAGTAGGTATAGTATCGGTGTGCGAGGCGTGATGGTTGTTTTCAGAAATTCTAATGTGTCTTTAGAAATATCTGCCGTTGAGGTGAGCCTCATTGCACCAAGAGGTCTACTTCTTTTTGATAGACCAAACCGGGTCTGAGGGATACATTGGTAATGACCTGGGATTGACCAGCTGGCGTGCTGCTTCTTTAATGTAGTCTGCTCTTATTCATAACTACAATAGCCCCACCTTTATCTGCTGGTCTAATCACCGAGATAGCATCTACCTTTGAGTGTGGAAATAGCATTAATTCTCTATGGTCACATTGGTATTTATGTTTATGAGTGAGTTAGATATTTTAACCTCATGAATCACCAGTGTCAGTAAAGCATTCAAGTTAACATTTTACAACGTTGTGTGTAAAACGCTAGATTTTTAAGGCCACTTTTTAGGCAATTACAGGTGCTGGAATCACCAAGTACATTTGTAACTTACAATTTACGTATAAATTTAAGAAATTCAAATTCCCAGTAATAAAGTCGAGGTTATTAGCAGGTACAAACCCACGGCCTTTATTAAGTACAGTAAGTATGTTTCCGATAATGTACACGAGGAGGAAATGTTTACCACCAGGGATGCAATTGCTGCCCTTTAGTTATCAATAGGAGGACACTATTACCATCCAGCAAGGGGACCCCTTTAACTCATAGCGCGTACCAGATCACGCAGTGCACCCTAACTATTACATAATACTGACGTGTCTATATGTTAAAATGCCCCTGTGGTATGGTCTATGTAGGCCAGACTACTAGACAGTCAAAAAGCGTATACAAGAACACAGGGGGTAATATTAAGAACTATGTGGCTAATACCAATTCAGATATACTGCAGGTAGCTAGACACTTCCACACAATGGGCCATAATCTTAATAAACTAAGATTGGCAGTGTTAGAAGTTGTTGACGTACATAGAGAGGGGGGGGTGGTGTACAGTTCCCTCCTCACAAAAAGAGACATATTGGATAAAAAAAATTGAACTGCCTTACCCCCAATGGTGGTTGAACGAGAACATTCAATATTTGGTGCTTTGTCTAAACTAGTATTTTTTTCTCTTACAGAATATGACCGTCTGCCCTGAATATTATAGCCTTGGATGGGTAAGCCCAATTATAGCCGATATTGCTAATGTTACGATATACTGGCAGACATGAATATATCAGCTTGTACTTACTGTATACTTGGCCCTTGCCTAGCATAGAGGGCTTCTTATTTTTATGTTTACCTATTACTGGTACTCTGCTCTGATAGGCCCTTTGGCAGTGTCAGGTATATTTGTCATATGTACCTATTCACATGAGTAATTTTTTTTATATTTTTATATTATTATGTTTTTCACACTTGTTGGTGTTTCTGCTATTTTACGGATTCTTTTATTGGGTGTTCTCTCTACTTTGGATACCATCCTAGGATGAATCTCCCAGTGGAACACGGATTGGTCATTGACCTATGGACATTTTGAACACTGGGGGGTGGGATTTGTGAATATGATGTCACTTCTGTGATACTGCTATATAGGAGAGGGTTTTAGCACTGTGTGTACACTTGATAAGGGTGTTGGACCCGAAACACATCGTGTACCGTTTGCTATTAAAGCACATTGCCACTTGCAATTTGGTCCGTCTCTACCTTCTTCTTGCTTGTTGTCTCAGTATCTGTGTGCTCTGGACAGAAGCACCTTTACAGCCCTTGGACCTGCCATTGGAACAAGACCAGGAAACTATACTTATTTCCAAATCATAACATCGTTATCTGCGACTTTGTCGAACTGCGCCTTTAAGGATCGTATTGGCATGGTGTTGCACCGTTGTGTGTATTGGCCTTTAAGTATCGTATTGGCACTGGTATTGCACCGTCGCTGTGATACTGCCCCTTTAAGCGATCGTATGCAAGGTATTGCCAGCGTAGTGTGATACTGCGCCTTTAAGGATCGTATGGCAGGTATTGCACCATCGTGTGATACCGCTTTAAGGATCGTATTGGCAGGTATTGCACCGTCGTGTGATACTGCGCCTTTAAGGATCGTATTGGCATGTATTGCACCGTCGTGCGTACTGTGCCTTTAGGATCGTATTGGCATGGATTGCCACGGTGTGCGATACTGCGCCTTTAAGGATCGTATTGGCATGGTATTGCAACCCGCGTGTGATACTGCCCCTGAGAGATCTTATGGCCATGTATTGCAACCGTCGTGTGATAACTGCCCTTTAAGGCATCGTATTGGCATGGTATTGCACCGTCGTGTGATACTGCACCTTTAAAGATCGTATTGGCATGGCTTATTGCACAGTACGGGATACTGCGGCCCTATTAAGGATCGTATTGGCATAATATTGCACTGTTATTTAGCGTAATAAATGTTTGATCGTATTTTAACGATAGCCCGCGGTATCATAAATAAATGTTTGATCGTATTTTAACGATAGCCCGCGGTATCATAAATTTGCAATACTGCGGGTTTTTAGATATGCGTCATAATGGGGTGATATCACCATTTAGCAATGATCCTATAAATACAAAGAAATGCTGACTTTATTTTTGTTTGTTTTGTATTGTTGCTTTCATGATACATGTGCTGCAGATTTTATATTCTAATGTTGGTTAATGTTGGTAAGAATGATCAGTGTGTTCTCAGATCTACACCAACCCCTGGTTCCTCTCATATGAAGCTTCCTTGTTTCCAGCTGCTGATTAGACAAAACATTGTCAGCAGGGAACCAGCCCTACAGTCTCCACCTCATTTACATACCCACAATGCACTGTACAGCTCAGACTAACCCGAATTTGTAGTTTCCCTCTAAATCTTATGTAAGAAATGAATTAAATTGCAGGATTTTGTTTGAGGGAACATTGAAAATGATCTTTATAACCACGTTAGATATTGTATGAGCGAGGCTGTAAATGTCTCTCTCAGTTATTCCTAGGACAACCTACATCCGCTGCAGGATTTCTCTGCTTCATGTTTATACTCTGGTTTCTCTTCAGACCGAATAAATCTTTCGCCTTTTACTAAAGATTTCCGTGGAGAGGAACAATTATGAGTTTCTACAATTTTTAGAGGCTTGACCTATGTCAGGCTATAAATGTGTTAAATATCAGAAAAACATTTAATATGGAACTTGAGTGGGAGAATGATTAACCTAGTAGAGAGTATCTTATATGGTAGGAAGTTGGTTCTATGGAAGTAATTTAATCAGTTGTGTAGATGGCTGAGTTGCAGAAGATGTAATAGGTTGTTATGAGGGCTGTTTAGTAAATTAGTCTGTTTAATACAGGAATGGGACTGTGTTTATAGTGATCAGGAAAAGTACTGCTAGTTGCCGATTGTTTTTTTCTCTATGTAAAGGCACGGCCGTGTTTCTGGTGCATTTGCGCATGCGATTTCTCCTTTTGCCATCTGAAATCGCATGCGATTGCGCATAAAAATGGCTATTACGTGTGTTGCCGCGATTGCAATGTTAGCAAAAATCGCATGCGCAAACGCAAAAAAACCCCCCACTAGTGTGGCCTAGCCTTTAATGTTGCTTTTCTGCTGCAAGGAAATTTTTCTGAGGTTGAAAAGCTGATACAGGCCGGGATCAGCCCACTGACTTCAATAAGATTAAGTAAAACAAATAAGTAATAATGAAATCAATAACAATCCAACACATTTCGCACCAACAAAGCTTATTAGTTGGAATGATTGTTATAAGTTCAGTTATTTGTATTAACACAATAGAAGGATGCAAGGTACAAAATTATATTTACTATCTGATGCAGTTAAGAAAGGGAGAATTTTCACCTTAAAGTTTTTGATCATAATAATTAGCTGTATATAAAGGAGTTTCCAGATAACGATCCTTTACCAATGCGGTCGTCCTTTTTTCGATTGTCCACTAAAAAAAACCAACGCAATGGATGAAATATTGATGGGTGTGGTACAATTTTTCAGCCGTGGTGTAAAATGAATGTAGCAGAAATCAACAATTAAGTCTGAGGCGATAATGCAATACCGCCTGGTATTGGTAATTAAACTGTTCAATTTTAAATTTACTGATTGGGGCCAAATTCATAACAGTCTGTTATCTTGTGACCTTGGGATACTGCGCCTTTGAGGATCATATTGGCATGGTATTGCACCGTTGTGTAATATTGCACCTTTAAGGATCGTATTGGCATGGTATTGCACCGTCGTGTAATATTGCGCCTTTAAGGATCGTATTGGCATGGTATTGCACCGTCGTGTGATACTGCGCCTTTAAGGATTGCATTGGCATGTTATTGCACCGGCGCGTGATAATGCGCCTTTAAGGATCGCGTTGGCATGGTATTGCACCGGCGTGTGATACTGCGCCTTTAAGGATCGTATTGGCATGGTATTGCACCATCGTGTGATACTGCGCCTTTAAGGATCGTATTGGCATGGTATTGCACAATATGCAAGTCATTTAGCATAATAAATGTTTGATCGATTTTAACGATAGCCCGCGGTATCATAAATTTGCAATACTGCGGGTTTTTAGATATGCGTCATAATGTCACATGATACATGTGCTGCAGATTTTATATTCTAATGTTGGTTAATGTTGGTTAATGTTGGTAAGAATGATCAGTGTGTTCTCAGATCTACACCAACCCCTGGTTCCTCTCATATGAAGCTTCCTTGTTTCCAGCTGCTGATTAGACAAAACATTGTCAGCAGGGAACCAGCCCTATAGTCTCCACCTCATTTACATACCCACAATGCACTGCACAGCTCAGACTAACCCGATTTGTATTTTCCCTCTAATCTTATGTAAGAAATGAATTAAATTGCGGATTTTGTTGAGGGAACATTGAAAATGATCTTTATACCATGTTAGATATTGTATGAGCGAGGCTGTAAATGTCTCTCTCAGTTTTCCTAGGAAAACCCTACATCCGGTGCAGAATTTCTCTGCTTCATGTTTTTATACTCTGGTTTCTCTTCAGCCGATAAATCTTTGCCTTTTACGAAAGATTTCCGTGGAGAGGAATATTATGAGTTTCTGCAGTTTTTGAGGCTTGACCTATGTCAGGCTATTTGAGTGTTAAATGTCAGATTATGAGAATTACGTAGTAGAGCATTAACTTCAAGTTAAGGTACAAAACTTATGTGACATTCTCTTAGGAGAAGTGTACAGAAATAAGAAATAGGTGTCAGTGTTCTAATACTTTAATGTAACATCAACAAAGAAAATTATATAATTGTTTGTGTGAGTGCTGCTAGTTGTCTTGGGTTGACACAGATACAGATGCAAAGGACAAGATTCCAATTCACTATGATACGAGCAGTTATTAAGGGAAAGTTGTTGCTTTAATGGGAATGTCCCCCCTTTTTTTTTTTAAAAAATGATTATTATGGAGGCCAAACCATAACCTGGTTTCCGTTGTATAAAATATAGTGCTGCTCCCAGTAAGAGAAATCGTACTTACCAGCTCCTCGATCCACTAAATTAATTGTCCACTAAAAAAAACACAACCAATGGATGAAATTTGAGGGTGTTGGTACCATTTTTCAGCCGTGGTGTAAAATGAAGGTAGCAGAAATCAACAATGTAAGTCTGGGGCGCAAGCAATACCGCCTGGTATCGGTAATTAAACTGTTCAATTTTAAATTACTGATTGGGGCAATCATAACACACAAAAGAAGGTAGAGACCGGACCAAAATTGCAAGTGTGCAATGGTGCTGTAACCCTTTCATGCCAGGAGTTTTTCATTTTTTTTGCGTTAACTGCCAGAAGAATTTTCAGGATTTGCCCTTAATCGCTTTAGACTAATTTACAGTAGGAAACCTGCAGTAATCAGGAATATTATATAATTGTTTTTTTCAGCACAAAGTCTACTTTAACATTGGTACAACATTTTTAACTTTCTGGAAAATTTTACCTGGAATTATGGGTAAAATATGTAAAAAATGAAAATTTGCAAATTTTCATGGAGTTTTCCCATGTTTACTTAAAGTTATCTTAAGCTTCACACAAAAATCTTACTGTTTTTTCTAAAAGCTACGATACTCCGAGTAACACGATTACGAGAAAAATGCGGGGTACCCACTTTTCTGGAAGCTAACCCCTCCCGAATAAAAACGGTTATGCCACATGGGTGTACCCAGAGACATGGGCTACAATTAACCCAGAGCGTGACCAGTGCCAAATGTCAGTAGCAGCAAAAAAAAATTAGCCAGTTTTGTATTTGAACAGTCTGCAGGTTTTTCACAAAAACACCCCCCCAACTCAAAATACCCACAAACTATATATTCCTGGAAATCTACACACCTTCAGCTATGTAACGCTGTAGGCCGTTCATTCATATCATCAATGGTGTGGGCGCAGTTCTTCGTAGAAGTTTGCCACTTTTACCAGATTTCAAAAAAAATGAACATCAAACAACGTTAAAAGGTCGAAATCATGCCAAAACCCCATGGAATTGGTAAAAAAATGTACCAAATGTACACAAATATCAATCTCCCAAATGTCCTGAATCAAACGGTATGCCTATAGGTCGGTTACACTGTGGACGTGGAAGAGAAAAGCCACAAAGTGAGACAATGCACGATGGCTGAAATCTACACCCTTCAGCTATGTAACGCTGTAGTTTGTTCATTCATACCATCAATGTGGTGGGCAGTTCTTGAGAAGTTCGCATTTGTCTGAAAAATGAACAAACAACTTCAAAGGTAAAAATCATGCCACAACCTCATGGAATGTAAAAAAAGTTACTAATATCAATCTCCCAAATGTCCTGAATCAAACGTATGCCATATGTGTGGTTACACACGCGCGTGGAAGCGAAAAGCCACAAGTGAGACAATGCACGATGGCTAGAAACAGCGAAAATATTTAGCCAACTCCGAATTTGGACAGTCTGCAGTTTTTTCCACAAAAAACACCCCGTTAACTTAGAAAAACCCCACAAACTATATATTCCTGAAATCTACACACCTTCAGCTATTGTAGCACTGTAGTTCGTTCATTATATACCATCAATGGTGTGGCGCAGTTCTTCGTAGAAGTTCGCACTTTTCTGAAAAAATGACAAAAAAACAACTTCAAAAGTTAGAAATCATGCCGAAACCTCTGGAATTAAAAAAAAGTTCTAATATCAATCTCCCAAATGTCCTGAATCAAACGGGATGCCATAGTGTGGTTACACTGCGGACGTGGAAGCGAAAAGCCACAAAGTGGAGACAATGCTCGATGGCTCAGAAAGAAACACGAAATTTAGCCAACTCCGAATTTGGACAGTCTGCAGTGTTTTTCCACAAAACACCCCCGCCGTAACTCAGAAATAACCCCCACAAACTATATATCCTGAAATCTACACACTTCAGCTATGGTAGCGTGGAGTTCGAGTCATTCATACCTCAATGGTGTGGGTGCAGTTCTTCGTAGAAGTTCGCACTTTTGAAAAAATGAACAAGAAAAAACAACTTCAAAAGGTAAGAAATCATGCCAAAACCTCATGGAATCTAAAAAAAAGTTACTAATATCAATCTCCCAAATGTCTGATTAAACGGTATGCCATATGTGTGGTTACACATGCGGACGTGGAAGCGAAAAGCCACAAAGTGCACAAATGCACGATGGGCTCAGAAACAGCGAAAATTTAGCCAACTCCGATTTGACTGTCTGCAGTTTTTTTCCACACAAACACCCTGATAACTAGAAATACCCCCCACAAACTATATATTCCTGAAATCTAAACACCTTCAGCTATGTAGCACTGTAGTTCGTCATTCATATCAATACAATGGTGTGGGCGCAGTTCTTAGTTTAGAATTTCGCATTTCTACACAATTTTCTGGAAAAAATAGAGAAAAATACATTTCAAAGTTACACAAATCACACCAAAACCCCATGTAATGTAAAAAAAAATTACAAATATCAATCTCTAATGTCCGAATCAAACGGTGTGTGCCATATGTGGGTTACACACACGGACGTGGGGAAGCGACTAGTCAAATGTAAACAATTGCGCAGTGAGCCAATGACAGCATTTCCCAGATTTCCAAAATGAACACCCCTCTAACTTGGAAATACCCCCGCAAACATATATATCTCAGAATCTACATACCTTCAGCTAAGTAACGCTGTAGTTGGTTATTCATACAATCTATGGTGTGGGCGCAGGTTAGGTAGAATTCGCATTTGTCTGAAAAAATGAACAAAAACAACTTCAAAAGGTAGAAAGAAATAATGCCAAAACCCCATGGAATGTAAAAAAAATACTCTATAAATATTCAATCTCCCAAATGTTCTGAATCAAACGGTTATGCATATGTGTGGTTAACACACGTGGCGTGAAGCCAAAAGACACAAAGTGAAACAATGCCACAATGGCTCAGAAAACAGCAAAAATATCAGTCAATCTGAATTTGAACAGTCTGCACTTTTTCACACAAACAACCCCCACAACACCATATATTTCTCGAATCCACACACCTTTATCTACGAAATTCGTAGTTTGTTGCATTCGTACCATCAATGGTGTGGGCGCAGTTCTTCGTAGAAGTTCACAGACTTTAGCAGATTTTCTAAAAAATTTAAAAAAAACACTCTCAAAGGTAGAAATCATGCCAAAAATCCCAAGTAATGTAAAAAAAAGTTACCAATATCAATCTCCCAAATGTTGAATCAAAAGGTAATGCCTAATGTATGGTTACACAACGCGACATGGAATCAACTCGCCACAAAGTGGAGCCAATGAACAGTGGCCCCAAGTACAGCAACTTTTCAGATTTGTCAGACCCTAAACACCCTCTATATTAGCAATACCCCAAAACTAATATTCTTGGACTCTACACACCTGCAGCTCACAATGGGTGATTCATTGTAGGCATACCCCTAATGATGTGGGTGCAGTAAGTTTTGGTACAATTGCGCTTCTTACGATTTCAGGAAAAAATTTTAATTAAAAATACAATTCAAAGTTTTAAAAATCATGGCAAATTTCCATGTCAGTTTAAAAACAAAAATTCAGTCAATTATCAATCTTCAAAATGCCCTGAATCAAACGGATATGCCATATGGGTGGATGCACACCGAGGGACGGACAACTACTCAAAATGGGACGCATGGAACCTCGTTGTAATTACAAGAGAAAATAGCAACGTGCTCTGTAATTTCAAACAGCCCCAAAACTTTGAAATGCCCCCACAAATAAAAACCCCCCAACTAAATATCAATCTCCCAATCGTTTTGAGCTAAACCGGTATGCCATATGCGTGGATGCACATAGAGACGTGGCCAACTAACTTAGCTCAAATGGGACGCAAATGCCAAAAGCACATTACAGAAACAAATCAAAGTGCGTCTAATTGAGAACAGGCATACCCTTTTTATAGAGGAAAAACCGTCCAAAAACATGGAAATTCCCCCCACAAAACTATATATTTTGGAATTACCACACCTTCAGCTACGGTACGGTGCCATGCTTTCATACATACATGAAGTAATTACAGACAAAGTGATCCAAAGAACTCTGTGTTTTTAAGGAGGTTTTGGGGAAAATAAAATAAGATGATTCAAGGATGAAATCTACCTAAAACCCTACTTGACAAGAAAAAAACCATGAAATAGCAGATCTCAACATTATCCTGAATCAAACGGAATATGCCAATGTGTGGGGGGTGCACAGAGACCGTTGCCAACCAAAACTGGCCCTCAAACTGGGACAGCATGCACAAAGTGGATATACAAAAAAAAAAAATCAAAAGCGCTCTGTAATTTTCAAACAGCCCACAACACGTGAAAATGACCCCCACAAATAAAACCCCAACTAAATATCAATCTCACACATGTTTCTGAATCAAACGAAGTTTTATACTGTCCATATGGTGGTGCCACAGAGACGTGGCCACCAAACTAGCTCCAATGGGACGCAATGACAAATGCAATTAAAAGAAAAAATCAAAGTGGCGCTGGTAATTTGAACAGCCCTACCCTGTTTTCTAAGGAAAAACAGACCAAAACCATGGGATTCCCCCACAAACTAGTATATTTTGGAATCTACACACCTTCAGCTACGTTACGGTTCCCTGTTTCTGCATACATGAAAGAATTCAGACCCCAGCGATCCAAAGAACTCCGTGTTTTTACGGGTTTTTTGATGAAAAATAAAATGAGATGATTCAAGGATTGAAAATCTACTCTAAACCCCCACTTGACAAGCAAAAAAAAACCCTAAATAGCAATCTCACAATGTCCTGAATCAACAGTATGCACTATGATGGTATGCACACAGAGCCGTGGCCACCACTAGCTCAAATGGGACGGGCACAAATTTGCAATACAAGGAAAAAAATCAAAAGTGCTCTCTGTAATTTTGAACAGCCTACCCGTTTTAGAAGGAAGGAAACAGTCCACAAAACATGGAAATTCCCCCCACAAACCTATATATTTTTGGCAATCTACCACACTCTCAGCTACGTTTACGGTGGCCATGCATTCATACACATGCATGAAGAATTCCACACCATGCCGATCCAAAGAACTTGTGTTTTTACGAGATTTTGTGAAAAATAAAATGAGATGATTCAAGGGGTTGAAATCCTACCTTAAAACCCACTTGACAAGCAAAAAAACCCACTAAATAGCAATCTCTCCACCTGTCAGTGAAATCAAACGGTTGTGGTGCCATTGTTGCCGTGGAGTGACAAAACAGAGACGAGGCCACCAACTAGCTCCAAAAACTGGGACGCATTTAGAATGAAGTTACAAGAAAACAAATTTTTAAAAAAAAAAACGCCACAACCCACAACACACACTTTCCCCCTTTAGTGGGTATTTTATGTGAAATCGGTTGACGTGAGAGTCACACACGATTTTTGCACATTACTGATCCTAAAAAATTCAATACGGTCTCTTATTATGGTACACTCTGCAAAAATTTCTTATAAAAAATAGGCTGTAGTTTCCCTGAAATGTACAAATAAAGTATCCGCGTTTACTATACCGATACACTGGGAACATTGGGGAGCTTGGAGAAAGACAACAGTTTTTTTTAATTTATAGTTTTAGGGTAAAAAAAAAAAGGGTTGTTGTGTGATCACGTTAGAATTTTTTGTGTGTATTTCCCCTTT
The DNA here is from genome assembly GCA_019447015.1 of Hymenochirus boettgeri. Taxonomy (NCBI): domain Eukaryota; kingdom Metazoa; phylum Chordata; class Amphibia; order Anura; family Pipidae; genus Hymenochirus; species Hymenochirus boettgeri. The sequence goes on from CM033477.1 coordinate 30,629,968, forward strand.
TTTTCCCCGATCTTCCCAAAGTAATCATCAGATTCATATCTTAGGGAATGATACGAAATTGGAATCAGGCCCGCTTTCCCAATTCGAAATCCGATCGGAAAAATCATCATTGCCGGAAAGATCATTTTCCAGGAAGTGATTTTTCATTCATTTGGCAAAGATCAAAATTTGGTGATCAGAAGTGATCACCAAATTTTGATCTCTGTCCCCATTTTTTTCTAAGTCTTCGCTACGTAGCAAAGACTTAGAAAACAAAAATCCTATTTGTGAATGGAACTTGGTTCCATTCCAAACTGTATAGTAAGAGCTGTCAGCATGACAGCCTTTTAATACAGGTATGCAGCGGATCTAAATGTAGGATCATGCGACAGTACTCCACTAGACCACTAGGGGGCATCAGAGCATTGTAAGGGAAAGACCCCCAGGAAGGGGAAGGAAGCCTGTGACTCATGGGGGGTCTCCTTATCGGGATACCATTTGAATCTAGCGAGGGGACCTGCAATGGAGGAGGGGGGACTACTTTATGGGGCGCAAACTCCAGATCCCCCTATCGGCATTTCTTAGTGAAATCAAAGGGGGATTCGAGGGGGGGGGGGGTGGTTGCGGGGGGGGGGGGGGCCAGGGGGGCACTTGAATGCTGCACCCCGATTGCCCCTAGGACTAAAGATTTTTGCTTGCACATAGCAAGCAGGCACACAGGCTGTGCTATAGCTCAGAGTATCTGCGCTCTGGCACGAATCGACGAATCACTACTACACTGGACCACAGGGGAAAAGTGGGGAACACTAAAGGGGAAGCCCCGGACGTCCAGTGAATCACGGGGCTTACCGTTTCCGCTGCCCTCTGACACTTCTGGGCCGCATGAGGCTGGAAAGGATTCCCTTTCGGAACAGCATTTGGGGGATTGATATCTTCGGATCCCCCCCTGCGGAATTCGGACACACCGAGGGGGATCGCGAGGGGCTAGGGGGGCAGTTGAATGTGCCCCCGATCGCCCCTCAGCGGGGGGCAAATTTTTTTTTTCTTAAAGGGAAAGCCACAGATCGATATCTACGATCGGTGGCAGTTTGGTATTCATGCACAGATCGTAATTAAATACTGATCGTGGCAGGGAAAAGGGTTAATAGCAAAGGACACTGAAGTGTGTCGGGTCCTCAAACCACCCTTTATTTTCAAGGTGAAACACAGTGCTAAAACCCCCTAGATAAGCAGTATCACAGGAAGTGACATATATCACAAATCCACCCCCGTTGCAAAATGTCCATAGTCAAATGACCAATCCGTGTTCAGCTGGAGATTACCAATCCTGGGATGGCTATCCAACAGTGAGAGGACACCCAAATAAAAGAGAACCGTAAAATACAGAAAACACCACCAAGTGTGAAAGAACATAATAAATAAAAAAGATAAAAAAAATGTACATGTGAATAAGACATATGACAAAATAGACCTGACACTGCCAAAGGGGCTATCAGGCAGCATGTAACAGTAATAGGTAAATCATAAAGATAAGAAGGCCCCTTATGGGCAGAGCGCCAAGTATATAGATAGTGCAAGCTAATATATTTATGTCTGCCAGTATACGTAACATTCGCAAATATCGGCTATAATTGGTTTACCCATCCAAGGCTTAAATATTCAAGCACAGACGGTCAAATCTGTAATGAGAAAAGAAATATAGTTTAGACAAAGCACCCAATATTATGTTCTCGTCTCAGACCAGTGGGATACAGGCAGTTCATTTTTTATCCACAATGGTCTCTTTTGTAGAGGGGGAACGTCACCACACCCCCTCTCTTGTAGTAGGTTCAACAAACTCCTAGGACAATGCCATCTTAGTTGATGAAGATTAGGCCCATTGTGTGGAAGTGTCTAGCCAACGCAGTTCTGAATTGGCATTAGCACATAGGCCTATTTATAAAAATAACGTTATGTATCCGTAAAATACCGATCGTTATCGTAAATAACCGACCGGGGTTTCACCGATAACGCACCGTTTTTTACCGATAAGGTCGTTATTACCGATAAGGGGTTATTTACCGAGATAACGACCGTTATCGGTAAAATAACGGTCGTTATCGGTAAATAACGACCGGATCTTGACGATACGACCGGTATTTAACGAATTGGTATAAATACCGGTCGTTATCGGAATAACGGCGTTATCGGTAAAATAACGGATCGTTATCGTAAAAACCAGGTCGTTATTTTCGATAACGATCGGGTTATTACGGATAACGATACGATTTTTATAAAATAGGGCCAAGTTCTTAATATTACCCCTGTGTTCTTGTACTACGCTTTGACTGGTCTAGTAGTCTGGCCTACATAGACCATACCACAGGGGCATTTTAACATATAGACAACCGATGAAGTATCAAGGTAACCATGTAGCATTAGCTCTTGTGTTTAACAGGGGTCCTTTGCTGGGATGGTTAGATAGTGTCCACCTTGGATAACTAAAGGTGCAGTATGGTGCAGTTGAGACAAGGGATAGTTCATTTTGCTTTACCCATAAATCTAATTTTGAGGTGTGGAGCAAGAGTCTGAGGGGACAGAGAATATCCTTATCTGCGTCCTCTTGAGTAGACTAATAAGGGGCGATGTGAACCTGACCCATCTGTGCAATCTTGCATCTGAATGGGCCATATTTATAATTGTATTTTTACTGCTTTGCTGATGTGTGAGCGTAATTTTAGGGAAACAAAAGATTGGATTTCGTCTCGTTCTGTTGTTTAGCCTTGTCTCTGTAGGTAGTAAAAGTCAGGCGTGGAATCGTCTACTTCTTGGCATGTGCTGGGAACATCTTCATGTTGTAGCACCTGTCCTTAAACCGTAAGCAAGGTGTATCAGCGCATTTTTATTTAGATAGATCGAGATTGAAATCCTTTGGTCTTGAGGGATTGCCTCGGGATTGCCTGATAATGTTGGGACGTGGAAGCTGCTTCGTGGATGAAATTATTGCGATCATGGCCTTGCGGTAGGGGTAGAGTTCTTGTGCTTATGTGGTCTATCTTGTAAGGAGAGGGTTATGTCTAAGAAGTATAACTGTTTGAGGGTGGGTCAAAAGTGAAATTGCTAGTTGGGATGTGATTCATGTAGATTTGTTCATCATAGTTCATGTAAATTCATCCGGGTCGAAGGCACAAGCCCAAATGATAAGATGTCATTTCAAATATACCGCCATAACTTAAAGATAGGTGAAGGTTGAGAAGAGATAGGAAAATTTTATGTTCTAAGGCATTGAACAAATACTGGTGAAGGCTGGAGTACTGCAGCACGCATGTGGTTACCTTGTGTCTGCAGTAGTTTGACTTTCTCGAACTTAAATAGTTTTAGTCAGTTACTATAGCTTAAGACAATAAGTAGAAAGTATATAAGGGTTGTGTTGGTTAAGCTGCTCTTAAGGGGCCGTTACTGGCGATGTAAATCCCTTTTGTTGGGGGGATAGAAGTATGATAAAACTTGTATACTATTGTTGGCTAGAATAGGTCATTATCAGGTAATTCACTGTTATGTAATGGGATAACAGATCGTTGTATCACTGCAATACTGTGTTCATAGTTTAAACGTATGGTCTTGCAGGGTGTATCAATAAATTTGGAAAGGAAGTCTAGAATGGACCCGGATACCGAAAACAATGGGCGAGCCGGGAGGTTGTCCAATGTGTGTGAATTTAGGTAGTAGGATAGTATCGGTGTGAGGAGGGTGAGGTCGTTTTCAGAAATTTCATGTGTCTTTAGAAAATAGTGACGTGAGTGAGCTCATGCACCAGAGGTCCTACTTATTTTGCAGACCAAACCGTGGTGGCTGGGGATACATTTGGTAAGACCTGGGATGACAGTTGGGCTTGGCTGCTCTTAATGTAGTCGTCTTATTCATAACTACAATAGCCCCACCTTTATCGCTGGTCTATAACACCAATTAGCATTATCCTTTGGAGTGTGGAAATAGCATTGAATTCTATATGTGTACATTGTATTTATGGTTATGAGTGTGTTACTATTTACTTCAACCTCTCTGAATCACCTGTCGTCAGTAAAGTGCAGTCAAGTTAACATTGTCAACAATTGGTGTAAAACCGCTAGATTTTTTAAGCACATTTTAGGCAAATACAGCGTGCTGGAATCACCCAAAGGAATTGTAACTTCAATTTACGTACTGAATTTAAGAAAATCAATTTCCAGTAATAACAGTCGGTAGGTTATAGCAAGGTACAAACCCGCGCCGTTTATAAGTACAGGTAAATTATGTTTCGCGATAATGTAAACGACGGGAAATGTTTTTACCACCAGGGACTGCAATTGCTGCCCTTAGTTATCAAAGGGGACACTATCTACCATCCCAGCAAGGGGACCCATGTTAACTCACAGAGTATGACAGTGTGCATACTTCATCGGTTGTCTAGTATGTTTAAAATGCCCCTGTGGTATGTCTATGTAGGCCAGACTATGACCAGTCAAAAGCGATATACCAAGAACACAGGGTGGTAATATTAGACTATGTGGCTAATACCACTTCTAGATACGCGGTGTAGAAGACACTTCCCACAACTGGGCCATACTTCAATCTCCAGATGGGGCGTGTTAGAAGTTGTTGCACGTACATAGGAGAGGGGGGGGGGGGTGGTGTTCCTCCTACAAAAGAGACATTTGGTAAAACCTTGACTCCCTCTACCCCCTGGTGTGACCCGGACTTCTATGTCTTTTCGGCGTTGCTTTGTTCTCCTGGCTGGGTCACCCTTCCTATTGCCCTACTGCCGCCTCGCCTTCTACCTCCCGCCGCTTGCTCCCCCTCGGCCCTTTGTCCTCTTTCCTTGTCGGCCTTAGTGCCGGTTTTTTGTCTACGATACTGATCCGTTCCTGTCTTGTTTATTAGCTTCTTGTATTTAACGTCCCAATTTAGCGATAGTTTTCTTAATTGGCTTACGTACGTGGAGACTGATTTTAGCTTTGCACCCTCCCGGTATGCATCTGCTGGCCCGGCCATAGGTCCTTGCCTTTTCGTTACTAGTACTGGACTGCGAAGGACCCTGGTGTCAGGTAGATTTGCTGTCTATTAGATGAAGTTTTTTATTTTTGGATTATAGTTTACATTGTGTCTGTATTTACGGATCTAGGGGTTCTGCACTTTGGATACCACTGAGGTCCTCCGTAACACAGTTTTGTGACCTACTGCTACATTGGAACATGGGTGGTTGTGAGTTATGCATTACTGATGAATGCTTATAGGAGTTAGATGTGTGTACATTGATAAGGGGTTTTGACCGAAACACATCGTGTACCGTTTGCTATTAAAGACATTGCCAACTGTGCAATTGGGTACCGGTCTCTACCTTCTTTTGTTTGTTCCAGTATCTGTGTGCCTCGTGGACAGAAGAACCGTTTACAGCGCCTTGGCACTTGCCATTTGGAACAAACCAGGAATATACTAGTATTTCCAAATTCATAACAGTTGTTCTTGCGACTTTGTGATACTGGCTTTAGGATGTATTGGCATGGTGTTGCACGTTGTGTGGTATTGCGCCGTTAAGTATCGTTGGCATGGTATTGCACGTCGTGTGTGATATTGCCCCTTTAAGGGATCGTATGGCAGTATTATGCTTCACCAGCGTGTGTGTACTGGCCTTTAGGATCGTATTGGCATGGTATGCACCGTCGTGTGATACTGCGCCTTAAGGATCGTATTGGCATGGTATCGACCGGTGTGATACTGCGCTTAAGGATCGTATTGGCAATGGTATTGCACCGGTGCGATATTGCTTTAAGGATCGTTTGGCATTGCATTGCGACTCGGGGTGCGGACTGCGCCTTAAGGATCGTATTGGCATGGCATTGCACCGGCGTGTTGATACTGCGCCTTTAAGGATCTTATTGGCATGGTATTGCACGGCGTCTGTGATACTGCACCTTTAAGGTCGAGTTGGCATGGTATTGCACGTGTCGTGTGCATATGACCTTTAAAGATCGATCTGGCATGGTATTGCACCGTCGTGCTGATACTGCGTCTAGATCCTTTAAGAGCGTATTGCGTATAAAGGCGTGTGAAAGAATGCAAGTTTTAAAATGTATTAGATGTACGTTGTTCTATTGGGGCCCTTTATAAATGTTTGACTCGTATTCTAACGATTAGCCCGCTGGTATCATAAATTGCAATACTGGGGTTTTTAGATATGGTCATAATGGGTGATATCACCTTTTAGCAATGATCCTATAAATACACAGAAATGCTGACTTTATTTTTGTTTGTTTTGTATTGTTGTTAATGATACATGTGCTGCAGATTTATATTCTAATGTTGGTTTATGTTGGTACGAATGATCGTGTGTTCTCTAGATCATACACCAACCCCTGTTCCTCTCATATGAAGTTCCTTGTTCCAGCTTGCTGATTGACAAAAAATTGTCAGCAGGGAACCAGCCCTACAGTCTCCACCTCATTTACATACCCACACTGCACTGTACAACGCAGAAACCCGAATTGTAGTTTCCCTCCTAAATCTTATGTAAGAAATGAATAAATGAGGATTTTGTTTGAGGGAAAATTGAAAATGATCTTTATAACCACTAGATTGTATGAGCGGAGGCTGTAAATGTCTCTCTCAGTTATTCCTAGAACAACCTACATCGGCAGGATTTCCTGCTTCATGTATTATACTCTGGTTTCTCTTCCGACCGAATAAATCTTTCGCCTTTTACTAAAGTTTCCGTGGGAGGCACATTGTATGAGTTTGCAAATTTTTTGAGGCTTGACCTGTGTCAGCTATAATGTTTATTAATAACAGAAAAGGGGTGATTGAGTTCTGATATTGGTTTAATGTAAGGATTTCACGTGACATTCTCTTAGGGAAGCAAAGGAATTCAGTATTCAGAGTGTCAGTGTTTAGTACTTCATAGGTTACATAACAAAGCTTGTACGATAGATGCGTGTGAGTGTGCTGTTGCTTGATTGACACAAATAGATCTAGACGCAAAGGACAGATTCCAATTCACTATCTGATACGAGCCGTAGGTTAAGCGACAAGTAGAATAGAGAGAGAGTTAGTTAGTTAGAAGAGAGTAGTTAGTTATGAGACGAGTAGTTAGAGAGATAGGGAGTAGAAGAAAGCTAAGGAGACGTCGTAGAGGAGAGATTTACAAGTAAAGTAGTAAGGTTATAGTTTTAGTTAGTAGAGAGAGAAGATAAGTAGTAGTAGAGGAGGTGTGTAGTAGAAGTAAGTTACAGAGAGAGAGAGTCGTAGAGTGAGTTAGTTAAGTAGAGTTATAAGAGAGATGTTAGAGTTAGTGAAGAGTTAGATGAGTAAGGAGTAAGAGTAGTAAGTAAGAGAGAGAGAAGAGGAGAGAGAGTGTGTAGCGTAGTAGAGTTAAGAGAGAGTAGAGAGAATGTTATAGAGTAAGAGTTGAAGAGGAGAGAGAGAGGACCGACGAAGTAGAGTTATAAGTAGGAAGAGTTATAATGAGAGATTTGTGTTTAGAGGAAAGAGGTTAAAGGCGTTAGGTTACGACCAGTTAGAGAAAGGAATAGTAGAGCGTAGAAGTTAGAGAGAAGTAGAGAGAGAGAGTAGTTAGTATTAGATAAGTTAAGAGTCGAGAGCGAGAAGTAGCCAGAGTAGTTAGAGAGTAGTGTGAGTTAGAGAGTCGAAGTAAGAGAGAGTCAGAGTAGTTAGAAAGAAGAGCGGAAGGAGCACGAGAGGAAGAGAGAGCGATTATTAGGAGAGAGTAGAGTTGGAGAAGAAGAGAGTTGAAGAGATAGTAGTTAAGGAGTTGCAGAAGAGAAGTTAATTTAGAGAAGAGTTTAAGCGAGTTGTAAGCGAGAGAGTAAGGTAGAGCTTTAAGTAGAAGATGGTAGAGAGAGAAGGAGTAGTAGAAGAGAGAGAGTAAGTAGAAGAGTAGTAGTTCAGTTAGAGTAGTAAAGAGTAGAGTGAAAGTAGGAAGCAGTGATCAGAGTTTAGTAGTTAAGAGAAGATAAGAAAGAAGAAGTAGAGGGAGAGAGAGTCAAGAGAGGGATAGTTAGAAGTTAGCAGTAGAGAATTAGAGTTAGAAGAAGTTTATAAGTATGAGATAGAGGAGTAGGTAAGTAGAGGTAAGTAGGAGCGTTAAAGTAGTTAGAGTTATAAGAAGTAGTAAGTTAGTAGATGTTACGTCAGTAGAGTAGGAGAGGAGGTAGAGTAGAGAGTTAGAGAGACGGCAAGAGGAAGTAGTTAGAGTTGGTAGCCGAAGTAAGAGAGAAGAACCGTTCGTTTTTTTAGAGAGTCGAGTAGAGTCAGTTAGCGTAGCGGTAGAGTAGGTTCACAGAGACGAGTCGCGAGAGAAGAGTAGGAGGTAAGAGAGTAGTAAGAGTAGGGTAGAGTATGTCGAGAGTTAGAGTTAGAAGCGAGAGTAGGAAGAGAGAGAGTGAAGTTGTAGTAGCGTCAGAGAGGAGAGGAGGAGTTAGAAAAGGTGTAGAAAGAGGTAGCAGAGAGAGAGCGAGGTAAGTGTAGAGTAGAGGTAGAGTAGCCGTCGCGTTAGAGCGAGAGTAAGCGATGTCCGAGAGTAAGAATGGTAGAGAGACGTAGTTAAGCGAGAGTAGGAGTTGAGTAATGAGTAAGAGTTAGAGAGAGTAAAGTAGCGAGTAGTCGTAGAGAGGGGGTAGTTATTAGAAGATAGAGCGTTCGAGAGAGTTCCGCGCGTCTCGTCCGTCGGTCAGTTAGTCGAGAGCGTGCGGAGTTTCGGGAGAGAGGTCGTCGCGCGCCGAGTGCGTTCGCGCGTAGAGACGTATAGCGTTATGCTAGGCGCCGTTCCCCCGCCGTCGACCCGAGTAGTCGCGCAGAGCCCGAGCGCGCGCGTCGTTCGAAGCGAGAGCGAAGGTTCCGCGAGCGTTCTCAACGCGTCGCGCGTGCTTTTTTTTGTTTTGTCGCGAGCGTTCTAGTTCGGTCCCGCGCGTTAGTATTGTTAAGGATGCAAGGAACCGGCGTCGGGCGTCAGCGAGAGCCGCGTTCGCCGCTCCCACGACGTCGTGACGCGTCGTTGAGAGAGTTAAGAGAGAGAGAGAGAGTCGTAGTAGACGAGAGCAGAGAGAAGAGAGAGCGTAGGCAAGTTAATAGAAGAGAGTGTGTAGTAGAGTAAGTGAGGAGTAGAGAGGAGTTAGAGTAGAGAAGGAGAGTGTAGTGAGGAAGGGGAAGTAGTTTAGGAGAAGAGTTTAGGTGTGAGTGTAGAGAGAGGTTTAAGACGTAGTGCGAAGTAAGTTCGTCAGCTGGCGAATGAGTGAGGGGAGGCGATTTGGTTGAAGAGTTAAAGCGCGGAGTAGTCAAGCAAGAGTAGAGAGTAGAAGAGAGAGGAAAGAGTAGTGTAGTAGAGTCGAGTAACGGTTGAGATGGTAGAGAGAGAGAGAGGAGCGAGTTAAGCGTAAAGAGAGGGAGTGAGAGTAGGTAGAGTTAAAGAGGAAGTAGATGTAGAGTAGTAGAGAGTAGAATGTTGGAGTAGGGAGTTAGTAGTTCAGGTAGTAGTAAGAGAGAGAGGAGAGAGAGTAGAGTTAGAGGCAAGTTAGATTAGAGTATCAGAGAGAAGAGTAGTACGGAGAGTAAGGAAGAGTAGAGGAGAGAAGTAGAAGGAGTAGTAGTTAAGAGAGTGAATGAGAGGGAGAGGAAAGCAAGTTAGTAAGAGTAGAGAGAGAACGTAAGAAACGGTAGGTATTTTTCTGGAGTGAGAAGAGTAGAGAGAGTAGTAAGAGAGTAGAGAGAGAGTAGTTAGAAGAAGTTAGAAGTATGTCGAAGAGAGTAGGGTTAAGGAGAGAGAGAAGTTAGAAGAGACGGTAAGAGAGAGTTAGTAAGTAAGAAAGTTAGTTAGTAGAGTAGTAGAGAGTAGTAGTAGTTAATTTGAGTAGGTAGTTAGTTAGTTAAGTAAGACGACGAGCAGTAGAGTATAGAGAGAGAGTAGAGAGTTAGATAGTAAGTAGTCGAGAGAGTTAAGAGAGAGAGTTAGTTCGGAGCAGAAGATAGAGTAGTTAGAGAGAGAGTTAGCAGTTTAGAGAGTTAGAGAGGGAGTAGGAGAGAGGTAGTTTTAGAGTTTTGAGTAGGAGAGAGTTAAGTAGTTGTAAAGTTAAGTTAGAGATGATGTTAAGAAGGACGACAGAGTAAGTAGAGAAGACCCCCCCCCCCCCACAGAGTAGTTAGTAGAAGTCATCAGTAGAGGAGCGAGAGAAGAGAGTAGGAGAAGTAAGTAGAGTTAGTTAGAGAGAGTAGAGTAAAGAGTAAAGAGGAGAGAGAGAGTAGTAGAGAGCTGCGAGAAGTAGTTAGGTATTAAGAGTAAGAAGATGTAGTAGTTAGCCCAGTGAGTAGAGAGTAGAGTACGAGAGTTAGAGAGTTAAGAGAGGGAAGCACAAAGAGAAGTTAGACGTAGTAGTCACAGGGAATGAGAGAGTTCGTATATAGATAAGCGAGTTATAGTTAGAGTAGTATAGTTAATCTAGTTCGAGAGAGAGAATGCGTAAGTTGAGAGTTTACGAGTGACAGTTAGTTTATGCTTCGTAAGAGAAGACGTTCATTGTTACAGTCAAGTATTAAGTGAGGTAGAGAGAGGAGAGAGAGTACGAGCCGAGAGGTAGAGAGATTAGAGCGAGCAGGTAGTAGGTAGAGGAGAGTAAAGAGAGGAGACGATGAGTAGAGAGGAGAAGTAGAGTAAGTGAGGAGAGGATAGCAGAGTTAATAGTAGAGAGGCGAAGAGTTATGTAGAGGAGAGTAGGAGTAAAGTTAGGGAGAAGAGAAGTTAGAGAGCCAAGGGGAGTGTATTAGAAGAAGGAAGAGAGTGTAGTAGTAATGAAGAGAGAGATACGCAGAGAGTACAGTCGTAGCGTACAGAGTAGTAGAGAGAGAGAGAGTAGAGTTGGAGCTTGTTAGTAGGCGCGAGAGTAGAGAGTAGGATGTGTTAGAGAAGAGTTAGAGTTAGAGAGTTATACGAGAGTCAGCGAAGGAAGAGAGTAGTAAAGGCGAAGCGCAGTTAGTTAGTAGAGTAATTAGTAGTAGAGTTAGGAGTTTTTTTCATGAGGAGTATAGTGTCAAGAACGTGAAGTAGTAGTTCCACAGCTAAAGAGTAGAGTAGAGTTAGAGTAGAGGAGCGTAAGAGAGTAGTTATTAAAGGCGGGTTTTGCCTTAATGGGAATGTCACCCCTTTTAAAAAAAAAAATGTGATCTAGTACGACAGGCCAACACATAACCTGGGGTTCGGTTGTTATAAAATATATTCTGCTAATATTAACATAGTATATTAAGGTTGCATAAAGACCCCAGTCCATTCAAGTCCCCATACTATTCACCATCTTTTTCGGTTTTTTATTAACACCGTACTAACAAGTCTTATCGAGGAAGGCAAAAAAAAAACCAGCTAAAAAGGGGAAAAATTCCTTCATGACTCCAAAATGGCAATCGGAAAGTATCCCTGGATCAAACAGATTATATGTATTAAACAGTAGTAATTCTCAATATTTTTTAGTTTTAGAAATTATCCAGGCTTTTAAATTCTTTCAATGAACTTGCCATTACCCACCTGATGGAAGACGTTAACAGTTCCACGTTCGTGAGAGTTCCACTGTATGGGCCATTAATATCTTTGTATAAGAGTTATTCAGGTCCCCGCAACTGTCCGCTTCTCCAATGAAACAGCCCTAAATTGTCTAATCTGCTGCAGATTCAAGCCCTCCTTACTCTGATTGATTTAGTTGCCCTTCTTGAATGCCTACAATTTCCAAAGAGGGCCCTTTGATATGGATCCCAAACTGCACGCTACGTCCAAAAGTGGCCCCATACAGGCCTTAAGAGGGGGAATAATATTTTTCTCTCTTGAATTCTTCCTCTTATACAAGACACATATCTTGCAGCTTCTAGCGTGCTACATGGCATTGTTTGACCTATAGCTAAGTTGTGATCAACCAGAACCCCAATCTTTTCCATTCGTGTGCACTCAAAACAGATATTATGGGTGTTTGAAGTGCAAGGGATTCATTAAATACCAATGCATTCACCAATTATTCAACATTGAATCTCATCGGGCATTCTGGGCCCCCTTTGACTAATCTATCTAGGACTGCTTGCAGCACTTGCAATCACTTGAAGTTTCCAAGCTCGTGCATCGTTCGTGTCCTCAGCAAACACGCGACCTGCTTCATGCCCCCTTTCAAAATCCAGTCTAACCAGATTAAACAAGCGGCCCCGACCAGACCCTGATGACACTCCACTTTAACTTGAGCCTCACAAGATGTCGAGTCCATTTCCACAACTCTCTGTTGCGAGCCAATTAACCAGTTCTTATTCATGAACCCAACGGTTGCTTCAAGGCAACGTCCTTCAGTTTATACATCGTGCCTTGTGGCACGATCAAAAGCTTTTGTCAAAATCCACCTATCCACTCCCCGCGGATGCTGAATCTAGCGCTTAAGAGATCGCGTGGAATGGTATTGCACGGCGTGTGATATGCGCCTAAGGATCGTATTGGCATGGTATTGCACCATCGTGTGATACTGCGCCTTAAGGATCGTATGGCATGGTATTGCACCGTCGTGTGAATGCGCCTTTAAAAGTATGTATTGCATGGTATGCACGTCGTGTGGTACTGGCCTGTAAGGATGGGATGGCAAATATTGCACTGTCATTTAGCATAATTAAATGTTTGCATGTCGTTTTAACGCTAGCCCGCGGTATCATAAATTTGCAATACTGCGGGTTTTTTAGATATGCGTCATAATGTCACATGATACAGTGCTGCCGATTTAATATTATAATGTTGGTAAATGTTGGTTCTATATGTTGGTAGATGATCAGTGTGTTCTCAGATCTACCCCAACCCTGGGTTCCTCTCATATGATAGGCTTCATTGTTTACAGCTGCTGATTAGACAAAAACATGTCAGCATTGGGGAACCAGCCCTATAGTCTCACCTCATGTTTACATACCCACAATGCATGCACAGCTAAGATAACCAGTAATTTGTATTTGTCTCTAAATGATTATGTAAGAAATGAAAAATTGCGGATTTTGTTTGAGGGGAACATTGAAAATGACTTTATAACCATGTTAGATATGTATGAGCGAGGCTGTAAAGTCTCCTCAGTTATTACTAGGAACACCTCCCATGACCCGGGGCAGAATTTCTCTGATTCATGTTTATCCTCTGGTTCTCTTACAGAGGCGAATAAATCTTTTGAATTTTACTGATGTAAGATTTCCGTGGAGAGGAATTATTTAAGTTTCTCGTTTTTGAGGCTGACTATGATCAGCTATTTGAGTGTTAAATGGTCAGATTATGAGAATACTGTCGTAGAGCATTAACTTCAGTAAGGGTAAAACTATGTGAAATTCTCTGGTAGGAGAAGTTACTAGAAATAAGAAAAATTAGGTGTCAGTGATTCTAATACTTTAATGTAACATCAACATAGAAAATTACTATATATTGTGGACTGTTTGAGTGCTGCGTAGGTGGTTGGGGGGACACCTATACCGATGCAAATCGTATTGGCATGGTATTGCACCGTCGTGTGATACTGCGCCTTTAAAGATCGTATTGCATGGTATTGCACCGTCGTGTGATACTGCGCCTTTAAGGATCGTATTGGCATAATATTGCACTGTCATTTAGCATAATAAATGTTTGATCGTATTTTAACGATAGCCCGCGGTATCATAAATTTGCAATACTGCGGGTTTTTAGATATGCGTCATAATGTCACATGATACATGTGCTGCAGATTTATATTCTAATGTTGGTAATGTTGGTATATGTTGGTAAGATGATCAGTGTGTTCTCAGATCTACCCCAACCCTGGTTCCTCCATATGAAGCTTCTTGTTTACAGCTGCTGATTAGACAAAAACATGTCAGCAGGGGAACCAGCCCTATAGTCTCCACCTCATTTACATACCCCAATGCACTGCACAGCTAAGATAACCGAATTTGTATTTTCCTCTAAATTTATGTAAGAAATGAAAAATTGCAGGATTTTGTTTGAGGGAACATTGAAAATGATCTTTATAACCATGTTAGATATTGTATGAGCGAGGCTGTAAATGTCTCACTCAGTTATTCTAGGAACACTCCCATCCGGGGCAGAATTTCTCTGTTCATGTTTATCCTCTGGTTCTTCTTCAGACGAATAAATCTTTTGTTTTACGAAAGATTTCCGTGGAGAGGAATATTAGAGTTTCTGCAGTTTTTTGAGGCTGACTATGATCAGGCTATTTGAGTGTTAAATGTCAGATTATGAGAATTACTGTGTAGAGCATTACTTCAGTTAAGGTAAACTTATGTGAAATTCTCTGTAGGAGAAGTTACAGAAATAAGAAAAATTAGGTGTCAGTGTTCTAATACTTTAATGTAACATCAACAAGAAAATTACTATATATTGTATGTTTGAGTGCTGCGTAGGTGGTTGGGGGGACACCTATACCGATGCAACGCCTTTTACTAAAGATTTCCGTGGAGAGGAACAATTATGAGTTTCTGCAATTTTTTGAGGCTTGACCTATGTCATGCTATTGGAGTGTTAAATGTCAGATTATGAGAATTACTGTAGTAGAGCATTAACTTCAAGTTAAGGGACAATTTATGTGACATTCTCTTTAGGAGAAGTGTACAGAAATAGGAAATAGGTGTCAGTGTTCTAATACTTTAATGTAACATCAACAAAGAAAATTACTATATATTGCTTGTTGTGAGTGCTGCTAGTTGCTTGGGTTGACACAATAGATAGACGCAAAGGACAAGATTCCAATTCACTATCTGATACGAGCAGTTATTAAAGGGAGAGTTTTTGCCTTAATGGGAATGTCCACCCTTTTTTTTTTTAAAAAATGATATATTATGGAGGCCAAACCATAACCTGGTTTCCGTTGTTAAAATATAGTGCTGCTCCCAGTAAGAGAAATCGTACTTACCAGCTCCTCGATCCACTAAATTAATTGTCCACTAAAAAAAAACAATCCAATGGATGAAATATTGATGGGTGTGGTACCATTTTTCAGCCGTGGTGTAAAATGAAGGTAGCAGAAATCAACAATTAAGTCTGGGGCGATAATGCAATACCGCCTGGTATCGGTAATTAAACTGTTCAATTTTAAATTTACTGATTGGGGCCAAATTCATAACAACAAAAGAAGGTAGAGACCGGACCAAAATTGCAAGTTGCAATGGTGCTTTAACCCTTTCACTGCCAGGAGTTTTTCATTTTTTTTGCGTTAACTGCCAGAAGAATTTTCAGGATTTTGCCCTTAATCGCTTTAGACTAATTTTACAGTAGGAAACCTTGCAGTAAATCAGGAATATTATACATTGTTTTTTTCAGCACAAAGTCTACTTTAACATGGTAACAACATTTTTTAACTTTTCTGGAAATTTTACTGGAATTATGGGTAAAATATGTAAAAAAAATGAAAAATTTGCAAATTTTCATGGATTTTTCCCATTTTTACTTAAAGTTATCTTAAGCTTACACACAAAAATCTTACTGTTTCTAAAAGCTCAGATACTCCCGAGTACAACGATACCAGATAAATGCGGGTACCCCACTTTTCCTGGAAGCCTAACCCCTCCCGAATAAAACGGTATGCCACATGGGTGTACCCAGAGACATGGCTACCAATTAACCCAGAGCGTGACCAGTGCCAAATGTCAGTAGCAGCAAAAAAAAATTAGCCAGTTTTGTATTTGAACAGTCTGCAGTTTTTCCACAAAACACCCCCCCAACTCAAAAATACCCCCCACAAACTATATATTCCTGAAATCTACACACCTTCAGCTATGTAACGCTGTAGTCCGTTCATTCATATCATCAATGGTGTGGGCGCAGTTCTTCGTAGAAGTTTGCACTTTTACCAGATTTTCAAAAAAAATGAACATCAAACAACGTTCAAAAAGGTCGAAATCATGCCAAAACCCCATGGAATGTAAAAAAATGTACCAAATGTACCAAATATCAATCTCCCAAATGTCCTGAATCAAACGGTATGCCATATGTGTGGTTACACATGTGGACGTGGAAGAGAAAAGCCACAAAGTGAGACAATGCACGATGGCTTGAAATCTACACACCTTCAGCTATGTAACGCTGTAGTTTGTTCATTCATACCATCAATGGTGTGGGCGCAGTTCTTAGTAGAAGTTCGCATTTGTCTGAAAAAATGAACAAAAACAACTTCAAAAGGTAAAAATCATGCCACAACCTCATGGAATGTAAAAAAAAGTTACTAAATATCAATCTCCCAAATGTCCTGAATCAAACGGTATGCCATATGTGTGGTTACACACGCGGACGTGGAAGCGAAAAGCCACAAAGTGAGACAATGCACGATGGCTCAGAAACAGCGAAAATATTTAGCCAACTCCGAATTTGGACAGTCTGCAGTTTTTTCCACAAAACACCCCCGTAACTTAGAAATAACCCCCACAAACTATATATTCCTGAAATCTACACACCTTCAGCTATGTAGCACTGTAGTTCGTTCATTCATACCATCAATGGTGTGGGCGCAGTTCTTCGTAGAAGTTCGCACTTTTCTGAAAAAATGAACAAAAAACAACTTCAAAAGGTAGAAATCATGCCGAAACCTCATGGAATCTAAAAAAAAGTTACTAAATATCAATCTCCCAAATGTCCTGAATCAAACGGTATGCCATATGTGTGGTTACACATGCGGACGTGGAAGCGAAAAGCCACAAAGTGAGACAATGCTCGATGGCTCAGAAACAGCGAAAATATTTAGCCAACTCCGAATTTGGACAGTCTGCAGTTTTTTCCACAAAACACCCCCGTAACTCAGAAATAACCCCCACAAACTATATATTCCTGAAATCTACACACCTTCAGCTATGTAGCACTGTAGTTCGTTCATTCATACCATCAATGGTGTGGGTGCAGTTCTTCGTAGAAGTTCGCACTTTTCTGAAAAAATGAACAAAAAACAACTTCAAAAGGTAGAAATCATGCCAAAACCTCATGGAATCTAAAAAAAAGTTACTAAATATCAATCTCCCAAATGTCCTGAATCAAACGGTATGCCATATGTGTGGTTACACATGCGGACGTGGAAGCGAAAAGCCACAAAGTGAGACAATGCACGATGGCTCAGAAACAGCGAAAATATTTAGCCAACTCCGAATTTGGACAGTCTGCAGTTTTTTCCACAAAACACCCTGATAACTCAGAAATACCCCCCACAAACTATATATTCCTGAAATCTAAACACCTTCAGCTATGTAGCACTGTAGTTCGTTCATTCATACCATCAATGGTGTGGGCGCAGTTCTTCGTAGAATTTCGCATTTCTACACAATTTTCTGGAAAAATAGAGAAAAATACATTTCAAAGTTACAAAATCACACCAAAACCCCATGTAATGTAAAAAAAACTTACCAAATATCAATCTCCTAAATGTCCTGAATCAAACAGTGTGCCATATGTGTGGTTACACACACTGACGTGGAAGCGACTAGTCAAAATGTAAAACAATGCGCAGTGAGCCAATAACAGCATTTTCCCAGATTTTCCAAACTGAACACCCCTCTAACTTGGAAATACCCCCGCAAAACTATATATTCTCAGAATCTACATACCTTCAGCTACGTAACGCTGTAGTTTGTTCATTCATACAATCAATGGTGTGGGCGCAGTTCTTCGTAGAAATTCGCATTTGTCTGAAAAAATGAACAAAAACAACTTCAAAAGGTAGAAATCATGCCAAAACCCCAAGGAATGTAAAAAAAAGCTACTAAATATCAATCTCCCAAATGTCCTGAATCAAACGGTATGCCATATGTGTGGTTACACACGTGGACGTGGAAGCCAAAAGACACAAAGTGAAACAATGCACAATGGCTCAGAAACAGCAAAAATATTCAGTCAAATCTGAATTTGAACAGTCTGCAATTTTTCCCCACAAAACAACCCCCACAAACCATATATTTCTCGAATCCACACACCTTTATCTACGAAATTCTGTAGTTTGTTCATTCGTACCATCAATGGTGTGGGCGCAGTTCTTCGTAGAAGTTCACAGCTTTAGCAGATTTTCTAAAAAATTAAAAAAAAAAACACTCTCAAAGGTAGAAATCATGCCAAAATCCCAAGTAATGTAAAAAAAAGTTACCAAATATCAATCTCCCAAATGTTCTGAATCAAACGGTATGCCCTATGTATGGTTACACACGCAGACGTGGAATCAACTAGCCACAAAGTGAGCCAATGAACAGTGGCCCAATTACAGCAACTTTTCAGATTTGTCAGACTAAACACCCCTCTATATTAGAAATACCCCCCAAAACTATATATTCTTGGACTCTACACACCTTCAGCTACACAATGGTGTGATTCTTTTATGCATACCACCAATGGTGTGGGTGCAGTTTTGTGTACAATTTCGCTTTCTTACCAGATTTTCAGGAAAAATTTATAAAAATACAATTCAAAGTTAAAAATCATGGCAAATTTCCATGTCATGTAAAAAAAAATTGTCAATTATCAATCTTCCAAATGCCCTGAATCAAACGGTATGCCATATGCGTGGATGCACACAGGGACGTGGCCACCAACTAGCTCAAATGGGACGCATGCACCAGTGTAATTACAAGAAAAATATCAAAGTGCTCTGTAATTTCAAACAGCCCCAAAACTTTGAAATGCCCCCCACAAATAAAACCCCCAACTAAATATCAATCTCCCACATGTTTTGAGTCAAACGGTATGCCATATGCGTGGATGCACATAGAGACGTGGCCACTAACTAGCTCAAATGGGACGCATGCACAAATGCAATTACAAGAAAAAATCAAAGTGCTCTTTAATTTGAACAGCCTACCCTTTTTCTAAGGAAACAGTCCCAAAACATGGAAATTCCCCCCACAAACTATATATTTTTGGAATCTACACACCTTCAGCTACGTTACGGTGCCATGCTTTCATACATACATGAAGAATTACAGACCAAGTGATCCAAAGAACTCTGTGTTTTTAGGAGGTTTTGTGAAAAATAAAATAAGATGATTCAAGGATTGAAATCCTACCTAAACCCACTTGACAAGCAAAAAAACCCACTAAATAGCAATCTCCCACATATCCTGCATCAAACGGTATGCCATATGTGTGGGTGCACACAGAGACGTTGCCACCAACTAGCTCAAATGGGACGCATGCACAAGTGTAATTACAAAAAAAAAATCAAAGCGCTCTGTAATTTCAAACAGCCCCAAAACTTGTAAATGCCCCCCACAAATAAAACCCCCAACTAAATATCAATCTCCCACATGTTCTGAATCAAACGGTATGCCATATGCGTGGATGCACACAGAGACGTG
The DNA here is from genome assembly GCA_019447015.1 of Hymenochirus boettgeri. NCBI lineage: Eukaryota > Metazoa > Chordata > Amphibia > Anura > Pipidae > Hymenochirus > Hymenochirus boettgeri. Next base: position 30,649,276 of record CM033477.1, read on the forward strand.
GCCACCAACTAGCTCAAATGGGACGCATGCACAAATGCAATTACAAGAAAAAATCAAAGTGCTCTGTAATTTGAACAGCCTACCCTTTTTCTAAGGAAACAGTCCCAAAACATGGAGATTCCCCCCACAAACTATATATTTTTGGAATCTACACACCTTCAGCTACGTTACGGTTTCATGCTTTCATGCATACATGAAGAATTCCAGACCCAGCGATCCAAAGAACTCCGTGTTTTTACGAGGTTTTGTGAAAAATAAAATGAGATGATTCAAGGATTGAAATCCTACCTAAACCCACTTGACAAGCAAAAAAACCCACTAAATAGCAATCTTCCACATGTCCTGAATCAAACAGTATGCCATATGCATGGATGCACACAGAGACGTGGCCACCAACTAGCTCAAATGGGACGCATGCACAAATGCAATTACAAGAAAAAATCAAAGTGCTCTGTAATTTTAACAGCCTACCCCTTTTCTAAGGAAACAGTCCCAAAACATGGAAATTCCCCCCACAAACTATATATTTTTGGAATCTACACACCTTCAGCTACGTTACGGTGCCATGCTTTCATACATGCATGAAGAATTCCAGACCCAGCGATCCAAAGAACTCTGTGTTTTTACGAGATTTTGTGAAAAATAAAATGAGATGATTCAAGGGTTGAAATCCTACCTAAACCCACTTGACAAGCAAAAAAACCCACTAAATAGCAATCTCCCACATGTCCTGAATCAAACGGTGTGCCATTTGCGTGGGTGCAAACAGAGACGAGGCCACCAACTAGCTCAAATGGGACGCATTTAGAAGTGCAGTTACAAGAAACAATTTTAAAAACGCCACAACCCACCACACACACACTTTCCCCCTTTTAGTGGTATTTTAGTGAAATCGGTTAGTACGGAGAGTCACACACGTTTTTGCACACTTTACTGATCCTGGGGGGATCGAGGGGGCTAGGGGGGCAGTTGAATGCTGCCCCCCGATCGCCCCTAGCGGGGGGCAATTTTTTTTTCTGAAAGGGAAAGCCACAGATCGTATATTCACGATCTGTGGCAGTTTGGTCATTCACTGCACAATTTTTATTTTAAAAAGGTAACATTCAGATGGATAATCAGCAAGAAAATAAATAAAATCACCTAAGGTCCCATTACTTCTGAGGCTAAAACAAGTTAACAAATTTTGCCACACTCGTGCTATTCTCAAAATTCAGTGCAGGTAGTGGGGCCTGGACACATAGGGCCCTATTTATAAAAAATCGTTATCGTTATCGTAAAATACCGATCGTTATCGTAAAATAACGACCGGGTTTTTACCGATAAGGGTCGTTATTTACCGATAACGGTCGTTATTTACCGATAATGACCGTTATCGGTAAATAACCTGTTTTGAGGGTGGGTCAAAAGTGAATTTGATAGTGGGATGTGATTCATTAGCTTTGTTCATCATTTCATTAAATTCATCCGGAGTGCCAGCCCAAATGATAAAGATGTCATCAATATACCGCCAATACTTAAAGATAGGTGAAGGTTGAGAAGAGATAGGAAATATTTTATGTTCTAAGGCATGAACAAATATATTGGTGAAGGCTGGAGCTACTGCAGCACCCATGCTGGTACCTTGTGTCTGCCAGTAGTACTCTTTCTCGAACTTAAAATAGTTTTTAGTCAGTACTAAGTTAAGACAATCAAGTAGAAAGTATATAAGGTTGTGTGGTAAAGCTGTCTCTAAGAGGGCCTGTTCAATGGCTGTAATCCCTTCTTGTTGGGGGATAGAAGTATATAAACTTTGTATATCTATTGTGGCTAGATATAGGTCATGATCAGGTAATTCCACTGTATGTAATTGGGATAACAGATCTGTCGTATCCTGCAATACTGTGTTCATAGTTTTAACTATTGGTTGCAGGTGTGTATCAATAAATTTGGAAAGAGGCTCTAGAATGGACCCGATACCTGAAACAATGGGCGACCGGGAGGGTTGTCCAATGTGTTGTGAATTTTAGGTAGTAGGTATAGTATCGGTGTGCGAGGGTGAGGTGTTTTCAGAAATTCTAATGTGTCTTTAGAAATAGTGCCGTTGAGGTGAGCCTCATGCACCAAGAGGTCTACTTCTTTTTTGATAGACCAAACCGGGTCCTGAGGGATACATTGGTAATGACCTGGGATTGACAGTTGGCGCTGTGCTTCTTTAATGTAGTCTGTCTTATTCATAACTACAATAGCCCCACCTTTATCTGCTGGTCTAATCACCAGATTAGATCTACCTTTGAGTGTGGAAATAGCATTGAATTCTCTATGTGTCACATTGTATTTATGTTTATGAGGTGTGTTAGACCATATTTTCTTAACCTCATGAATCACCGTGTCAGTAAATGCATTCAAGTTAACATTTTCAACAATTGGTGTAAAACCGCTAGAT